>CM035425.1:17319076-17919076 GCA_020310875.1 Ceratopteris richardii | reverse complement strand
CACTAGCCATCTAGGAAGAAAGATGTATTCTAATAGTCACAATCGATGAGATTGTAAGTATCAACCTTGAATCGAGAATGCCACACTATATCAAAAGAATGCCAACCCAAAGTGGAGAAAAACTATGGTTGGCATCCTCAAAACTCTTAAGCTACCTGCAAACATGTCCACATCTAGGAGACACTCCTTTTAGGAGAATGTGAAAGAATCCACACATGGATGGATGATCAATTTTATAAAACAAAGAAGGACATATCTTAAGGATATGTGTGCATGAGTTAGAGTGTATTCATCACTACTAAAATTTACACATTGAGTCATAGCTCAATGGAAACTTCTCTCCCAATACGACAATCAAGATGTTCATGTTTGGTGGCTTATGTTGACCAACAACTAAAATGAATGCAAAAAACTTTTTGAGACGTTATATTGTGTTCCAATGAGTCAAACATCTATTCAAAAGAGATGAGATGTCACTACAACCCATAACGCGTGGCATAACCTTTGCAAAGTAATCCATAGGTCCCTTGAAGACAAGGCTCATATGTTGAGTATATTACTGTAGCAATAAACTTTCTAAAAAAGTGGGTTGAAGCCAAAGCATCAACTAAGAATGATGCACATACAATGGGAAAGGTCTTTTTTGAATAGGTCTTCACATGCTTTGATTTTCCAATAGAGATTATCATTGATCAAGGGAATGACTTCATCAATGAAGTGATTGAGGATATGTAAGCAGAATTCCTTATCACTTATAGGAAATGCACTCCATATCACCCATTAGTCATTGGTCAATCAAGGGGTTCTAATAAAGTTATGTGTATGGTTTTAATGAAATGTGTAAATAATGAATATCCAACTAGAACAAGAAATTACATCATGCAATTTTGGATTATACTAGTTTTCCTTCAAAATGACACGTAAGGCAAGCCCATTTTACCTAGTTTATGGGAAGTAAATCATTTTACCTAATGATTTCTTTGTTCCAAATCGTCAAGTTGCAAGGATACACATGGATAGGACATGAACCAAAATCTATATTACATTTCGAATGGATACAAAGAGACATGTTTTAGAACAATGGAAAACACCTATGTGGCTAAGTAGAGACAAAAAACATACTTCTACATGCATATCAATGACACAACTACAAGATGGTGATTCAGTATTGATGCATACATTAAAGAAACATGCTAGAAACTCGAAAAGAGAGTTCATCACCCACTAGTGATAGATTTCATACCACCTAGTGATATTGTGCAACTACTTCATTAGAGGGTGATACAATCTCCAATTATACATGGGGATGTAGAGTTAAACTTCACCAAATTCCTCTCACAATAAGGATGTTGAATCAACTTCAAGTAATGAAGGATTGTAAAGAAGAAGAAGAAGCTTTTGCAAACAATATCAATAAGAAGCTTTTGCTCAAATCTAGAAGAGAAAATAATTACTTTAGCAAGCATGTGAGCATGTTCATAGAAAACAAAGCATCCTTATGGGAATGTGTAAGAGTGATAGTTTTTTTCAAATGATTATTGATGGAAGACCACTCGTTTGGGCATCACTTGGACCTAATTCCTCTGCATCCATAAAGATTCTCATTGATACATGAGTGGTACATAATATTATATGTCTCTCATGGCCAATTTCTTAGAAATAAGATGACCTCGATGGATCCGAGTCTTATCGGCATTGGTGATGGAGGTATGAAATGTTGTGGAGAAGTTTCTTTACCATTCCACATAGGGGGTGAAACCACACGATTCATTCTCTTGGTGTGTCAAGAATATGATTTATCAAGCAATGTGGTGCCAGGACAAGATTGGCCCTTAGATCATTTTGTAGGGATAAACCCTTCTACTTACTTCCTCATAGCCAAAGTAGGAATCAAGTGAAGAAAAATGTAACCAAAATAAGTATTAACCACTACATCACACACATCCACACACTATCATGAGCTCTCAAACTCATCATGAGATCTCGTGGTCATTTGGCTACAAAGGAGGCAAGGGAGGACTCTCAAGAATAGAGGAAGAAGGTGTTGAAGTCCCCTTGTAGGTAGTTCATTTGGTTTCAGTCATTTCATTTTCTACGGTCTCATAGACTATCTCCACCCGCATACCAATCTTTGGGTAGTTTGATTACGAGAGTCATATCTCTCAATGTATGTACCCTTTTTTAGAGTTTAAATATTCTTTGAAAAGATTATCTTGTGCACTTCCTCTAAAACAGTTTTGTGAGATTGGCCATGCTCTGTGAGTTATTCAATTTTTATTGAAGTCCAATTTTCAGCCTTATTGAGTGGACTTGTAGCCTATTTTGAGCCAAAGAGTTATCAAACCAAAACTACTCAGAATTAGCTTTGAACCTGCAAACGCTAAGTAACCAAAGTTACTTCTTATATCATCCTTAGCTCCCACCCAATCTGCATCTGAATAGATTTTGATATCCAAATCTAAAGAGTAAGGATAGAATATACCTTCATTGATTGTACCTTTGAGGTGCTTAAGTACTCTCTTCGCTACATCCATGTGTGGTCTTCTTAGCGAGTGCATGAATTGGCTTAGCACTCCTACACCATATGAGATATTCACCCTTGTATGAGTAGCATATATCAAGCTACTTACCAGGCTTTGATACTCTTTAATGTCTTTTATTTTTTCACCTTCATAAACACTAAGTATATGATTCATCTCCAAAGGTGTACCTGTAGGTTTAGTGTTCTCCATTTTGAACTTAAGAAGTAGATCCTAAATTTATCTCCTTTGACATGAATACATTCCTTCATCTATGTATGTCACCTGCATACCTAAGAAGAATGTGAGCTCACCTAAATCAATGATTTTTAATTCCTCTTGCATATTCCTTTTGATCCTTTTTATGCCATTCAAGTCATCTCGTATCACAATAATGTCATCTACATATACACATAGACAGATAACCACATTGTGCTACCTTGTAATGAATAAAGAAGGATCTCAGTTGCTAGGTCTGAGCCCTTGATCTTGTAGCTATATAACCAACTTGTAATTCCAAGCTCTAGCAGCTTGTTTCACTCTACACAATGCTTTCTTAAGTATGCAAACATAAGATGTATGTTTAGGGTTTTCAAAACCTCGAGGTTGTGAAATGTATACCTCTTCGCTTATCCAACCATTTAAAAATTCATTTTTCACATCAAGTTGGAGGAGTCTCCATTTTTTTGCAGCAACTACACTTATCAATGTTTTGATTGTACTCATCTTTACAATTGGTGAGAATGTTTCTTCATAGTCTATACCATTAGTTTTTGAGCATCCTTTGACAACTAATCTTGCCATGTACCTCCAAATTGATCCATCTTAATTTTTGTTGACTTTATATACCCATCTACAACAAATTACCTTTTGATTGTGTGACATTGGAACCAAATCCCAAGTGTCCATCTCCTTCAATGCATCTATTTCTTCTTTCATAGCCTTTTCCCGATTAGGGTTTCCACTTTGCCTCTTCATAGGTTGAGGGTTCTTCTAAAATTGAGTTCTTTTTATGGAATTATGTCCATAACCTTTTTATTTTCTTTTCTCCCTTGACCTTCTAAGTGCTTGCTTGGAGAATTCTCTGCATTCTTGCATTTTTTTCTTTGTCTTTTGACTTCCATAGCTAGTAATCCTTTTTCCTTTAGTCTTGGTCATCGTCTATATCACTTCTTTGATCCTATACCTGTGTATCATACTTGCTTCCTAATTGATGGAACTCAAAATCAAGATTATATGGTAGAGTTACCTTTTTTTTGTCTTCACCATACCAAGACTTGTGTTCTTCAAACACAACATCCATACTTGTAGTGAATTGCTTGGTTGAAGGATTATAGAACTTGTAACCCATCTTAGTTGAATCATATCCAATAAATATTTCCTTTCTTGCCATTTCATATAGCTTACCTCTAATTTTTGAATGTACATGAACATAATCTAAACAACCAAACACCTTGCAATGTCCAAGACTAGGTTTTCTTCCATACCATGCTCCATAAGGATTCATACCTTGGAGTAATTTGGATGGTAGTCTATTGACAAGGTACACAATAGTTTAAGTAGCCTTTGCCCATAGATAATGTGGCAACCTTTTCTCTTCAAGCATTGTTTTCGCTGATATAACCAATGTCTTGTTTCCTCTCTTTACGATTCCATTCAACTGAGAAGAGTATCTAGTAGTCACTTCCCTCTTGATACCTTTATCGTGCAAGAACTCATAAAATTCCTTGAATAAGTATTCTATCCCTTCATCAGATTTGAGTTTCTTGAGTGATCTACTTGTATGATTCTCAACATGTTCTAGATACTTTTTGAAGAAATCTGACATTTCATTCTTACTCTAGGTAAATTATAGAATAGTCCATCTAGTAGGGTCATCAACAAATGCGACATAATACCTTGATCCTGCCAATGAAGGTTCTTGACTTGGTCCCCACACATTAGTGTGTACTAAGTCCAAAAGGTTGTTGTGGATGTAGCCTTTGTGATCTAATGGTTGTGTTTGTGTCTTCCCAATTCGACATGCATCACATTTGTTGATCATCTATTTTTTTGATATGTTTCAGTAGTTCTAGAACACTTTGATCCCTGTATATATCTTTCAAGGTTCTTTCATTCACATGAGCTAGCCTTATATGGCACAATTCAAGCTAACTTAGGTTTCAAGACCCAAAGTTGAATAGAGTTATGTTTTTGGTTTCTCCTAATTCAAAAGTAAATATCCTACCATTCTTCTCACCTCTTGCTATCTTCTTGAAGCCTTGACATGGATCTTCCACAAAGGCTCCATGTTGGGTGAACCAAACTTGCAAAAATTTCTCAACTATTTGGCCTACACTTATTAGATTGTTTTGTAATAGTGGGAACATGGAGTACCTTGCTCAAAATTTTTGTGCCACCATTGGAAGCCTTGACATTACCAATCTTCTCCACACTATGTTTTGTGTCGTCCCTTGTTTGAACTACATGTCTATGCTTTGGACTTTCCAAATCAAATAAGAGAGTATGTTGCCTACAACAAGATTTGACCATCCGGAATCTATGTAGCATAAATGGTTATCTTCTTTACCTTCCTTATGGATTAGATTCGTCAAAAGCAATTAGTCTTCATTTTGTTGATCTTTAGAATAATTATGTAGTCTCTTTTGTTAAGGCCTCTATTGTTATTGTTGAAGTTGTGTCCACCTCTGTCTCTATTGCTTCCATATCCACTTCTTCCACTTCCTTTTTGGTTCTTCCCATTGCACCAGTAATTCTGAGTGGTGTGGTTGTTCTTATCACAAATGGAACAAGTTTGAACATTATTGCCTTTTTGTTTGACATGCTTTGATCCTTTCTTCTTCCCTTTCCACTTGCTTTTGCCTACAAAGTTAGTTTGGGAAGTCTCCTCTTCATCCTCTTCCTTCTTCTTGCCTTTATGCTTCTTATTTCTATTATCTACATAAAGAGCACTTTTAGTATTACCTTGATAAGAGTTACCTTCCTTCATATTATTTGTGGCCTCTTGTTTGAAGATTTGTCCAAGTAATATGTTGAAATCTAGGGTTTGTACATCCATGATGAGATCATAAGCCATGGTGAAGGATTTCCATTGCTTATCACTTCTAATTCCATTTAGAATCTATCTCATGATGGCCTCTTCTTCAATAAGCTCTCCAATGGAGCTAACTGATATGCAACCTCCTTGATATTGGTTAAAAACTCTATGATAGTTTGTTTAGGTGTCTTCTTCATTTGGTTGAACTCATTCCAAAGATGGTTCTTTCTTTCCCTTGTGCTAGCAGGAAAGAAAGTCTCTAGGGCATCCCAATTCTCCTGAGATGTCTTTCATCATCAAATATGTGGTAATAGAAAATGAGAGATAGAGTTTAGCATGTATGAACTTTCTTGAGCATCCCTTGCACACCAAAGTGTGAGCTTATCTGTCTCCTCCTGTGTAGATCCTCCTATGGATCTTGGAGTAGGCATAGCTTCATCACCTGCTACAATTCCATAAAGATTTCTACCTTGCAAATAGGCCTCCATTTTTTTTTCTAACTCACATAGTTGTGTCTATCAAACTTCTCAATAATTGAGGGAATCGGTCACACATCTTGATCTAGCTCTAATACCACTAAGAAAACTTGGGGAAGCTTGTAGAAGGTAGAAAAGTGAGTTGCAAAGTGATGAAGTTTGGTCCAACCAACCAGCACAAGACCAACAATTGAACTTATGAAGATTCAAATAGACCTTATAGACATGTGATTAGTGAACTAAAATCCTCTATGTACTTTGGACCATCAAGGAGAAAGAGTTGATACAAAACAAATAGGTTTGTGCATTGACTACCTCAAAAAACTTGATATCTTTGGATGAAATGATCAACTTCAAATGCTCATAGCAGTGAGCATGATTATAATTGGAAAACTTCTTTCTAGAGGAATGATACAAATAGGTTTGAGTGTATCAAATGCACAAGAGTACAAGTAATAAGCAAGATATGCTTCTTGAATGAACTTAATACTCAACAGAGGTACCCCCTATTTTTCATGGTTGTGTAGAGATAGACCCTAAGCTATTAAAATTGAGTTTTCTCAAAATATACTAAACCAAATGCTTTGAAATTTTGTACAAATAAACAAGACAATAATTCATTTCTAATGAATGCTTATTCATTCCATGTGAAAATCTATAGAGAGAGAAAAAGCCTCTCTACATTCACTATTTTTGAAGAAGATGGTGCATAGAAATGAAGGACCAACACAATGATGACCCAAAGTGTATGTATATTGCTTCAATGTATTGTAAAATGGTTTTGAAGTTGTTATATAGACTCTTGAAGTGTTCCATAACTTCCACAAGTGTATTTTGAATTCAAATAAAGGCGGGATAGTTTTTGAAGAGAAACAATTCACTTTCCTACAATCTAGGAAAAGTGAAGATGTACTCTGATATATTTTTAGGTGATTCATTGGTTGATTTTCAAGCTCAAATACCTCAGATTTGTGGAAAGTGAGCTCTAGTTTTCTCCTTTTAGATGTTTAAAACTCTAGGCTTTTGAAAAATACCAAAAATGAGCACAAATAAAAATCTCTTCAATGGGAAACTTTGACAAAGTTCAAATGATGATTTTTTAATGTAGAGCTAATCCACCTCAAGCATAGTGTAAGATTGATGTTCAAAAAGTTATTTCATTAACATGAGCAAGCCTCTTATGCCACACTTCTAGCTCACTTAGGGTTTGTGTCCCAAAGTGTATAGATTTACATTTGTGGTTTCTCCCTCTTCAAATGTGAAGATTCTACCATGTTCTCACCATTGGATATCTTTCTGAAGCCTTGGAATGGATCCTCCAGATAAGCTCCATGTTGGATGAACCTAAGCTACAAGCCTTTTTCTAACAACCAGAGGCTATAAAGAATAAATGCTCATCCTCTTTACCTTCTTTGTGGCTTAGGTTCATTAGAGGTAATGAATCTTCATGTGATTGATTTTTTGAGTAGTTTTTCTAAACTCTTCTGTTATTGTTTTTGTTATTGTTGTGGTAGTTTTATGCACCTCTACCTCGTATTTTCAAATCCACTTCTTCCTCTATCTTTTTGCGTTCTCCCATTTGACCAATAGTCTTGAGTAGTGTGGTTTGACTTGTTACAGATGTCACAAAACTGAACTTCTTGTTCCTTAGTATTCTCTTGCTTTGCTCCTTTCCTCTTCCCTTTCTTCTTTTCTTTTCCGCTTACTTTTTCTTGCATTACTAGCTTGGGAGACGTCTTCTTTATCATCCTCCTTCTTCTTCCCTTTATTCTTCTTATCCTTCTTATCTATATAAAGAGCAATAATAGAGTTACCTTGAAAATATTTACCTTCCTTCATGTTGTTGGGCTCTTGATTGAAGATTTGGCCAACAAATATGTTCAACTTAGGTGTCTGCACATCCATAATGAGTTCATAGGCAATTGAAAATGATTGCCACTATATATTAGTCCTAATATCATTTAGGATATGCCTCATAATGGATTCATCTTCAATCAATCTCCAATTGATGCTAATTGATATGCAACCTCCTTAACATTTGTAACAAAATCTCTTTCTTCTTAGGTTTTTTATTCATTTTATTGAATTCATTCAACAAGTGATTCTTCCTACCTTTGGTGCTACGAGAGAAGAATGGCTCAAGTGCATCCCAAGTTTCTTGTGATGTCATACAAATTTTAATGTGTGGAAACAAATAATTAAATATAGAGTTTAGAATGTAAGACTTGGCTTGAGCATCTCTTGCACACCATACTGTCAACTTCTCTATTTCTTCTCGTGTAGGTCCTCCTTTAGATCTTGGTATAGGCATGAATTCATCACCCTTTACTACTCCATATAGATTTCTTCCTTATAAGTAGGCTTCTGATCCATTTTTTTTTAAACGCAAGGTAGTTGTTCCTATCAAGATTCTCAATCATGGAAGGAAATCCATCACCCATTTTGTTTATAGAGAGCCCTAATACCACTCGAAGTACTTGAAAAGGAAGAAAAATAGCAAAAAGTCTATTGTTCTGAATAATGAAATTTGGTTCAGCTAACCAGCATAGAACTTGTCATTAACACTTGGGAGATTGGGTTGAACGTATGAGCTTCAATTTAGTGCAAAAAAACACCTCATGTACTTTGTAACATCACCATGAACAAGATGGTGCAAAAGAGACTACTTGCACATGAAGCAACTATGAGGAAGTTTCTATTTATGGATGGAATATGCTACTTGAAAAACTTATGCTCATAGCCTATTTACAACTGATCAAATTCCTCTTGAAAGAAATTTTCTTATAGGTTAAAATAGCTATCATGTACTAGAGTACAATTAATTATAAAGGCATACTCTAATTATGAGCTTAAAAATCATGGATGGTCATCTTGACTTTTAGGGACATAATAGTAACTGACCCCAAGAGAGAAAATGAGCTCTATCTCATTGTAGAAGAGTCCAAATAAAACATTTCTTAGATACAATGAAGATAGACACAAACATCTTTAAAATGAACCCTTAATCTTGAGCATTGGACTTGTGAGCAAAGAGAATCAAGCTCTAAAATTCTATTGACTTTGGAGAAGATGACGTTGAGAAAGGGCAGAGAGCAAGAAGGTGATTCAAACTTGATTTTATTTACTTCTCTATGTAGTAAAAGCATGTATAGTGATTATATCACTCATGCACGCATCCTCATGAAGCTCCACGAATCCCAACAACCAATTTCATCTCATAAACCTCGCAAGCATGAGTTTTTTGTGACATATTCTCTTTTCTTGCAATCTAAGAAATGATGAGCTTCAAAAAAAGAACTAATGCTATGGTACATAAAGAATTATTCAAAATTATAAAGATACAAAGGCATATATGAAGCCATCTAATTTTGCCACATGAATAAAGTTCATTTCAAGAAATAAAATTGATTTTCTTTTATTAGAGCTTTAAAATCCAATCATGTTGAAAGCTTGCTTGTTCTAACAATAGTCAACTCTCTTAACTAGGTCCATGTCCTCAAATCTAATCTAGTGTCTTCTCTCTTGGTTCTAGAGTTTTCCACACACAAAACCCTTTTTTCCATAGCTCCTTTGCCTGTTGGAGGTTCTTCGAGTAAATTGCTTTGATTCCCCCAATAGAAAACCAAATACAATCATTCTATCTGATTCCAACAGCCCATTTCCAATCCTCATTGACCTTGATGTATGGTTTCATCTTGTTCCAACTCTTCCACAAGGAGCAGACTAAGTTTGAACCCCTAGGATTCATTGGAAAAGGAGAAAATAGCAAAGTGAGCATATCAAGCTCCTTCCACCTAGGAGGTCCCACATGTTGGTGATTAACTCTCGCTCTGATACCACTGATGGTACTATAGCTACGACTACCACTTTCGGTATGGTAGCATAGATACCACTTGTTATGGTTGACATGGCAAAGACTTGAACCTTGTCAAGCCTGCGATATTTGCTGTGCCACCGAAGAGAGCTAAGCTAGAGTGATATTAGAACACCTCTATAATCAGCAGTAGCTTAGCACGGTTTCTGTCGCTCAAACATATAAGATTGTGTTTCGAATTTACTGAAATTCAACTGGAACTTCACTAGACTGTCACCGTAATTATATCGGAATCCTATCGGAATCAACTCCTATTCTATTTGTAATTACTTCAAGTGAATATACATGAAGTAAGGAAGTGATGCGTGAACTTCCTTTACTGAGTAAACACTTTCTGAAGTTTAAGAAAAAGCTTCTCCGGTTCAGAATGTCTCTTTTCGGTCAGACTTTGTACTATGTGTACATATCCATTTTACGGAAATCCTTGATGAACTGATAGTAGAGATGTCTAGCTATAAGATAAGCTATCTCTCATACAAAACTTTAATTTACTCTGCAAGATATACTTCCTTGATCTACCAGAAAAACACGTTTTCTGAGAAAACTGTAACTGACCGAAAATGCATTTACTGAGACATCTGTAATTGACCGAAACATTCGTTTACTGAGAAAATAACTGTTAACTAACTTTATACCGTAACATGAAAATACTCAGAGTTCTTCACATATGAACAGTGCACGCAAACTTCCACATGAACATGTGTTTTCTATTAGAGAAGATGTGTACAAACTAACTTGGCCTCTTCTTGCTCAAGTTATAGAAACTCTCCTACACTGAGTAGTTTCTTCTTACCATCTCTCTCCGATGAATACCTGACATTTCAGGTTTCTATTATTCATCTTTACATACGCGATCTCTGGCGTCTTCTGAAAAGCTTCTCTTCTCTCTTCTCTTTTTTTGACCTCTATATGCGCTCTATTTAAACTGCGCGCTCTACTCTCGCACGTTCTTGTTCGCACGCTTCCTCTATTATTCTTATGCACGTTCTCTCTTTATATACAGTTTGATTCGGTGTAACGAACTCTATCAAATTTTGATTCTGCAAGATTCTGCGCTGTACATAACGGTCGTGAATTTGTCCCTTCACTAAGGCTTTTGATTTTCTGAATACTTTGATTTCGCTTCTCTTTATCTTTCTTTATCTTTATGTCTGTCTGTATGTCAAATTCGTGAGTGATTCTTCAACACCACAAGCATAAGAGAAAATTTGTTTTTAAGTATCAATCTCACCCAAGAAGTTTCCAATTTGCACCAAACTTCGATCATCCGCTTGGCAGCCATCTAATATTCCATCACCACTAGTTCCATAATTCCCTGCCCATCTAATATTCCATCACCACTAGTTCCATAATTCCCTGCCCATCTGAAACTTTCTAGTTAGCAAAAATCATCCATTTGATTTTGAACACATCTCTCCCATTGGGATCACGTGTAAAAGGAAAATTTTGCAAGTTTTTTCAATTTTACCAAACTTTGTCTTTCAATCTTCAATATGTCAAGAAATACATAGCCGATGAAAGAAAGAAGGTATTGATCACCATGATCTACCCCAGGAGGTCGAGTCTCTTGCCTTCGAGTAAGTAAGTTTATTATCTAGCTTGTTCAGAACTAAGTTCCACCGCTAACTCATGGAAACATCAAAACCCATCGGAATTATGAGAAGACGGAAGATATGTCCATTGGGAAGTTGTTAACATCCCTAGTTGACCAAGAACCATGGAGGACCCCCGAAAATAGCCTTGAAAGCTGTTTTTGAGTGATTTATTCTAGAAACTAAAGCAGTGCAAAAAGCGTTTAGACATTTTCAAAAGGTGGAAATACTATTGATATCATTTTTGCACAAAAGCATTTGTGTTATATGTGAAGAGTCTCATTGTCATCGGATTCTAGCTATGGGGAATCAATAGACCATGGATTTGCCCAAATGATAGGCAAAATGGTTAACAAAGCATGTTAGCGGTGGCAATGGCAAAGAAAAGAGGAGCCAAAGGGGAAACCCTATCTAATAGACCGCTCTGATTGCCTGAGAAAGATGTCCATAGATATTTATTCGATCCGAGGTGTTTCCCGTAAACGTTGTGATCATCTTGATGAATTTTGAGCCACACCTCAAATATTTTAGGGATTCGAGAATGAAGTCCCACTTGAGGGGATTGTATGCTTTGTCAAAATTCGATGAAGAGGACATTTCAAGCAGACTCCTTAGCAAATTCAAGGCCTTCCTACACATCAATAGCAACCTCCAAGATGGGTCTACCCTTTATGAACCCATTTTTATTCTCATTGATGCATGAGTGAAGATGTAAGGCAATGTGATCCACAAGAGCCTTCGCGAAGATTTTATAGATAGTTTGCAGCATAGAGATAGGCTGCCAATTTTCAAATTGTTTTTTTCTTGTCTTTTTGTGAATCAATTTGATCACACCTTCATTGAGAAAGTTGGACAAAGCACCCAAATTCAGGGCTTCTTGCCAGAGGAGATCAACGCCTCTATTTGTCTTTTAGGTCTTCCTGTACCTTGCGCATCATTGATTCCTTTCCTGAGCTACCACTCATGTCACATTAATCTTCATTGCATGCTAATTCCATATCAGATTGAAGATCTTGGCGTTTCCAATCAGGCTCTGAACCCATACGTTTAAAAGATCTATCAGGCAAGGTTGCCCATTGGCTCTTTGCTATCGCCTCGAATGGCCTCAGTCGCCTATTTAAGAATCACTCGGATGCTGGCAATCTCAAGGGTCTTTCCCTACCTCTTGGTCATGGCCAAATGATTGCGAGAATCTTTGCCGATGACATGAATGCCTTTGTTCTTAACGATATCAACTGCATTGAGGTGTTTTGGAGTTGCCTCGACACCTTTTGTTTGGCGTCAGGTTCAAAAATCAACCATGCTAAAACTACTTTCAGAGAAATCCGTGGGCCTCCACCCCAATTGTTGATTGATCAGGGGTGTCAAGTCATCCCTAGTGGCCAAGTCTTTCGTCTCCTCGATATCCCGATGGGCTTCAACATCTCAATGGACCAACGGTGGAACTGGGTGCTATCCAAAGTGGATAGCAAACTAAATCATTGGAAAGGTATGCAAGCTAACTTGGCAGTGCGTGCTATGGTTGTCAACAGGTTTATGCTTTCTACGACTATGTACTTTATCTCATGTTGGAGACCTAAGGAGAAAGAATTGGCCAAAGTGGAAAGAATCTGTAGAAACTTCCTATGGACTGGGGACCCCAATAGGAGGGGGACTCCCAAAATCAAATGGGAAACTTGTATTACCTCGAAAGACTTGGGGGGCTTGGGTATCTTGGATATCACTAGGTTGGCTGACAAGTTGGCGGCAAAGTGGTTTATCAAGGCTTGGAGCAATAGTGAATCCTCTGGGGCTAAATTGATCTTTAGAAACTTGAAAGACCTTACCTTAGTTGGTCTTCCCGATTGGAAGGACATTGGGATCCTCACGCTTTTGTTCTCCCCCCACCTGGTGTCCCCTAAAGGCTCTAGCCTCGTGTGTTCCTTATGGAAGAGTTGGAACAAAGCAGCTTTTGTTCTCCCCCCACCTGGTGTCCCCTAAAGGCTCTAGCCTCGTGTGTTCCTTATGGAAGAGTTGGACCAAAGCCAGAAAATTCATCAGAATCAATGATGAGTGGAAGTGGGCAGCTAGGATAAGACAAAATGACTCTATCTGGTTCCCTATCATCGGCATAAGGGGAGTGGAGTCTTGGAATCTCCAAACCGCTAAGCGGGTGCTATGGAACAAGGGGTTCAAATAGTGAAAACAGCTCTGGAAACAAGAGACCGGCTAGTGGATCAGGTTTGAAGACTTAGACCCAAGACATAGAGTTTCCCTTGAGGAACGGACTCTTCTCCAAAATAGGTGTTTAGCGTGGGACCACTCAACTACCTACCTGCTCTGTGGTCAGGATCTTCCGGATGGCTTTAAGACAAGCGCTCAACTCCTCCGTTTGTCTTTCCGGATGCTATCTGAGACCTTGCAGATCACTTCTTATACTGCTCAGGTACTCACTCCATTCTGATTCCATGTTTCCTGGTTAGCGATGGCAGCTTTCTCTGCCTCAATAAATAGGCGCCAAAGTGTACGCAACTTTATTCATATGATCTTATTCCATGACCATCTCTTATATTAAAACTTGTTATGTCGATTGTCGATAATTTTGTATAACACGACTATGAGTATCCCTTTATTGATAATTTGTTTAATTCCAACTTGGATATGTAATGACTTTGGCCAATCTAAATCAGTTGAAACCAGTTGTAATTTGTTTAATTCCTGCTTTGCAGGATAAGGAAGGTCTTGCCCATACTATGCTCATTCATTTGTACAGTTGTTCTTTCAAAGTTAAAGCTCGAGATTCCCTGGGGCATTCCTCCAGACATATTCGCAGGTCGAATACGAATGTATTATTATTGGTGTGTGTCTTGGTTCGCACTTCGGGAAAATGCAGAATTTTAACTTTCGCTGACTGTATAGTGTCACATCGTAACAATTATCCATTACCGCAATGATTGATCATGAATGCGCTTAACTTATGCAGACCAGGTAATTAGTCTGCGGCGCCAACTCCTTCGACGAGGTGCTTGTGAAAATCATCGATAGAAGGTCAAAAGAAGGACATGCGACAGCAGGCGAGGGGGAGTTTGATTTGAATAATCGTTATATTCGTTTCGAGGGAAAATTTTATGAAATATTAATCATTGATTATAATCTTTAGCCATGAAACAGTGAATAGGATAAGAATCATAAATGATTATATATCATACAGTGCTTGAAGCACTTCGCTTGTGAAATCGATCAACATCATGTCATAGAAAAGAAAGCGAAAAGCAGGTCCGCGGGAATTCGATG
This sequence comes from Ceratopteris richardii, assembly GCA_020310875.1. Lineage (NCBI taxonomy): Eukaryota > Viridiplantae > Streptophyta > Polypodiopsida > Polypodiales > Pteridaceae > Ceratopteris > Ceratopteris richardii. The sequence goes on along the minus strand of CM035425.1, from coordinate 17,904,305 downwards.
CGAATAGTGGTTATATTCGTTTTAAGAGGAAGGAATTCGTTAAGCGGCAACTGATGATTATCATCATTAATCACTGTGCGTAATAAGTAATTCCAATCACCAATGGTTAATCCATGATCGGTTATTATAATCTGTATTTATTAAAAAGCGATCAAGGGCCACAATCAGTATTCGTCAATAGGGAAGGATGACTTGAAAAGTGATCAACGATTACATCATTAAGCAATGATCAATAATTATTCATTCTAATTTTTTTCACAGTGATTAGCGATTATAATCACGATACAGTAATGGGAAGAAGCTCTTTCCAAAGTAATTAGTGATAACCACTGATCGTTCGCAGTGATCAGTAATAACAATCATTAATGATCATACAGTGATTAGTTGTTATAATCACTTTATATCAAACAGCGACTAGTGATTAGCGATAACAAAGATGAAGTCATCAAACATCGAGAAGTGATCGTAATCATGGAGAGCGAATTGATTCACTTGCACGACTCTGATCGTACTGAGCGCTAACTTCCCACGGGGCAGGTGCTTCTGGAATCCATATGCCGTTGGGCAAAGGACTTGGGACTCCGGAAGGTGCACATACTTTGACTGTTGATAGGATTCCATAGCTTTTCACAGACGATTCCCTGTCCTTTTGGGGCAGGTGACTCCATCGCTTTTTGACGTACCGTTTGAGTGTACGCTCCAGCTAGTCCCCACTTTTGGCCTTCCAAACTGTACTACAACGCTACAGAGGCCCTCATTGCTGCTCGTATCAGCTTTACTGTCTGTTTGCTGAGGATTTTGTCATGAAATATGCACGGAATTCGTTTAACTGTAGAACAGGTCTGTCCATAATTGTACTCAAAGCTGAAGGTTCTCTACGAAAAACTTCAATCTTGTCAGGCAGAGCTCTCAACTAAGCATAATAAGTATTTTTCTCTCACTGTTTATGACATATGTAATGTGAGAAAAGCTTTTTTTTCTCTTCTAGAGTACAATGAATTGGAAAGACACGCACATCCTCGTAAGGTAGAGACACCTATCTTGAGGAACTCATGGACACTCATCTTGAGAAGCTCATGGATATGTCCAGCCAAGATTTGAACTCAGGACTTCCTCCCAGAGATTGAAAGCATCAACCAATAAAACAGAATCAAGGGCTCCATCTCGTTACCATGTAAAACAAAGACCCGAATAATTAGGCTACAACTATCTTTGCTACCTCTCGAAAAAAGGCTTGGTGTTTTTGGCACGTGTTAGTTGAGCTAGTTTGAGCTCTTGCCTCTAAGAGGGGGTGGGCTACAACCTTTGCTAATCCCGATTGACATGTATTAAGCCTTAGCCTTTAGTTCAGATCAAATCTACTTTCTATTGCCTTCAGGCCATCATCATCCAAATGTGTAGGCTTTTGGGTCCTTAAGCCTTCAAGTTGTATGTTTTCTCGTGAGATAGAAGGCATCCAACAAGTACTCTATTGCACATGCACCTACTTTCCATTCAAGATTTATACATCAAAGAAAGAAGTTGTTCATATATCAAGCAAGCCAAACGCTGGAATTTAAGAGAAAGAAATTGTTCATACACCATAGCCTTTGGAGATAGGGTTTGAGATCCTTAAAAGAAGTTTGAATAAAAACAATGAGCACGTGAGTTTTGAATTGTTTAATCATAACGGCATGCAATGTTTTCATTAAATCCAATGGAACGAAAAACACACATTCCTTACTCTACATCTAATGTTGAGAATCAGAGATCAAATGGGTAAACTTAAGCATCATTCTAAGGTTCAAAGTAAAGGCATACACAAGTCAAAGCACCTATGAGGCGCCTATAGATGGGGCCTTATCCAATCGAAGCAAATAGAACACCAAAAAGTGAGCAAATAGAACACCAAAAAGTGAGCTCTCTCAAGAATCATGAACATTTTGAGTACCAAGGGTAGATGAAGTGTCACAAGGCTTACTCCAACATGTACTCACTTCAAGAGCGAGAAGTAGGTATCCAAGTGTGGGATAAGGTCATCAATCTATTAAGCATCCATTTTCTATCCATTGGACTCTCCATATGCATAGTCAGATCACTAATTCTAATTGCTCTTTCTAATCAAAACTTTCTATTCAATAATTAGATTGTGGGACTAATTTCTCTATAATATAATATCCAATTCTAGTGTTCCTATGCTCATTCTAAAGCTTTTGAGTTCTAATTCCATTTTTTCAAAAATTTCATGTCAATTGCTTTTGCCTACTCTGAGTAATATCTGATCAAAAAGTGTGACTCATTTTAAATTTAAGAAAGCACTCACTTTGTGAGAAATTGCATATTTTCATGTGAGAGAAATGGTGGTTCAAATTTAATTGTGTATGAAAAGTAGATTGATTCAGGAGGATTAACTTGCTTCTAGTAATTAACGGAAGCCATAAAGCTTCCAATGATGGTACAAGAGCTTTAGAAAAAAAGTTTAGAACATAGAACTAAGGTAGATCAAGCAAAGTAGAAGCACGGAAGGCATGGAAACAGAGAAGAAAGAAATGAAGTGTACATCAAGAGGGAGATAGCAAATAATCAAGGAAAGGAGTTAAATATTGGATAGAAAGCTTGTTACTCCCCCTCCCTAGAGATAGTTATGCCCTCGTGGTCCCTTGATGCTTTTAGAGAAGCTATTAATCACTATGTTTCTAGTGATGATTTCCTTTCTTAGAAACTAGGTTCTTTGAGTATTTAATTGCCTAGACCATGAGCTCCAATGCTTAGAATCTTTGTTTTCTTATGTTAGGAGAGTATCTCACACCCCCTAACAAATCTATAAATGATCAAATTGTAGCATTGTCTCTTGGCCTTTCATTCTAGTTGGGGTGCCCTTCTAGAAAGAGGTTCATGTTTAGCTAAGTGTCCTCTTTCGCTAAAGTGGAGTATGCCTTCATTCATGATTCATGAGTCTAAATTCTTCTTAGGGTTGTTAGGATTTTCATTTTTCACTTTGAAAGAGCTTGAGAGTCCCAAGGATGCTTAGATGGTATGAGGAGTGGCCATAAGCTAGATATTCTACTAAAGAGATGCCTCAACCAACTATTCAAAAGGTTTGGTTGTATGACCCTTCTCAAGGAAGTCCCTCCAAGGTATTCAATAGATCAAAGTATTCCTCCTTTTGTCCTACCATAGCAATTTTCTACTATAAGATTCGCTTACCAAGAGCTTGTGCAAGGTCTAAAACCTTTATTGCTAAGGCCTTACTCAGCTTCAATATCTATCTTTCACATTAGAGGCATTGCCTAAACTATTTATAACAACCCAATGAGCTAAGTTTGTAAAATTTTTTGACTTGCCCTTAGGGGTTTTGATTAGAGCTTTTAAGTTCCATCTAGTGATTCTTTGAAAGTGCGTGGGGCCTCTACTATAGAGTCCTTCTAGATGTCAAAAAATGGACTTCCCAAGGCGTGGATATGGTCAAAAGATGTTCTAATACACTTTTTATGGTTTAAGCTCAGATGTCTTTGGGGCATAGTGGCCTAGAGCCCCACACATGGGATTCTTATCTCAATGTATGGGATCTTAGAATCTGCTAAAGTCTCAAAATTTTTTAAAAGTCCTAATGTACCTACGTGTGGCCTTAACTCATTCTTTCAGTGTGCTCAGTTTTAAGAGTTAAGCTTTAAGCAAAACATTAATGGGAAATCAATGTGGAGCAATCTAAGGAAGCCAAAAGCCACAAGAGTCCATCAAGAAAAGCCAACCAACCACTCCCCAAGTCATCTCAACTAAGTCCTCTAATTTAGGAGGCTAATTTGGAAAGGTACTTCCTAGATTTTAGGGGTGCACTTCTCAATATAAAAGTAGCATGTATCACGACTTCTATTGATCCATCTGAGAGAACTTTGAGAAGCTTGTAGGGGGTAGAAAATTGAGTTGCCAAGTGACGAAGTTTGGTCTAGCCAACCAGCATAGGATCAACCCTTGAACTTATGGAGGTCCAAATAGACCTTATAGGCATGTGGTTAGTGCAATGAAATCTGTATGTACTTTGGAGCAACATTATAATCACTATACATGCTTTTACTACATAGAGAAGTGAATAAAATCAAGTTTGAATCTTCTTGCTCTCTGCCCTTTCTCAACATCATCTTCTCGAGAGTCAATAGACTTTTAGAGCTTGATTTTCTTTGCTCACAAGTCCAATGCTCAAGATTAAGGGTTCATTTTAATGATGTTTGTGTCTATCTCCATTGTATATATGAAACTTTTTATTTGGACTCTTCACAGTGAGATAGAGCTCACTTTCTCTCTTGGGGTCAATTACTATTATGTCCTTAAAAGTCAAGATGGCCATCCATGAATTTTAAGCTCATAATTATAGTATGCCTTTATAATTAATTTTACTCTAGTACATAATAACTAATTTAACCTATAAGAAAACTTCTTTCAAGAGGAATTTGATCAATTTTAAATAGGCTATGAGCACTAAGTTTTTCAAGTAGCATATTCCATCCATAAATAGAAACTTCCTCTTAGTTGCTTCATGTGCAAGTAGTCTGTTTTGTACCATCTTGCTCATGGTGATGTTACAAAGTACATGAGGTGTTTTTTTGCACTAAATTGAAGCTCATACGTTCAACCAAATCTTCAAAGTCTTAATGGCAAGTTCTATGCTGGTTACTTGAACCAAACTTCATTATTCAGAACAATAGATTTTTTGCTATTTTTCTTCCTTTTCAAGTACTTTGAGTGGTATCAGAGCTCTCTATGAACAAAATGGGTGATGGATTTCCTTCCATGATTGAGAATCTTGATAGGAACAACTATGTTGCATGTGAAAATATATCATAAGCCTACTTATAAGGAAGAAATCTATATGGAATAGTAAAGGGTGATGAAGTCATGCATATACCAAGATCCTAAGGAGGACCTACATGAGAAGAAATAGAGAAGTTGACAGTATGGTGTGCAAGAGATGCTCAAGCCAGGTCTTACATTCTAAACTCTATATCTGATTATTTGTTTCCACACATTAAAATTTGTATGACATCACAAAAAACTTGGGATGCACTTGAGACATTCTTCTCTCGTAGCACCAAATCTAGGAAGAATCACTTGTTGAATGAATTCAATCAAATGAAGAAAAAACTAAGAAGACAATAAGATATTTTGTTACAAATGTTAAGGAGGTTTCATATAAATTAGCATCAATTGGAGAGCTAATTAAAGATAAATCCACTATGAGGCATATCCTAAATGATATTAGGATTGATAGATAGTGGCAATCATTTGCCATTGCCTATGATCTCATCATGGATGTGCAGACACCTAACTTGAACATATTTCTTGGCCAAATCTTCAATCAAGAACCCAAAAAAAACATGAAGGAAGGTAAATATTTTCAAGCTTACTCTACTATTGCTCTTTATACAAATAAGAGGGATAAAAAGAATAAAGGGAAGAAGAAGGAGGATGATAAAGTAGAAGAAGTAGAAGTCTCCCAAGCCAATTATGCAAGAAAAAGCAAGAGGAAAGGAAAGAAGAAAGGAAAGAAGAAAGGAAAGAAGAAAGGAAAGAGGAAAGGAGCAAAGGAAGAGAGTACTAAGGAACAAGAAGTTCAGTCTTGTGCCATATGTAACAAGTCAAACCACACTACTCAAGACTATTGGTCAAATGGGAGAATGAAAAAAGACAGAGGAAGAAATGGATTTGGAAATACAAGAGTTAGAGGTGCACAAAAATATCGCAACAATAACAAAAACAATAGTAGAAGAGATTAGAAAAACTACTCAGATAATCAATCACATGAAGATTCATTACCTCTAATGAACCTAAGCCACAAAGAAGGTAAAGAGGATGAACATTTATTCTTTATAGCCTCTGGTTTTTAGAAAAAGGCTTGTAGCTTAGGTTCAGCCAACATGGAGCTTATTTGGAGGATCCATTCCAAGGCTTCAAAAAAAAAAAAAAACCAATGGTGAGAACATGGTAGAATCTTCACATTTGAAGTGGGAGAAACCACAAATGTAACTCTATACAACTTTGGGAGACAAACCCTAAGTGAGCTAGAAGTGTGGCATAAGAGGCTTGCTCATGTTAATGAAATAACTTTTGGAACATCAATCTTACACTATGCTTGAGGTGGATTAGCTCTACATTAAAAATTCATCATTTGAACTCTGTCAAAGTTTCCCATTGAAGAAATTTTCATTTGTGCTCATTCTTGGTATTCTTCAAAAGCCTAAAGTTTTAAACATCTAAAAGGAGAAAACGAGAGCTCACATTCCACAAATATGAGGTATTTGAGCTTGAAACTCAATCAATAAATCAATCACCTAAAAGTAGATCAAATTACATCTTCACTTTTCCTAGATTGTAGCCTTTATTTGAATTCAAAATACACTTGTAGAAGTTATGGAACACTTCCAGAGTTTATATAAACACTTCAAAACCATTTTACAATACATTGAAGCAATATACATACACTTTGGGTCATCATTGTGTTGCTCCGTTTCTATGCACCATCGGGAATGAGTTCAACCAAATGAAGAAGACACTTAAACAAACTATCATAGAGTTCGTTACCAAGATCAAGGAGCTTAAATATCAGTTACCATCCATTGGAGAGCTTATTGAAGAAGAGGCCGTCATGAGCCAGATTCTAAATGGAATTAAAAGTGATAAACAATGACAATCCTTCACCATGGCTTATGATCTCATCATGGATGTACAAACCCTAGATTTCAACATATTACTTGGACAACTCTTCAAACAAGAGGCCACCAATAATATGAAGGAAGGTAACTCTTATCAATGTAATACTAAAAGTGCTCTTTATGTAGATAAGATAAATAAGAAGCATAAAGGCAAGAAGAAGGAACAGGATGAAGAGGAGACTTCCCAGACCAACTTTGTAGGCCAGAGCAAGTGGAAAGGGAAGAAGAAAGGATCAAAGCATGTCAAAGAAAAAGGCCACAATGTTCAAACTTGTTCCATTTGTGATAAGAACAACCACACCACTCAGAATTACTGGTGCAATGGGAAGAACAAAAAAGGAAGTGGAAGAGGTGGATATGGAAGCAATAGAGACAGAGGTGGACACAACTTCAACAATAACAGTAGAGGCCTTAACAAATGAGACTACATAATTATTCTAAAGATCAACAAAATGAAGACTCGTTGCTTTTGATGAATCTAATCCATAAGGAAGGTAAAGAAGATAACCATTTACTCTACATAGATTCTAGATGCTCAAAAGTAGCCAAAGGCATAGACGACGAGGAAGTATGCGAAGGCGGATTACAACGAAGTAGTGGGGAGCCAAGCGATTTATTTTTTCAAAGAAACATGTTTTTATTACTTTTGCCAAACCCGTACTTATTAGCTCCATTTTGTGCAAGCCGAGGAATCCTCAAGCTTAAGGAGCTTAGATAGAACAAGCATACCAGTTTTGGTTATTTTTAGATCTCGTTTACACCTTCAAATAGTACCTAGAACCTAGTTTTTAACTATGCCAGACACTAGATGTGAAACCGGTCAAGACTAGTCTAAAAACTATAAATAGAGCTAGAGAGCTCGTTTTTTAGGTTAGCAAGTGTGAGCTTTGAGCTATTTTGAGCTTGTAATAGTGATCTTAAGAAATAGAGTTTATTTCCTATCTTCCATTGTATCTTGCTTGTCTCTTCCTTGTGTGTGTATGTGTGTGTGCATCTCTATGCTTCTCACCTTCACTCTCACTACATCTCGCATTCATGATCTTCATATCACTCCTATCTCTTGCGTGAATTGACATTAAGGAGGTGGAGTTTCTTAACGTAGTGCTTACCATCGTACGAGAGCAACACCAAATTTGGCGCCGTTGCCGGGGATCCAGTCTAGGAAAAATGTGTGATGGTAAGAGTATAGCAAGAAGTGGCATTGGAAGGTAAAAATTTCAGTTTTTTGTTGTTGTTTTTAACTAGTTTTTTGTGTTTTTCATATCCTCTACACTCCTTCTTCACCACTGCATCATCTTCTACCACTCCAAAAAAAATCAAAAAATTCACCATATCCACCCATCCTTCTCATTTCCCCTCATTTGTGCAGTAGGAAAGAGAGAGAGAGAGAGAGCTTCTGTGCTTGCTTGTGCATGTGTTTTTTTCAGTTTTCTTGTAGGTACAGTGCTCTAGAGCAGTAGGAAATCTTCCAAAAAATAAGAAATTCACTTTCTATTAGAATTTGTCGTGTGTGTCAGACCATCATGATGGTCTGGTAAATTCGGAATTTTTGGTAAGCGACCACACCACGGTGTAGAGCACACTTGCGCACATGGAATCCATAGAAGCATTTGCAAAATCATCATTTTGGTGGAGCATCGCGACGGGCTCACGCCATCATGATTGTATCACACCATCGCGATTGGCTCACGCCATCGCGACGGCTCGGCCGGACGATCGCGATGGTCTCACACCATCGCGATGGTTCACTTGAACCATCATGATGGTCACTGACCATCGCCATGATCCCGTCAACACCATGCCATCACGATTGGCCCACACCATCGCGATGACTCACTTGCCATGTGTCAAAATAGACCATCACGATAGTTCAAGTGAGCCATCGTGACGGTCCTAGACCATCACGATCTCAGACCATCGCAATTGTCCACCCAAAATGTCAAATTTAGGGTTTGATTTTTTAGGCTATTTTGAGGCCATCTTGAGTGAATTTTTGCGTGATTAAGCTTATTCGAGACCCTTAGCTCATATTAAGAAAAAAACTTGTGTCAATTTTTACCCGCGAGGGCCTGAACGTTCATATCTTTTCCATTCAAAGTCCGTTCATTTAGGAAAATTTGAGGTTGATCCATTGGTGGGGCTACAAAAGAAAGGGGGCATTGGAGAAATTTTTCCAAAGAAGAAGGAACCTAAAAGGTGTATATATCAAAGTGCTTGATCATCAATTAAAGGATTGGTCTAAACATTGGATTTTTATAGGTCTAGAAAGAGCTATCCAAGGCAATCAAAGCAATGAAGTGAAGAACGCAAGGCTTGGGAAGTGCTACTTCTTGGGCATCAGAGCATTCAAAGAAGCTGACTCGAGGTTGGAAGAATACTCAACCCCATCATTCAATTATTAGCTTAGGTTAAACGTTTAGCATTGTGGATTAAATTAGGATGAAGATAGGAATGCATCAAGTCCAAGAGACTTAATTTTCAAGTCCAAGACTAAGATAAATGTGTGCGATATGAAAACCAAAAGGAAAGAACTTAAGTTTGATGGAATGAGAACTCAAAAGTACAACGAAAAGTCGACTCATGACGTATAGATTGAGACAAGACAAGACTTTATAGGAATTGAAAATGAAACAAGCAAATAAGAACAAAGAAACATTGAGGATCAGAGTCTGTATTGAGTGATTCAAGAAGTAAATTCATGAACCTTAGATCGGGCAAGCATATATGGAAGTCAGACCGACGAAGCCTTAGATCATCAAAAGCAAGTGTAGGAACTACTGCACGTTTGTGGGCACATCAATTAAATAGTTATCCTTACAAGTTGGGCTCAGATACCAGTGAATCAAAAATGGCTTTTAGCACAGAAAGACCAGAAGGAGGGTTAAATGTAGCATATTTGGAAAGACCCGAAGGACCCTACAAAACCAAATTAGAATATGTCCGAACCAACCACTTATGTGCTTTCATCTACGACCATGGTTTGTGAAGATCAGCTATGCGATTGCACAACCCTGAGCAACCCACTGGATTGGAATGTCCAGTGGTGAAATTTGAGAGAGACGCATACATAGACAAAGAAGGAACAATGTACAACATAAGTACTCAACCAAATTATACCAATGAGTTTGATGTAGTTCAGCTAGATGCGGAAGCGAGATCACAAGGAAAAGAGCCACTTGGAGAAGAACCCAGGACACCTAGAGGGAAATCTATACTGACAAGAGTACTAATCCCAGATTGGATCCCTCAGGAAAATAGAAGCATATAAATGTTCCTGAATAAGGAAATTGATGAAGCATTTTGGAGGTACAAAATGGAACAACCTAGTCAGGCAGGCTCCATCATGATTTACGGATTCAAGGACCCAAATACACCTGGAAAGGTTGTATACCTGGATGACACTTCAGAACGCGTATTTGTAGTGCCGGACCATGCAAGAATTGTCTACACATGGAGAGGCAAGTTAGTATTCCCTCCATCACGAACAAATGTAAACACGAACCATCAGGGTGTGGGAAGATCATGAGCCCTGGTACTCAAAGAGAAAAGAACAAAGAGAAACTAGAAGTAAGTTTCACCCACCCCATAGGGAGAGATAGACCAACCATGGATACCGATAGAGTGGAAAGACAAAGGGAACCTAGAATACCAAGTGGTAGAGATGAGTTTCCTCTACCCAGACCATGTGAACACCCCAGGGTATTAAGACCCACTCAATTAGTAAAGTCAATGAAAAATTAATTTGATGGTACAGGGGACCCCTATGACCATGTTGCAGAGTTTAAGCAAGTGCTAAGAGCAGAGCAAGTAGAAGACATGTTTATGCAATACAATGCGTTTGGGCTAACATTAAAGAAGAAGGCTTTAACTTGGTTCCAACCATTGCAAGAAAGGCAATTTAGGGATATTCATCACTTGTTAGAGTCTGTAGCTCACTGATGAGTAGCACCTCCTTTAATGTCAATCTGGGAAGACGTGAGGATGGTATGAAGACCTCGAACAAGTGATGTCACAAGTGTGTGAGTGAGAAGCACATAAACATGCACACACATACACACACACGTGCACACAAGGCAATAACAAAGAGAGGGACAATGGAGTAACTTCTATTGCAAAAGAGTTCTCATACAAGTTCAAATCTACAACAAGCTACCCTCAAAAATGAGCTCTCTAGCTCTTTTTATAGTTTTTGACTAGCTTTGGTCATGTCTAGACCTAGTGTCCGGCATAGTTAAAAATTAGGTTCTAAGGCTATTTTGGAGGCTCAAACGAGCTCGGAAAATTATGAAAATTGGTACATAAATACTACTGATACTCCTCAAGCTCAAGGACTCCTCTGCTTGTACAAAATGGAGTAGGAATAATAAAAAATGATATTTACAATGGTGTGGAGTGACTAAAATTACTATTTGGGAAATATTAATTCATGAAAAATGATAGGCCTATTTGCTAGATCTCCATTGACTGCTTTGCCTACTTGGCCCTTCTCGTTGGCTTCCTTGTCTTGTAAGTCCTTGAGTGCCCTAACCACTGCCAACACTCCCCCCTCTCTCGTGTCTATCGTCTCTGACAGACCCTTGTTGAGCGGACCATTGGATGTAGTATTCCATGACATATGTGGCCAAATGATGCTCTGCTAACCTCAGCCCTTTGGCCAAATCGATGAGTAAGGCATCCCAATCTACTGGCCCAGGTTCCTCCGGATGTGGCATGGTTAACTTCTCTGAATGTAGAGCATGTTCCACAGCAAGTAAATGTAACAGATGAGATGGTCTGGGAATGAATATCTCTTAATGATATTCCTAGAACCATGTGATAAACATTTCTTCAAATGTTTGTTTGAATCAGGCTGGCAGATATTTGATACGAGCACGCCACGCATATACAACGTTGATGGATGGGGTGGTGCTCATATCATAGATGAGGTCTTGATTTCCTTCATTGAGTCCTAGGGCCGAAAGGTGAGGTTCTTTGACATTTTTAAAAGTCCGAAATGTGACGAGCATGAGCTCGAATATTTTGGGGCACATCTGTGCCATGATGTCTGATACATTCTTGAATCTGATTCCCCAATGTCGAATGTTTGAAATCATGTATGCGACCGTGGGTTGGCCATGAGGTGGTGCCATATATACATAGTTCAACCATTTGTCACATTCTTTGACAGTCAGCATTGTTTTGGTGTACTCGAGCCATGATCTTCGTCGAAACACAGGGCAGTAGCAGGGGTTATACTTGATATGTAAGGGCATATTATTCCACGTCCGCACCATTCGGGGTATGTTTCGAGTAGGCATATTCTCTAGTTAGGTTGAAATATCTTGCCATGCATTGCACTTTCAGGAATGTCGTCTAGTGCAAATTGTGTTGCTCAGGTTGGTTCTTTTGTGGTGTGCTAATTTATCTTAGCATTATAATTTGCCATTAATACACAAAACGGAACATACAAGTCATCTAAAGTGCCAACCCATTGATGATGGGATAGGTTTTTGAAGTAATCCGATTTGATGACAACCTCTTCCAATTGAGACATGGACTGTATCTGCACTACTACTCTATCATCAGGGGTTGGACCTACCTTTTATAATTTTTGCATCCATTTCGGAGCTTCAATCTCAAATGTATCCATTCCTTCCTCTGTTTGTTTACCTCCTGGTATAGGCATGGGTATATAAGGGTCCTCGAATGTCTCGTCTACTTCAATTTGAACTAGTTCCTCTGGCTCTGGCTCCACGAGGGGAGAGGGTTGACGCTCATATTGGAGAAGTTTATTTTGCAGCTCTGTGAGTTGTGCCCTCAGTTTTATTACCTCTTCGGATGTGTTACCTGTAGCTGTTACGTCTTTAGGTGATTCGCGCTGATTGGCCAATTGCTTCTGTAATTTATCATGCTTTGTTTCCAAGGCAGCATATGCCTCTAGTAGGTCAGCATGTGTGTCCAAAACGATCTGCATGTTGGCTGACAGTATGGCTTTGAAGCGTTCAGGGTCAATCTCTATTAGGGATCCTTCCATCGCTGCTTCTAGGTTCTCTTCATTCTGTTTTTGGAGTCTTTTATTTTCTTCTAGTGCCACAGACATGTGTTTCCTTAATAATGCAAGGTTGCAGCGGGTTTTGAGGTTTTTTGCTTGCTAGGCACGTAGCAGTTCTTCAAGGTTTTGTTGCGCCTCTAAATCTATATGGGGGGGATTGGACACTAATGATCATGTTGTGCCTGCAAGGTATCATACTGCTGTTGTAGTAGCCTCTTGTCCTTCTCCAAGTTTATGAATCTTTCTTGTAGCATTTCATGGATTCTGAACAGGCTCGTATGTTGAGCATCTAAGTGCTAGTAATGATGTTATAATTGAGATATACATTGATACAAAGTATTGAATACATTATTTACAGGAGTGGATGCTGGGAAGATGGGGAATGTAGGAGGGTAGGGAAAGGGAGTGTGTATGTTGTGCTTGAGAATGGTGAAGTGGGTGGTGGGGGGATGGGAGAATGTGGGAATATGGGGGGAGGGAGAGGTGCAGAAGTGGGTGATATGTCCATGAGGTCATGTGCGGAGGCGATCGTGGGAGTTATTGTGTACATGGGAATGGTAGGTGTGGAGATGGTCGTGAAGGTGAATAATGGTGTGTGCAATTGTGTGTGTGCGCCACCGAGAAGTGTGACAGGGGGACTGGGATTTTTGGTGACTATAGTTAGAATTACAACATTCGTGGTGGCAGTTACAATAGTGGTGGTGTCCGGTTGTGTGGATTGTGACGATTGACTCACAGTTTGTGCTTCACTAAGGGAAGTGGAGACTGTGGCTGTGACAGTAGTGGTGACAGTGGTGGTAGGAGGTGAGGGTGGTAAAGGTGGTGCACTTGAGGTGTGGGATTTGTCAGCGTATTGAATGGAGTGAGTTGTGCTCGTGCTTGTGGAGGTGGGGCCATGTGGTTTTGATACCAAAATATTTATCTGCTTCCCTGATCTTGGAGGTGATCTTCCGTGTCTTCACTCGATTCTCCGCGAGTGTGTGAGGGTTGTGTGTACAGTCTCTGGTATCCCCAATGCATCAACAATCATGTCGAGGGTAGCTCTATATTGATCATCCACACCTTCTTCTTCAAGTATTTGGTTCATTAAGGGATTTCCTGCTGCCAAGGATAGTCTGTGTTGTTCATGAACCTAATTTATAGTAGCATATAGTCTTTTTAATTGCTTCGTATAGGCAGGGGCTCCTTCCAATTCAGGTATAATGTCTTGCTCATCTTCGTGCTCCCCTTCGTTGGATGGTCCTTCTTGTTCGTCATCTTGTTCCTCTTTTGCAGTCTCCTCTTCCTCTTCATCTACTTCAACAACCGCTGGTTGAGTTGGATGGGGCTGGTCTGTGGTAGTTTGTTGCCCACTTAATTGATCTGCTTCAACTACCAAATTAGTTGCATTAATTATCCTTGCTACTTCTTCATCAGTTAAGTCCTCAAGCATGAAGCCATGAGGAAACTCTAAGTCTGTGGGGATCGGTGGGAACACCAGGTTATGCCCTTCTGCACTATGCCTTGGTAATCTGATGGTGAAGGGTTGTACTCGCCTTTGGGGTGGTGGAGTCGTTTCCAGTGTCAGGGTAGCACCTCGGGCCTGTGCACATGGCATTTGAACAGATCCCCTCATTTTCTTTGAAGGAGGCCCTGCGGCTGATATTCTTTGCGAAAAATCTTGCACCCTAGTCAAGATGAGAGCTCTTTGAATTGGCACATCATATGCCAAGCATCAATATACGATCCTGGTAAGTGCACAACACCCATACATCACTGACTTCTATTTCTTGTACCAACGTTGGTGTGCAAGGTGGATCTAGTCAATGATCCAATGGGGCATGTTAATTGTCAAGTTCAAGGTGTCTCCTAAGTATAGACTGAACCAAATCTTCTTAGGTGGCATCATGAATCTTTCTTGAGTAGGGAATGCGAAGTGATGCATGCACATGCGGAGATGGATGGCAATAGTTGGTGTCATTGCCACCATATCCTTCAGTTTAGTTAAGTTCCTGTTCTTCATGTTATCCGAAATCATTGTCTCCTTCTCCATAGGGATGTGCATACCATGCATTTCTAGAGCTTCCCTTACCAATTTGTTGGTCAATTTGAAGCACTTCAGTTCATTTCCTCGCGTAAGAGAAGGAATCACAAATGTGTTGTACCCCTTCTTATCTTTGCTGGGAGTGACGGTGCTAATCAGGTATGAACACCTCATGAAGTCCCGGCTTTGGTAACTGAGCTTTGAAGTAATCATACAATCCAGCCTTCTTCCATATTGGTTGCAATCCTTCACTGTTTTGAAGCCTCTCAAACTCTCGTGTAAAGAAATGATGCCAGCCCCAGCGTCCGTTGAACTCTATCTCAACCTCCCATAAATAGGCATCTTCTCCAAGGGGTCCTACAACTTCACTGAACCAATGGGAGTTCTTGATGATTGGCGATGTGTGCCCTTAGGGGGGATTTTGAATCGGTATGACATGTAATGCTCTCAATGCGTGTGGCCTTTCCTTCAACTCCTATTGAATGGGGAGACTCTCAATGTCTACCACCTGAGAACTTGTGCGTGCTTGGGAGCGCGTTCTTGCAGCCTCTGCCATGTTTGATGAACTTTGGTAGTATACAAATGAATGTTAACATTGCAATGGACACAAAGTGATCCTGTGTCCTCGTTACAACATTAACATGATGAACTATGACGTAGTTAGTTAGTTAGTTAGTTAGTGCTCGTGTGGATGTGAGTGTGAAGTGTGGTTAGTGGATGCGGGATACCTATGTGCTAAAGGGGGTGGTGAGGTGGTGTGTGGATACAGTTAGTAAGCGGAGGGGGCTTTACAACAAGATCAGGTGGTTTATTACAAGATTTGGGCTGCCAAACATAGTGGATGGCCTTTGTTTTTTATTTTGTGGAGACTTTGGAGGGCTTTATAAGAGTTTCTGCTTGGAAATGAGGCTTTTTAGGGACCCATTTACAAGTGATTCTGCTCGTGCTCTTGGACGAATATGTGTTTGTGCATGTCGAATAAGAGTGGGTATCAATTGTTCGAGTGAGTGAACCATGTTGTACATGGTGTGGTTTATGTGTGGCTATTTGAGCCCACAAGCAAGCCTTAGGCACCCAAATTTGTCTTGATTGTGTGACAACCTTCATTGACTTCTTGGGTACCCAGATAGACTTTACTTTCATAGAAGGGTTCAGTTGTTGATCGCTAGTATGATGTTGAGTCAGTGGTGGTGACTTGACCGCAACAGGATGCTCTCCTTTTTGTACCCATACTTGTTTTGGTGACTGGGACACCTTGCTTCGTACTTTCCTTTGGCTTCGGGCATATGTCATCTGCTTCTTCTATGTTTGGTACTCCTTTGGTTGCCATGTCTCTACCACTTTTGGAAAAGAAGGGAGCTCTATCATATCCTTGACTTCTTTGTTGAGAAACACATCCCTCTGCATCACATAGTTTTGGACAAGAATAGCATCATCATCTTCATGTGTACTCTTGGACGGACCAGGAGTGTGTGCCTTTACTAGTTCCTTGAGTGCTTCATTTCCTAACTCAAGTGTAATGCGGTTTTGATTTACCCAGACCTAAAGAAGTCCACTTCTTAGGTTTAGGTTGACTGCATGATCATAGATCCAGTCTTCACCCAAGACAAGAGGCTCAGTGAGGTCCTCCTCTTGACACACTAATATCTTAACTGTCATTAGAACATCTTGAATGTAGAGAGGGAGCTCCACCTCACCCATGCAAGGGGTTTCCACGCCTCCCAACCCTATGAAGTATGCTTCTATAGGATTGACTTTTAATTTCAATTCTTGACAGTAAGAGAGTCTAACCGCACTAGTGGCTGCACCTGAGTCAATCAAGGCTCGTACAATCCTTGCACTATTTCCTTGTCCTATCTCTAAGGTCACAAAAGGATGTCGGTCAATTATTCTATGGGAACTTACACCTGAGACTTTGCACATAGCCATATGATACCCTGGAGGTGCATAGGTCTCTGTCCTAGGTTGATCTCTACCCTGTCTTCTCAATTTCATTCTTTGGATGCGTTCCAATGCTTCTGCCTGTGCTTCTTCTCAGATTCATTTTTCTTCTTCCTTACGTTTCTTGGCAGTGTTGAGTCGATTGAGCATTTCCTCAATGAGGGGTTCTTGATATAGTTTGACTCTGCATCTGCTAATGTAACTAGGGAGAACATCACCTTCTAGTGTAGCTAATTGAATTGCTCCACTAGTTGAGATCCTATTTATGATCATAGGTCCATAACCACGCTTCTCTAGCTTTCTTGCATGTTGTTTCAAGGTGTACACTAGAACTAAGTCTCCTGCTTTCAAACCTTTATCCTTCACATGGGCATCGAAGTATGCCTTCTTTCTTTTCTTAGTTGCATATATTCTTGTGGCACCTCTCAATCTCCTTTCACCTAGCTGTTCAAGATCAAAGATCCTAGAAGAAAGTTCATGCCTTGTCCACTCATGCTCTTGTGCTACTTTCAATGTAGGTATCAAGAAGTCCATTGGTAGCACTGCATTTTGGCCAAACACCATCTGAAAGGGTGTGGCTTGGAGTACCGTTTTATAGGCAACTCTGTATTCCCAAACTGCATGGTGTAGCTGTTTGTCCTAATGAGAGCGTTTATTATTCACTAATTTCGTCAATACATTGCATAGAATCTTATTTGTGCTCTCAGCCTGGCCATTAGCTTGTGGATGATAAGGGGCAGACTTCTTGTGTATCACTAAGAACTCTTGAAGAAGATTTTCAATAACTGCATTCAAGAAGTGAGTGCCTCCATCACTTAGTAGTTCTATAGGTAGTCCGTATCTTGTGAGCACGTTCTCAAATAAGAACTTAGCTCTCGTTTGAGCATCGTTCTTTGTTGTGGCTTTCACTTCCACCCATTTGGTTAGATAGTCTATGGCTACAATGATGTATTCAACATGTGAACTCTTAGCTGGGGGATTAGTAGGACCTACAAAGTCTATTCCCCACTTAGAGAATGCACGTCCACCCATCATAGGTCTCAGTGGCATCTCATCTTTGCATATAGGATATCAAGTTTGTTGACAAACATCACACCTCTTCACATAGGTATGTGCATCCATGTGAAGGGTTGGCCACCAAAGACCTGCAAATAGTACTGCCTTGATCACCTGATCTAGACCAAAGTGTCCTCTTGCTACACCTTGGTGAGCAGTTTCCAAGAGCTTAAGATATTCACTCTCATGGACACATAATCTGAGGTAACCATCTTTACCACTCTTGTATAAGTTGTCTCCAATGAGTGAGTAGTCTAGGGCTTCTTGTTCTAAACTTCTTCGCCTAGCCAAAGTCATTCCTTGAGGGAATGTTTTTGTCCTAAAAAAGGACACTAACGGTTCACTCCAATCTAGTATTACAGACACTTGGTATAGTGTAGCATGCTCCACAGGTGGTCTAATACGACAAGCTAGGCATTCTTTACACAACTTATGGACATCTGCTTCCATAGTTGGCTAGTGCACTCCAAGTCTCCTCAATGTCTGTAAGGTTCTTTGCCTTGAGTAGTGTTGCTCTAATGCACCCACATGTGCTAATTGCAACCATTTTGCGTAATCATCCTCTTCCACACAACAAGCTAATATCCCTTGATTAGTATGCTTGTACATGCTTCCTGCCATGACATGGTACCTTTGGGCTTTTACTACCTCCCTATCTTGAGTGTTTATTACTAGGTGGTTAGGCCCGTATGTCAACACTGGCACTAATGTCTTAGCCCATTGAGGTACCACTTCCAAATTAAACAAGTAAGCATCAGGAAGGTCATCTAATACTCCTTGTGGGGCCTCTCCAAATGTGAGCCTCAAGAGATGGTTTGCTCTCAAATGAGTTTTGCCCTTCCTCACCACTACCTCAAAGTCATATTCCATTAGTAAGAGGAACCATCTTACTAAACTACCTGTATTGCATGGCTTGTTTACCAAGTAAAGCAGAGCTTGATGATCAGTAAAAAGATTAAACTTATTTGCAAGCAAATAGTGTCTAAACTTTTTAACCGCATATACCATGCCTAATCCTTCTCGTTCAGTGGTCGTATAGTTCCATTCAGCTGCATTGAATTGTCTACTAGCATAGGCAATTGGAAGATCCATTTTACCTTCACCAGTAGGTTGTGCAAGTACACACCCAATAGCATAATTGGATGTATCCACATGGACATTGTTAAAAGCATTACTGTCAAGTCACTTTTAATCTCGTTTTGGGTTCTTGGGGATGGTTAGGGGTCTGACAGTGCAGAGGCCCTTTATTTAATTTTCCCAAATTAACTATTCAACTAAGCAGTGACTATACTTTTAAGGTAATAACTTCCACTACATAGTTACTATGTTCCGATTACGATTATCTTTACACAGTAACTTATCGCGCGAGTTAACAATCACACAATCACACAAACTTATTAATGTGAATGTAACATTACTGTGTTAATACTTAAGACTGTAATTCAACGAACAGAATAATAATACTCAAGATATCCGCAAATCTGCACACGATCTTCTTGGCACAGTCGCCTAGACAGAGTCTGGCGAACCCGTATCTCTCTGCCGAGGAATCACCGTAATGCCTTCTCATTAATGGATAAAAAGTTACAACTATTCGCTATGCCTCTTCGGTGCGTGCGACTATGGAAAATAAAATTACATTATTCCAATCCGGCGGCCTAACACTGGCACACACGGTGGACGCGAACCGGCAAAGAAAAATAAACCTAAGGCTCATCAACTATGCCTTGTATGTACAATGTTCGGGCTAACTTAAATGTTCGGGTGATCTTTTATTTCAGGGAATCTAGCATAATCTTCAATGTGTCTGGCTCTACCAGTTGTGCGTCTGTTTTGACTGAACTAGCTACAATAACTTGACTCATCAGTGCATCGGTCTGCGTCTGCAAAAATGCTTCTTGTAAATAGAATTCGTTGGCTATGGCCGCATCTCGTCTGACCTTCATATCAGCAATTTGACCATCAACTCTGGACAATCTCTCTGCTTGAGTGCCTAACTGATTTTCTCTACGTTCCAGCTCCTGAGCTTGATATTGGATGGTTTTATAATATGCATCCCTTTCTTTCATGATTCCTGCTAATTCTTTCTTAAGCTGAATTATCAGACCCGTTTGTGCTTCCACTTCACGACTCTTCTGAAAGAGTTCAGCAGATACAATCTTTAATTCCTCAGTGTTCTGCATGGCCAGATCAGCCATTTCCTGTCCTTTTTGGATCACCAGCTCAAGATCCACATGGGTTTCTTCTAATAGATTGTCGAGAGCAACCCGAGCATCTTTCTTATCCTGTACCAACTGATTTAACTGCTTTATTTCTTCATCGCGAGCGGCTAAAAGAACATTCTTTTCATTTAATGCAGCAAGTGCTGCATCACGTTGGGCAATCAAGTTGTCCTACTCTGCGATCCGGGCTTGAAGTTGTTGAAGCTGAACCTGCAAAGCATGGTTTTCTGCCTTGATTGCATTGGCTTCTTCCTGCAATGGAGCAATGGAGCAATGTCGGCTTCAAGCAAATCAACTTTGCCTTGCAATTCCTGCCTGATATTCTCGGTTTCCAGCTTCATTTGAAAAGGTGATTGTTGAGAAAACTAGATTAGGAGGCGACCCATAGATTCTAATTCGCTGAACATAACGGGTGGAGGAGAAGTAGCAGGAAGTGGTTGGGATGAAGAGGCAGAAAATAGATGAGGGGAGGGTGGGGGAGAATAGTCGGGAGAAGAAGATGGAGGAGTGGGTGCATCGGGAATTACATTGGCGATTGCACTAGTATTGTACTACAACGGGCTCAATAGGATTAATGGGCAGAGGAAGGGGGATAAGAGTATTCTGCACCAAGACTATTCTGGTCACATTATTTGTCGCCTCAGTATTTGTGATCACTGCCTCAACATTAGCCATTACTTCTGTGAGGATTTCAGCGACAATTTCCTTCACAGTTTCCTCATCCTGCTGATGAGAGTCCGTCCGACAAGAGACTTCTTCAGTTTCTTCTAGGTGGGCACCTTGTTCCTGCTGGTTGAGTGGAGAAGAGGGAACGAATGATTCGACATGGAGGGAAGTGGCAGTGTCGTAGAAGACCTCAGTATCGTGACCGGCAGTTGATCCCTGCACCTGACTTTCAAAGGGGCTTATGCATCTGCATTTTCGGCGAAAAAGTTGAAGTAGATCTTCATCGTCATCATCCTCGTCCTCGAGCATTTGAGTAGATTCTTCATGTAACAAGAAGGGAGCGGTTGGAGGAGGCTGTGCGGCTTGGATCGCCGGAAAGAGGAAAGCGAGGAGATGGGATAAACGGGAATGAGGGAGGTCACCCTTAGCGATTTGCTTGGTAACCCTCACACAGTCACGGTGAATACAGCGGAAAAAGAAAGATGTGAAATTTACAGGCTCACGGACACAGTATCTATCATCGAATAGAATGGTCGAGAAATACCATATGTGTGTTTCTGTAAATTTAGGGTGGCTACCAAAAATTGCAGAGTTGTACGCTCTGGTTCAGGTCTGCAAAGAATGGCATACTCATTAGATGAGTGCCGGGGGAACAATTCTTTCATGGTGGCTACGGAAAGAAGGGGACCATTCTCCAATCCTTCTTGAGGGAGGCGAAAAGCTTCAGCAAACGTAGCTAAAGTACTGACTACACGAGATGGTAAACAAGCAATGGGCCAACACTCCTCTGTAGCAGGTGTGGCGGCAATAGCAGAAATAATCTGCGCATGGGATGGATGACACTCCGCTGAATGCCAGGGCAATTCAGCGAAGGCCAACATACCGCAGGCGCACAAATACTCACTCACTTCGGGAGTGAGGCCTGCACAGAAGGTTGCAACATTCACGAGTGCGTCCATGGTGAACAAGTAAACACGAGAATACAGAATACATAGAATGCATAATCACACAAACACAATAGCGATTATCAGTGGAAAGAACACGATTAAGTAAGAGCACGGACAACATTAGGTGGCAAAAACCCTAATCATTGCACAGTATTGGAGAGAAATCCTTCATGATTAGGGCAGACATGCATGAGCAGAAACAGTAACACAGGGCGGCGATTAATCATATGTAGATACCAAAACGAGAAGATTACGGTCAATGGTCAACCGAAATACGGGGAGAAAAAGAAAAACAAGTGACACTCGAAAAAGACTAAGTACACTTCATAGGTTATCAGACGGCTGGTGATATGGGCGAAGCTTAGAACCATTAATCACTTTTGGAAGGAGAACACCAGTTAAGGTCGCTAACCAAAAAGTTGTTGGTCCCACTTGTTCTTGTTCAACAATCCAGTATAGACCGAACCACCGTAATTTAATTTTTTTGGCAGCGTGATTGGCTTTAGCATTATAAAATAAAACAAGTTGATCAACGGTAAAGATAGGGGTTTTTAGGAAGCGGTCATGAGTACGGGCTTGACGGAGCTGAACTTCTTGGAGAGTCATGAAGCCTTCCCAGCGGTGTTCATCCAGTGATCTGAGCGCATCCAACCGAAATGGCAAAGATTCTTCCGGCAGTAATTTCTGAGCTAAGGCAACACGCAGACTCGGTATCACTACTTCCATTGGCGTAATAGCTTCTATACCATAAGCAAGTTTAAACAGAGTTGTTCCGGTTGCCACTTTGTACGTGGTCCGGTATGCCCATAATAGAGTAGGTAAGAGTTGATCCCAACGTTCCGGGCATTCCAAGATCAGTTTGCGAAGCATGGTCAACAGAGTCTTATTGGTACTTTGAGCCAAACCATTAGCACGTGGATAGTACGGTGAGCTAAATTTGTGCATAATCTGAAAAGTTTGAGTGAGTACTTGCAGTAAGTTGTTGGCAAAATGTGTTCCTTGGTCCGTCACTATCTCTAGAGGTAATCCATATCGAGGGAAGACATCTTTCATCAAACATTTGGCCACCAAAACAGTTGTGGCAGAACGTAAAGACCAAGCTTCTGCCCATCTAGTGGCATAATTTGTACAAGTCAATATGTATCGATTGTTGGTGAGGGTTGCTGGTGGTGTTATTGGGCCAATAAAATCTAGACCCCACTTTTGAAAAGGCTCCAGAGGTAAGACAAATTGCAGGGGAAAGAAATGTCGCTACAAGGGCTGTCCAGACCATTGACAGACATCACATTGCTGCACAATTTGAACAACATCTCTGTACATTGTAGGCCACCATAGCCCACTTTGTAGAATTTTGCGGTGAGTAAGATCAGCTGCGAAGTGTCCTCCAGTGGGTAATGAGTGAGCCATAGCAATAACTGATTCCACTTCATGTGGAGGAATGCATCTATGTAAAACACCAGTATGATCTATGTAATACAGTTGACCCACAATCAACCGGATTCGTCGACTGTAGACTGCAATTTTTGAGTGCAGAGTAACAGGAACATTAGGACGGAGACAACCGTCAGTGAGAAAAGTCATTAATGTATCATAGTATGTAGGAGCCACAAGAAGTTTTGCAGATTCTTCAGGAGTTGTCTTGGTGACGTAAATAGCCGGCGTCGTATCATCCACACCTACCAGAGACTCACTGGAATCCAGTCGAGATAGGAAATCTGCCAAAAAATGTGTTGTGTCGGGCCGATGAATAACTTCATAATCAAACTCCTGTAATAGTAAAACCCATCTTGCCAATCTACCACCTAAATGTTGCTACCGAACCAAGTACACCAGTGCAGCATGATCCACATGGAAAGTAAATTTACGGCCCAGCAAGTAATGCCGAAATTTCTTAACAGAATATACCAAACCAAGACATTCTCATTCTGTCATGGAGTAATTCCTTTTTGCCAGAGCTAGTCTGCGACTCGCATAGTACACAGGCCAAAATCATTTGTCAATTTGTTGCATGAGGACACTACCAATCGCAATATATGACGCACCCACGAAGACATGGAATGGTCGTTCCCAATCAGGTGGTTGCAGGATCGGGGCCTGCGTCAATAAGACCTTCAATCGATCAAATGCACTTTGGCACTCCTGAGTCCATTCGTACTTCCGTGGAGCGCTGGTCATAAGCCGATTAAGTGGTGTCGCTAAATGAGCTAACCACCGTAAATGTCTACCATGCCACCGGATTTGGCCAAGAAAGCACATAACTTCTTTCGGTGTCTTTGGGACTGGTGCCTCCAACATAGCTGCTACTTTATCCGGATCTACCTGTATTCCTTGTTTAGAAATGATATGACCGAGCAGTTTGCCATAGGAGACCGAAAAAATTGATTTGGTAGGATTCAAACATAATTGATACTCTCGGCATCTTTCAAAGCAACACCGTAAATGATACAGGTGCGCCGAAGTGTCGCCAAATAAGGAAAAATCATCCAAATATACTTGCATAAATGTGGTCAAGTAAGGTGAAAAGACTTCTTGCATACATCATTGGAATGTACTCGGGGCATTCTGTAAACTGAACCACATTACGGTGCAAGCATAGACACCCCAGTTCGTGATAAAAGCTGTCTTCGGTATATCCTGTTCTGCCATCCTCACTTGATTATATCCACTGTAGCCATCCAGAAAACAATACATTTCGTGACTTGCTACCCTGTCGAGCATTGTATCTAGAAAGGGAAGAGGGAACGGATCCGGTACGGTGGCTGCGTTAAGTTTTCGGTAATCAACACAAATGTGTAACTGTTTATTTTTCTTCGGCACTATCACTATTGATGATATCCACTCAACATGCTCAATTGGCATAATAAATCCCACCTTCAATAAACGATCAAGTTCAGCCTTCACCTGTGCCGCATAATTAGGGTTCATCCTATAACTAGGTTGTTTGATAGGCCTTGCATCGGGTTTTAGTACCACTCAATGTTGATAAATCCGTGGGTCGAGGCCCTTCATGTCTCTCTAATCCCAAGCAAAGATGTCTGCAAATTCTTGCAGGAGTTGTACAAAATCTTGTTGGAATTTCTCTGCTAATCTGGCCCTAACTTTGACTGGCCTCGGGTTGACCGTATCTCCCAAATTGTATGTGACCAACTGATCTTCCGGTACATAAAACTGTCGAGGCCTTGCCAAGTCATCAACTGGCTGCAACAATTGTTGTAAGGTCGATTCATCCATAATTATATCGGCATCTGCTGCTACCTCTTCGGTCAGTGGCACAACCGTACAAACTGCCGGACTCTAGGTATCTGCTACCGACTGTAAATCTACAGTACCTAATGAGATGAGGTCCTTATTGGTTTTAAGGAAAGCTTTTGGTGTCACTCTAGCACAGTGGCAAGTAACAACGTGAGGAGATACACCTCATGAATGTCAATCCGTGGAGACGTGAGGACCGGTATGAAGACCATGAGCAAGTGATGGCACAAGTGCGTGAGTGAAAGCACACAAGCATGCACACACATACACACACACACGCACAAAGTAAGAGCAAAGAGTGGAACAATGGAAGGACTTCGATTACGCAAGAGCTCTCTTACAAAGCTGAAATCTACAACAAGCCAGCCCCAAAAATGAGCTCTCTAGTCCTTTTTATAGTTTTTTGAGTGGTTTTGGCCCTGTCTAGAGTGTCCGACCTAGTTAAAAAATAGGTTCTAGGGCTTATTTGGGGGCTCAAATGGAGTCTAAAAATTATGAAAATTGGCAAGATGATGGATCTAATACTCCTAAAGCTCAAGGACTCCTCGGCTTGAACAAAATGGAGTTGAAAAATCACTATTTTTATAGGGATTTCTTGTGAAAATTGACATGTGCTTCTTGGAGCTCCCTATATGCTCCTTCTTCTTGTGTGTCCACTTCCTTGATGTGCTTCCATGCTTTGTCCTTGACCTTGGGATTCAACACTTCCATCAGATAACCCATCCAACATATGGACTGGCTCCGCTACATATGGTCATGCATGAAGATCACAAGGTTGCATAACATCCAATTTAACTACATATTTCCGATGATTGTCTTTGAAAATTAACTCTTGAGCTGACCAATCCTGTACGACTTTGGCTTGCTTTAGCCATGGTCGAACAAAGAGTAAGTTGTAGTCGAGGCTAGATTCGGGTAGCTCTAGGACTACAAAAGTCATTTTAAATGTGGTTCCCTGCAGGGTTATCGGGATGTTACATACTAAGCCCACCGGATGGACTCGTGATTGGTCTGCCATTCGCACAAAGAACTGCACTGGTTCAATTTGGGTCCAGCCCAGTTTCTTACAGAGTGCAGCTATTGCAATATTCACACCAGACCCACCATCAATTAAAACTTGGGTAATCTTTTGGTTTTTATACCAGACGGTAATCAGTGGAACTGAATGATCCACCGTAGAATCCATCTCTGGTTGTATAGTCACAGTCTCCGGAGTACATAAAGGTCCGGGACTAACCTGCTATTGGAATTGATAACTTACTCCTAGAACTAAGGCGAGCAACTGTCCCAAAGGGAGTGTGATTGAGGCCTTAGATAGGACATCCCATATCTGATCTGTTTGGGTTGTGGTTAGCTCCGATTCTGGTGGTGATTCTAATGTTGTTGAGGCAGAATTCTGTTCATTTGATCTTGGTTGTGGCACAGGGGCCTGTGTTACCGGAATGGGATCAGGAAACCCAGTCGGCTCCTTAGCTGCCCATTGATTAGCCTTTGCGAACATCCGCTGCTGCTTACGAATTCCAGGCTCGAAAACTTCAGCTACTGGTTGCAACTGTTTACCTGATCTTGTCTGAACTACGGCTGCTTGTGACTCAATTGGGCAAATATAAACCATGTTAGTCATCGGATTTTATCGTTCTTTCTTCCTTTTGTCGTACTCTACTGCTTCCTTGCAAAATCGACAGATATGGCCAACCTCGCCACAAAAATGGAACCGAGTGGGTGGGAGGGAAGTACCTTCTGCCGATGTACCTGCGTGCCATCGATTTTGATTAAAGTTGTTACTTCACGGTCCTCGAAAGTTCCTATATCCCTACTACTGGTTGGGTCACAATTGTGGTGGCACATAATGGGTGGCTGGCTGACCTGGTTCCTGTATTATAGCATTTACGACCGCTCTACCCTGCACCTTTGCATTATATGCACATGTTTCTGTTGAGTGTCCTGTTGTGTTATAGATGGCACAATACATCTGGTTGAGGGCACATGTAGAACTGGTGTGACCTGGATTCTTGCACTTAGTACAATACACCTGTTTGGACGGATCATCAACTATGTTCTTACTTGCTTTCAACCATTCCAAGTCCTCCATAAAACCTCCAACTTTGTGCTCCAACTGTAAGGCCATTGCAATTACAGCATCCAATGTCATTCCGCCCACACAACGAATGATCATGATTTGTCTTAACTGTGGATTCAGTCCGTTAATGAACCATTGTGTTATGACATCATCTGGCAGATTGGCATGTGCCGGGGGCAACTACCTTAAGTGAGTTCGAAACAGTGTCGCATACTCCTGGACATTCTAGTGTGGTTTCTGTGGATTGTTCTGCAAATAGTCAAAGATTTTTGCAGGGTTATTCTTCAAACAAAACCTCTGTAAGAACACGTCTCTCACATCATCATAGTTACCGAAATGATTAATATCATATTTAGTCAACCACCTTGCTGCTTCATTAACCAATGTGGCTTGAAATACAATGGCCTTGTACGCCGGATCCGGTGGATGATTCAACACTGCATAACTGATCTCGAATGAGTCTAGCATTGCCTTGGTTGTGTATCCTTGATGAGTGATCAGGAGATAGGTGTTTCCTTCTTCTCCTTCACTCATGTCTCCTATCTTGTCCAAGGGTATCTCTAGCACTGTTCTATGAGATCCTACCTGGGAATGAGGTTTGGCTATTTTAGGCACTTGGTTAGCTACATGTTTCCATAGTTCTGGCCTAACCTTGAGTAGCTCTTCCAAGGTGAGATTGCATTGCACTTTAGTGTTTTTCACTACCTCTGTGTTCCTAGGTATAACTGAGTCTTCGTTTCTTACCATGACCGTGGGTGCTCTCATGCAAGTAGACTTAGCTTCCCATGGGCCTGTGAAATGGGGTAGTTCTTGTAAAGAATTAGAATCGAAGTCTAATCTCTCATGAGATTGGGTACTCTCCTGCTCCTCATAAATGGAAGGAATTTCTTGTGGGAATTGATCATGCGCATCATCCACAAGTTCAATGGGAGGAGGAACTTCACTCTCTTTGGCCCATTTGTGTTCTTGAATCTCTTGCAGGAATTCTGGTGAGTACCGATTCATAGAAGAAGATGTTTCTGGTTCTGTGGAGTTAGGCACATAAGCTTCCTGGGAAAGAAGGCTTATCCTTTCACTTGCCTTGCCCTTACCTTGAGAGGTGGGGTCCTTTTCTGACTGTGCAATTAGCCTCTCCAATCTTTCTAGAAGTCCATCAAAGTGCAACTATGTCTTAGATGAACTAGAGAAGTTACAGAGGTGACTGGCTTCAAACATGGTTTGAGCCAATTCCACCATCTTAGCACAAATTTTAGTTCGTTCAAGCTCTATTTCGGCTCTAGGGTAACACTTTTCATGATCCTTTATGTTTGGCCCTTCCTAGATTCTGGCCTCATATGCTTTAAGCATCATGTCTAAGTCCTTAGGAGTGAGATCTGCTAAAATTGATCCTACTCTAGGGGGTGGTGGAATTGTGTGAGGTGGATCGGAAGGTGCTGGATTGGAGGGAGATGGGAATGGTGGCAGTGGACTAGTCTGAGAGTGAGTTTGAGATTTGAGTTCAACTATCTTGGCTTTCGTTTCTCTTAGAATTTCTTCAAGTTCGCTCATTTTCTTTGCCCATTGTCTTTTCATTCTCTCACGGCTATCTTTCCAGGCTCTCGTCCGTTTCTTGGTTATGCTCTCAGTTTCGCTAACCTCAAGATTATGTCCTATCCTAAACCTTGGTTTTGTTGCAAAGCTTGAGCCCTAGTGACCACTTGCACAGGGGCAATGGAAGTCACACTTCCTGTAGAGTCTATTACCAACCCAATAACGCTGATGGGAGTGATTTTTGGCATGTTATTGGGGTTCTTAGGACAGTCTCGTAAGAGATGCTCTTTCCCACAATGGGGACAAAAACCTTGAATTATCACGGATTGGCTTTGTGTAGGTGCAGGCATAGGGCAATCCCGAATGAGGTGATCTCCCTGACACCGGTAGCATGGTCCTCTAAGGAATGGGGGTCTTGCCTGCCTAGGTCGAGGCCTAGAGTTTGGATTTGTGTACATGACATGCGTATACTCTGGCTCCCAACTAGGTTCACTCAGATCTTCATAGTAATATGACTCATTATGCTCAGATGACTGCATGTAGTAAGCCTGTGGGCTATCAATATGAGTGGAGTCAAAACCATGATTGCTTGGGTCACTTTTTTGAGAGCAATGGTGTTACTAGGACTATGGCTCTATTTACATTCTCTTCTGCAGCTGCGTACTTCACTGGAATCACATTGACTGGAGTAGGGGGTTGCTGTGCTAGCACTGGTTGTGGTCTCTACTGTCCTTGATGGGGTGGTTGATAGGGTTGCTGGGGCCTACTGTACAGTTGGGGTGGATATTGGTTCTGGTACCTGCCTTGTGGTGCATATGGCTGAGGGTAATTTTGTCTCACAGTTTTTTTGTTATAGGGCAGTCTTGTGTGCTGTAATTAGTGTATCTCCGTTCTATGGTGCAGTACTGGCTACTAGGATTCACTTGGGGTTGAGCCATAATGGGACATACGTTCGCCATATGGTCACCTCCACAAGTATAGCATCACCTCACTGGGGTAAATCGGGGTATCTATTTGCTTGAGACACCTAACTTCTGAGCTATCTTCTCTGCGAGTTCCTCAATAGACGTGGATTGGTTGGAAGAGATGCTGGTAGAGCTATCTGAATCTTTGTAGATTTTTGAAAGCTCCAATTCCTCACCTAGATTATCCTCTATGTCTATGCACATGCGTACGCATTCTTCTATGGTCCCAGGGTCTTTCAAGTACACATAAGATCTCAATTTGGTACTCAGCAATCTATCTAAGAACAACGCCACTTGTTTGGCTGGAGTGGGTAACTCAGGAATAGGACACCTCTCTAAGTATTGCCTAAACCTTCTTCCTGCAAGTCTAACCATCTCTTGAGGAGTCTGCTTGAATCTATGAATTAATGAGGAAGTATTATGCCGTGTACCACTCTTAGAGAATTCAGTAATGAATGCCTCTAAAAGTTGTTCTATATTCCTGAATTGTTTCTCATTTAGTGGTTGAAACCAAGTAAGGACTGTGTTCCTTAGGGTTAGACCGAAAGCATTGTACTGCGTGAATAGGTCCTCAACTCGTTCAACTCTCAAGACTTGCCTAAACTCGGCCACATGATCATATGGGTCTCTAGTGCCATTGAAGTAATTCTTAATCGACTTAACTAGCTGGGTTGGCCTCAAGGTCCTAGTGTGTTCTCTGGGCCTTGGCAAAGGAAAATCATCAGCATTTCTTAGGTTCCTTGGGTCTCTAAGTCTCTCAGTTTCCACTCTATCCATCTCTGTTCTTGTTCTTTCTCTTCCAAATGGGTTGAAAAAGCTCAGTTCAGGTTTATCTCTACTCCTGTCCCTTCAAGCTCCATGAGCGTGGGATGTTCCAGCTCCTAGGTGGCCATAAGAGACATTAGATCTTGGTTGGGGAAAAATAAATTCACCCTTCCAAGTGTAGGCATGCCTACCATGCTCTGTGACCACAAATATTCTTTCTGAGGTGTTTTCTAAATAGGTCACTTTGCCTGGGCTATCAAGATCTTTGAACTCATAGATTGTGATTGTTACAACCTCATTCGGCTGATCAGGCTTATACCTCCAAAAGGCTTCATCAGTTTCTCAGTTTAAGAGTAGGTCTATGCTCTTATTGTCCTGGGGAACCCACTCAGGATTGATGATTCTCATTAGAGTTGATTTACCTCAAGGGGTTCTAGGCTCTCTTTCTATGTTCCCTTGCTCTATGTCACCTATGTCCGTTTCTAGGATCACATTACCAAATTCGTATGTCCTATCTGGGTGATTAGTGACTACATACATGGTTCCTTCTTTGTCTACGGATGCACCATTTTTGAGCTTGATTGTTGGATGTTCTAGTCCAATGGGTTGATCTAAGTTTTTTATCTCGACCACAGATCTTCTCAAGCCATCCTCATAGATGCAAGCACCTAGACGGTTGGTCCTAAGGTACTCCAATTGCGTCTTGTAAGGACCTTCAACCTTTTGTAAGTAGGCCTCACTTGAACTTCCTATGGGTCTCTCCATACCATGAGACATCCCTGATTTGCTAGTTTAAGAGCTAGGGTAGTGTGAATAATTGCTCAACTACTGGGCCCAAGACCTAGCACTGTGATTGACACTAGCCTCTGAAGACCTAAGGCTTTGTCTATCTCTCCCTAGGTGTCATCCTAATCTAAGGTTCATATGCCTAGTTGAAAAACCCCAATTTTCCCAAGTACAATCTCATAGCAGATCACTTTGTATCAGTCACTTGTTTCTATTTTAGTTGATTATCGTGTTTATGCTCTTCTCTATATCACATTGTCAAGAATATTTGAGTGATTTTCCGCACTTTAAGTTGATCGTACCACATTATGTTCTTTCCTTTAAGGTTATCGAGCACTAAGATATTATGTTTCAACTTGAACTTGTCCTTAGGTAGTCTTCAACTTGATAGATGTCGATCATCACCCTGACTTACTTCTAGCACTACTCGCACTAGCCTAAGCTAGGAATTGACAAAGGAAGTTGAGAATGATCCAACCTCAAGTGCTTATCCCTTGCTCGTTGGTGCTCAAGAACCTCGTTCTCAAGCTTCCAGAATGCCCTTTCTTTGGATGCCCTCTGCTGCTCTCAATGGAAATGTAAGAGTCCTAAGGTTAGCTCAAGATTTAATTTCAAATGACATAACAAATCCTTTTCAATCATGTACTTCAGAGCCCAAATTGCCTTTTGTCTTTATGAACAACAATCCTAGAGATCTCTCAGTTTTCTTACCTCAAGGTATGGTCAACTTCAGTATGCCTTAACTCCAATGAGCCTAAGATCACTCCAAACGGATCTCATATGAGGAAGTTATGACAATTCAGGGTTCTACGATTAAAACAGGGTTCAAACAGGCTATCAGACAAACATGATTTTTCTCAAATTACTACTATAGGGACCTCACAAAGTGCTAATTACTTGATAAGCATGCCCAAAATTTACCCCAAAATTTGGAAATAAAAACCCTAAAAATTTAGCTGAAAAAGCCTGTCAATCGCGATCGATAGGTTTGTCAATCACGATTGACAGAGGTGTCCATTGGGCCTGTCAGTCGGGATCGACATGTCAGTCGTGATTGATGGTATCAATCGCGATCGACATAGTCGGTCGTGGGGTCTGTCAATCGTGATCGACACTTTTTCCACAAAATTACGTAATTTTAGTCAATCCGGGTTGTGTCCATCGTGATGGACACGTGTGGGCATGCAAATTTTAGTGTCAATCATGAAATTTCAATCAGTCGTGATTGACGGTGTCAATCGTGATTGATTGGGTCTTATGTGGCAATCCATCGTGGTTTATCAGTCACGATTGATAGGTGGTGTAGCTCTATGATGAGTAGCACCTCCTTTAATGTCAATCCGGGAAGACGTGAGGATGGTATGAAGACCTCGAGCAAGTGGCGGCACAAGTGCGTGAGTGAGAAGCACACTAGCATGCACACACATACACACACACGCGCACACACGGTAAGACAAAGAGTGAGAATCAATGGAGCTTTTAGATTACTTTCAAAATGCTCTTACAAGTTCGTTTCAATTACAATCTAACCCCAAAAATGAGCTCTCTAGCTCTTTTTATAGTTTTTGACTAGCTTTTGGCCCTGTCCAGACCTAGTGTCCGGCCTAGTTAAAAATTAGGTTCCAGGGCTTATTTGGGGGATCAAACGAGGTCTAAAAAATACGAAAATTGGTACGCAACTACTGCTAAGGCTCCTCAAGCTCAAGGACTCCTTGGCTTGCACAAAATGGAGCTACAAAAATGTGAAATGATATTTACAATGATTGTTAGTGATAAAGATCACTGTTGTTGTAGGGGTTTCTTCTAGTGATTTGCCATACATATCTTCGAGCTCCCTACTTGCTCTTCCTCCCTGCATGTCCAACTCTTTGATTCGCCTTAATGTCTTGAAAAAATATTGGCCTACTTGCCAGATCTTCTTTGACTGCCCTGTTTGCTTGTACTGTCCCTTCGCTCTGACTCCCCTCTTTGGCTTTCACGTCTTGTACGTCCTGGTGTACCAAGGCTACTGCCAACACCCCCCCCACTCTCGCGTCTGTCGCCCCTGACAGACCCTTGTCTAGCTGCTTTTTGGACGTAGTATTGTACAACATCGGCGGCGAGGTGGTGTTCTTCTAACCTGAGTCCCCTTGCTAGATCTGTCAGCAATGCATCCCAATTGACTGGCCCTGGGACATCTGGATGTGGCACCCGTAACTGTTCTGAGTGAATGGTTCGCTCCACAGCAAATAAATGGAGGAGATGTGAGGGTCTGGGTACAAATATTTCTGAGTGGTATTCCCAGAACCCTGTTATGAACATCTCTTCGAATGTTTGTTTAAAGCAGGCTGGGAGGTATTTTATTCTGGCGTGCCAAGCATATATCACCTCTATGGAAGGAGTGGTGCTCATGTCATAAACTAAATCTTGGTTTCCTGTAAGGAATCCGACGCCTGAGAAGTGTGGGTCCTTGATATTCTTGAATGTCCTGAATGTAATAAGCATTAACTCAAAAATTTTCATGCACATCTGGGCCATTACATCAGGGGTATTCCTTAATCGGATGCTCCAGTGCCGTATAGTGGAAATCATGTAATTGACGGTGGGAGGCCCTTGAGGAGGTGCTAGATAGACGTAGTTTAACCATTTGGCGCATCCCTTGATATTCTTGACTGCAATGGTAAACTCTGGCCATGTGCGTCTGCGGAGTACAGGAACATAACAAGGGTTATATTTAATAAAAAGAGGCATATTCGTCCAGGTGCGAACCATCTCCGGGTAGGTTTCGAGGAGTCGGATCCTCCAAGTGGGTTGATGAATGGATCCTTTTTTGGCGCTCTCTGGGATATCATCTGGCCCAAATTGTGTAGCAAACGTTGGAGGTTTGCCACATCTATGTTGGATTTCTGCATTGTAGTCCGCCAGGAGTATACAATATGGCACGTATTGATCATCATTGGTTCCGATCCATCTATGGTGGGACATGCTGCGGAAGTATTCTGATTTAATAATAGTGTCCTCTATCTTTGCCATAGATTGGATCTGAACTGCCACTCGATCTTCATGAGTTGATGCCGTTTTCTCTAGTGTTTGGAGCCACTCAGGTACTTCGATTTCTAACGTATCCATTCCTTCTGCGGTTTGCTCACCACCTGGCATTGGCATAGGAACGTAAGGTTCCTCATACGTCTCATCTACCTCGATGGGTACCAAATCCTCGGGTTCTGGTTCGACAAGTGGAGAGGGTTGCCTTTCATGTGTGAGTAATCTTGCCTATAATTCGGCCACCTGCTCTTTCAATGCCTTGACTTCCTCTGAAGTCGTGGTCGTTTCTGTGACTTTGGGTGCTGTCTGTTGCTCTTGGAGTTGATTGCGCAGCGCATCACGTTCCCTTTCCAAGTCATCATGAGCTTCTAATAGATCCGCATAGCTGTCCAAGATGGTCTTCATTGTCTCTGAGGGCACAGCTTTAAACTGCTCTGGATCAATTTCGTGTGGAGAGCCTTCCATTGCTGCTTCTAGATTTGCTTCATTCTGCTGCTGCAGTCTCTTGTTTTCCTCAAGGGCAGCCGCCATGTGTTTTCTGAGAAGTGCCAGGTTACGCCGGACTTTGAGATTATCGGCTTGGTATACCTCGAGCAAAGCTTCTAGTTGTTTGGCACCTGATTCGGTCGATGGTTGGGGTGCCGCCAATAATGTTTGGTGAGCCTGCTCAAGCGTCGTGTAGCGTTGATTCAGTTCTGCATTTTCTGTTTGTAGAATGTGAAATTGTCTTTGTAAGTTTTGATGGTGCGTTTCCAGTTGCTGATACCGGTTGTCCAGAGCTTTGTACTCATTCTGGAGCTGGTATACACATTGGTTTAATGCTAAAAATATGTTATTTACAT
This sequence comes from Ceratopteris richardii, assembly GCA_020310875.1. Taxonomy (NCBI): domain Eukaryota; kingdom Viridiplantae; phylum Streptophyta; class Polypodiopsida; order Polypodiales; family Pteridaceae; genus Ceratopteris; species Ceratopteris richardii. Next base: position 17,869,489 of record CM035425.1, on the reverse strand, counting down.
TAAATAATGCTGGGAGGGGTGAAGATGCAGGGGGAATGGGGGCGGGAATGGGAGAGGTGAATGATGTGGATGTAAGCGGAGATGTGGGTGGAGGGGGTATGGGTGATGAAGGTGGCATGGGGGGAGGAAGCGGTGCTGTGGCTGGTGATGTTTCCATCGTGTCAACTGTTTGCGTGACGGTGTAGATGGGAATCGTGGGTGGAGTGGATGTGACATCGGTGAACAGGGTGGTGAAGGTGGGCATGGTGACTCCCCCGTATTGGATTCCCGGAGAGAGCGGGATGCCCATGACGATGGTAGTGGTAGTGGATGTGGTAGTGTTAGTGTCCTGTGGTGGAGTGAATTGTGTAGTGTGAGGTGGGGATGGTGGTGACAACGGAGCTTCCTGATATTCTTCTGCTTGTGCTGCCTCGCCTGGTGCTGATGTATTGATGTGAATTTGCTTCCCGGACCTCCTGGGACGAACGGGAACTCTTTTTTCAAACCTATGGATGTAGGCCATTGCCTCATGAATGGCCTCATCCAGTCCTACAGCGTCGGCATGAAGGTTCATGGACTCAATGAACAACTCGTCCACACCTTCCTCAGCTAGCAAGTCGTTCATGAGTCTTTTGCCCTGTTCTAGAGACATCTGATGCTGTTCCTGAACCAGTCGCATGGTTCGATATAGTCTCTTGATTTGTGCCGAATATGATGGGGCACTTGCTAACTCGGAGAGTTCGTCATATTCTTGATGTTGTTCTTCGTCGGCTTCTTCTTCGTCTCCTCCTGCCTCTTGTTCATCTACATCGACTTCTACAACTTGTGGTTGGGTGGGGGCCGATGTTGTTTGGGGTCGCGGTTCCTGAGCTCGCGCTGCTTCGGCTTCGAGGTTAGAGTCATAGATTAATCTGGCAATTTCTTCATCCGTGAGGTCCTCAAGAGTAAATCCCTGCGGAAATTCCAAATCGGATGGAATGGGTGGAAACACCAGATTAGGCCCCTCTGTGCTTGGTCTTGGTAACCGGATTGTGAATGGCCTAACTCGTCGTGTCTGGGGAGGAGTGATTTCTGGTGTAGCGGTAGCTCCCCTTGGTTGAGCACAGGGTAGTTGGACTCCCCCCCTCATCTTCTTTGATGGGGGACCTGCTGCTGATAGTCTTCTCTGGAATTCTTGGACTCGGGACCATACGAGTGCCCGCTGAACAGGCACGTCATAAGCCAAGCATCTATAGATTATTCTGGTCAAAGCACAACACCCGTGGAGCACATTCTTCTGTTTTTTGTTCCACCTTTGATGCGCTAGGTGGATCTGATCTATGATCCAGTGTGGCACATTGATGGGCAGGCTTTCGGTTTCTGCTAGATATAAACTGAACCATATTTTTTTCGGGGGCATTGTGAAGCGTTCTTGGGCGAGAAAAGCAAAATGTTGCATGATGGTTCGCAGGTGAAGCGCAATGGTAGGTGTCATCGCAACCATGTCCTTCAGCTTATTAAGATCTTTGTGCTTCATTCGCCCTGGAACCATGGTTTCCTTTTCTGTTGGGATGTGCATGCCATACATACCCAATGCTTCTCTTACCAGATTGAGGGTCAACTTGAATCTTTTAAGCTCATTACCCGGCAGCAGTGATGGCAACACAAAGGTGCTGTCGCCGCCCTTGGCTCTGCTTGGCGTGATGGTACTGATCAGATAAGAACATCGTAAAAAATCCGGCTTTGGTAAGTGAGTCCTGAAATAACTTTCCACACCTGCTTTGACCCAAACTGATCTCATGACTTCGGCATTTTGATAGCTTTCAAACTCGCGTGCGAAAAAGTGGTATCGACCCCATTTGCCATTGAATTCCAATTCTGCTTCCCAGAAATAGGTTCCATCGCCCAGTGGTCCAGCAACATCACTGAACCAATGCGCATGCTTACCTACTTGAGAAGTGTGTCCTTGAGGAGGATCCTGGATGGGGAGCACATGCACTACTTGAAGCTCTTGCGGTCTTGCGGTGAGACGTGGCTCAAGGAGAAGTGTTTCTATGTCCACAATCTGGGCACCAGATCTGGCTTGAGAACTGGTACCTGCTTCTGCCATGGCCCTGTTTGCTGGTTGGTTCTGTGAGAATATAGAACCAAGTGTTAACATCGTAATGGACAGAATAAATTTGTGTTGTCCCTGTTACAACATTAACATGAGGTGGATGGTGAGTTAGTGGTCAGTAAGTGCATGAACACAGTGTGTGTAGTTAGTGCTTGTGTTGTCCTAGGAGACTACTGCAGTTAGTAAGTGGGCATGAATTTACAATTTGGGGTCGGGGGGTTTATTACAGGCCCTAGGCTGCCAAATGCAGTGAATGGGCTTTGCTTTCGGTTTCGGAGAGTCTCTACAGAGCTTTCTCGGTGTCGTGGTTTGAAAACGAGGCCTTTTTGGGACCCTTTTACAATTGATTACATGCACGCTCTTGGGTCTTGGTGTGTTCATGAGCGTTGAGAACGAGTGAATACTGGCAGTATGCGTAGCTGCGTTATGCTGTTTAGGTTGTGGCCTCAGCGTAGCGACTTGTGCCATCAAGCAAGCCTTAGGCACCCAAATTTGTCTTGATTGTGGGCTTGCCTTCATCGACTTCTTGGGCACCCAAATAGATTTTATTTTAGCAGAAGAATTTCTGAAAGACTTCTTATTAGCGTCGTGTTGTTGGTCACTAATAAGAGGCTTTGCCCCTGTAGTTGACGGTAGTGCAACCGGTTGTTCGCCTTTCCGCACCCACACCTGGTTTATTTTCTGGGCCATTCTGCTGCGCAGGTACTTTTGTTCTCGGACATAGGTAGTACTCTGCTTCTTCTGCCTGTGATCTACCTTGGGTTGCTGCTTCCTTCTAGCCTTTGGAAAAGAAGGGGGTTCCGTTGCATTCCTGACTTCTTTTTTGCGAATATCATTCCTCTGCAACACATAGTTTTGGACAAGAACAGCATGGTCATCTTCATGTGTACCCCTGGAAGGACCAGGAGTCTGTGCCTTTCCTAGTTCCTTGAGTGCTCCATTGTCTAATTCTACTGTAACTCGACTATGATTGATCCAAACCTGGAGAAGTCCACTTCTTAGGTTTAAATTGACTGCTTGGTCATAAATCCAATCTTGACCCAAGACAAGAGGTTCAATGAGATCCTCATCCTGACACACTAGTACCTTAACTGTCATTGCTTCATCATGAATGTAGAGGGGAAGTTCCATCTCGCCCATACAAGGGGTTTCCACGCCTCCCAATCCTATAAGATATGCCTCCACAGGATTGACAGTTAACTGTAACTCTTGACAGTAAGACATTCTAACAGCACTAGTGGCTGCACCTGAGTCAATCAAGGCTCTTACAGTCCTTGCACTTTTTCCTTGTCCTATATCTAGGGTTACGAAAGGACGTCGATCAGTTATCCTAGGTGAGCTGGTTCCTGCGACTTCACACATTGCCATATGATATCCTTGATCTGCATAGTCATTTGTCCTAGGCTGCTCTCTACCTTGCCTACGTAATTTCATCCTTCTAATGCGTTCTAAAGCTTCTGCTTGAGCTTCTTCTCGCACTCGCTTTTCTTCCTCTTTGCGTTTCTTAGCAGTGTTGAGTCGGCTAAGCATTTCCTCCGTGAGGGGTTCCTGATACAACTTGACTCTGCAACCGCTAATATAATTTGGGAGAACATCACCCTCTAATGTGGCCAATTGTACCGCTCCGCTTGTGGAGATCCTATTGATGATCATAGGTCCGTAGCCTCTCTTTTCTAGCTTCCTCGCGTGTTGTTTGAGTGTATAGACTAGGACTAGATCTCCTGCTTTCAAGCCTTTATCCTTCACGTGGGCATCGAAATATGCCTTCTGTCTCTTCTTGGCGGCATATATTCCTGCAGCGGCTCTTAGTCTTGTTTCCCCTAATCGTTCAAGGTCAAAGATCCTAGAAGAGAGTTCATGACCTGTCCATTCATACTCTTGTGCTACTCTCAATGTAGGAATCAGGAAGTCCAAGGGTAGCACGGCGTTTTGGCCGAATACCATCTGAAAGGGGGTGGCTTGGAGTACCGTTTTGTAGGCAACTCGGTATGCCCAAACAGCATGGTGCAGCTGTTTGTCCCAATCAGAGCGTTTTGTGTTCACCAATTTTGTCAGTACATTGCATAAAATCTTATTAGTGCTCTCAGCTTGTCCATTAGCTTGAGGGTGATAAGGGGCAGACTTCTTGTGTATTACCAAGAATTCTTGGAGCAGATTTTCAATCACTTCGTTCAAGAAATGAGTGCCTCTATCGCTTACAAGCTCTATAGGTAGCCCATATCTCGTGAATACATTCTCAAACAAGAATTTGGCAGTTGTTTGAGCATCGTTCTTGGTTGTAGCTTTTACCTCTACCCACTTGGTGAGATAATCTGTTGCCACAATGATGTATTCCGCATGAGAACCCTTAGCTGGGGGATTAATAGGACCTACGAAGTCTATTCCCCACTTAGAGAATGCACGTCCACCCATCATAGGTTTCAGTGGCATCTCATCTTTGCGTATAGGATACTGAGTCCTCTGACAGACATCACACCGTTTCACATAGGTATGTGCATCCATGTGAAGTGTAGGCCACCAAAAGCCCGCAAATAGTATTGCCTTGATTACCCGATCTGGTCCAAAGTGTCCTCCTGCTACACCTTGGTGAGCAGTTTCTAAGATCTTAAGATACTCACTTTCATGGACACACAGTCTCAGGTAACCATCTTTACCGCGCTTATATAGATTATCACCTATGAGTGAATAATCCAGGGCTTCTTGTTCTAAACTCCTTTTCCTAGCTAGAGTCATGTCTGGGGGGAATGTGTTTGTCCGCAAGAATGATACTAGAGGTTCACTCCAATCTGGCACAATGGATACTTGATAGAGAGTGGCATGTTCCACAGGTGGTTTAGTGCAACAGATTGGGCATTCCTTGCACAACTTTTGGACATCCGCTTCCATAGTTGGCCAATGCACTCCGAATCTCTTTAGAGTCTGCAACGTTCGTTGTTTGGAATGGTGTTGCTCTAACGCACCTACATGTGCTAATTGCAACCATTTAGCGTACTCATCCTCTTCTACGCAACACGCCAAGATCCCTTGATCTGTGTGCTTGTACATGCTTCCTGCCATGATGTGGTACTTTTGGGCTTTTACAACCTCTCTATTCCGTGTGTTTACCACTGGATGGTTAGGCCCGTAGGTCAATACTGGTACTATTGGCTTGGCCCACTGCGGCACCACTTCCAAATTAAACAAGTAAGCATCAGGAAGGTCATCTGACACTCCTTGTGGGGCTTCTCCCGATGTGAGCCTAGAGAGATGATCGGCTCTCAAATGAGTCCTACCTTTCCTTACCACAACCTCAAAATCGTATTCCATTAGCAAGAGAAACCATCTCACTAATCTTCCTGTATTGGATGGCTTGTTTACAAGATATAACAATGCCTGATGATCAGTAAAAAATTTAAACTTATTTGCAAGCAAATAGTGTCTAAATTTCTTAACTGCATATACCATGCCTAATCCTTCGCGCTCTGTAGTGGTGTAATTCCGTTCAGCCGCATTCAATTGTCTACTGGCATAGGCAATTGGAAGATCCATATTACCTTCACCAGTAGGTTGTGCAAGCACACATCCAATGGCATAATTGGATGCATCCACATGAACATGGAATGGCTTATTCCAATCTGGTGTGGTCAAGATTGGTGCTGAACATAATCTTCGTTTAAGCTCTTGGAAGGAATTTTCGCATTCATCCGTCCACTCAAAGTTTGTCAGAAGTCCGTACATGGGCTTTGCAATGACAGCATACATGTGTATAAATCGTCGATAATAACCGCAATGCCCCATGAAAGCTTGTACTTCCTTGACATTCTTTGGCCTAGGTAACTCCGCTATGGCTCTCACTTTTTCTTCGTCAGTAGATATGCCATTCTTTGACACTATATGTCCTAGGATCTTGCCTTGCCTGACCATAAAAACACACTTTTCGGGGTTCAGGCAGACTTGATATTCTCTACATTTGTCAAAGATTTGTTTGAGTTCAGGAATATGGGTTTGTCTAACATTGGAATGAGCACAGAGATCGTCAACGTAGACTTCTAAACTCTTCCTCAGGAACTCCTTAAACACATGGCACATCAGCCTTTGGAAGGTGGCTGGTGCATTGGTAAGCCCAAATGGCATTACTCTAAAAGCCAAAATGCCCCATTCTGTGGCAAAGGCTGTCTTATGCTGATCCTCTGGAGCTATGGCTACTTGATTGTAGCCCGAAAATCCATCAAGGAAGCTGTACACTTCCTTGCCTGCCACTCTTTCTAAGAGATGTTCTGTGATGGGAAGCGGATAGTTATCTCGAATCGTGGCGGCATTAACCTTTTTCAAGTTAATGCACACACGCAGTTTGCCATTCTTCTTGGGCACCACTACGATGGGGGATACCCATTCAGTGTGCTCAATTTCATAGATAAATCCAGCTTCCACCAGTCTATCTATCTCTTCTTTGATCTTAGCAGCGTAATTATCGTTATATGTATAAGGCTTTTGCTTAGAGGGTTTGGCATCTGAGGTCATGGGAATAGTGTGTGAGCATATGTCAGGGTCAACACCTTTCAAATCCTTGTAACTCCAAGCGAATACATCTCTGTATTCTCTTAGCAAGGCAATCAATTCATGCTCTTCTTCTTCTGTCAGGTCATGGCCTATATACGTGCATCGCTCCTCTCCTTCTTCTATGGCCACTACTATTTTCTTGGTGGTTTCTTTGTTATCATAGGCCTCTCCTGATTGTGCCTCTCGTTTAGGCATTCTTATCATGACTCTCCTGTCATCTATCTCGTACTTCTTAAAATTTGCTGGGACCTCAAACAAAGATTCTTCCTCCTCTGGTAAGACTTCTTTCTTTCTTCGTTTCTTTCCTTCTTCCTTCGAGGTCATATGTGTTGCTAATCTTACATCATTTGTAACCTCTCCATGCTTCTGAGGTTGAAATTCTACTTCATGGAAGTATTCTTCATCTGATGCAAATGGAGGGTCCATAATGATTGACTCTAGATCGGAGTCACTTGCATCCTCAAATGCATCAGGGCTAGGTTCGCATTCTTCTAAAACTGCCTCTCCCATGATTGGCTCTATGGAGAAGACTGAAATATCATAGCCATCCTCATCACAGTGAGGTGTCCATTGTTCTTCATTGATGGCTACATCCATTGTTGCTAAAATTTCTGCCCAGCCATGGGGTTCAAATTCCTCGTCTGGAAAAACTACAGGTGCATAGGCTGGGTCTTGAATGGGTCTATGGGTTTCGTTTGCACCTATTTCTCTGGCCTTTTCTCTCTTCTCTTCTTCTACTGCTACCTTGCACATCCATAAGTGAGTATCTTCATGCATCCATGAGGATCCAGACCCTATGGAATGCACCGATTCTGTATCATCTTTGGCTCTATGGATGGGATTCCATTGGATAGGAGGGACATCTCTATGAGAATAATCCTTGAGATTGACTTTGGTTGTAACACCTAAGTGCTGCAGGTACAAAGAATTGGTCCCCCAATCCTGTACCACTTGCAACTGTCGCATGAATGGTCTTCCCAAAATCATCTCATAGGCATGATTTTTGCTGAAGTCACATATGGCAAAGGTATGTTCAAACTCGACACCACAAGTGGTGATAGTTATTCCTTCTAGCAATCCTAGGGGTCTCTCTATGTGACCATCTGCCATTTGCAATTTCATTCTCGTTGGCCTGAGTGCTGGCTTGCCCCAACGCTTCCATAAGGAGGTAGTGGCAATTGCAACTCCTGCACCTGAGTCCAAAATTGCCTTTGTGGTGTAGTCCTGGTAGGTAATGGGAAGATAGGTGTTCCCTTCTTCACCTTCGCACATATCTCCTATCTTATCCAAGGGAATTTCTGGCACTGTCCTATGGGATCCTACCCGGGAATGAGGTTTTGCAACTTCAGTTACTCGACTGGCTGCATATTTCCCCGCGTTTGGTCTATCCTCAGGCAGTTCTTTCAAAGTGAGATTGCGCTGCACCTTGGTGTTCGTTACTACCTCCGTGTTCCTTGGTATGACTGAGTCGTCGTTCCTTACCATGACTGTGGGTGCTCTCATACACGTGGATTTTGCTTCCCATGGGCCTGTGAAGTGAGGTAACTCTTGTATGGAATTAGATTCAAAGTCCAATCTCTCGTGAGATTGAGTACTCTCATGTTCCCCGTAGATGGATGGGATGTCTTGTGGGAATTGGTCGTGTGCATCGTCCACAAGTTCAAAAGGAGGGGCGACCTCGCTTTCGTTTTCCCATTTGTCTTCTTGAATCTCCCGTAGGAAGTCTGGTGCAAACCGATTCATAGAAGAAGAAGTGTCCGGCTCCGTAGAATTGGGCACATAAGCAACCTGGGAAGGAGGGCTTATTCTTCCGTTGGCTCTCTCCTTGCTCTCATAAATGGCTGGAGCACAAGCTTCTTGGGGAGGATTGCTTATTCTATTACTCTTCCGAGCAGGCTCATACACTCTCTGGGAAGGAATGTGGGTTACCTGTGGAGGTACGTAAGCTTTCGAGGGAGGCTCCTGTGACTTTTGGGGGGGGAGATAAGCTTCTTGAGGAGGCTTGCTTATCTGTTCTCTCGCCCTTTCCTTTCTTTGAGGGACAGGTTCCTTTTCTGATTGTGCAATTAGCCTTTCTATTCTTTCTAAGGAGGGGAAGTTGTCTGGTTTAGTGGAATTGGCTGCATAAACTTCCGATGGGGAATGGCTCAGGTTTTTGCTTGCTTTTCCTTTCTCTTGATTTTTTTCTTCCTTGTCAGATCTTGCAATTATCCTCTCTAACTTTTCTAGGAATCCATCCAAGTGTAATTGCGTCTTGGCTGAGCCCGAGTAATTGAAAAGGCGACTGGCTTCAAACATAGTCTGAGCCAATGCGACCATTTTCGCGCACAGTTTGGTTCTTTCTATCTCTAGGTCAGCTCTAGGATAGCACTTGTCATGATCCGTGACGTTTGGCCCTTCTTGGATTCTGGCCTGATATGCTTTAAGCATCATGTTTAGGTCTTCAGGAGTGGGATCTGCTAGGACTGATCCTACTCTAGGGGGTGGTGGGATTTGATGAGGCGGTGGGGAAGGTGGTGAGTCGGATGGAGATGGGAGTGGTGGAGGCGGGGTGATGTGAGAGGGAGTTTGAGCTGTGAGTTCAGTTATCCTCGCTTTGGTTTCTCTTATGCTTTCCTCAAGCTCACTCATCTTTTTGGCCCATTGTCGTTTCATTCTTTCTCGACTATCTTTCCATGCTCTAGTCCTTTTCTTTGTTACGCTCTCGGTTTCACTAGCCTCTGGGCCCTTTTCCTTGCTTGTCTCTTGGTTTTGCTGCAATGCCTGAGCTCTAGTGACTACCTGCACTGGTGCAGTGGAAGTGACGCTTCCTGAGGGATCTACAACCAAACCGATCACATTGATAGGAGTGATTTTTGGCATATTATTGGGGTTCTTAGGGCAATCTCGTAAGAGATGTTCTTTTCCACAATCTTGGCAGAAACCTTGGATAGTCACTGACTGGGGTTGTGTAGGTGGAGGCAAGGGACAATCACGAATGAGATGATCTCCTTGGCATCTGTAGCACGGTCCTCTTGGGAATGGAGGTCTTACTTGCCTAGGTTGAGGCCTGGGGTTGAGGTTTGCATACATGACATTCGTGTAATCTGACTCCCAACTAGGTTCACTTGGTTCTTCACTATAGTAAGACTCACCATGTTCTGGAGACTGCATGTAGTAAGCCTGGGGACTATCGACATGTGTAGAATCAAAGCTATGGTCACTGAGGTCATTTTCAGAAAGCAAGGATGTTACCGGGACTAAGGCTCTATTCATGTTCTCTTCTGCGGCAGTATACTTTACCGGGATCACATTGGTTGGGGCAGGGGGTTGTTGTGCTAGCACCGGTTGGGGTCTCTGTTGGGCCTGATATTGTGGTTGGTAGGTTTGTTGGGGTCTAGCATATTGTGGTGGTGGAGGATACTGGTTCTGGTATCTGCCTTGTTGGTAGGGTTGAGGGTAAGGTTGCCTAACTACCTGCTTGTTGTATGGGCAATCTTGCGCAGTGTGGTTTGTGTACTTCCGTTCTATGGTGCAGTACTGGCTACTAGGGTTAACTTGGGGTTGGGCCATAATGGGACACACATTTGCCATGTGGTCGCCACCGCATGTATAGCACCTTTTCACAGGGGCAAACCTTGGGATTTGTTTGCTAGTTACACATAATTTCTGAGCTACCTTCTCGGCAAGTTCCTCAATTGATGTGGATTGCGTGGAAGAGTGACTAGATGCACTATCTGAATCTTTGTAGATTTTGGAGAGCTCTAGTTCTTCCCCTAGGTTATCTTCAATGTCAATGCACATGCGTACACATTCTTCTATGGTCCTAGGGTCTTTTAGATACACATAGGATCTCAATTTCGTACTCAGCAATCCGTCAAGGAATAAGGCTACTTGTTTAGCAGATGTGGGTAGCTCCGAAATAGGACATCTTTCAAGGTATTGCCTAGATCTTCTTCCTGCAAGTCTCACAGTCTCTTGAGGGGTTTGCTTGAAGCTGTGAATCAGTGAGGAGGTATTGTGTCTTATGCCGCTCTTAGAGAACTCTACAATGAATGCCTCTAGGAGTTGGTCTATGCTCCTGAACTGACGCTCATCTAATGGCTGAAACCATGTAAGGGCCGTGTTCCTAAGGGTTAGACCGAAGGCATTGTACTGCGTGAACAGGTCCTCAACCTGTTCAGCTCTCAAGACTTGCTTGAACTCCGCCACATGATCATAGGGATCTCCTGTGCCGTCAAAGTAATTCTTCATGGACTTAACTAGCTGGGTGGGTCTCAAAGTTCTTGTGTGCTCTCTATGTCTCGGCAGAGGGAATCCATCTACATTTCTTTGGTTCCTGTGGGCTCTATGCATCTCAGGTTCTACCCTATTCGTCTCTGTTCTCGTTCTTTCTCTGCCCACTGGGTTGGCAAAACTTACTTCCGGTCTATCTCTACTTCTGTCTCTTTGCGTACCATGAGCTTGGGAAGTTCCAGCCCCCGGGTGACCATAGGATACATTTGATCTTGGTTGGGGGAAAATGAATTCACCCTTCCAAGTGTAGGCATGCCTATCATTTTCTGTCACCACGAAGATCCGTTCTGAAGCATGATCTAAATAGGTCACTCTGCCTGGGCTATCCGGATCCTTAAACTCATAGATCATGATATTTCCTATGTCTGTCGGCTGATTAGACTTATACCTCCAAAAGGCTTCATCAGTTTCTCGATTGAGGAGCAATTCTATGCTCTTGTTGTCTTGGGGGACCCATTCAGGCGTGATAATCCTAGTGAGAACTGATTTACCTCGAGGGGTTCTAGGTTCCGCACCCATGTTCCCTTGCTCCAGGTCACCTAAGTCCGCTTCTGAGATTACATTCCCAAAGTCATCGGTCCTATCAGGGTGACTAGTGACTACATATATAGTTCCTTCTTTGTCCAGGTATGCACCATTTTCAAACTTGACAGCTGGGTGCTCTAGTCCAATGGATTGATCAGGGTTTTTAATCTGGACCACAGATCTTCCTAAGCCGTCCTCATAGATGCTAGCACCTAATCGGTTGGTCCTAAGGTACTCCAGCTGCGTTTTGTAAGGGCCTTCTACCCTGTATAGGTAAGGCACTCCTGAACTTCCCGTAGGTCTGTCCATGCCTTGGGACATTTCTGACTCACTGGTCTCAGAGCTAGGGTAGTTTGAGCGGTGGCTCAACTGCTGGGCCCAAGACCTTGCAGTGTGATTGACACTAGCCTCTGAAGACCTAAGGCTTTGTCTCTCTCGTGCTAGGTGTCGTCCTGATCTAAGGTTCATATGCCTAACTGATTAGCCCAATTTTTTTCCAGAGTACAGCCCCGTTGCCGATCAATTGGCACCAGTCACTTGATTCTTTTTAGTTAATTATTGTGTTTGTGGTCTTGTCTGATATCACGTCGTCAGGAACGCTTGAATGTTCTTCGTACTTTAGGTTGATCGTTCCACGTTAGATTCTTTTCCTTTAGGTTATCGATAGTACAGAGATTATGTTTTTAACTTGAACTTGAGTTTTTAGGTAGTCTTCAACTTGATAACTGCCTATCGTCGCCCTGGCTTACTCCTATCTCTACTCGTTCTTAGCTTGAGCTAGGAAATGACAGAGGGAGTTGAGAATAATCCAACCTTACTTGTTGATCCCTTGCTTTATGGTGCTCAAGAACCCGGTTCTCAAGCTTGCAAAGAAATCTTGCTTTGTATGCCCCAAGTTGCTCTCAATGGACCTATAAAAGTCCCACGGTTAGCTCAATGCTTATATTCAAAGGACAAAACCAACCACTTTCATTCATGTAACATAAACACACATGTGCATTCTGACTTTTAGGAAAATAATTCTAAAGACCCCTGACTTTGATCCCCCCAAGAGCTCAAAAATTGGATTTCATATGAAAAAGTTATGACTGTTCAGGGTTTAGGGGGTTAAATCAGGACTCAAAACGAGCTAACAGTCAAACAGGATTACTCGAGTAACTTGTGGCACGGCCTCGCGATGCAATACCACACCCTAGTGTTTGTCCCACACTTAATCACAATTTAGACCAATAATTTTGTCTTGAAAATTTGACCTAATTTGCCCTTCTAACGCGTTCGCAAAGTCTGTCGGTCGCGATTGACAAGTCAGTCGCGATCGACGTGTCGATCGCGATTGACAGGTCCGTCGTGGCTGTCAGTCGCGATTGACTGGTCAGTCGCGATTGACACGTGGCCGAAAAGTCAATCAATCGTGGTCAAAGCGTCGTTGACTCTGTCGGTCGCGATTGATGAGTCGATCGCGATTGACAGGTCGGTCGCGAGGGTCTGTCGATCGTGGTCAAACAGTCGTTGACCGTGTCGGTCGCGATTGACAGAGCCGTCGTGGTCTGTCCGTCGTGGTCAAACAGTCGTTGACTGTGTCGGTCGCGATTGATGAGTCGATCGCGATTGATGAGTCGATCGCGATTGACACGTGTCACGCGTATGGTCAGTCGGTCGTGGTCAATCGGTCGTTGACTCTGTCGGTCGCGATTGACAGAGCCGTCGTGGGCTGTCGGTCGCGATTGACGTGTCGATCGCGATTGACAGGTCTGTCCGTCGTGGTTTGTCGATCGCGATTGACAAAGCGATCGCGATTGACAGAAATCTGTGGAATTTCAAAAAACTAAACACATTTTTGGGGAGCTCTAGGCCTGTAGGTCATGGATATGCACTTTGTTTAGCAATTAGAGCAAGTTTTCAGTCGGTCGCGATTGACAGAGCTCGGCGACACACAGACAGTTACTCAGAATTCCGTACCTGCGCAGAGTGCTGGGGATGATGATGCGGCCTGTACCTGCAGAATGCTCACAAAACATGCAAAAAACAGCACATGCAAATTCGCTCTCTCGCTCTCTCTCACAAGTGAAATGAGGGAAATGAGGTGGAGATGGGGATATAGTCAAAAAACTGAAATTTTCACGATGATGGAGATGGATGTGGGAGATGGTGATGAAGATGGTGAAGAAAGTAAAAGAAAATCGATGAGAGTGAAGAAAATACCTACAACTCCAACGCGTCAACTCTACGTCTTACCATCACACGCTCGTCCTCAAAGCTCGATCCCCGGCAACGGCGCCAAAATTTGGTGTAGCTCTATGATGAGTAGCACCTCCTTTAATGTCAATCCGGGAAGATGTGAGGATGGTATGAAGACCTCGAGCAAGTGGCGGCACAAGTGCGTGAGTGAGAAGCACACTAGCATGCACACACATACACACACACGCGCACACACGGTAAGACAAAGAGTGAGAATCAATGGAGCTTTTAGATTACTTTCAAAATGCTCTTACAAGTTCGTTTCAATTACAATCTAACCCCAAAAATGAGCTCTCTAGCTCTTTTTATAGTTTTTGACTAGCTTTTGGCCCTGTCCAGACCTAGTGTCCGGCCTAGTTAAAAATTAGGTTCCAGGGCTTATTTGGGGGATCAAACGAGGTCTAAAAAATACGAAAATTGGTACGCAACTACTGCTAAGGCTCCTCAAGCTCAAGGACTCCTTGGCTTGCACAAAATGGAGCTACAAAAATGTGAAATGATATTTACAATGATTGTTAGTGATAAAAATCACTGTTGTTGTAGGGGTTTCTTCTAGTGATTTGCCATACATATCTTCGAGCTCCCTACTTGCTCTTCCTCCCTGCATGTCCAACTCTTTGATTCGCCTTAATGTCTTGAAAAAATATTGGCCTACTTGCCAGATCTTCTTTGACTGCCCTGTTTGCTTGTACTGTCCCTTCGCTCTGACTCCCCTCTTTGGCTTTCACGTCTTGTACGTCCTGGTGTACCAAGGCTACTGCCAACAATAGGGTATGTCGGTCGCAATTGACAGGTTCTGTAGGTCGTGATTGATAGGGTATGTCGGTCCCGATTGACAGGGTCTGTCGATCACGATTGACAGAGTCTATCCGTCGCGATTGATAGAGGCTCTTGATCCTGGCTGTCAGTCATGATTGACAGTGTCAATCGCGATTGACAGAGTTTTTTAATTTTCATTAGTGTTTTGCAATATGCTCATTATGTGTGTTATCGTGGTGCACTTTGTTTTACCAAATGATGAGTTTTTCAGTCGATCGTGATCGACAAAGGTCCACACTCAGAGACAGTGCAAAGCTTTTTTGTACTTGTGCAAACTGCTGGAGATGTTGACACAGCAAAAACCTACAAGAACACTCAAGAAACATGCAAAAATAGCGCACAAAAATCGCTCTCTCGCTCTCTCTCACAAGTGAAATGAGGGAAATGGAAGGGGGAAGGAGATATGACCAAAAACTGAAATTTCTCGCGATGATGGAGATAGACGTGGGAGATGGTGAAGTAAGAAAGAGAAAAATAAGGAAAAGTAAAGAAATTACCTACAATGCCAACATCACAACTCTATGTCTTATCATCACACGCTCGTCCTCAAAGCTCGATCCCCGACAACGGTGCCAAAATTTGGTGTAGCTCAGTGATGAGTAGCACCTCCTTTAATGTCAACCCTACATACGTGCCTATCCAAGTTATAACAAGAGCGCAAGCACTCTTACGAAACCAACATCTTAATCCTAAAAAAATAGCAGGAACTAGTGAAGTTGGAGAGTCTAGTAACAGAAAGACGAAATCTTGGAAAGATTCCACAGAAAGAATTAAGAGAAAGTGGAGTAAAAAGATAATTGAATTGGAAGGAAGTCTAAAGGAATCCAAATCCAAAATCCTAGAATTGACTTCACAAGAATCTAATCAGGAGAATCTAGCTTAGAGATCAGGATCAGTTTTAGCTGAACGCATACCAAAAAACCTAGACATTATGTTTCGTGCATATCAAGCTAGACTAAAAGAAGGACCCTACGTAGCTGAAATGAGTAAAAACTATCCACGAGCAGATTTAGAAATTGAGAGAACTAGACTCTGCATGAAGATGGTAGAATTAGCACAAACTATGTTCAAAGCCTCTCATTATCTTAATTGGAATAACATGTCCAAACTTGAATTACACTTTCACGAACTACTAGAGAGGTTAGAATACTTGATCAATAGCAATGAGAAAAAAAATCTGCATAGGAACCCTATTATCTCAGAGACACAGCAAAGGAATGCACCATCCCTGTCTCAAGTGCCAAATACAAAAGTTGAAGACCATAGGTCTTCCATACACAAGTATTCACATGAATTTTTAAGAGAAATCCAAGAAGAGAAGTGGAGAAAAGAGCAATAAATACATCCTCCTATTCAAGAGATAGATGACTTGCAAGAGCAATTTCCCCAAGACATCCCCTCTATTTATGATGATGTAGAGGAAGAACAACTGAGTGAACACACAGATTTTGAATCCAATTCTTTACAAGAATTACCTCAGTTCATAGGACCCTGGGAAGCCAAGTCTATCAGCATGAGAGCACCCATGATACTAGTGAGGAATGAGGAATTAGTAATCCCTACAAACACGGTAGTGATCAAGAACACTAGAGTATAGTTCCATCTCACTCCAGAAGAATTGTTGAAGGTTAAACCAGAATTGTGGAAGCACATAGCAAACCAATTCCCTAAGGTTGCTATTGCTCCCTCTCAGATAGGATCACACAAGAAGGTACCAGAGATATCGGTAGAATGAATTGGAGATGTGAGCGAAGGAGAGGAAGGTCACACTTATCTTCTAATAACCCACCAAGGCTACGAAAGCCATCTTAGATTCAAGAGCTGGAGTAGCCACAACTACCACCGCTTTATGGAAATGTTGGGGTAAGCCATCATTAAGACCCACCAGGATGAAGCTACAAATGGTTGACGGACATATAGAAAAGCCATTGGGCTTACTAGAAGGCATATCTCTCACCACTTGTGGTGTGGAGTTTGAACATACTTTCACCATTTGTGATTTTGGGAAAAATCATGCTTACGAGATGATTTTAGGATGACCATTCATGCATCACTTGCAAGTCATACAAGATTGGGGAAGTAATTCTTTGTAATTGCAACATTTAGGAGTGACTACTAAAGTCAATCTTAAAGACTATTCCCATCGGGATGTACCCCCAATACAATGGAACACCATCCATAAGACACAAGAAGAAACAAATTCTGTACACTCATTGGAATCAGATCCCTCATGGTTGCATGAGGATACTCATCTATGGATGTGTAAGGTAGCAAAACAAGAGGAAGAACGGTTAGAAGCGAGGACTTTAGGTTCAAAACAACATCCACGAACCCTTCAAGACCCAGCTTATGCACCTATAGTATTTCCAGGCAAGGAATTCGAGCCTCACGGTTGGGTAGAAATCTTAGCTACGATGGACATAGCAGTGAATAAAGAACAATGGACCCCTCATTGTGATGAGGACGGATACGACATTTCCATTTTTATGATTGAACGTATCGAGGAAGACTTTATCCTAGTAGAATGCATGAAAGTGACCCAAGAACAAGACAAGAATAGTGGTGAGGACCTAGAATCCATCATCATGGAACCTTTCTATTCCACAGAAGAGGAGTATCTTTATTTTTTAGAAGCCAAAATCCCTGAAGAAGAAAAGGAAAATCAATTGGAACAACCAGAGTCATTCATAGAAGATGCAGAAAGTAAGCAAAAGAAGAGAAAGAAATCACCTAAGACAGAAGAAGAGGAAGAACTACTCATGGAAGTACGGGAGAACTTCAAGAAGTATGAAATAGAAGATGGAAGAATCATGGTATGAATGCCTAAAAGAAAAGTCAATGTTGGAGAAGTGTATGATAATCGAGAGAAAACCAAAAAAATCATAGTTACCATAGAAGGGGAAGAAGAAAAATGTACATACATAGGGCATGATTTGATGAATGAAGAAGAAGAAGAGTTAATTGCCCTATTGCAAAAATATCGAGATGTATTCTTTTGGAGTTACAAAGACTTGAAAGGTGTAGACCCAGATATATGCTCCCACAGAATCCCTATGACTCCAGATGCCAAAGCTACGAAACAGAAACCATACACATACAATGATAACTACACTATTGAGATTAAAGAAGAAATAGATCGTTTGATAGAAACAAGATTCATTTACAAAATTGAGCATACCGAATGGGTATCCCCCATTGTGGTTGTGCCCAAGAAGAATGGAAAATTGCGCATGTATTAACCTTAAGAAAGTTAATGCCGCCACGATTAAAGACAATTACCCTCTTCCTATCATGGAACATTTATTGGAAAGAGTTGCAGGCAAGGAAGTTTATAGCTTTCTTGATGGTTTCTCAGGCTATAATCAAGTAGCCATTGCTCCAGAAGATCAACACAAGACAACCTTTGCCCAAAATGGGGCATATTTGTATTTTGTGTGATGCCATTTGTTCTCACAAATGCACCCACCACTTTCCAACGACTTATGTGTCATGTTTTTAAGGGATTCCTACGAAAGAATTTGGAAGTTTATGTCGATGACATATGTACTCATTCAAATGCGAGACAGACTCATATCCCAGAACTAAGACAAGTGTTTGAAAAATGTCGAGAATATCAGGTTTGCCTGAACCTAGAAAAGTGCATTTTCATGGTCAAACAAGGCAAAATTCTAGGACACATTGTGTCAAAGAACGGAATCCCTATAGACGAAGAAAAAGTGAAAGTAATTGCAGATCTACCTAGGCCAAATAACGTAAAAGAGGTACAGGCCTTCATGGGTCATTGTGGTTATTACAGGCGATTCATACATATGTATGCAATCATAACCAAGCCTTTGTACTCTCTTTTGACCAAGTTTGAATGGACAGATGAATCTGAAAATTCATTCAACGAACTTAAACGACGTTTGTGCTTAGTACCTATATTGACAACCCCCGATTGGAGCAAGTCATTCCATGTACATGTGGATGCATCCAAGTATGCCATAGGATGTGTGTTGGCACAACCTACGAATGAAGGTAATATAGATCTTCCCATAGCTTATGCGAGTAGACAATTGAATGCAGTAGAAAGAAAGTACACCACTACAAAACAAGAAAGATTAGGAATGATCTATGGAGTAAAGAAATTCAGGCATTACTTGTTGGCAAATAAGTTCAAGTTCTTCATGGATCCTCAAGCGTTGTTGTACTTAGTCAATAAGCCATTGTGGCTCAGTGATGAGTAGCACCTCCTTTAATGTCAATCCGGGAAGACGTGAGGATGGTATGAAGACCTCGAGCAAGTGGCGGCATAAGTGCGTGAGTGAGAAGCACACTAGCATGCACACACATACACACACATGCGCACACACGGCAAGACAAAGAGGGAGAATCAATGGAGTTCTTAGATTACTTTCAAAGGCTCTTACAAGTTTGTTTCCATTACAATCTAGCCCAAAAATGAGCTCTCTAGCTCCTTTTATAGTTTTTGACTAGCTTTGGCCCTGTTCAGACCTAGTGTCCGGCCTAGATAAAAATTAGGTTCCAAGGCTTATTTGAGGGCTCAAACGAGATCTAAAAATTATGAAAATTGACAGGTAGATACTTCTAAAGCTCCTCAAGCTCAAGGACTCCTTTGCTTGCACAAAATGGAGCTACAAAAATATGAAATGGTATTTACAATGGTGTTTTAGTGATGAGAATCACTTTTAATTGGTGTAAGGGTTTTTGAAAAGTTAAAGGGTTGCCTAAGTGCTAGATTTGCGTGGATGCTCATACTTACTTCTTCATGAGGAAAATTATTGGCCTATTTGCCAGATCTTCTTTGACTGCCATGTCTGTCTATGCTGTCCCTTCGCTCTGACTCTCTTCGTCTGGTGGCTCCTTCGGTTCCCTGACTGCTGCCAATACCCCCCCCCCACTCTCGCATCTGTCACCCCTGACAGACCCTTGTCTAGAGGATTTTTGAACATAGTATTGGACGACATCGGAGGCTAGGTGGTGTTCTTCGAGTCGCAGGCCACGTGCTAGATCTGTGAGCAGCTCATCCCAATTCACAGGACCGGGAACATCTGGATGAGGCACCCTCAATTGTTCTGAGTAGATAGTCCTCTCCACAGCAAATAATTGGAGGAGATGGGATGGTCTGGGTATAAAGATTTCGGAGTGATATTCCCAGAATCCGGTGATGAACATCTCCTCAAAGGTCTGTTTAAAGCAGGCTGGGAGGTATTTGATTCTGGCGTGCCAAGCATATATTACTTCAATGGACGGGGTGGTACTCATATCATACACTAGATCTTGGTTTCCTGTCATAAAGCCTGCACCTGAAAAGTGAGGGTCCTTAATGTTTTTAAACGTCCTGAAGGTGATCAGCATTAATTCAAATATTTTCATGCACATCTGGGCCATCACATCAGGATTATTGCGTAGCTTAGTACTCCAGTGACGGATTGTAGAAATCATGTAATTGACTGTGGGAGGTCCTCGTGGAGGTGCTAGATAAACATAATTCAACCATTTTGCACAGGCTTTGATGTCTCTGACAGCTATAGTGAATTCAGGCCAGGTGCGTCGTCGCAGAACTGGAATGTAACAAGGGTTGTACTTAATAAACAACGGCATATTATTCCAGGTTCGGACCATTTCTGGATACGTTTCCAGAAGCCTGATTCTCCAGGTGGGTTGATGGATGGACCCACGCTGAGCACTCTCCGGTAGATCATCTGGACCAAATTGTGTAGCAAAGGTTGGAGGTTTGCCACATTGTCGTTGAATCTCTACGTTGTAATCGGCCAAAAGTATACAGAATGGCACATGCTGGTCATTATTGGTGCCGATCCATCTATGATGAGACATGCTTCTGAAGTATTCAGACTTTATGACAGTCTCTTCTAAATTCGCTAGTGATTGGATCTGAATTGCCACCCGTTCTTCGTGAGTGTTCGCTGTCCTTTCCAGTGTCTGAAGCCACTCAGGTGCTTCCACTTCCAATGTGTCTAGTCCCTCTGAGGTTCGTCGCCCGCCTGGCATTGGCATAGGAACATACGGTTCCTCGTAAGAATCATCCACCTCAATAGGGACTAGCTCTTCGTGCTCTGGTTCTACCACAGGGGATGGCTGCCCCTCGTATGTCAGTAGCCTCTTTTGTAATTCTGCTACCTGCTCGGGTAAGGCCTGTACTTCGTCTGAGGTGGAGGTTGATGGGACACTCTTCGGTTGTTCTTCCTGTTCCTTCAGCCTGCTTTGAAGTGTGTCACGCTCTCTTTCCAAGTCATCATGGGCTTCCAGGAGATCTGCATAGCTTTCCAGAATGGTTTTCATCGTCTCCGTGGGAATTGCTTTAAATTGCTCTGGATCTATCTCGTGAGGGGAGCCTTCCATTGCCGCTTCCAAATTCTCTTCATTTTGTTTTTGCAGTCTTTTGTTCTCCTCCAGTGCTGTGGCCATATGTTTCCGTAGTAGCGCCAAGTTGCGTCTGACTCGCAGGTTATCGGCCTGGTATACTTCGAGCAAAGCTTCTAGTTGTTTTACACCTGATTCTGTCGATGGTTGGGGTGCCTCCAATAGTGTTTGGTGAGCCTGCTCAAGCGTTGAATAGCGTTGATTCACTTCTGCATTTTCCTCTTGTAGAATGTGAAATTGCCTTTGTAAGTCTTGATGATGTGTTGTCAGTTGTTGATACTGGCCGTCCAGCGCTCTGTACTCATTCTGAACCTGATATACACATTGATTTAATGCTAAAAATATGCTATTTACATTAAATAATGCTGGGAGGGGTGAAGATGCAGGGGGAATGGGGGCGGGAATGGGAGTTGTGAATGATGTGGACGCAAGTGGGGATGTGGGTGGAGGGGGTATGGGAGATGAAGGTGGCATGGGGGGAGGGAGCGGTGCTGTGGCAGGTGATGTTTCCATAGTGTCAATTGTTTGAGTGACAGTGTAGATGGGGATCGTGGGTGGAGTGGATGTGACGTCAGTGAAAAGAGTGGTGAAAGTGGGCATGGTGGCTCCCCCGAATTGGATTCCCGGAGAGAGTGGGATGCCCATGACAATGGTAGTGGTAGTGGACGTGGTAGTGCTAGTATCATGTGGTGGAGTGAATTGTGTAGTGCGAGGTGGGGATGGTGGTGACAGTGGTGCTTCCTGATATGCTTCTGCTTGCGTTGTCTCTTCTGGTGCTGATACATTGGTATGAATTTGTTTCCCGGACCTCCTGGGACGAACGGGAACCCTCTTCTCAAACCTGTGAATGTAGGCCATTGCCTCATGGATGGCCTCATCCAATCCTACTGCGTCGGCATGAAGGTTTATGGACTCAATGAACATCTCGTCCACACCTTCCTCAGCTAGCAACTGGTTCATGAGTTTCTTGCCTGATTCCAGTGACATCTTATGCTGTTCTTGAACCAGTTGCATGGTTCGATATAGTCTCTTGATTTGTGCCGAATACGCAGGGGCACTTGCCAGCTCGGAGAGCTCGTCATATTCTTGTTCCTCGTAGGTTTCTTCTTCTTGTTCTGCCTCTTGTTCCTCGGCGTCGACTTCTACCATCTCTGGTTGGGTGGGGGCTGCTGTTGTTTTCTGGGGTTGTGATTCCTGAGCTTCCGTCTCGAGATTAGAGTCATAGATCAGTCTAGCCACTTCTTCATCCGTGAGATCGTTGAGAGTAAAACCTTGTGGGAATTCCAGATCTGAAGGGACGGGTGGAAATACCAGATTAGGCCCCTCTGTGCTTGGTCGTGGTAGCCGGATTGTGAATGGCCTAATGCGTCGTGTTTGGGGAGGGGTAATTTCGGGTGTAGTGGTGGCTCCCCTTGGTTGAGCACAGGGTAGTTGCACTCCCCCCCTCATCTTCTTTGATGGGGGACCTGCTGCTGATAGTCTTCTTTGGAATTCCTGGGCGTGGGGCCATATGAGTGCCCGCTGAATAGGCACATCATAGGCCAGACATCGGTAGATTATCTTTGTTAGAGCGCAACATCCATGAAGCACATTTTTCTGCTTCTTGTTCCACCTTTGATGGGCTAGGTGGATCTGATCTATGATCCAGTGTGGCACATTGATGGGAAGGTTTTCTGTCTCTGCTAGATACAAGCTGAACCATATTTTCTTCGGGGGCATTGTGAATCGTTCCTGGGCGGGGAAAGCAAAATGTTGCATGATGGTCCGCAGGTGAAGCGCAATGGTAGGTGTCATCGCTACCATATCCTTCAACTTATTAAGATCTTTGTGTTTCATTCGACCTGGAACCATTGTTTCCTTCTCAGTGGGGATGTGCATGCCATACATACCCAATGCTTTTCTTACTAGATTGAGGGTCAACTTGAATCTTTTAAGCTCATGACCCGGTAGCAGTGATGGCAACACAAAGGTGCTGTCGCCTCCCTTGGCCCTGCTTGGCGTGATGGTACTGATCAGATATGAACATCGTAAGAAATCCGGCTTTGGTAAGTGGGCCCTGAAATAACTGTCCACACCCGCTTTGATCCAAACTGATCGCATGTCTTCGGCGTTTTGATAGCTTTCAAACTCGCGCGTGAAAAAGTGGTATCGACCCCATTTGCCATTAAATTCCAATTCTGCTTCCCAGAAATAGGTTCCATCGCCCAATGGTCCAGCGACATCACTGAACCAATGCGCGTGTTTACCTACTTGAGAAGTGTGCCCTTGAGAAGGATCCTGAATGGGGAGCACATGCACGGCTTGAAGTTCTTGCGGCCTTGCGGTGAGATGTGGCTCGAGGAGGAGTGTTTCTATGTCCACAATCTGGGCACCAGATCCGGCTTGAGAACTTGCACCTGCTTCTGCCATGGCCCTGTTTGCTGGTTGGTTCTGTGAGAATATAGAACCACGTGTTAACATCGTAATGGACAGAATAAATCCGTTGTTGTCCCCGTTATAACATTAACATGAGGTAGATGGTGAGTTAGTGGTTAGTAGGTGCACAAAGACAGTGTGTGTAGTTAGTTCGTGGGTGGTATAGGAGACTAATGCAGTTAGTAGGTGGGGATGAATTTACAAATTGGGGTCGGGGGGTTTATTACAGGTCTTAGGCTGCCAATTGCAGTGGATGGGTCTTGTTCTTGGTGTCGTAGAGGCTCTAGAGAGCTTTATAGTTGTATCGGCTTGAAAATGAGGCCTTTTAGGGACCCATTTACAAGCGATTATGTTCGTGCTCATGGGCCTTAGTGTGTTCTTGAGTGTTGAAAACAAGTGAATGCTGGCTGCGCGGGTGAATGGGTTACGCTGTATAGGTTGTGGCTTCGGCGTAGCTATTTGCGCCCGCAAGCAAGCCTTAGGCACCCAAATTTGTCTTGATTGTGGGCTAGCCTTCATCGACTTCTTGGGCACCCAAATAGATTTCACGTTAGCAGAAGAGTTTCCGAAAGACTTCTTATTAGTGACGTGTTGTTGGTTACTAATAAGAGGCTTTGCTCGCGTGGTTGGCTTGAGTGCAACCGGGTGTTCGCCTTTCCTCACCCACACTTGGTTTACTTGCTGAGATATTTTGCTACGCAGGTACTTTTGATTTCCGGTGTGGGTAGTACTCTGCTCCTTCTGCCTTTGATCCTCCTTTGGTTGCTGCCTCCTTCTGGCCTTTGGAAAATAAGGGAGTTCCGTTGCATCCCTGACTCCTTTTTTGAGAATATCATTCCTCTACAACACATAGTTTTGGACAAGAACAGCATGGTCAACTTCATGTGCACCCCTGGAGGGACCAGGAGTCTGTGCCTTTCCTAGTTCTTTGAGTGCTCCATTATCTAACTCTACTGTAATTTGACTATGATTGACCCAAACCTGAAGAAGTCCACTTCTTAGGTTTAAGTTGACTGCTTGGTCATAAATCCAATCTTGACCCAAGACTAGGGGTTCAGTGAGATCCTCGTCTTGACACACTAGTACTTTAACTTTCATTACCTCATCATGAATGTAGAGGGGAAGTTCCACCTCACCCATGCAAGGGGTTTCCACGCCTCCCAATCCTATGAGATATGCTTCCACAGGATTGACAGTTAACTGCAACTCTTGACAGTAAGACAATTTAACAGCACTAGTGGCTGCGCCTGAGTCAATCAAGGCTCTTACGGTCCTTGCACTCTTTCCTTGTCCCATATCTAAGGTTACGAAAGGACGTCGATCAGTTATCCTATGTGAGCTTGTTCCTGCGACTTCACACATTGCCATATGATATACTTGATTGGCATAGTCATTTGTTCTAGGCTGATCTCTACCTTGCCTTCGTAATTTCATCCTTCTGATGCGTTCTAAAGCTTCTGCTTGAGCTTCTTCTCGAATTTGCTTTTCTTCCTCTTTGCGTTTCTTAGCAGTGTTGAGTCGGCTGAGCATTTCCTCCGTGAGGGGTTCCTGATACAACTTGACTCTGCACCCGCTAATGTAGTTTGGGAGAACATCACCCTCTAACGTGGCTAGTTGTACTGCTCAACTTGTGGAGATCCTATTGATGATCATAGGTCCGTAGCCTCTCTTTTCTAGCTTCCTCGCGTGTTGTTTCAGTGTGTAGACTAAAACTAGATCTCCTGCTTTCAAACCCTTATCCTTCACATGGGCATCGAAGTATGCCTTCTGTCTCTTCTTGGCTGCATATATTCCTGCAGCTGCTCTTAGTCTTGTTTCTCCTAATCGTTCAAGGTCAAAGATCCTAGAGGAGAGCTCATGACCTGTCCATTCGTGCTCTTGTGCTACTCTCAATGTAGGAATCAAGAAGTCCAGGGGTAGCACAACGTTTTGGCCAAAAACCATCTGAAAGAGGGTGGCTTGGAGTACCGTTTTGTAGGCAACTCGGTATGCCCAAACAGCATGGTGTAGCTGTTTGTCCCAATCAGAGCGTTTAGTGTTCACTAATTTTGTCAGTACATTGCATAAGATCTTATTAGTGCTCTCAGCTTGTCCATTAGCTTGAGGGTGATAGGGGGCAGATTTCTTATGTATTACTAAGAATTCTTGGAGGAGATTCTCAATTACTTCGTTCAAGAAGTGAGTGCCTCTATCACTTACAAGCTCTATAGGTAGTCCATATCTTGTGAATACATTCTCAAACAAGAATTTAGCAGTTGTCTGAGCATCATTCTTTGTCGTAGCTTTTACCTCTACCCACTTAGTTAGATAGTCTGTTGCAACAATGATGTATTCTGCATGAGAACCCTTAGCTGGGGGATTAATAGGGCCTACGAAGTCTATTCCCCACTTAGAGAATGCACGTCCACCCATCATAGGTTTCAGTGGCATCTCATCTTTGCGTATAGGATACTGAGTCCTTTGACAGACATCACACCATTTCACATAGGTATGTTGTGTTGACCTAAGCTTCAACTTAGGGACTTGCGGAGAAAGAGACTATACCTCAATCCCCTCACAAGTGCATATAGTGGGGATACACGCTTTTAATTTATCAATCTGAAGAGTATTCTAACCTAGCCGAGTGTATGAAGACATGCAATCACGTAATGGTCAATGCAAATGAACTACTCAAGAATGAAAATGAGGTAAATACTTATCCTAACAAGCTTCAACTGTAGGTCAAGACGAAACGATACTTGGTGCAGCAGCCGTCAGTGTTTTGGACTTTTCTCCTAGCTCCGAGCTCCAAACATAGCGAATAGCATATGCGTTTCGAAGCTCTCGAGAAGACGCATCCAATGGCAGTGGTTTCACTCAATTCCGACGCTCCTACTTCAAGTTATGGCAGAAATACTGAATCGCGAAAATACTTTCCTACGCTTCAGCACTTCCTACACCTCACACACACCTCTCCTACAGCAAAGAAACACTCTCAAGGATAGACAACACTCACAAGCACTCTTTCCAAGCAATCCACATGCATACAAGCTCACAAAGAAGAAGATGAAGAGGGAAGAAGACACAAATTCGAATTTCTGTGCTCTCTATTCTCACAATGGCAAAAAGTCTTCTACAAAGAGTCACATTTGACTTATATACTAGTGCCCTAAAAATGGTCCTTTCACACAAGTGACCGGCACTTTATTCACTAAGAGCTAATTTCCTACTATTTTACATGGGTAAGCTTCTATTCTTCTGTGGGAATGCATCTAGAGGACTCCTCTAGTGCCTTTACAAAGGGAAATATATTACAAAAATGAGTATGTTACAAAAATATATGGCCCGAATCGGAAAAATTTTGGGGCCCGTCTTTTTTCTCTGCTTTGTGCGCTCTTTGGCTCTGCAACACTCTCCCCCTCTTCATCTCTGTCGTCCCTTGACAGACTTTGCTTCACGCACGCGCCCTGTGGTCCGTGTTGTCTGATTCTTGATCTTGCATTACGTTTTAGAGGCGCTCTGATTTGTCCTGGTTGCACACGTTGGACCTGGTTAATTCGGTTTGCCACGCACGCCATTAGTGCACATATGCGGATGTAGCTCGTAAGCCTTGATCTGAAACCTCTGCAACTAAAGAGGTTGAAGCATCCACATAAGTGATACATGTTGGCCCTGATTCCTTCTTCCGGCTGCGTGCTTTTCCTTGGTGTGTGCGCCCTTGCGGGGCTTCTTGCAGAGATGCATCTTCAAATTTGTCTTTTAGTGAAGCTGTTTCTTTCGTTGCTTTCTTTTTTTCCTCTTCTTACTCGTCTCACCCTCGACACTGCCCCCCTCCTGAACTCTGTCGTCCCCGACAGGCTTTGATAAGCGCCGGGCGTATGTTCTGTATACTTGTTGCTCTGTATCATTTAGCAGATGAGCTTCACGTATCATGATCTGTTTCCATTGTTCAGCTTTGACTCCATCGTTTGGCGGTTGTCTATGATCTGCGAAGAAGCTTAATTCGTATGCCACAAGTCTGGCATTCAGATTGGATGACATTTTCAAAAAAATCTCTGAATCGATTTCAAAAAATCCTGTAAAAAATGCTACTTCAAATGTTTGCATATACGGACTTGGCAAAAACATGAGTCTTGAATAGTATGCCATTATTGTGGGGCGGCTCGGCATTACTGATAGATCGAAAATAAGTATATCGGTGCCTTGATTAATGCCGATGAAGTTCAGAAATGTATATGCCGCATGTTTGAAGACCTTCAAAACTGTAAGTAGCATACTAAGTATTTTATTAGTCATCTTGACCGCTAAGTCTGGTACTGTCGCATAGTTTTGTAGCCAAAATTCTATTGTTTTGATCATATAATCCTCTGTTGGCAAATAGTTATGTGGCGGGCTAGGTAACATAGGATAATTTAGCCACTGTTTATTAATATTGCCGCTGCGTTGTAAATCCAAAAATTCTGTTGTATCCCTTCTTCGTGGTATTGGACAAAACGAAGGGTTTACCTGTAATAAATAAGGTGCGGCTTGCCAGTGCACCCGTAGTGTGGGATGTTTCTCCAAAAATTTTCTCCTCCACACCGGTTGTGCAGCTTCGAACTCTGCTTGAGTGTACATGAATGTGTCATTCTTGAAATTGAGCTGCTCGTCTGGACTTTTGTGTGTAACCTTCTTTATATATTGCCTTGCTTTCTCCTTCAACAATCCATATGGAATGTTGAAGGGCTTTATGATCTTTTCCAAGTGTTTACCTTTGATTTTTGCTTCCTTCATGACCTTGATGACTTCATTCTCAAAATTTTCCGTCAATCGGGACACCACTAGTGCCCGTTCCTTCTGACTTATTTTTGCAGTGTATGGCATCGGATGATCATCATGCATATCCGCCATCTGCTCATGTATTGGAGAATGATAGATCGGTTGAGATAGAGGGCTTACCTCTACCTCGTCAGTAGGATGTTCTGTCTCAGGCACTACTGATGTCCCGATCGGTTCTGTGTCTTTCTTCTTATTCTTTAGCTCCTCAATGCATTCGTCTTTTTCCTTTATCTGCTGTATGGCTTCCCCGAGTTTTTCTTTGGTGGCTAGGAGCTCCTTACCTATGTCAGCTACGTGATCCATGTTTTCACTGTAGCTCTGTACCAGTTTTGCCTGTGCCGTGCTGAGCTGCCTTTTGAGTTCACTTATTTCTTGATTGTGCCGTCGTTCTGATTCTTCTTGTACTTCTTTGGCTTGTCGTAGCAACTCAGCATACTCTGCTATCTGTTCTTTCAATTCCTGTTCTTTAGTTTCTGTGGGGCCCTGTTGAATTAATGGTTGATCATATAATAAAGATTTCATTAATTCTTTATTCCTATCGCGCAGGCTGTCGTTCTCTTCTAGATATAGCTTGAGTTGTTGCTCTAATAGCACACTTCGCATCTTCATTTTTTCTTTCTCAGCCTCGCTTGTTTTGTGTAATTGTTGCAACTCTTCTAGTTGTGTAAGCAGCTTTTGATTTTGGGCGATGGATGCGTCATATTGTGTCTTGAGTGCTAGCACTTCAGTATTTTTGTTTGCCACTTCTTTTTGTGCTGCAATGAGCTGTGCCGAGAGCTGTTCACTCATTAGTTGAAACTGATTTTTTTCTCTTCTTGCTTGATCATATTCAGCATCTATATCCATCATTTGCTGCTGAGTGTCCATGGCCGTCTGGATCATTTGCTTTACGACAGGCTTCAGTTGAGTCACATCCACATTGAGCCATGTTTTAGGTATTGTTGGTTCTTCTCCGGTAGTCACATCTTTGCCTTGAGCAATGTGTAATGTTGTATCATGGGGCTGCCTGATCTGAAGCTGGATCCTTGGCTCAGCCCCCATGTCTTCGTTATGTCCTTGAGGTGTGTCATCAGGCACCTCGATTATGGTTTGTTCTTTTTGTTGGAGCTCTCCCGTTTCCTTATGCACTGGGGTTTGTTCTTCCTCTTTAATAGGTGCTTTGACATGTGTAACCCCAGTGGTCGTATCTTCCTTGATTCTTATTTTGGTAGTGTCATTCAACTGAATGACGTGCTCCTGTTCCTTAGTATTATCCACCTTCTTTTCTTTTTCCTTTTGGTTGTCCGGTGTCACTTTCATTTGATTGATTTTTGGTCCTTCTTCTTCATATGTTTCTGTCCTGATATCAGTATCTAACGTGTCTTTCTCAGGACTGGATTCCGTATTCGTACTAGAGTCGTCAATGCCCAATTCTTTGTATCTTCCAAGTTGTCTTGGAGTCTTTTCTGTACTCTGTTTTGATTTTACTTGACTCGTTTGTCGATAATGATGTCCTTGGACATTGAGATTCACCTGCCCTTGCATATATTGGTGAGTCTCCTCTAGGGCAGCAGACAAATCTCTTTTTGAAATCGGCATTTGAGCCGTCGTGATGTTAGGCAAGAGATGCGTTCTCTTAGACTGAGGTGTTGCTTGAGCTTCCTCTTCTCGCAAGCGTTTCGTACCCCTCATGGGTTTCTGTGTGCTGGTTCCAGCCTCTTCCACCACAACTACTGCTTTCTTCTTCTTAGGGACCGAAGCTGATTTTGCATACCTTGCTAGCCCTTCTGATGTCGGCATCTCTCTTAAGCAGTGTTTCATGTCTAAAGCTTCATATATCAATAAAGTCAAGGCTGAACCACCGTTCAGGAACTTCTTTTGCCCCCATTTCTTCTGAGCTTCAGACAATCGTTCTTGCACGTAACCTGTGAGATTCACTTTGTTTCCTATCTGTCTCATGGCATGCGATAGAAGTTGTACTACAATCTTTTGTGGCGCAGTGTATCTGTTCATGCCAGGAAAACAAAAGTGTTGATGTACCAAACGTACCGCATCTTCAATATCGATTCTGTTAATCTCCAGGAATGATCTTTTCTTGGGGTCATGGCATTCCTCTTTGACATTAGTAATTCCTTCTTGATTCCAACCAAAGGCTTTATTTATCAATTCATGAGTGAATTGAATTGTCTTCCATGTGCCCACCTTGTCCAAAACCTTTGCTTCTGGAACCGAAATCTTTGTAGCAGCCGGCTGCATAGTATTCATTACTTGTGTACATCTTTGGAAGTCGGGTACGCATATAGGTATCTTTAAAAATGCTTCAATTCCAGCTTGAGTCCAGACTTCCTCGATATGAGGTAACCCTTGTATTATCGTCTTGAAATCTTGTGACATGATAGGGAAGTAGTGATCCCTATCCATAATCTTGATGGTTGCCATAAAGAGAAGTTCCGAGATAGGTTGGTCATCTCGAAACCAATGTCCTCTGACCTTGGTTATTGACCCCAATGGAAGAAGTAGTTCCTCTTCCTGCTGTGTAGCTTCTGAGTCAGAAGATGTCATCTGCACTCAATATAGAGGATGAATTAGTATCCATATGTTTTTCAGAAATCCTCCTCCATATGTTGATTAATAATTCGATGAAGCTCCGAGTGCATGGTGCCGTCCCTTTCCCGTGGGTGTGAGAAGGGTAATACCTGAATTTTTCATGTATTTTTTTCTATTTTTTGCTGAAAAGGAAACATAGAAGTTAGTCCATAGCCGAAGCGGTTAGTGAATTTTGTTGGAGTAATATTTTATGTATGTACAAGTGCTCTCCTATTTCCAAAGGGAAAATGTGCGTAACTATCCGAAAGTAGAAGAAAGACGTGCCGAATGCTTGGCCTTGTAATATAGCCCTATCATGCATACTTTGGATTTCGACAACTCCTCATGTGTGCAATTAGGAGTAGTTGCTTGATGTATGCAGCTTGTCTTGTCTTTCGGCACCCAAATTCGCTTTACTTGGGCGGCATGCACTGTATTCTCCACCTCTTTGATGAATGTGGTTCTCCTTCGGTAGTATGTCTGCTTAGTCTGTTTTGGGAATCCCAAGTCGGTTTGTATTGCTTTTGGAGATTCCTTCTTCCTCCAATATGTCCTCTTTCGCAGCTGATGTGCCTGTTGATCATGTTGATGGTGATTGCCCTTCTGAGGTTGTTCTTTGTTTTGGAACGTTGTCCTTGGAGTATTTGACTTTGGGATCCATATTTGTGTTCGATCAGGTTGTGCAGTTATCAGTTTCTTTGGAACCCATATGCTCTTTAGTCGTGGTTGACTGAAGTGTTTGAAATTCTTTGTCTTCCTATTCGATTGGATATGCTGATGTCGAAGACTTTTCTGTTGCTGAAGATAGGCCTTCTTTTGGTCCTTCCTTATCCAAGCTAGTGTAGAATGTGGAATAGGGTATACCTTCATAGGCATAGACTTCAATTCTTGCAGAGGAGTATTTTCTCTTGTGCCTGGTGGTTCACTGGGCTGGATTTCATGTTTTTGTGCACTCTTGTGACTCTCTGTACTCAAAGATGGAGTGCACACAGGACTCACTGTGTTTTCACATGAAGTACTTGATGATGGGATTTCTATATTGCTAGTGAACATACACTCATGACTTTGTTCGTTAGGATGGACTTCTGGCTCTATAATAGCAGCTTTGGGTGGTCGTTCGTCTAGCAAACTAAATACTTCACGAGGTCCTATTCTGGCAGATATGTATCCTAAAGCCAATTGAATGGTTACCTCATATTCATAGATCCAATCCTGACCTAACACCACATCTTCAAGCAGATCTTGGTCCTGACATACTAAGAGTCTCTGCTCCATAGTGTTGTTCCCCATATGTAAAGGTAAAGTTATCTCACCTATGCATTGAGTAACTTTTCCTCCTATTCCAATCAGCTGTGCCTTAGATGGCCGTAACTCTTCTTTAAGTCTCTGAGACAAAGAAAATCTAATGCAGCTTATTGCTGCTCCTGTGTCTATGAGAGCATCCACTAAGTGGTACTCTTTTCGTCCTGCTCCCAGATTTAAGTAGGGCTGTCTTCTTTGTTGTCCGGAGTTCTCAGTGGCTCTGAAGTTAGCCATAGGGATGAGTTCTTCTCCTACTCGATATCTCTCGTCCCTTTCTCTCATCCACTCTTTCCGTTTTCTGATGCGTTCTAGGGCTTCCTGTCTCGCTTCTTCTCGTATGCGTTCTTCTTCCTTTTTCCTACTTTGAGCTCCTAATAGTCGTGCTAGCATCTGATCCGTTAGAGGCTCCATGAATCTTTTCACTCTGCATCCACTGATGTAGTTGGGAAGAATATCTCCGTCTAGTGTGGCGAGATTGACTGCACCACTAGTAGAGATTCGATTTATAATCATGGGTCCGTATCCGCGTTTTTGAAGCTTCTTCGCATGTTGTTTGAGGGTGTACACTAGGACTAAGTCACCTTCTTTTAGTCCCTTGTCTTTTATATGTGCATCATAATAAGCCTTTTGTCTCCGTTTAGCTGCATAAATGCCCGCTACCGCTTGCAATCTAGTCTCATGTAGCTTTTCAATTTGATCTAATTGTTGAGATAATTCATGACCGTTCCACTCATATTGCTGGGCCACTTTCAGTGTAGGTACTAAGAAATCAATTGGCAAAATTGCATTCTGTCCATACACTAGGTTGAAAGGTGTAGTTCCAATGGCCGTTTTATATGCCACTCGAAAGGCCCAAATTGCGTGATGCAATTGTTTGTCCCAATCTGACCTTCCATTATTGACAATCTTTGTCAATACAGTACATAGTACCTTGTTGGAACTTTCAGCCTGTCCGTTAGCTTGAGGATGGTATGGGGCTGATTTTTTATGAATCACCAGAAAGTCATTCATCAGTGACTCAATGACTTCGTTTAAGAAATGCGTTCCTCGATCACTCACTATCTCGATTGGTAGTCCAAAGCGTGTGAAAATGTGCTCAAAAAGAAATTTTGCTGTGGTTTGAGCATCATTTTTTCTAGTGGCTTTTGCTTCTACCCACTTAGTCAAGTAGTCAGTGGCTACTATGATGTATTCAGCATGAGGTCCTTTGGCCGGTGGGTTGATAGGTCCTATGAAATCAATACCCCACTTGGTAAATGCTCTCGCACTAACCATGGGTCTTAAAGGCATGTCATCTCTTCGAATGGGATATTTCGCTCTCTGACATGTTTCGCAACTTCTCACATATGTTTCCGCATCCATGTGTAGAGTTGGCCACCACAAGCCTGCAAAGAGAATCATCTTGACCGTTCTGTCTGCTGAGAAATGTCCTCCCGCAGCTCCTGCATGTGCCATTTCTAATATCGAGAGATATTCATTTTCATGAATGCACAATCTTAGTTGGTTATCTCTCCCGCGTTTAAAGAGTTGTTTTCCTAAGATGACGTAATCCTTGCTCTGTTCTTCAAGAGCACGTTTCCTTGCTAGGGCAGCTCCATCAGGGTATTCTCGAGTTTTCAAGAATTTTACTAAAGGCATGCTCCACCTTGGTGCTATTGTCGAATAGCATAACGTAGAGTTCTCATCCGGGATTTGTTCTTGACAGGTTGGGCAGGTTGACACATAATGGTGTGCATCTCGTTGCATGGTTGGCCAATATATGCCAAATCTCTTGAGTGTTTTCCATGTTCCAATTGTGTTCAAGTGAGTGTTCCATTGATTTATGTGTGCTTTCTGAAGCCACATTTTTTGTTCATCTTCCTCCACGCATCTCATCAGTAATCCGCTTGAATCCTGGTGGTATAAACTTCCAGCAATAATGTGAAGGTTCTTAGTCTTCCACAGATCTTGCTTTCGGTTTGGTGTGATCCCATCTTTAGGTCCATGTGTAAGTATAGGGATCCACTTTTCGGCCCATTGAGGACATACTTCCAGGTTAAAAAGATAGGTGTCTGGCAAATCATCAGGAACTCCGCTGGGTGGCTCTCCGTATTTTAACCTAGAAAGGTGGTCTGCTCTCACGTGTGTGTTTCCTTTTTTGACTATTACCTCAAAGTCAAACTCCATTAGTAACAAGAACCATCGTACCAACCTTCCCGTGCTACAAGGTTTATTGACTAAATACAACAAAGCTTGATGGTCTATGAAGAATTTGAATTTGTTGGCTAAGAGGTAATGTCTAAACTTCTTTACTGCATAAACCATTCCTAAGCCCTCTCTTTCTGTAGTCGTGTAATTTCTTTCGGCTTGCTTTAATTGTCTACTCGCATAAGCGATTGGATGGTCAAGCTTTCCTTCATCAGCCGGTTGAGCTAGGATACATCCAATTGCATAGTTCGAAGCATCAACATGAATATGAAAAGGCTTGCTCCAGTTGGGTGATTTTAGAATTGGGGCTGTACTCAGCCTCTTTTTAAGCTCGTTGAATGCCTTCTCACACTCGTCTGTCCAAGTGAACTGAGTCAATAGACCGTATAAGGGCTTAGCTATTATGGCATACATGTGAATAAACCTACGGTAATATCCACAATGTCCCATAAAGGCTTGTACTTCCTTTACATTTTTGGGTCTAGGTAAGTCCAATATGACTTTAATCTTATCCTCATCCGTAGATATCCCATTTCTTGAAACTATGTGTCCTAGGATTTTTCCTTGTCTTACCATGAAGACACATTTTTCTGGGTTTAAGCAGACTCTATACTGCCTACATTTGTTGAATATCTTCCTTAATTCAGGTATGTGATCGGGTCTTTGATTGGAGTACGTGCAAAGGTCATCTACATACACTTCCATGCTTTTTTTCAAAAATTCCTTGAAAACGTGACACATTAATCGTTGGAAGGTAGCCGGTGCATTAGTGAGTCCAAAGGGCATCACTCTGAATGCATACACACCCCATTCAGTGGCAAATGCTGTCTTGTGTTGGTCTTCAGTCGCAATAGCCACCTGATTGTATCCGGAGAAACCATCTAGGAAGCTATAGATCTCTTTGCCTGCTACCCTCTCCAATAGATGATCCGTAATCGGTAATGGGTAGCTATCACGTATTGTGGCTGCATTCACCTTCTTCAGATTTATGCACACTCTCAATTTTCCATTTTTCTTAGGCACTACTACTAATGGCGATACCCATTCTGTGTGTTCTATCTCGTATATGAATCCAGCATCCAACAGCTTATCTATTTCTTCTTTTATCTTGGCTGAATACACATCATTATAAGTGTAAGGTCTCTGTTTAGAAGGTTTGGCTTCGGATGTCATGGGGATTCTATGCGCACATATAGATGGATCTACTCCTTTTAAATCCTTATAAGTCCAAGCAAAGACATCCCGGTATTCTCTTATGAGTAGAATTAACTCTCGTTCTTCTTCCACTGAGACATCCTGTCCTATGAAAGTACATCGTTCCTCTCCTCCTTCCATGGTTACCACTATTTTTTTGGTTTGTTCTTTATTATCATATGCTATTCCAGGTTGTGCTTCTCTTTTAGGCATTTGAATAGCAACCTTCCTCTCTTCCACTTCGTATTTTTTGAAATGAGCTGGTACCTCAAATTGATCTTGAAGCTTGTTATCTTCATCTTCTAACTCCCTTTCAACTTCTAATTCTTCCTGTTGTGTGAGATCCTTATGTTGTTCATTGGCAGTGATATCTATGTTGTTGGTACAATTCCCTAGATCCATGGGTTCTAGTTCCATTTCAATGCTCTCGTAGTCCTCCTTCCAGTCTTTCTCAATTACTTCTCCTTCTTCTGCCTCCTGAAGGACTACCATATACAAACTAACATCATAACCCTCTTCGTCAACACATTCGTTCATGGTTACTACTTCTTCGTTTACACAAACATCGAGGGTGGCTAAGATTTCCATCCACCCATGAGGTTCGAATTCTTCGTCTGGAAATACTTGTGGCATATAAGCTGGATCTTGTACTGATCTCACTACACCTTGTTTCTGCTGCCAACTTTTTCTTCTCTCTTCTTCCTTTTTTGCTGCTTGGCATATCCATAGATGAGTGTCCTCGTTCATCCAGGATTGGTCACTAGAACCTATACTATGAATCGATTGATCGTCTTCCTCTTTATGGACTTGATTCATTGCAGAGGTGGTACATCTTGATATGTGTACGTATGTAGGTTGATCCTAGTGGTGACTCCTGCGTGTTGTAGGTACACTGCATCCTTTCCCCAATCTTGTACGACCTTTAGCTGTCTCATGAATGGCCTTCCCAAGATCATTTCATAATTGCTTGGCCTTTCAAAGTGACATATTGCTAAAGTATGTTCGAATTCCACTCCGCACGTAGTGAAGACTACTCGTTCCAACAATCCTAAGGGTCTTTCCGTATGTCCATCTGCCATTTGAATTTTCATGCGTGTTGGTCTCAATGCTGGTTTTCCCCATTTCTCCCAAATTTCTTTGGTAGCAATGCCAACACCAGCTCCTGAATCTAGTATGGCTTTGGTTGTGTAACCCCTATAGGTGATTGGAAGACAGGTATTTCCTTCATCTCCTTCACTAAAGTCTCCTACTTTATCCACTGGAATTCTCACCGTTTTCACTTCATCATCTACCTCCTTCTTTTCCTCCTTGACTTCCCATTGATTGATCAATTTCTCTTTTAAATGTGGTTTTACCTTTAACAGTTCTTCAAATGTTAAGGTACATGGGATTTTCACCTCTCTAAGGCGTTGTATGATCTCCGATGTTTGAACTGATGGATTCGTTTCTCGTCTCGTTATTGATGGAATGCGATACAATTCTGAGTTGTGCTCGTATTCCCCGGTGTAATTGGGTAGTTCCTTTACATCGTCTTCCACTTCTTTGTCACTTGCATCCATTGGAAAAATCTCTTCTGAATTAAGTTCAGGTATTGAATCCTCTATTTCGTTTTCTGCTTTCAATTCTTCAAAGGGCGGTTCCATTCCTTCCACCTTTTTCCACTTGTCCTCTTGAACTCGCGCCCATAAATCCTTAGTCCAATCTCCTTCTGTTTCAGGGACTATGGATCCTTCCTTTCTCTCAATACCAATTTCATCATCCAGAGGTCTATTTACGTTAGGTTTTTCCTGATTGTTTAGACACTCTTGGAATTTTTCTTCGCAAATTCGGTTGTTTGGTAAAGGTGATGCGGGTTTTTCTAATGTTTGTTGGGCAACTTCTATTAATTTTTTGCAGATTTCCAATCTTTCCTTCTCTAAGTCGCCTCTCGGATACTCTTTCTCATGTTGTTCTATGGTAGGCCCTGCTTTTATTCTCACCTTGTATGCCTGAATCCACATAGCTAATTCTTCAGGCATTGGGTCTGCTAATACCGATCCTACCTCCTTCCTTTTATCCTCCTTTTTATTTTCTTCCTCCACTTGTGCTTCTTCTGTTGCTTTCTGTTTATTCTTTTCATTTTCCTTCTTTTGCAATAATTTTTTTTCTTTTATCCTGTCTCTCCTTTGCTTCCATCTTTGGGATCTTTTACTGGTGATACTTTTTTCTGGTTCTTCGGAGTCTTCTACTCTGTGAGGGATGGGTGTATTTCCCTCTTTGTCACTTTGATTATTTTCTTCGTTTTTATCAGGGTTTTCTCTAGCCTTTGCTCTTGTTACGGCTTTTAATGGTATAGTGTACTCTTTGTCACTCCCTGACGATTCAATTACTTCTATCACGTTAAGCTGTACGTTAGATGTGACTTTGTTTGGGTTCTTAGGACAATCTCTGAAAAGATGTTCCTTTCCACAATCGCTACAGTATCCTTCCCAATTTCGTTGTGGTGGTGGTGGGTTTGGCAATGTACATTCTCTAATATAGTGGTCACCTCCACACCTGTAGCATGGTCCTCTAGGTACAGGCGGTCTACTCATTGGTCGAGGTGGCATGGTTGCTCTAGGAGCTGTGTACATTAATGGTACATAATCTTGCTCGTAGTTATATGAACTCTCTGACGTCTCCATGCCATAAGCATATGGGTCATATTGTTGCCCATATTCCATTATTGAGCTCTCATAACTAGGGTATGTTCCTTGACTAGATTCGTAAAATGAGTCATATGGTTCACTGCTAGTCAGAGGTGTGGCTGGCACTATAGCCCTTTCTAGGTTTTCCTCTGGTTGCGCTATCTTAACTGGGACAACGTTCTGAGGGTGGGGCGGTTGTTGTCCTAGCACTGGTTGAGGCTGCGTATATCCCTGGTATGCGTGTGGTCGTGATATTGGTGCCTGCGGCTGATATGAGGGATATCTAAAGGGTTCTCCTCCCTGCTGGTTCTGCGGATATCCATATGGTCTCACATAAGGCTGTGTGGGTCTGGTTTGCCTATGGTAAGGGCAGTTCTCTGTGCTATGATTTGTGTATCTCTGCTCTATACTGCAATATTGTAGTGGTCCGGGGACAGAGGGTCTATGAGGAGCATAGGCAGGTGTGGGACTATTCCCCTAGTACACAAATGAGAAGGATGATCTCCTCCGCACTGCATACATCTTCTAAGCATAGGCATTCTCATAGGATTGGTGGGATAATTCCTCTGTCCTTGCATATTCAGTTTTTTTGCCAGCAAGTCGGCAATTTCCTCTACGTTGTTTTTAGGGTTTGATGTGCTGCTTGTTGACTCTTCACTTTTCACACTCCCTTGGGGTATTTTCAAGTCTTCTGCAAGATTATCTTCTAGGTCTATACATTCCTTCATGCACTCTTGCAAAGTTTGAACTCTCTTCACGTACACTAATGACCTCAAAGTTTCGTTCAATAGTCCTTCTAAGAACAATGATACCATTTTGTTTTGTGTTGGTCTCTCTTCTATGGGACATCTATCCACATACTGCTTGAATCTCCTGGCAGCCAATCTGACTGACTCAGTCGGGACCTGTTTGAAGCTGTGGATTAATGACGAAGAATTGTTTTTAATTCCAGATTTGGTAAATTCTTCAATCATTTCTTGATAAACCTGATCCATGTTCTGAAAGGTATTTGGATCTAATGGCTGAAACCAGGCCAAAGCCGTGTCTGACAAGGTAAGGCCAAAAGACTCATATTGAATCATGAAGTCATCTACCTGCTCGGCTCTGACTACTTGTTTAAATTCTGCTATGTGATTATAGGGTTCACTCGAGCCATCATAATGATTTCTCATGCACTTGGCCACTTGAATCGGCCTTAGTCTCCTTCCTGCTTCAGGTTGTCTCGGCATTACAGGGTAGTTGGGTCTTCCTATTGGTATGCCTGGTCCTCGTACTACCTGTGGTCTGACTGGAGCATGAACTCCATGTCTTGGGTCAATGGCTGGTTGTGGCCGGTAGTTAGGATTAGTGACAGGCATTGCGAATTGTACATGTGGTCTGATGGGGATCTGGGTTTGTTGAGTTTGTTGTGTTTGTCCCGAATGTTGACTTGAATCATTTTGAGAAGTTCCATGTGGAGTCCGTGAAGTAGTGGCTTGGTCCCTTGGGGGGAACACTGGGATGTTCTGATATTTCAGCTCAGCTCTCTCTAATTCAGTGACTGGCCAATACCTTCTGTGATTTTTGTCCAAATATGTGATGATGGTGGGGAATTCAGGATCTTGTAACTCATAGATGGTAACTGGATTAGGAGCAGCTTCCCAAATAGAGGAATGGGCTCTGAGTAAGTGCTCCATCCCGTTGATCAAATACACATCTATTAGAGTATCATCCTGGGGAACTAAGTCTCCTCTCCAAAGCTTAGTGATTGTTGATCTCCCTCTAGGAGTAGTTACTTGTTCTTCAGTTCCATATCCATTTAAGCTCGAATCATTATTTTCCTCACCACGCTCATTGATGATTTTGGGGTGTTCTGTGACTACGTATTGAATGTCTTGTTTATCCATGTACAGTCCTCCTAAGTACTTAACTGCTGGTCTTGGCACTATGTAGGCCTCTGAAGCCTTCCTCAGTCTGGCCACTGATCTGTTTAGACCATCCAAATAGATAGGGATCTCATTGTGGTTGGTGTTCACATACTCTAAAGAAGTTCTGTATTCGCCCTCAATGATGGACATCTGGCCAATCATGGGCACAGAGTTTTGCATATCCTCGGAAGCCATGGGGATTTCTCCTTCTGACTCACTGGAGGTCTCAGAATAGTGTGAACGGCTACTTGGTTCGGCAGCACTCCCTACGGATGAGATTACACTTCTTCGGCTTCCTAGGGTTCTTCCTGATCTTAGGTTCATTCACTTAAGAGCTCTGATCAATTCTTGTTCACCCCTAGCCTCTAGAATTCTAAGTTATGGCTTAGAAGTATAGGAAAAATTGGCTGGAAAATGACTGAAGGAAAACTTCAAGTCACGATACTTGACTCTCACGATCTCTGGGGAAACGATCGCTGACAGACGACACTTGGATGAAACGATCGCTGGAAAACGATCTTTCCCTAAACGATCTTTGACTTGGAACGATACACGACCTCTCAGGGAAACGATCTACGACCTTTGACCGAAACGATCGCTGACAAACGATACTTGGATGAAACGATCGCTGACAGACGATACTTGGATCTAAACGATACTTGATCAGAACGATCGCTGGAAAACGATCTTTGACCAAACGATCTCTAGCAAAACGATCTCTGGCTGATACACGACCGACGATCTCTAGTAGAAACGATCGGCGATACTTGGACTGAAACGACACACGATCTCTTACTAGACGACACACGATACTCGAATAGAAACGATCTACGATCTTCACCAGAAACGATCGGCGATATCTAACTGACACGATACCGATCTGTAACAAGTGTCGCGATCTCTACCAAACGATCTTTGCAGTGAGACGACCGACGATACTTGTGACAAACGATACACGACCTTTGACAAGTGTCGCGATCTCTGGATAACGATACTTGTCAAACGATACACGATTGACGACCTCTGATCAAAACGATCTCTAACGAAACGATCTATGATCTCTATCTGAAACGATCTACGATCGTTGGGAAATATCGCGATACTCAACCGCAGGAGTAAAACGATACTCGACCGCAGGAGCAAAGCGATACTTGACCCTTTTTCAAATTTTTTTTGATGTTTTTTGAGATTTGATGTTTCCCCCTTTCTCACCTATCTCTTCTCTCTTACCCTCACCCACTGTATCAATTAACAAACGACTTTTAACCCCCTGAAGGCCCAAACGACACTCAGCGCAGGTCGTTTTCACACTGAAATTGATTTTTATGAATGTTATGACTTGATTAGGACTTGCTAAGCTCACCTCTAATGCTTTTTCAACACCTTGCTCCCTTTCCCTTGCCTTGTAATGCTCCAGGTCGCCTAAAAACTCGCCCACGATCGCTGGAACTCGCACGACACTCGACACTGCTCTCCACGATACTTGTTCAACAAGTAAATTGAAAAATGAAATTTTTTTGGCTTTTATACTTGGGAATTCCTAGCTTACAGAAAAAGGAAAATTCTTGAACAACCCTAAAGCCTACTCTACTCTCCACTCACTCCTATTCTACTTCTTCTACTCACTTCCCTAATCTATCAACTCACTACACACACTCCAAGAATGAGAAGTAGCAAGTGCGGCTGAAATTGACTTACCAAAGAAGAGAAGATTTCCGCTCCTCCAAGTTCTTCAAAGCAAAAAGCTTCTTACCATCACACGAATGCCTCGGTTTGATTCGTCACTCCCCGGCAACGGCGCCAAAAAGTGTGTTGACCTAAGCTTCAACTTAGGGACTTGCGGAGAAAGAGACTATACCTCAATCCCCTCACAAGTGCATATAGTGGGGATACACGCTTTTAATTTATCAATCCGAAGAGTATTCTAACCTAGCCGAGTGTATGAAGACATGCAATCACGTAATGGTCAATGCAAATGAACTACTCAAGAATGAAAATGAGGTAAATACTTATCCTAACAAGCTTCAACTGTAGGTCAAGACGAAACGATACTTGGTGCAGCAGCCGTCAGTATTTTGGACTTTTCTCCTAGCTCCGAGCTCCAAACATAGCGAATAGCATATGCGTTTCGAAGCTCTCGAGAAGACGCATCCAATGGCAGTGGTTTCACTCAATTCCGACGCTCCTACTTCAAGTTATGGCAGAAATACTGAATCGCGAAAATACTTTCCTACGCTTCAGCACTTCCTACACCTCACACACACCTCTCCTACAGCAAAGAAACACTCTCAAGGATAGACAACACTCACAAGCACTCTTTCCAAGCAATCCACATGCATACAAGCTCACAAAGAAGAAGATGAAGAGGGAAGAAGACACAAATTCGAATTTCTGTGCTCTCTATTCTCACAATGGCAAAAAGTCTTCTACAAAGAGTCACATTTGACTTATATACTAGTGCCCTAAAAATGGTCCTTTCACACAAGTGACCGGCACTTTATTCACTAAGAGCTAATTTCCTACTATTTTACATGGGTAAGCTTCTATTCTTCTGTGGGAATGCATCTAGAGGACTCCTCTAGTGCCTTTACAAAGGGAAATATATTACAAAAATGAGTATGTTACAAAAATATATGGCCCGAATCGGAAAAATTTTGGGGCCCGTCTTTTTTCTTTGCTTTGTGCGCTCTTTGGCTCTGCAACATATGTGCATCCATGTGAAGGGTAGGCCACCAGAATCCCGCAAATAGTATTGCCTTGATCACCCGATCCGGTCCAAAGTGTCCTCCTGCTACACCTTGGTGAGCAGTTTCTAAGATCTTAAGATATTCACTTTCATGGACACATAGCCTCAGGTAACCATCTTTACCACGCTTGTATAGATTATCACCAATGAGTGAGTAATCCAGGGCTTCTTGTTCTAAACTCTTTTTCCTAGCCAGAGTCATGTCTGGAGGGAATGCTTTCGTCCTTAGGAAGGATACTAATGGTTCACTCCAATCTGGCACAATGGATACTTGATAAAGAGTGGCGTGTTCTACAGGTGACTTAGTGCAACAGATTGGGCATTCCTTGCACAACTTTTGGACATCCGCTTCCATAGTCGGCCAATGCACTCCGAGTCTTCTTAGTGTCTGTAAAGTTCGTTGCTTTGAATGGTGTTGCTCTAGTGCACCTACATGTGCTAATTGCAACCATTTAGCGTACTCATCCTCGTCTACGCAGCAAGCCAAGATCCCTGGATCTGTGTGCTTGTACATACTTCCTGCCATGATGTGGTACTTTTGGGCTTTTACAACCTCTCTATTCCGTGTGTTTACCACTGGATGGTTAGGCCCGTATGTCAATACTGGTACCAATGGCTTAGCCCACTGCGGTACAACTTCCAAATTAAACAAGTAAGCATCAGGAAGGTCATCTGACACTCCTTGTGGGGCTTCTCCCGATGTGAGCCTAGAGAGGTGATCTGCTCTCAAGTGAGTCCTCCCTTTCCTTACCACAACCTCAAAATCATATTCCATTAGCAAGAGAAACCATCTCACTAATCTTCTTGTATTGCAAGGCTTGTTTACAAGGTATAGCAATGCTTGATGATCCGTAAAAAATTTAAACTTATTTGCAAGCAAATAGTGTCTAAATTTCTTAACTGCATATACCATGCCTAAACCTTCTCTCTCCGTAGTGGTGTAATTTTGTTCAGCCGCATTCAACTGTCTACTGGCATAGGCAATTGGAAGATCCATATTACCTTCACTAGTAGGTTGTGCAAGTACACATCCAATAGCATAATTGGATGCATCCACGTGAACATGGAATGGCTTATTCCAATCTGGTGTGGTCAAGATTGGTGCTGAACATAATCTTCATTTAAGCTCCTGGAAGGAATTCTCACATTCATCCGTCCACTCAAAGTTAGTCAGAAGCCCGTACATGGGCTTTGCAATGACAGCATACATGTGTATGAATCGTCGGTAATAACCACAATGCCCCATGAAAGCTTGTACTTCCTTGACATTCTTTGGCCTAGGTAGCTCTGCTATGGCTCTCACTTTTTCTTCGTCGGTAGATATGCCATTCTTTGACACTATGTGTCCTAGAATCTTGCCTTGCCTGACCATAAAAACGCACTTTTCTGGGTTCAGGCAGACTTGATATTCTCTACATTTGTCAAAGATTTGTCTGAGTTCAGGGATATGGGTTTGTCTAATGTTGGAATGAGCACAAAGATCATCAACGTAGACTTCTAAACTCTTCCTCAGGAACTCCTTAAACACATGGCACATCAGCCTCTGGAA
The DNA here is from genome assembly GCA_020310875.1 of Ceratopteris richardii. Lineage (NCBI taxonomy): Eukaryota > Viridiplantae > Streptophyta > Polypodiopsida > Polypodiales > Pteridaceae > Ceratopteris > Ceratopteris richardii. The sequence continues at coordinate 17,825,307 of CM035425.1, read as the reverse complement.
GGTAGCTGGTGCATTGGTAAGCCCAAATGGCATTACTCTAAAAGCAAAAATGCCCCATTCTGTGGCAAAGGCTGTCTTATGCTGATCCTCTGGGGCTATGGCTACTTGATTGTAGCCCGAAAATCCATCAAGGAAGCTGTACACTTCCTTGCCTGCCACTCTTTCTAAGAGATGTTCTGTGATGGGAAGCGGATAGTTATCTCGAATTGTGGCTGCATTAACCTTTTTCAAGTTAATGCACACACGCAGCTTGCCATTCTTCTTGGGCACCACTACGATGGGGGATACCCATTCAGTGTGCTCAATTTCATAGATAAATCCAGCTTCAACCAATCTATCTATCTCTTCTTTGATCTTAGCAGCGTAATTATCGTTATAAGTATAGGGCTTTTGCTTAGAGGGTTTAGCATCTAAGGTCATGGGGATAGTGTGTGAGCATATATCGGGGTCAACACCTTTCAAATCCTTGTAACTCCAAGCGAATACATCTCTGTATTCTCTTAGCAAGGCTATCAACGCATGCTCTTCTTCCTCTGTTAGGTCATGGCCTATGTACGTGCATCTCTCCTCTCCTTCTTCTAGGGCCACTACTATTTTCTTGGTGGTTTCTTTGTTATCATAGGCCTCTCCTGATTGTGCCTCTCGTTTAGGCATTCTTATCATGACTCTCCTGTCGTCTATCTCATATTTCTTAAAATTTTCTGGGACCTCAAACAAAGATTCTTCCTCTTCTGGTGAGACTTCTCTCTTCTTTCGTTTCTTCCCTTCTTCCTTCGGGGTCACAAGTGTTGCTAATCTTACATCATTTATAATCTCTCCATGCCTCTGGGGTTGAAATTCTACTTCATGGAAGTATTCTTCATCTGATGCAAATGGTGGGTCCATAATGATTGACTCTAGATCGGAGTCACTTGCATCCTCAAATGCATCAGGGCTAGGTTCGCATTCTTCTAGAACTGCCTCTCCCATGATTGGCTCTATGGAGAAGACTGAAATGTCATAGCCATCCTCATCACAGTGAGGTGTCCATTGTTCTTCATTGATGGCTACGTCCATTGTTGCTAAAATTTCTGCCCAACCGTGAGGTTCAAATTCTTCGTCTGGAAAAACTACAGGTGCATAGGCTGGGTCTTGGATTGATCTATGGGTTTCTTTCGCACCTACCTCTCTGGCTTTCTCTCTCTTCTCTTCTTCTACTGCTACCTTGCACATCCATAAGTGAGTGTCTTCATGCATCCATGAGGATCCAAACCCTATGGAATGCACCGATTCTGTATCATCTTTGGCTCTATGGATGGGATTCCATTGGATAGGAGGGACATCTCTATGAGAATAATCCTTGAGATTGACTTTGGTCGTAACACCTAAGTGTTGCAGGTACAAAGAATTGGTTCCCCAGTCCTGTACCACTTGCAACTGTCGCATGAATGGTCTTCCCAAAATCATCTCATAGGCATGATTTTTGCTGAAGTCACATATAGCGAATGTATGCTCAAACTCGACACCACAAGTGGTGAGAGTTATTCCTTCTAGCAATCCTAGGGGTCTCTCTATGTGACCATCGGCCATTTGCAATTTCATCCTCGTGGGCCTGAGTGCCGGCTTGCCCCAACGCTTCCATAGGGAAGTAGTGGCAATTGCAACTCCTGCACCTGAGTCCAAAATTGCCTTGGTGGTGTACTCCTGGTAGGTGATGGGAAGATAGGTGTTCCCTTCTTCACCTTCACACATATCTCCTATCTTATCCAAGGGAATTTCTGGCACTGTCCTATGGGATCCTACCCGGGAACGTGGTTTTGCAACTTCAGTTACTTGACTGGCTACATAATTTCGCACTTTTGGTCTATCCTTAGGCAGTTCTTCCAAAGTGAGATCGCGCTGCACCTTGGCGTTCTTTACTACCTCCGTGTTCCTAGGTATGACTGAGTCGTTGTTCCTTACCATGACTGTGGGTGCTCTCATACACGTGGACTTTGCTTCCCATGGGCCAGTGAAGTGGGGTAGCTCCTGTATGGAATTAGACTCAAAGTCCAATCTCTCGTGAGACTGAGTACTCTCATGTTCCCCGTAAATAGATGGGATGTCTTGTGGGAATTGGTCGTGTGCATCATCCACAAGTTCAAAGGGAGGAGCGACTTCACTTTCGTTATCACATAAGCAACCTGGGAAGGAGGGCTTATTCTATCGTTGGCTCTCTCCTCGTTCTCATAGATGGTTGGAGCACAAACTTCCTAGGGAGGGTTACTTATTCTATTACTTTTCCGAACAGGCTCATACGCTCCCTGAGAAGGAATGAAGGCAACCTGTGGAGGTGCGTAAGCTTTCGAGGGGGGCTCATCTGCCTTTTGGGGGGAAAGATAAGCTTCTTGAGGAGGCTGGCTTATCAGTTCTCTTGCCCTGTCCTTTCTTTGAGGGGCAGGTTCCTTTTCTGATTGTGCAATTAGATTCTCCATTCTTTCTAAGGAGGGAAAGATGTCTGGTTCAGTGGAATTAGCCACATAAACTTTTGATGGGGGATGGGTCATGCTTTTGCTTGCTTTCTCCCTTTCTTGATTTTTTTCTCCCTTGGCCGCTCTGGAAATTATGCCCTCTAACTTCTCTAGAAGTCCATCCAAGTGTAATTGCGTCTTGGTTGAGCCCGAGTAATTGAAAAGGCGACTGGCTTCAAACATAGTTTGAGCCAATGCTACCATTTTCGCGCAAAGCTTCGTTCTTTCTATCTCTAGGTCAGCTCTAGGGTAACACTTGTCATGATCTGTGACATTTGGCCCTTCTTGAATTCTGGCCTGATATGCTTTAAGCATCATGTCTATGTCTTCAGGAATGGGATCAGCTAATACTGATCCTACTCTAGGGGGTGGTGGAATCGTATGACGTGGGTTGGAAGGTGGCGGGTCGGATGGCGATGGGAATGGTGGTGATGGGATAGTGTGAGAGGGGGTTTGAGAGGTGATTTCGGTTATCCTAGCTTTGGTTTCTCTTATGCTTTCCTCAAGTTCACTCATCTTTTTAGCCCATTGTCTTTTCATTCTTTCCCGACTATCTTTCCATGCTCTAGTCCTTTTCTTTGTTATGCTCTCGGTTTCACTAGCCTCTGGGCTCTTATCCTGGTTTACCCCTTGATTCTGCTGCAATGCTTGAGCTCTAGTGACTACCTGGACGGGAGCAGTGGAAGTGACACTTCCTGTGGACTCTACCACTAACCCAATAACATTGATAGGAGTGATTTTTGGCATATTATTGGGGTTCTTCGGGCAATCTCGTAAGAGATGCTCTTTTCCACAATCTTGGCAAAAGCCTTGGATCGTAACTGACTGGTTTTGTGGAGGTGGAGGTAAGTGGCAATCACGAATGAGGTGATCTCCTTGGCATCTGTAGCACGGTCCTCTTGGGAATGGAGGTCTTACCTGCCTAGGTTGAGGCCTAGGGTTGGGGTTTGCATACATGACATTTGCGTAATCTGACTCCCAACTAGGTTCAATTGGCTCTTCACTATAGTAGGACTCACCATGTTCTGGAGACTGCATGTAGTACGCCTGGGGACTATCAACATGTGTAGAATCAAAGCTATGGTCATTGGGGTCACTTTCAGAGAGCAAGGATGTTACAGGGACTATAGCTCTGTTCAGGTTCTCTTCTGCAGCAGTGTACTTTACCGGAATCACATTGGCTGGGGCAGGGGGTTGTTGTGCTAACACAGGTTGAGGCCTTTGTTGGGCTTGATATGGTTGCTGATAAGGTGGCTGTGGCCTGCCATATGGCTGAGGAGGGTACGGGTTCTAGTATCTTCCTTGCTGCGGGTATGGCTGAGGGTAGGGTTGCCTAACTGCCTGCTTGTTGTATGGGCAATCTTGTGCGGTGTGATTGGTGTATCTTCGTTCTACGGTGCAATATTGGCTATTTGGATTGACCTGGGGTTGAGCCATAATGGGACACACGTTTGCCATATGGTCGCCACCGCATGTATAGCACCTCTTCGCTGGGGCAAACCTTGGAATTTGTTTGCTAGTAACACCTAATTTCTGAGCTACTTTCTCAGCGAGTTCCTCAATTGATGTAGATTGCGTGGAAGAGTGACTAGATGCACTATCTGAATCTTTGTAGATTTTGGAGAGCTCTAGTTCTTCCCCTAGGTTATCTTCAATGTCAATGCACATGCGTACACACTCTTCTATCGTCCTGGGGTCCTTCAGGTACACATAGGATCTCAATTTCGTACTCAGCAATCCATCAAGGAATAAGGCTACCTGTTTTGCAGGTGTGGGCAGCTCCAAAACAGGGCACCTTTCAAGGTATTGTCTAAATCTTCTTCCTGCAAATCTTACAGTCTCTTGGGGAGTCTGTTTGAAGCTGTGAATCAATGATGAGGTATTGTGTCTTATGCCACTCTTAGAGAACTCTACAATGAAAGCTTCTAGGAGTTGGTCTATACACCTGAATTGTCGCTCATCCAATGGCTGAAACCATGTAAGTGCTGTGTTCCTAAGGGTTAGACCGAAGGCATTGTACTGCGTGAATAGGTCCTCCACTTGTTCAGCTCTCAAGACTTGCTTGAACTCCGCCACATGATCATACGGATCTCCCGTACCATCAAAGTAATTCTTCATGGACTTAACAAGCTGGGTCAGTCTCAAAGTTCTTGTATGCTCTCTAGGTCTCGGTAGAGGGAATCCATCCACATTTCTTTGGTTCCTGTGAGCTCTAAGTATCTCAGGTTCTACCCTATTCGTCTCCGTCCTCGTTCTTTCTCTGCCCACTGGGTTGGCAAAGCTTACTTCTGGTCTATCTCTACTTCTGTCTCTTTGCATTCCATGACCTTGGGATGTTCCAGCTCCAGGGTGACCATAGGATACATTCGATCTTGGTTGAGGGAAAATGAATTCACCCTTCCAAGTGTAAGCATGCCTATCATTTTCTGTCACCACAAAGATCCTTTCCGAAGTGTGATCTAAGTAGGTCACTCTACCTGGGCTATCCGGATCCTTAAACTCATAGATCATGATATTCCCTATATCAGTTGGCTGATTAGATTTATACCTCCAAAAGGCTTCGTCAGTTTCTCGATTGAGGAGCAACTCTATGCTCTTGTTGTCTTGGGGAACCCACTCAGGCGTGATAATCCTAGTGAGAACTGATTTATCTCGGGGGGTTCTAGGTTCCGCACCCATGTTTCCCTGCTCTAAGTCCCCTAAGTCTGCTTCTGAGATTACATTCCCAAATTCATCTGTCCTGTCTGGGTGACTGGTGACTACGTATATGGTTCCTTCTTTGTCCAGGTATGCACCATTTTCAAACTTGACGGCTGGGTGCTCTAGTCCTATGGATTGATCAGGATTCTTGATCGGTACCACAGATCTTCCTAGGCCGTCCTCATAGATGCTAGCACCTAATCGGTTGGTCCTAAGGTATTCCAATTGCGTTTTGTAAGGGCCTTCTACCCTGTACAAGTATGGCACACCTGAACTACCTGTAGGTCTGTCCATGCCTTGAGACATCTCTGACTCACTGGTCTCCGAGCTAGGGTAGTACGAGTGGTGGCTCAACTGCTGGGCCCAAGACCTTGCAGTGTGATTGACGCTAGCCTCGGAAGACCTAAGGCTTTGTCTCTCTCTTGCTAGGTGTCGTCCTGATCTAAGGTTCATATGCCTGACTGATTAACCCAATGTTTTCCCAGGTACAACCACGTTTCTGAGTCCTTTTGTATCTGTCACTTAGTTCTTTTTATGTTGATTATCGTGTTTATACTCTTGTCTGATATCACGTCGTCAGGAATACTTGAGTTTAGTTTCGCACTTTAGTTTGGTCGTTTCACGTTAGGTTCTTTCCCTTTTAAGATTGAGGTTCGCACACACACAGGTTATCTCTTACTTGCACTTGATTTTCTTAGATAGTCTTTGACTTAGCTCGTGCCTGTCGTTCCCTGGAATTACTTCTAACACTATCCGCACTTAGCCTAAACTAAGAATTGACAGAGAGTGTTGCGGGTTTTCCAACCTTGAGTTCCTTTCCTTGTGGTGTTGCCCAGATGTGCCCAGGACGCGCGTTCCCAACCTTGCACTTACTCTTGCCTTGCATACCTTTTGCTTCTCTCAAAGGACCTGTAAAAGGCTCACTGTTAGCTCAAGACTTAAATTCAAAAGACAGAACCAATCACTTTCATTCATGCAACACTTCACCAATTTACACTATGACCTTTTGGACACAACTCTAGAGATCCCTGAATTTTTGTTCCCCCTGGGTATGGTCAACTTCAAAATACCCTAGCAAATATTCCTGATCTTAATTTAACTATAACCAGTCGATGTTTTTGTTGTACTCCTTGTGAGCTTTCCAACAAAACAAAAATCACGGCAAACGGATTTCGTATGAGAAAGTTATGCCGGTTCAGGGTTTTGGGGCTAAAACAGGATTGAGCTCGGTTATCAGGCAAACAGGAATTCTAGAGTTACTTGGGTCGTGTCCTCGTAATGCAATGCTACACCCTTGTGTTTGTCCCACACTTGGCCAAAATTTAGACCACTACTTTTGCCTTAAAAATTTGACCTAAATTGCCCTTCTAACGTGTTCGCAAAGTCTGTCGGTCGCGATTGACAGGTCAGTCGCGATCGACGTGTCGATCGCGATTGACAGGTCCGTCGTGGCTGTCAGTCGCGATTGACAGGGGTTACGAAAAGTCAATCAGTCGTGGTCAAAGGGTCGTTGACTCTGTCGGTCGCGATTGATGGGTCGATCGCGATTGACAGGTCGGTCGCGAGGGTCTGTCGATCGTGGTCAAACAATCGTTGACTGTGTCGGTCGCGATTGACAGAGCCGTCGTGGTCTGTCCGTCGTGGTCAAACAGTCGTTGACTGTGTCGGTCGCGATTGATGAGTCGATCGCGATTGATGACTCGATCGCGATTGACACGTGTCACGCGTATGGTCCGTCGGTCGCGGTCAATCGGTCGTTGACTCTGTCGGTCGCGATTGACAGAGCCGTCGTGGGCTGTCGATCGCGATTGACAGATCTGTCCGTCATGGTTTGTCGATCGCGATTGACAGAGCGATCGCGATTGACAGAAATCTGAGGAGTTTCAAAATTCTAAGCACATTTTTGGGAAGCTCTAGGCCTGTAGATCATGGTTTTGCACTTTGTTTGGTGATTTGAGCATTTTTTCTGTCAGTCGCGATTGACAGAAGTCGGCGACACACAGACAGTTACTTCGAAATCCGTACCTGCGCAGAGTGCTCGGGACGATGATGTGACCTGTACCTGCAAGATAGCTCAAGAAACATGCAAAAACAGCACACGCAATTTCTCTCTCTCGCACTCTCTCACAAGTGAAATGAGGGAAATGAGGTGGAGATGGGGATATAGTCAAAAAACTGAAATTTTCGCGATGATGGAGATGGAGGTGGAAGATGGTGATGATGATGATGGTGATGATGGTGGTGAGGTAAGAAAGAGAAAAATAGGAAAAATAAAGAAATTACCTACAACTCCAACGCGTCAACTCTACGTCTTACCATCACACGCTCGTCCTCAAAGCTCACTCCCCGGCAACGGCGCCAAAATTTGGTGTGGCTCAGTGATGAGTAGCACCTCCTTTAATGTCAATCCGGGAAGACGTGAGGATGGTATGAAGACCTCGAGCAAGTGGCGGCACAAGTGCGTGAGTGAGAAGCACACTAGCATGCACACACATACACACACACGCGCACACACGGCAAGACAAAGAGGGAGAATCAATGGAGTTCTTAGATTACTTTCAAAGGCTCTTACAAGTTTGTTTCCATTACAATCTAGCCCAAAAATGAGCTCTCTAGCTCCTTTTATAGTTTTTGACTAGCTTTGGCCCTATTCAGACCTAGTGTCTGGCCTAGTTAAAAATTAGGTTCCAGGGCTTATTTGAGGGCTCAAACGAGATCTAAAAATTACGAAAATTGACAGGTAGATACTTCTAAAGCTCCTCAAGCTCAAGGACTCCTTGGCTTGCACAAAATGGAGCTACAAAAATATGAAATGGTATTTACAATGGTGTTTTAGTGATGAGAATCACTTTTAATTGGTGTAAGGGTTTTTGAAAAGTTAAAGGGTTGCCTAAGTGCTAGATTTGCATGGATGCTCATACTTACTTCTTCATGAGGAAAATTATTGGCCTATTTGCCAGATCTTCTTTGACTGCCATGTCTGTCTATGCTGTCCCTTCGCTCTGACTCTCTTCGTCTGGTGGCTCCTTCGGTTCCCTGACTGCTGCCAACAGCCATGTAATAGTGGACGATTGATATGATGGTTTCTATCACTCATGGATTATGACTTTGAAGTTGTAGTGAGGAAGGGAAAGACACACCTGAGAGCCAACCACCTCTCAAGATTAACTTCAAGAGAAGCTCCTCAAGGAATAGCAGATGAATTACCCGATGCATATTTGTTTAACCTTGAGATAGTACTAGAATGGGCTAAGCCTATTGTCCCTATTCTCATGTTTGGACCCAAGAACCCTAGGATAAGGATCAAAGATGGAGAGATTACCAAGTCACAAAGATATAAAATAATAGCAAGAAGTATATATAAACAGGATAATCAGAAGATTCTTGCTTGTTGTGTAGAAGAATCAGCATACATGAATTGTTTGCAATTAGCACATCATTCAAAACATCGTACATTACAAACTCTGCATAGACTAGGAGTATATTGGCCTTCTATGGAAGTAGATGTCTACAAGTTGAGTAGAGAATGCCGTGTCTATTGTGAAAGACCACCGGTAGAACATGCCTCATTGTATCATATGTCTCTCATACCAGAATGGAGTGAACCATTAGTGACATACTTGAGGATGAAAACATTCCCTCAAGGAATGACCTTAGCATGATAACGAAGTCTAGAGCAGGAAGCTCAAGACTATTCACTTATTGGTGACAATCTATACAAACGAGAACGAGACAGATACCTAAGATGGTGTGTTCATTGATTATGGTGGCCCACTCTTCACATGGATGCACATACCTATGTTAAGAGATGTGATGTGTACCAAAGAACTCAGTTTCCTACTCGCAGAGATGAAATGCCACTGAAACCCATGATGGGAGGACGTGCATTTTCTAAGTGGGTTATAGACTTTGTAGGACCCATTAACCCCTCTACAAAAGGAACACATGCAAAATTACATTATCGTTACCACATATTATCTTACCAAATGGGTAGAGGCCTAGGCCACAAAACAAAATGATGCACACACGACTGCAAAATTCTTATTTGAAAATGTCTTTACAAGATATGGACTGCCTATAGAGCTAGTGAGCAATAAAGGAACTCACTTTCCAAACCAAGTCATTGAATATTTGTTACAGGATTTTATGGTGATTCACAAGAAATCCGCACCATATCATCCTCAAGCCAATGTTCAAGGAGAAAGCACTAACAAGATCCTTTATAATGTACTGACGAAACTCGTGAACAACAAACGTTCAGATTGGGACAAACAATTACATCACACTGTTTGGGCATATCGAGTGGCCTACAAGACCATACTCAATGCAGCTCTCTTTCATATGATTTTTGGTCAGAATGATGTGCTTCCTTTGGACTTCTTGATACCCACCCTTAAGGTTGCATAAGAACATCAGTGGACCGGCCATGAATTATCATCAAGAATAATGGACTTGGAACAATTAGGAGAAACTAGGTTGAAAACAGTAGCAGGCATATCTGTAGCAAAGAAACGACAGAAAGCCTATTTCGACGCACATGTGAAAGATAAAAGCTTAAAAGAAGGAGATTTAGTCCTAGTATACATGCTGAAACAACATGCACGGAAATTAGAAAAGCGAGATTATGGACCTATGATCATTAACTGACTCTCGACAAGTGGACCAATACAATTAGCCACCCTAGAAGCAGAGATAATGCCTAATTACATTAGTGGCTGTAGAGTCAAGCTATATCAAGAGGATATGCTTAGATGACTCACGTTGGCAAAGAAGCTTAAGGAGGAAGAATAGATAATACGCGTAGAAGCTCAGGCAGAAGCTACAGAATGCATTAAGCACATGAAGCTAAGAAGACAAGGACTAGGGAGAGAACATTATAATCATTTGGAAACAACACCTAGATACCCCATGACCATGAGTCAAGCAAATTCAATAACTCATCCTAGCATAGTGGATAGGAGACCATTCATTATAGTTAGGCTAGAACACGACAATCCTTGCCACGAGCTTAGGGCTTTAATTGATTTAGGTGCTATGACTAGTGCGATTAGATGGTCCCGCTATAAGGACTCAACAATAGAAATGCAGCCAATTGAGGCATACCTCATAGGGCTAGGAGGCATGGAAACCTCTTGCATGGGTGAGGTGGACCTTCCCATCCTCATACATGAAGTGACCATGATAGTGAAGCTCCTAGTGTGCCATGACGAAGACCTGATAGAACCCCTAATCCTTGGCCAAGATTGGCTATATACTCAGTGTACCTAAATCTTAGACAAGGCTCCTTGCAGATTGGAACCTTAGATCAGCAGCGAGTGATACTGCTTGACTTCCCTAACAACACTCCGCCTAGGGTATGTAACCCTAGACCATATGAATTGCATGGGAAGAAGGACCGGAAGATCTTTGGCCAGATAAGTCATGTTACATCTACACCAACCCATGCAGGCTTGGCGATGGATAATTGCCACTCAGGAGAATGTCAACAAATTTTCCCCTGGTCTTCCTGCAAACTAGAAGGGGTCACCACCCAATAGCTAGGATAAATGGGGACCATCAGTGGTCAGGTGGACTGCATCAATAGACAAATGGGCACAACACCCTGTAGTGCCCATCCTTCCACACTTACTACGGACTGGCCTAGATCTATGGTACAAAATGTTGCACCTCCTAACGGGCAAGTTTAGCAAGTGTTGGACCTCCCTTCTTTTCCAAAGCAGAGTGTCAACCAGACCTCTCAACCCCAACCACAAAGGAGTCAACCACGACTGAGGAACCCAAACCGATGATCCTACCAGATGACACAAAGAAGGCAACATTATCAACATCACAAAGCAAGTGGCATGAAACAAGTATGGGTGCCGAAAGGACAGAAAGCACCAACAATTTTCAACAATGCATACAAGGCTAAGAAGAAGTTTCAGCAGAATCAAAGGCAATATTCAATATCCCCTTGATCTTCTTCTACGAGTATGAACATTCAACAAATTTGGATAGCCAAGAAGTACTTAACCAACCGAACCACATCCAAGTAGATATGGGTACCCAAACAGTGTATTATAGCTCAACACTCAAGCCATGTAACATATAACCCTCATAAATCTCTTGCATCCTCAACACCACAACATCCAATATCACCTTTTTGTCCCTCAACAGAAACATACCACCCACTCAGCAACAAGTAGATATGGGTACCCAAACAGTGTATTATAGCTCAACACTCAAGCCATGTAACATATAAGCCTCAAAAATCTCTTGCATCCTCAACATCACAACATCCAATATCACCTTTTTGTCCCTCAACATAAACATACCACCCACTCAGCAACCCTAAACCAAAAGCCTCCTCATGACTGTTTTGTAACATTACTCCCATCCCAAATAACCAAACCCCTTGTAATAATTCTTTCACAACTAAACTTTGTATAAACTCAACCACACTAACCCAACATCACTTGTAATAACAACTCATCAAGCAATGTATGCACTATCTAAAGCATGTAGGTGTCTAGTGACCTGCATTAGTTTTGAAAAAATCATTCTATAAACCACCTCACAACACTTGGCTACACGGGTTACACATCGGTTCTGGAAAGGGATTGTGGTCTCAATTTGATGGGATCATGATTAATTTCCATACTAATGTGATAATCTTTTGTAACAGATCTTCTCCACCTTCACATCACTCATCATGCAGATAGAAGGAAAATCCACAGCTGGCCCCAGTGCACCTGTGGTCAATTTTGGCGAGTTTCTGGTTGAACCACATCCTATGTTACAACTCACAGAGTTTCAAGGCTTCCCAAGAACAACGCGGATTGATGATCCTCCTAGGGGATACACCAAAAAAGTTCACTATAATTCACATTGGTTCCAAGGTTTAGCAGGACCCTTAGCAGATGCACACTTCATTTTTGATGCCACGCTGACTTTTGATAGTATTGAGTGGGGCAAGTATCAATTTTTCTCCAGAGAATTTGAAGAGCTCCAAAATACAGAAGAGTTAAAGCACATTTGGGCTAGAGAAGGTTCCACGGAATACTTTAGTGACCCATTACCCAAACCTGATTTTTATAGAAGCTACTACCTGGTGACCACACTTATAGCCTCTGAGAACAAGGACTTGCTGGGCACTTTCATTCTTCCATCTTTGGTAAATGACCCCGCTTTCAAAAAGTTCTATCTTCCAAAAGACCTCACTTGGGCAGCATTTAAGATCCATGGGAATCACATGTTGACAGAGCGCGAAAGGCTTATTCCAAAGACGATGAAGCATGGTGATGTTGTGAAATGGGAAGACATTTCGGCCATTACACATTTGAACTCTCTAAGCCATTACACATATGTATGCAACATTTTGCGTTTCCGCCTTGATATCGTCATTGAAGAAGTACAACTTGCCGATAAAGTCGTGCTACCTGAGCCCAATTTACAGGAGACCATGCTCGATACGACCACCAACACGGTGCAACCTGTTGATCAACCTCAACCCGAGGAACAGACCATGCAACCAGATGATTCAACAATCGTGGTAACCACTCTTGCCCTTCTCTCTTCCTCTCAACAACCACCTTTACCTTTGTCCCCCTCCAAGGTGCCACTACTGCCTAGCTCTTCTTCTTCATCCGGTCAGTCAGCCGCTCATCCTCTTCCCTCCTCCCCAAATTATTCCCCTCCCTCTTCCTCTGCCACAGTTTCAGTTAATCCCTCGCAACCTATCTCCACCTCTATCATCCCTGATTCCTTAGCCCAATTAGCCCACATTGGTAATTATCTCCTACAACTCTCCACCCATCTTCCCCATCACCTCAACAAGCCCCAACAATCTCTTCGGCAGCAGTATCAAGCCAAAGTGGATCTGCTTGACGCAGATATCATGACACTTCAAGAAGAAGTGCTCACTTCGAAAGCTGAAACCAGTTCATTAGAAGAACGGATTTGTCTTCTGCAAGCAGAATTGAATGAGAAAGACGCTCTCCTTGCTGCCCGCGATGAAGAGATTACTCAACTAAAACAAATGGTGACTGATAAAGAAGATGCCCGGATTGCATTAGGAAATCTTCCGGAGAATACACGTGCAGATCTTGCTCTAATGGAGCAGAAAGGACAGGAAATGGAAGACATTGCTATGCAGGTCACTGTAGAATTAAAGAAGGTGTCCGAAGAACTCTTCTAGAAAAGTCGTGCTTTGGAAGAAGAGATTGGCCTCAATATTAAATTAAAGAAGGAGATGGAAGCCATTAAAAAGGAGCGAGAAGATTTCTATAAAACAATGCAATTTCAATCTCAGGAACTTGAGCACAGAGAAAAGAAGCTCGGCGTCCAAGCTGACAGGTTGTCCCGGATTGATGTAGAGATCGCCAAGATGCTGCTTTATAAAGCAAACGAGTTCTATTTACAAGAAGCGTTTTTGCAGACTCAAACGGAGTCTTTAATAAGTCAAGTAATAGCTGCCAGTTCGGTTAGAACTGATATGCACCTTATTGAACCTGATATTTTGCGCAATATGTTAGAGTCTTTAAAACAAAAGATTGCTCGCACATTCAAATTAGCTCGCTCTATGTATGTACAGGGTATCATAGATGAACCCTGAATTTTGTAATTTTCCTTTTCGGGTTTGAGTCCACCATGTGTGCCAGTGTGAGCCGCCATAATGTAATATGAATCCTGTAAAGTCGCATGCATACCGAAAGGGCGTAGCGCATTAGTTGTAACCTTTGATTAATAAAGGAAGCGTACGTGAAACAGAAGGTAGGTCGCCAGACTGCTAGTCTGGGCAAATGCCTGAAGCATAGCAGAACGTGTATTCTTCATATTTTGAGTACTCTATTATCTATCTTTCTACTAATTAAGTTCGGTGATTAATTAAGTCGTTGATGAAGTATTAAGTGATCGACGTTGCGGTGAATTAACGAAGTGCGCGTAGACGTATTGTGATGAAGATCATTGTACTGCACAGTTAATTATCATGTATTGAAGAATGTGGTGATACACAACCAAATAGTAGTTGCAGGATAATATAATTCAACGCGTTAAGTCTGCGAAGTAGTTCATATACCTAAAATCTATAGAATTTGGGAAAATACAAATAGGGCCTTTGTTTTTACAGACCCCTAACCATCCAAGAACCCAAAATTTGATAACAGATTAAACAATAAAGTTTAATACTTTTCACATCCACAAATGAGTATCTTCATGCAACCAAGATGGATCAAAATTACTTTCAGAATGTAGAGAGATTGAATCCTCTAGCGCCTTGTGGATAGGGTTCCACTATAGGAGTGGTACATCTCTAAATGTGTAGTCCTTTAGATTGACCTTGGTGGTGACCCCTAAGTGCTGCAAGTACAAGGAGTTGGTTCCCCAATCTTGCACTATATGCAGTTGTCATAGGAAAGGTCTTCCTAGGATCATCTCATAGACATTATTTTTTCCAAAGTCACATATGGCAAAGGTGTGTTCAAACTCTACACTGCAAGTGATTTGAGTTATCCCTTCTAGCAATCCTATAGGTCTTTCAATATGGCCATCAACCATTTGAAGCTTCATTCTTGTTGGTCTTAACGCGGGTTTCCCCCATTGCTTCCATAAGGACTTGGTTGCACTTGCAACACCCGCACCTGAATCTATGATCGCTTTGGTTGTGTACCCTTGGTAGGTGATTGGAAGATAAGTATTACCTTCTTCATCTTCACTCATGTCTCCTATTTTATCTAGAGGTATCTCTAGTACTTTTTGCTTAGAGCTTGCTTTTGGCACATTGGAATCAAGTTCTGGAACCTTATTCGCCACATGTTTCCATAACTCGGGTTTTACTTTGAGCAGCTCTTCTACAGTGAGATGACACTAAACCTTAGTGTTCTTCACGACATCAGTGTTCCTTGGAACCATTGAGTCTTCATGTCTTACCAATATTGTGGGAGCTCTGATCTGAAGAGATTCTGATCCCATGGGCATGTGAATTGTGGAAACTTTTGTAAAGACTTAGATTCAACATCTAATCTTTCATCTTCTAGTTGCTCTACTTGGTCTCCATAAATAGAAGGGATGTCTTGGGGAAATTGATCATGAAGGTCATCAATTTCAAGAATAGGAGGGGGATTATCCTTCTCCTTGGCCCATTTCTCTTCTTGTATTTCTCGTAAGAACTCTTGAGAGTACTGTTGAATTGAAAGAGTTGATCCACCATCTAGCGAATCAGGAACATAAGCCTTCACTAGTGGAGAGCTTTCTCTTTCAACAACTAGTTGAACCTGTGGAGGTAAAGAAACCTGCGATTTGTTTACCAGCTCCTCTAATCTTTCTAGTAAACCTTGAAAATGCAAATCCAATTTGACAGAGTTTTTCTAATTGAATGATTGACTGGTCTCTAGCATAGCCTGAACTGCTCTACCATTTTCATGCACATTTTTGTCCATTCAATCTCTAAATCTACCCTAGGATAACTCTTGTCTAGGTTTGTAGCTATTGGCCCTTCTTGAAGTCGAGCGTGGTAGGCCTTGAACATCATGTCCAAGCCTTCTAGGGTTGGATATGCAAGAACAGACCCTGGTTGTGGTTTATTTACAATGAGTGGTGGGGTGGGATGAGGTGCTGTGGATGTAGTTTCGGCATGCGAGGGATTTTGAGAGGCCATATATTTTATTTTGCTTTTTGCATCTCTTAGGATTTCTTCGAGTTCTGATAGCTTTCTATTCCACTTGTGATTGGCCTTCTCTCTAGTATCCTTCCAGGTCCTTGTTTTTGTCACGAGGAAGGAGATAAGGAAGAGAGCTCACACACACACTCTCACTCTCAAGGAGAAGCACACACACAGATTGAGGCAAGGAAGAATGATCTTCTTCTTCTTCTTCTATTACATAAAAGGAATGTACAAGAATGACCTAAAAACAAGAATACAACAAGTGCAATATATAAAGATCAGTACATAAGGAAAAACCTAATATCCGTGAATGAGTAAGCTGGCAAGAATCAAATGTGCCATCACTCTCGGTAGATAAATCTAATAAAGCTCAATGAAGTATCCCTGACATATATCGATATGACCACTATACATGTTAGAGAAATGAAAAACTGGTACGTGTCATCCTGGATTATCACATGTTGAGCTTGATATCTCAACACTCCCCCTCAAGCTCAACGCCATATCCTATAATCCAAGCATCTCTCAAAACTTCTTTAACTTCTCAGCTCCAAGTGCTTTGGTGAAAATATCAGCAACCTGCTCATCCGTTCTCACATAAACAAGATCAATATCACCTACTAATACCTTCTCTCTGATGAAGTGATAATGTACCTCGATATGCTTTGTTCTAGCATGGAAAACAGGGTGCCGTGCTAACTGTATGCTGCTAAGATTATCACAATAGATAGTGATAGGCTTTTGCACTTCCACACCTAAATCTGCAAGTAACATCTCCAGCCATGATGCCTCACATGCTGCCATTGCAGCACCTCTATACTCAGCCTTTGTACTCGGCAAAGCAACAATGGGTTGCTTTTTGCTGCTCCATGTAATAGCTTCACCTCCAAGTGAGAAAAGAAAGCCACTAGTAGATCTTCTATCTAGAGTACTACCAGCCCAATCTGCATCGGTGTATCCATGAACCTGCAACTCCACACCAGCTTCATAAAACAATGCATAATCCAAAGTAGCACTCACATAACGTAGAGTGTGCCTCAGAGCATCCAAATGTGGCTTCCTAGGAACTTGCATAAACTGACTTTCAAGTCCAACAGTATAACTTAGATCAAGCCTTGTAATTGTGAGATATATAAGACTTCCCATAATTTTCCTGTACATAGTAGCATTTTCCAGTGCTTCACCTGATGTAGTATCCAATTTCAAATTCTGATCTAATGGCATAGAAATTGTCTTACAATCAGCCATACCATACTTTTGCAGCATATTCAAGGCATATTGCCTTTGCGACATCCATATACTTGTTTTTGTATGTATAAACTCAATGCCCAAGAAATAGCGCAGCACACCAAGATCTTTCATGTCGAATTCCTGCATAAGAAGTTTCTTTACCTCTTTGATGTTTTCTTCATTCTCACCACCTACAATCAGGTCATCAACATAAATAGCCGCAATAATGATGCCATCATCAGCCTTCCTTGCATATAGTGAGTGATCTTCATCACCCATAGAGAACCCAATGTTGGTTAAGTAATCAGCAATCCTTGCATGCCATGCATGAGGGGCTTGCTTCAGCCCATACAACACTTTTGCAACCTGCAAACATATTCTGGATGCTTTGAATCTTCATATCCTTGTGGCTGGTCCATATATACTTCTTCCTGTAACTCACCATGTAGGAAAGCATTCTTCACATCCATATGATGCAAAGTCCATCCTTTTGTTGTAGCTAATGCAACAAGTTTTTTGACAGTAGACATTTTAGCTACAGGACTGAATGTTTCCTCATAATCAGTGCCATATGTATGTGCATAACCTTTAGCTACCAATCGTGCTTTATACCTGCTTATGCTACGATCAGCATTATGCTTTACCTTGTAAACCCATTTGTAGCCTATGGATTTCTTTCCTTGTGGCAATGGAACCAGCTTCCATGTATCATTTCCATAAAGTGCAACCATCTCCTCATCCATAGCTTTTTCCCAATCTGCATTACCAATTGCATCTTCAAAACAAGAAGGTTCAGCATCTTGTATTACCTTTGTCATGTAGGCACAATGGCGAGCCATGTAGCTATCATATGTCAATCGTTGCACTGAATTACGCATCCTCCCAGATCTTCTTGGTCCTGGGTCACTTCTTCTTGTATCATCCGCATGTGCCCTTCTTACTCTAGGAGTCTTCACAGAGGGCAATCCAAGTTCCTCATCAATACTCTTTTCTGAACCACTTGAATCTCCATCAACATCTTCAAAACTTGCACCTGTTTTACTACCAGCAGAAAGCTTTTCTTTACCTCTCTTGGATGTATTTGATGAATTTGCTTGACTGAAATTTCCACGCAATCTTCCACTCCATGGATTTGAGTTGGAACTATTGCTTGGTGATGCATCCGGTCCACTCAAAACTTGAGATTCTGCACTAGATTTTTTAGCATTTTCTTTGTCATTTGGTTCAAGATTCAGTCCTTCTTTGGCATCTGCATAGAAGCTTGACATTTCATCAAATACCACATCTCTACTCACCTTCACCTATCGTGTGAGTGTGTTATAACATTTGTACCCCTTTTGCTCAAGGGAATATCCAATGAAGACACATTTTTTTGCTTTCAGATCAAGCTTCGTCCTCAACTCATTTGGAACATGTACATATGCAATACAGCCAAAAACTTTCAGATGTGATAAGTTTGGTTTTTTACCTGTAAACTTCTCTTCAGGTGTAACTTGATGTACAGTAGCAGTTGGAGTTCTGTTCATGATGTATACAGCAGTATGCACAGCTTGTGCCCAATAACAATGAGGCATATTCTTCTCAGCCATCAAGGCTCTTGCTATTTCTGTAATATGTCTATTTTTGCGTTCAGCAACACCATTGTGTTGTGGTGTGTACTTGCATGAAAACTGACGCCGAATTCCATGATTTTTTAGAAAACTGCTGAACTCATTTGACATGTATTCACCTCCTCCATCAGATCTTAATGTTTGAATGTACTTCCCTATCTGCTTTTCCACCATAGCTTTAAAATTCTGGAAGTGAGTGAACACCTCGCTCTTCTCTTTCATGAAATATATCCATACTTTGCGTGTATGATCATCAATGAAGGTAACATAAAACCTACAACCGCCCATAGATGTGGTCGTTGCTGGACTCCAAACATCTGTATGTACTACTTCTAGTACATTCTCACTAACATGCTTGTCATGTGAAAATGATGCTCTTGACTGTTTACCAAATTGACATGCTGCACATACCTTTTGCATTTCTGCAACTTTGAAATTTGGTAGTCCATGGATAATCTCCTTTGACTGCATCATTTTCAGCCTTTGCAAGTTTGCATGTCCAATCCGTTTGTGCCATATCTCTATATCTGCAATAACTCCTGCACCTTTTGCAAACATGGCTGCATTCATTTCAGGAATCTTCACATTTAAGGTGAACATCCTACCCACTTTGTTTCCTTTGGCAACCAATCGTCCATCCTGCTTGTACTCTTCTATATATAATCCATCAGCATTGAACCTGACTTGTAATCCTTGGTCAACCATTTGTCCAATAGAAACCAGATTCTTTGTTATATTTGGAGCATGCAACACATCAGCAAGATGTTTTACCTTCCCATCCTCCATAGACAATGCTATGTTTCCTGTATGCTCAATAGGATGCGATGTATCATCACCTATTTCAACATATCCAAGAACTGGCATTTTCTGCAAACTACTAAACCATTCTGCATGACTGGTCATGTGATTTGAAGCACTTGAATCAACATACCAGACATTATCATTCGATTTTGAAACACCAGCAGACATCGTATTCATCATGTGATGTTGAACCATAAACAGCTTCTGAGAATCATCTGCACTTGTGGATGCATAGTTGTTTTGCTGCCTTCTGTTATTTTGATTCTTTAACCTGCAATCACATTCAAAGTGTCCAGGTTTACCACAATTCCAGCATCCTTTAGTATCATTACCTGAATCATTTCTTTGGAAATTTCTGCGACCTCTTTGGCTCCCCCTGCCTCGAAACTGTCCTTTTCCTCCTATATGATTCTGTTGTTGACCTTGGTCTTGGTTATTGTTTCCTCTTCCACTTCCAAAACATCTACCTCTGCCTCTTCCTCTGCCAGAGTAGAATACCTGCTCAGAACAGGGCTTTCCTTGGGAGTTTGAGTCCTCACCAAGATTCTTTTCTTCAATAATCAGCATAGATACCAGATCAGCAAAATTCGGAATATTTTCCCTGGTCTGTATGGAAGTTCTGAACTGCTTATATGCAGCTCCTAAACCACGAAGGCACACTTCCACCTTATCATCATCATCTACATTCACGCCAATAGATGCAAGTGACTCACATGTGCCTTTGATTTTAAGAGTGTAGTCACTTTCCAACATGCTCTTCTTTTCCAATGTATGCAGCTCGTTCTTGAGTTGCAATTTCCATGCCTTTGTATTAATCTCATACAAAGTGACCAAGCTGTTCCAAGCCTCTTTTGGAGTCTTGGCATCATGTATGTGTCCAATCATGCTATCATGTATGCTAACAGATAGCCAATACATTACCTTTCGTGCTCCTTGATTTTATTCCTCATATGCTCTTAACTGATCTGCAGTCCGATTCCTTTCTGGTAACTGCGGAGCATTTTCATTCTCTCCTTCGATGTACTTCCAGTAGCCTTTTCCCATCAGGGAATTCGTCATTCTGAATCTCCAAGCATGGAAGTTGTTCTTGTCCAGGTTATCGCTCATAAGCTGACTCATTCCATCTACGTTTTCCATTTCTGCAACAATTCATAACACTGCAAAACACTACAAGCAGCACTTCTGCTTGAACACTGTCTCACTATGACGTGA
Organism: Ceratopteris richardii; assembly: GCA_020310875.1. NCBI lineage: Eukaryota > Viridiplantae > Streptophyta > Polypodiopsida > Polypodiales > Pteridaceae > Ceratopteris > Ceratopteris richardii. The sequence continues at coordinate 17,804,623 of CM035425.1, read as the reverse complement.
CAGTTTGATCTCAGAAAAATACAGTTTTCGTGTATCAACAGTACACGGAATCGCTTGAAATTATGGATCTAGAATATATGAGTGTCGCCGAACAGAGCGCAAGTTACAGTTTCTGAAACTGACCTGGTTTTTCTATGGGCCCCACCTTGCGGGCTCGAAACGGAGGTCAAGATGGCTCCGAAACTTCACGGCGATTTTCATAGCAAACGAAGGCCGTTTGTGAAATCACGTTTTCTCCATGCCTTGCCGCGTAGTCTTCACCGTCGCCTTCTCCACGAGCTCTCTACAGCCACGCTGGCTCTGATACCATGTCACGAGGAAGGAGATAAGGAAGAGAGCTCACACACACACTCTCACTCTCAAGGAGAAGCACACACATAGATTGAGGCAAGGAAGAATGATCTTCTTCTTCTTCTTCTTCTATTACATAAAAGGAATGTACAAGAATGACCTAAAAACAAGAATACAAGTGCAATATATAAAGATCAATACATAAGGAAAAACCTAATATCCGCGAATGAGTGAGCTGGCAAGAATCAAATTTGCCATCACTCTCGGTAGATAAATCTAATAAAGCTCAATGAAGTATCCTTGACATATATTGGTATGACCACTATACATGTAAGAGAAACGAAAAACTGGTACGTGTCATCCTGGATTATCACATGTTGAGCTTGATATCTCAACAGTTTTCCTCTCACTAGGCTCTCCTAATTCACTAGACTCTCCTTGTTCAATTAGTTTAACCTGTTGCCTTGCTTGTGCTCTAGTAACTACCTGTATAGGAGCCACAATACTGTTACTTGAACTTGAATCCACCACTAAGCCTACCACATTGATGGGTGTAACCTTGGGTGCACTAGAGGGGTTTCTTGGACAATCTCTAGGGAGGTGGTCTTTGCCACACTCACGACAAGAGGCTTGTATTGTGATGGCCTATCCTTGACCTGGAGATGATGGGTGGGGACATTCACGAATGAAATGGTCGCCCTAACATCTAAAACATGGTCCTCTAGGGGCTTGTGGTCTCGTTTGTCTCAATTGGGGCCTAGGGTTAGGATTCGTATACATGACATTGGAGTATTCGGGCTCCCAATTTTGTTCCATAGGTGGTGCCTCATAGTGATAAAGATAAATCGCATTATGCTGAGGTGATTCTATGTATTAAGCTTGTGGACTATCTTCATAGGAGTAGTCAGAATTCTAAGCATGATGGTCATTTTCTGAGACCAAAGGGGTCACTACCACCAATGCTCTATTAGGGTTTTCCTCTGCCATTGCATACTTAACTCGTATCACATTGGCAAGAGCCAATGGTTGGTTTCCTAGGACTGGTTGTGGCCTATATGGTGCCTGATATTACTGTTGTAGTCTATAATATGGATGTTGGTATTGGTTCTAATACCTACCCTATGGATAAGGCTGTTGATAATTCTGTCTAATAGCCTGCCTATTGTAGGGACAATCTTGAGCTGTATGATTCATGTATTTTCTCCCAATAGTTCAATATGGGGCATTTCTTTCTCTCACGTTCTGGTTTTGCATTGGGCAAACGTTAGTCATGTGGTCCCCTCCGCAAGTATAACATCGGTTCAATGAGGTGACTCTTGGTGTTTGTCTATTTTGGACTCCTAGCTTCTTGGCAACTTGCTCAGCTATCTCATCTATTTTAGTGAAGATTCTTGAAGTATGACTAGTAGAACTATTACAATCCTTATATAGTTTGGACAATCCTAACTCCTCACCCAAGTTATCTTCTATGTCAATGCACATTTGCACACACTCTTCTATGGATCTAGGCTCTTTCAAGTACACATATAATCTCAACTTTGTGCTTAGTAAGCCATCTAAAAACAAAGCCACTTGTTTGGCCGGTGTGGATAACTCTGGAATAGGGCATCTTTCTAAGTACTATCTGAATCGCCTTCCTGCAGTCGCACTGTTTCTTGGGGTATCTGCTTGAAGCTGTGGATCAAGGATGATGTGTTATGCTTGATGTGTTATGCTTGTTGTGGATCAAGGATGACCTATATCTTGATAGTTATGACTATTCAAGGGTTGAAACCAAGCTAAGGCAGTACCCTTAAGAGTCAAACCAAATGCCTTGAATTGGGTGAACAAATCTTCAAATTGTTCAGCTCTTAACACTTGTTTGAACTTGGCCACATGATCATAAGGATCTCCTATCCCATCAAAGTAGTTTTTCATTGTCTTGACTACTTGAGAGGGTCTAAGGGTCCTTGGGTACTCTCGAGGTCCAGGCAATGGAAAATCGTGTTCATCTCTTTGATGCCTATGTGCTTGATGTCTCTCTCTTTCATGTCTTTCACCTTTTAATCTTGATCTATCTCTACCCACATTGTGTGCAAAGTTTACCTCAAGTCTCTCTCTAGTCCTTTCCCTCTGTTTTTCATGAGCCTTGGATGATCATACTCCTTGGAGGCTATGTGACCTATTAGATCTTGGAGGAGGTGAAATCAATTCACCCTACCAAGTGTATGTGTGTCTATCATGCTCTGATACCAAGAAATTCTCTCTGATGTGTGATTTAGATAGACAACTTTGCCTGGCATCTTAGGATCTTTGAACTCATAAATGGTGACTATTGGGATGGGTTGATCTGGCTTGAATCTCCAAAAGGATTCCTCCATTTCTCTATTAAAAAATAGTTCTATGATTTCGTTGTCTTGAGGGATCCAATATGGAGTGATCACTCTCGTCAAAACTGACTTACCTCTAGGAGTCTTGGGTTCTCGTCCTACATTTCCTTGCTCTAGGTCTCCTATCTCATTCTCAGGAATGATATTTCCAAACTCATTTGTCCTGTCTGGTAAGTTAGTAACCACATACATGGTCCCTTGCTTATCAATATATGAACCATCTTCAAACTTAACCCATTAGGGGAAAAAATGAACCCTTCATGGGCCTTTTACATTAAGGAGTGATTAAGGATGGACCAATGAGAGGAGGGTGGTGGCCAAAGTCTAGTACTAGACTAGGACTATGCTTCCCTTGATTTCTCCTAGTCAAAGCCTCCAAAACCACTACCAACTCATGGTTTTTGTGAGAAGAGTGGTTTGGAATTTCCAAGTTTTCATTTATAACCATTGGATGGTCCAAAGGATCCAAGGGATGGTATTCTTTTGCAAAATTAAAGGCTTCATGAAACATAGACCATTGGATCATTGAAGGATCGTGTGGTTCTTCTTTGAAAGACAAAAGAAATGCACCTTTTGTTTGGCACCCTTCGATCTACCCGTCATCCAACGGATGACGATGGCTATGCAAACGGCTGTAATGATGGAGACTTCACTGATCAGCATGAAATCAGGAGAACCATTGGATTCAGGTTGGATCCAATGAACGCTAGTGATTGAGATACATGGAACAACGCCAATCTTGGGGAGCTATTGGATATTGCATGCGTGAACAATGAAGATTGACTATGCAAGTAGCCTTCTCTCTCTCCAATATGCTATGGCAACCTCCCTTCAATCGTTTCCTTGCTCTTTTTATCCAAACCATTCAAACTCCTATATCCAATGGATTCAATTGAATTTGACTGAGTGTTCATTCAAGATTCTTTTTCTCCTATATTTTAATTGAGAAAACCATCGATGGTTTTCCTTGTCCCCTTAATTCCCTACAATCTCAATCTTAATCCTTGAAAATTAGGGATCCTTACAAGGCCCATGCAAGGCTCACTTTTTCCCCTAATGCATTGGGTGTTCAAGTCTGAAGGGTTGACTAGGATTTTTGAGTTGGACCACTGATCGCATCAGACCATCCTCATAGATGCAAGCACCTAATTCATTGGTCTTGATATACTCCAATTGTGTCTCATAGGGACCTTTTGGTGTTTGCAAATAGGAAATGCCTAAGCTACCTATAGGTCTCCCCATGCTGAAAGACATTTCTGAATCACTTGTGTCCGAACTTAGTGCGTAAGGATAACCACTTAGTTATTCTGCCCAAGACTTAGCTGTATGGTTGATACTAGACTCAAAAGATCTAATGCTTTGTCTATCCTTGCCTAAGTTTCTACGAGATCTCAGGTTCATAGGCTTTGGTTAAGAGTCTGAAATTTCCCCTTGGTATTGCTCAAAATCCTTTGGAGTCCCCTTGGTTTCCTTGTCATGCTTGAGGGTCAACTTCAAATTACCCTATTTGAAAATAAATGCATTATTCTTATAAAAAAACAGTTGAGGCCATGTGGATTCGAAACAAGCTTTCCAATGAGCTATAGATCTCAAAAAATAGACTTTTGATGAAAAAGTTATGTCAAATCAGGCTCTTGGGGGTCAAAACAAGCAAATAGGGCCTCTCAGAGAATCGCGATTTTCTGCAAATCAGGTAGCCATAAAGTCGTGTTTTTTAATCAGAGAATCGCAATTCTCTCAAAATCCACTCCAAAGAATTGCAAATTTCTCAAAATCTTCCAAGCAGAGAATCGTGAATTTCTCAAATCTCTAAGTCCAGGAAATCGTGAATTTCAAGTAGAGAATCGCGAATATCTCAATTCTAGAGAATCACGAATTTCTAGTAGAAAATTGCGACTTTCTTCTAGAGAATCACAAATTTCTCATAAATGCCCAAGTCTAAAGAATCGTGATTTTCTAAAAATTATCAGTCTAGAGAATCGCGAATTTCTTCTAGAGAATCACGATTTTCTCAAATCTAGAGAATCGCAAATTTCTTCCAAAAAATCATGATTTTCTCTAATTTTCCTAAATCTAGAGAATCCTGAATTTCAAGCAGAGAATTGTGAATTTCTCCCAGAGAATCGCGATTTTCTCAAAAATGACAAGTCTAGAGAATTGCGATTTTCTAAAAAATGACAAGTCCAGAGAATCACGAATTTCTTCAAGAAAATTGCGATTTCGTCAGATTTTCTCAAGTCTAGAGAGTCACGAATTTCTAGTAGAGAATTACGAATTTCTTCTAGAGAATCACGACTTTCTCAAAATGTTAACTCCAAAGAATCGCGATTTTCTCAAAAATTTTTAGGCGGGAAAAATTTTTGAATTTTCTAGAGAATCGCATTTTTTTGAGAAAGTTGTGATTTTTTGAGTTTTTAGGCGGTAAATTTGAATTTTTGCACCGAGCTCCGAATGTGTAAAAAATAATGAAAAACACAAGCGCATGCACTCCCAAGCACTTCCTAGCTCTTTCTTGCACTCCCACACATGAGAAATGATGTGAAAATGGTGAAAATGCACTCAAACACGAAAAATTTCTATGAAGATGATGATGGATGAAGATGGTGATGATGAAGAAGGAGAAGAAAAAATCAGAAAAATAACAACAAATGACTATTTCTTACCTTCCAATGTCGCAAATCTATGATCTTACCATCACAAGGATCGTCCTTGAAGCTCTCTCCTTGGCAACGGTGCCAAAATTTGGTGTAGCTCAAGCGTAAGCACCACCTCCTTTACTTGTCAATCCGAGGAGACGTGAAGATTAGTATGAAGACCATGAGCGAGTGAAGGCACAAATGCGTGAGTGAAAGCACACAAGCATGCACACACATACACACACACACATGCACACAATAAGAGCAAAGAGAGGAACAATGGAAAGCTTCTATTATCACGAACTCTATTACAAAACTTAAATCGCTAACAAGCCAACTCTCTAACAAGCTAAGCCACTAACAATCTAACCCTAAAAATGAGCTCTCTAGCTCTTTTTATAGTTTTTTGACTAGTTTTGGGCCTGTCCAGACCTAGGGTGTGGCCTAGTTAAAAATTAAGTTCCAAGGCTTATTTGAGGGCTCAAACAAAATCTAAAAATTATGAAAATTGGTACGATGATACTTCTAATACTCCTCAAGCTCGAGGACTCCTCAGCTTGAACAAAATAGAGTTACAAAGTGAAATGATATTTACAATGGTTTGAGCCATCAAAATCAATGTTTTTGCAGGGGATTCTTATGAACATTGGACATGCACTTCTTGGAGCTCCCTACTTGCTCCTCTTCTTATGTGTCCACTTCTTTGAAGCATTCCTTTGCCTTGTGCTTGACCTTGAGTTCCAACACATGTGTTTAAGGACTTCCTAAGGAAGAAACTACAAGTCTATGTGGATGATCTATGTGCTCATTCCAACATTAGAAAAACTCACATCCCAAAGTTTAGACATATCTTTGACAAATGTAGAGAATATCAAGTCTGCATGAACCCAAAAAAGTGTGTTTTCATGGTCCAATAAGGCAAGATTCTAGGACACATAGTGTGAAAGAATGGGGTCTCAATGGAAAAAGATAAAGTACACATCATAGCAAAGCTATCTAGGCCAAAGATTTTTAAGAAAGTACAAGCTTGCATGGGACATTCTGGATACTACAAACATTTTATCAACATGTATGCTATAATTCCAAAGTTTCTGTACAACGGAAAGACTCACCTTAGGGAAAATCACCTTTCTAGACTTACTTTAGGTAAATCACTACAAGGAGTAGGAGACAAAATTCCTAATGCTTACTTGTTTAACTTGAAATTAGTGCCTATGTGGGCTAAAATAGTTGTGCCTATTCCTACCTTTGAACCCAAGAACCCCATAGTAAGAACAAAGGATGAGAATATGGTTAAATCTCAAAAATACCATATACTGGTAGGAAGCATATGCAAGTGGAATGATCAATAAATCTTAGCTTTTTATGTGGAGAAAGAAGAGCATGTTGAATGGTTGTAATTAGTACATGAAGGTGCACTATTGCAACATCATTCAAAACAATTGAAACCCTACAAACTATGCAAAGATTAAGAATATATTTGCCAATGATGGACGCAAATCTCTATAGGATGTGTAAGGATTGTCCAATTTGTACTAAGACACCACGCGTTGAGCATGCAACATTGTATCAAGTGTCATTAATATCATTTTGGAGTAATCCCTTAGTTGGCTTTTTGAGGATGAAGAAATTCCCTCAAGAGATGGCTTTGACATGTCAAAGAATTCTAGAGCAAGAGGCTCAAGACTACACACTCATAGCAGATAATATTTATAGGTGTTGACAAGATAAATATCCTAGGCTATGTGTGCATAAAAGTGAATACCTGAAGATCTTAGAGATTGCACACCAAGGTGTTGTAGGAGGACACTTTGGATTTGGTCGAGTGACCACAACTATCTTGTTTTTTGGTCTTTGGTGCCCTACCCTTCACATGGATGCACATACCTTTGTGAAGCGATGTGACATATGCCAAAGAACTCAATATCCCATACAAAAGGATGAGATGCCATTGAGACGCATGATGGGAGGATGTGCATTCTCTAAGTGAGGAATAGACTTTGTAGGTCCTATTAATCCCCTAGCTAAGCATTCACATGTCAAGTATATCATCGTAGCTAGAGATTATGTTACCAAATGGATATAAGTAAAACCAATGAAAAATAATGATGCACAAACAACATCCAAGTTTCTATTTGAAAATGTGTTTACACAATACCAGTTGCCTCTAGAATTGATAAGTGATCTAGGTTGAGAGCACCAACAAGATCCTATGCATAGCTTTGACTAAAATCGATAATAATAAGCACACTAATTGGGATAAACAACATGATCATGTTGCTTGGGATATCGAGTTTCCTATAAAATGGTACTCAATGCCACTCTGTTTTAGATGGTATTTGGCTAGAATGTTGTGCTCCATTAGACTTCTTGATACCCATTATCAAGGTGGAACAAGAGATGACTGGACTGGTCATGAGCTATCTTCATGGATCTTAGACCTAGAAAGATTAGGGGAGATGAGATTAAGAGCATCCACATACATATATGCAGCAAAAAAGAGGTAGAAAGCATACTTTGATGTGCATGTGAAAGATAAGGGCTTGAAAGCTAGAGATTTATTATTGGTATACACCTTGAAACAACATGCATGTAAGCTAGAGAAGCATGGTTATGGACCCATGATCATCAATAGGATATTGATAAGTGGAGTGGTTCACTTAACCACCTTAGAAGGAGATGTATTACCAAACTATATCAGTGGATGTAGAATCAAGATATATCAAGAGCCTTTGATTGATGAGATGCTTACTGGACTCAATGTACCTAAGAGACACAAAGAAAGAGTTAAGGATCTAGAAAGAAATGGAGACAAAAGCCTTGGAGTGCATTAGATGTATGAAGATGAAAAAAAAGGTGTAGATCAGCCTAAGCATACAAATTACAAAGCCCCAAGATATCACCTGGCTATGTGCCACGCTAAGACAAATCCATCTCATAGCATCACGGATAGACAACCCTTTATCTCAATAGAAATAGGACACAACATGACTACTAAGACAATCAAGACATTGATTGATTCAGGTGTAGAAACTAGTGCTATAAGATATTCTTGTTGTTAGGACATGGGACTGTCCATTAATCCTATTGAAGCTTACCTTATAAGGTTAGGAGGAGTGGAAGCCTATTGCATGGGTGAGGTGGAGCTTCCCATCTCCATTCAAGATGTCCCCATGAAAATTAAAGCACTAGTATGCCATGATGAAGACCTCATTGAGTGTTTCATCCTAGGCCAAGAGTGGATCTATGATCATGCAGTCAACTTGAATCTAAGAAGTAGACTTCTTCCTATTTGGATAAATGAGAAGCATGTCAAGATAAAACTGGAAAATGGCACAATCACTGATCTAGACATCGCACATGCTCTTCTTCTATTTGAGATTAGTCATAAAGAAAAACATGTTGTTATTGTCCAAAACTATGACGAAAGGCAAATCTTCATGTGAAGCAAATTATAGAAGATGTAGTTGAAGTAGGCAAGGCAATGAGTTCTAGTATATCAAAGATATCCTTTGCACAAAGTACTCTCCATTTGGATACCACAGCGAGTGATGAAGGCTAGTCTCAACCCTAGACAAATCTGGGTGATTGTGACTTTTTGTGTTGCAAGTGGTAGATCCTCTAGTTGAAATTGTGTGGAAAACGTGGGCATTTTGTTAGTAACCCATTGAATTCTTGTGTTATAGTCAGCAAGGATCACCTAAGACCTGCTAATGAGCTCAGATCTCTACACACAAGCTCTTAAGATTTAGTACGTGCTCATCATCCCCAACCCTCCTAAAACCTACGTTGAAAGCTATTGTAACAACACCATCATGTAAATTCAACCCTACAATAACTGGGAAATGGGTATCTAAAGAGTACCATGATAAGGATAAGTCATTAGTGAAGCCCATGTATGCAAAGTCATGTTAAAATTGTAATTCCATAAGGGAAGTATAGAAAGCCAACTCATGTAACAAACCACCTGATCCCACTTGGTAACATCTTTGTACACTACTACATGCATGCTGAGCTCCATACATTACCCAAGTATGCATCTAGGTTGCATTCTAATAATTACCAACTTATTAACTTCACACACCACTCACACACTCACTAACTCCACACACTAGGGTCAAGGACATCATGTTGGTATTGTAAAGGGAACAAGGCATCATCAGGTTTTTATTACAGTACTAATGTGGTCCTTCTTCTTCTAGTAGATCTCCACACCACCTCAGTTATCGTAGTAATCCATGGCTATAGTAGGCACTAGCACCCAACCCATAGACATCACTACCTTGCCTCCCTTTGAGCATCCAAAAAAAAGACCGAAATCACTTCTATAGTTGCAAATCATCCCAACTCAAGACCCTCCTAAAAAACACATGAATAAGTTCAACTCTCATTCCCACTAGTTCAATGAAATGGCAGGAGCCTTCGTGATGCATTTTATATCTCGGAAGCATAATGTGAGTTCAATAAAGTATGGGGCAAGTATAAATTCTTCACCATGTGTTTGAAGAATTACAAAACATCATAGAGGTTCAACCCATATGGTAGAGAGAAGTGTAGCTAAATAATTTAGTGCTCGACTACCCAGACCAGACTTCACAAGATGTTATTACTTGATCAACACCTTACAACCCAGTAATGTGAAGAATGTGCCCAACGCCTTTGTCATCCACTCCTTAACACATAACAATGAGCTAAAGAAGTTTAGGCTCTCCCTTAACTTAGTTCAAGAAGCCCTTGACATGCAAGGAACATATATTCCTACAAAGAAGGAGACATTGGTTTCGTAAAGCATGAAAAACAGGAATCTTACTAAGCTCAAGGATATGGCAGCCATGACCCCCAATATTGCTATTCCACTCAAAATGTTCATGCAAAACTTTGGCTTTCCCCAGCAAGATCGGTTCATAAAACTACAAAAGAGGGTTTGCTTTAGTCACTTGGTAGAGAAAAACAATATGACCATCAATCTCCCCCTTTGGATAATTGAGCAAATCCATGTAGCTAGCCATTGATGGACTCAAAAAGCAGTATTAAATGGAACTTGTGCTCGCACATGCATCATTTATCACTGCTTAGCTTATGATATACCCATCTAGCAAGCATTATCTTAGAATAGGTTCCAATAATTCAAGAGTAGAAAGGATCATGCAACCCCATCCAAGAGAATGTGAGCAACAACTCCCTATGCCCAACCTAGAGGAGCCATGCTCACTTTGGACATTTCATTAGTATGGGGACAAATTGCAAGGCCATTCACAATCCGAATTCCTAGAAAAGTAAAGATGGAACATCCCTAACCTCAATAGGGGGTCAGACCTCAACATACTGACATTGAATTCCCATGAGGTATTGGACTTTGATGAGCTCGGCAACATAAATTTTGAAAAAATTCTCAGAGAGGTTGAATTTGGCTCAAAAACCAAAGAAGAAGGCAAACATCAAGAAGAAGAAGAACAACAACAATAATAATAAAGGCAAGAGTAGGAAAAAGGTGAAGAAGAAGAAGAAGGAGCCCCAACTACACAGATGAGCTACAATGAGTATGGGACACCATGGAGAGCATTCAATCTAGAGGAAGACTCTCTCTGTAGAGCAGCGACATGGTGATGAATCGAATCTTGTCAAAAGAAGGGGTCAAGCCACAATTTTTTGAGGCCTTACAACTCCTAATCAAGACTTGTGCGAGATGAATATGTGCATAAATCATCTACATAGACCATGTTTTTTCATAAAATGTTTTTGAATACATGACACATCAATCTTTGGAAAGTAGCTGGGGCATTGCTTAAACTCAAAGGCACAACCCTAAATGCATATACTCCCCATTCAATAGCAAAGGCGGTCTTTTGTTTGTCTTCAATAGCAATGGCGACTTGATTATACTTTGAAAATCCCTTAAGAAAGTTGCATACTTCCTTGCCTGCTACTCTTTGCAATAGATGATCAATAATGGGTAATGGGTGACTATCTCAAATGGTGCACCATTAACCTTTTTGAGGTTAATATAGACTCTCAGCTTCACATTCTTTTTTGGTATGACCACCAAGGGAGACACCCATTCAGTGTGACCTATCTCATATACAAATCTAGCTGCTAAAAGTTTGGCTATTTCTTCTTTGATTTTGGCTGCATAGACATCATTATAAGTATAGGGTCTTTTCTTAGATGATTTAGCATCAAGTGTCATAGGATATCTATGAGAACATATAGAAGGAACAACACCTTTCAAATCTTTGTAACCTATATTCTTGCAACAATGCCATTAGCTCTCATTCCTCTTCTAATGACACATTTTTGCCTATGTAGGGGCATCTTTCTTTATCACCTTCTAGAGTTACTACAACTTTCTTTTTTTGTCATTTGTTGTCATATGCAACTCCCTCTTGTGCCACTCTCTAAGGCATTTGATCACTAACTTTATTTCCTCTACTGCATACCTCTTAAAATGTTTTGGCACTTTGAATTCTTCATGTAGTAACTTTTCTTCCACTGTTTCATCACTCTTCTTCTTAGGGTTTTCTTGATATTCTTTTATGGAGATTTTTTTTTTTTCTAGGGAATCTTCCCATTCTACTTCCTTTAGGTATTGTTCTTTAGAGTCAAACTTAGGTTCCATTTCTATGCTTTCATATTTTTCTTTCTATTCTTTTTCTATTATTTCTCCTTCTTCTTCCTCTTAGATTACTACGATGTACAAATGCAAATCGTATCCTTTCTCATCCACACACTCAACCATGGTTAGTACTTCATTTACACATACTAGTGTTTCTAGGATTTCCATCCATCCATGTGGTTCAAATGCTTCATATGGAAATATTTGAGGCATGTAAGATAGGTCTTCTATTGGCCTTTCTTCTTTTGGTCTCAAACTGCCACTATTGTAATCTTTTCTCCCTTCATTGTTCTGCCTGACAAATCCATAGCTAGGTATCTTCATTCATCCAAGATTCATCACTACATCTAACACTATGGATTGACACATCCTCCTCCTCTTCATGTACAGGATTCCATTGAAGGGGTGGAACATCCCTATACAAGAAAGTTTGGAGATTTATTTTGGTTGTAGTGACTTGGTGTTGAAGGTACAAGGCATCTCTTCCCCAATCTTGAACTACCTTTAGTTGCCACATGAATGGTCTTCCTAGGATCATCATGTAGTTTTTTGCCTTGCCAAATCGACATATGGCTAAGGTGTCTTCAAATTATACTCCGCATGTAGTCAAAATTACATTCTCTAGGAATCCTAAAGTGTTAAGAGGTGATGGGTAATGCCAAGAGAAGAATTGGTGCTACAACAAACCTGCTCTACACCATCCAATATAACTCTAGGGATGCTTATTAGACTTTTTAAAATTCCCAAAGGTGCATAAGGAACCATCAAGTCCTTTGGAACAACATTCCCAAATATTTGCATCAAAATAGATAACTTCTATTTGCAAGGAATGTGAAGAACCTTCTATCCCGGGATGAGAATGTCTCAATGTTATGCACAAAGCTCACAACTTGGTATGAATTGACCAAAGAGCTTTTTCACACATCTAATTGAAGTTTATATCTAACTAAATCAAGTTATTTTGATGATTTTATCTGCACCATACAAGGAGAAAAACATCTAGCAATTCTAGGGGGTCACCCTAGCTTTTCAAGATCTAAAATATGTGTATAAACTATCAACTTATGAGATTCATATCGCATGATTTACTAAAACAAAGTTCATGAAATTTGATATGTAAATACCAGTCACTTCAAAAATGCCTACATGTAGAGAAATTGACTAAGCAAGTTCATTGTGCTCATGAAAGTATTGAAGCAGAATGCAGAGAAGTACTTAATCAAATGTATCAAAATGGGAATGCTATTGAACATATGATACAAAGAGAGTGTAGGGGACTACTCTTAGATGGTGTGAGTTCAATGTAAGATTTAGTGCTCAATCCCTCTCAAATATGTTACTCTACCCGCAACTAAGAGATATGAGTATTTATACTCATATTTAAATTTGCATCTTGAGTCTCTTTCACCTAAAAGTGATCCTAGACTTTAGAATGGATATGAATTTGATTCCTCATACCAAATAAGCCGTGAATTTGGCTTCCTAACATCATGATATTCCATCTTCACTTTGGGCTTTTACATTTATCCAAGATAACTACAAGGAATATTGAATGCACCAACAGCTCCCTCTCAAGCCTAAAATGCTTGAGTCTTCAATCCCTCAACATCTGTTGCAATCCAATCATTGATTTGAACCTGTTTAATTTGCATTCCATCCAATTCTTTTGTCATCATATCTGCACATTGTTGATGAATTGACACATATGAAAGTTGAATCTCTTTACTTGTAATCTTTTCCCTGACATAATGATAATGAAATTCTACGTGTTTAGTTTTGGCATGATAGATTGGGTTAGCTGCAAGATGTAGAAAACTAATATTATCTCCAAAAATGTGAGGAGTACAAACCTTTAGCCAAAATATAGGGTTTTAATCCACATTGCTTCTTCTATAGCATTTGCAAGTCCTCTATACTCAGCCTCAGTAGATGAAAGAGAAATTGTGGGTTGCTTCTTTGAAGTCCATGAAATCGACTCTGTAATTGTAAAGGTAAGATATCTAGAGGTGCTTCTTGTACCATCTTTTGAGCCTGCACAATCTACATCAGGGAAGAGTTTGCTATCTATATCAGATGTGTATGGATAGTATAGTCCTCCATTGATTGTTCCCTTCAAATATCTAAGGATTCTCTTGGTTGCTTCCATATGAGGTTTCCTTGGAGTATGCATGAACTAACTCAAGACACTTACTCCATAGCAAATATCTACTCTAGTTAATGTAGCATAATTTAAGCTTCCAACTAGACTCTAATAGCTAATCACATCTTTAATGAACTCACCTTCATGAGCGTTGAGCTTCAAATTTACCTCCATTGGAGTACCTACAACTTTTGTATTCTCCATTTTGAACTTAGAAAGCATATCTTTAATGTATTTCCTCTGTGTGAGAAACATACCTTTCTCCGTATATACTACTTCCAAACTTAGGAAGTATGTGAGTAATCCAAGACCACTGATCCTAAATTCTTCCTTCATTTGAGCTTTGATTTTTTTGGTTCCTTCTACATCATTACCTATAATTATAATTTCATCAACATATACACAGGCATATGACCTTTGATTGGTTTCTCTTTATAAAGAGTGAAGGATCACCCTTGCTTACATTAAAAACTTTATTGTGCAAGTAAGTAATAAGTATATGATTCCAAGCTCTAAGAGCTTTCTTCAAGCCATACAAAACTTTCCTCAACCTACACATATATTTCGGACATGATTGATCTTCAAAGATAGTGGTTTGAGCCATGTATACCTTCTTGAATATCCATCCATTTAGAAAAGCATTTTTAACATCCATTTGATAAATCTTCTAATTCTTGGAAGATGCAACACTCATGAGTACCCTAATGATAGACATCTTTGCAATAGGTGAATATGTCTCTTCCTAATCAATACCTTTATTTTGTGCATATCCTTTAGTCACTAGCCTTGCTTTGTACCTATTGATTGAACCATCATAATTCTTCTTTAGCTTATATATCCATCTTGAACCTATGACTTTCCTAGATGAAGTCTTAGGTACCAATTCCCAGGTCTGATTCTCTTGTAGAGCTTCTATCTCTTCTTCCATGGAATTCTTCCATTCAGGGTTCTCCTTTGCTTTTCCATAAGTTTAAGGCTCTTTAGAGTTTGAGTCATACGCTAGATATATTGAATTTTTAGTGACTAATGATGTATCATATCCATAACTTTCTGACTTCCTTTTCTCTATAGTTGATCTTCTTATGGTTTGTTGAGAAGATTCTACTACATATCTCAACTCTTGAACTTTTTCTTTGCCTTTAGAGTTCCAAGAATTGATTTCCCTTCTTGGAGTCCTCTAGTCATCATTTGAATCACTTGATGCTTCAACTGTATGGTCATTCTTCTATGATAATGTTGGAAATCCTTCCTCTAGGGGTTGTTGAGAGGTTTGATTTTCCTACAATCATCTTTAAACCAAGATTTGTTTTCATCAAACACAACATCTCTACTCAAAATGAATCCTTTGTTGCTTGGATTGTTTAGCCTATAATTTTTTTTGTTTTAGATCATAGCCAATGAAGATGCATTTCTTTGCCTTTGGATCTAATTTGACTCTAATTTGCGAAGGTATGTGTGCATATGCTATGCACCCAAAAATTATGCAATGATCAAGGCTAGGTCTCTTCCACTCCATGCTTCATATGGTTTCATACCATTTGATATTTGGGTAGTTTCTTTTCATTAAGATTGACCTTGCGACCTCCAAAATTGTTCTATTTCTTCTCTCTGCTACTCCATTTTGGTCTAGAGTATATCTAGTAGTGATTTCTCTTTTGATTCCTCTCTCTTGGAGATAGGAATCAAATTCATGGGAGAATTATTCTCCCCCTCCATCTAACCTTAGTCTCTTTAGAGTTTTACTTGCTTGGTTCTCAATAAGAGCTAAATACTTTTCGAAACATGAAAATAATTCATCCTTATGCTTCATTAAGTATAATATGGTCCATCTGCTACAATAATCAATGAATGACACATACTACCTGGATCCTGAGATTGAAGGCTCCTTGCTAGGTCCCCATACATTTGCATGGACTACCTCCAATAAGCCTCCATGTGTGTATCTTTTCTTTGTGAAGGGTTGCTTGTGTGACTTACCGAATTGAAGCAAGCAATACATTTATAAATAATGTGTTGTTTGGATATATTTAGTAGGCCAATTACACTTTGATCCCTATTGATTTTCTTGAGAGCTCTTTCACCTATGTGAGCTAATCTCTCGTGCCAAATTTCCAACTCTGATAGAGTTTGACTACCATAATTGAACAATGCAATGTTTCTAGTGTCCCATCATTCAAATGTGAATCATCTACCTAACTTTTCTCCTCTTGATATCTTCTTGAATCCCTAATGTGGGTCTTCAACAAATGCTCCATTCTTTGTTAATCTAACCTCCAATCCCTTCTCAACAATTTGTCCTATACTTAAAAGATTCTTGGTGATAGTTGGTACATACAATACTTGCTCAATAGGTTCATATGCCTATCTGGAGTCTTCACATTACCTATCTTCTCAACTAGATGCCTTGTGTCATCTGATGTTTGGATTTCATGTCTATTCCTTGGATCCTCCAAACCTTAGAGTAGAGCTACATTTCCTGCTACATGATTTGAGTAACCCGATTCTATATGCAATACATATTCATCTACTTTACCTTCCTTCATGGTCATTTACATAGTTTTTGTAGTCTCTCCTTTATTTGCATCCTCCTTGGTAGTTATTGTTGTTGTATGAATTATTATTGTATCCATTGAAGTTGTTGAATCTTCCTCTTGAGCTTGCATAGCCTCCTCAATTTCTTACCCTTGCCTTTGTTGTCTTTCTTCTTATTCTTATATGTGTAGAGAGTAGTGCATTGATTACCTTTTATCTCCATTCTTCATAAGCTTTGCATCATGTGGTCATCTACCTTTGTTCCATTGATTACTTTCCTTAATATTTGCTCTTCATCAATGAATTCTCCAATGCTTCCAAGTTGGTCTGCTATGTCCTTTATCTTGGTGACAAAAGCAATCACACCCTGCTTGGACATCTTCTTGAGTGTGGTGAATTCCATCAACATTTGGTTCTTCCTTGCCTTATTACTTGATGAGAAGAATGCTTCAAGAGCGTTCCATGTCTCTTGTGATGTCTTGCAAATGCTAATATGTGGAAGTAAAAAATGAGTGATAGAGTTAAGAATGTATGTCCTTGCTAAAGCATCCTTTGAGCACCATGTATTCAACCTCTCTTGTTCTTCTTGGGTTGGCCCTTGCTTTTAAGGATTGGCATCGTCTCATCTCTAGATATGTAACCATAGAGGTTCCTCCCTTGAAGATAAGCTTCCATGTTTAGTCACCAAGCTGAATAATCTCCTCGATCTAATTTGTCAATGGATGAGGGGAATCCATCACCCATGATGAGTTTTTCTGATACCATTGTGAAAGGTGATGGGTAATGTCTAGATATGAGTTAGTGTTGCAACAAACCTGCTCTACACCAGCTAATATAACTCCAAGGATGCTTAGTAGAATTCCTGAACTTCCCAAAGGCACATAAGCAACAATCAAGTCCTTTGGAACATCATTCTCAAATATTTGCATCAAAATAGATATCTTCTGTTTGTAAGGAATGTGAAGAACCTTCTATTTTGGGATGATAAGGTCTCAATGTTATGCATAGAGCTCACAACTTGGTATGAGTTGACCAGAGAGCTTTTTCACACATTTAATTGAAGTGTACATCTAATTGAAGCAAGTTATTTGATGATTTTAGATGCACCACACAAGGAGAAATAAAACTAGCAAGTCTAGGGGGGTCACCCTGACTTTTTTAGGATATAGAAGATGTGTAGACACACACAACATCTGAGATCCATATCTTGTGAGTTAGTGAACCAAATTTGATGAAAATTGATACATACATAGTAGGGACTTAGTTATAACTATGCCGAAAATTATAGCAAATGAATGCTTACATGCAGAGAAAATGATTGAACAAGTTTACTCTGCTCATGAAAGTACTGAAGCATAATGTAGAGAAGTACTTACTCAATGAAATGTATCAAAATGTGAATGCTATTGAACATATGATACAAAGGGATTATAGGGGACTATACTTAGGTGGTTTAAGTTCAATGTAGGCTTGACTTTGTAGCTCAATCCCTCTCAGATATGTTACTCTATGTGTGATTAAGAAATATGAGTATTTATACTCATATTTGAATTTGAATTTTTTTATATCTTTCACCTAAAAGTGATCCTAGACTTTAGGATGGATATGTATTTGATTCTTCCTACCAAATACATCGTGAATTTGGCTTCCTTACATCATGAGATTCCATATTCACTTTTGGATTTTACATTTATCTAAGATAAATACAAGGAATATTGGCAAGCATGAGTTCTTATGTGAGTCTCTCTATGTAGAGTGACTTATGTGTGTAGTCCTAAAAGCTTAGCAAAAATCTTAGGCTTTCTAAATGCACCAACATAAAGGTCATTCAATATGACCATCTACCATTTGTAACTTCATTCTTGTTGGTCACAAAGCTAGCCCTCCCCATTTTTTCAAAATCTCCTTGGTTTCTATTCCTTCTCCAACTCCCATATCTAGAATGGCTTTCGTCATATATCCCCAAAATGAAATTGGAAGGCACATATTTCCTTCATCACCTTCACTAAAATATCCCACTTTATCCACGTGGGTATCTTAATAGTTGGTGTTCCTTCCACCTTCTCTTCCTTGTAGGTGTGTTTTCTTCCTTCAAATTCAATTGGTTTTCTATCACTTGCAAAAGTTCTTGTAGGGTTATAGAGCATAAAAATTTTGCTTTCTTTAATTCTTGCAATGTGGTCGATGTTTCATTTGAGGATTTCTTTTCCTCACTTGTTATTGTTGGGGGATGAAAAAAAATTGGATTTTTGTTCATATTCACCCATATAGTTTGGGAGTGTGGTTAGACTAATTGCTTCATCACTATTCTGATCTTGATTGGATAGTTCTTCAATGTCTACTTCCTACACATCATTAGTTGGTTCATAGAAATGCCTAGTTTTACGAAGGGAGGGACATCTTCTTCCATTTTCTTCCATCTCTCTTCTTGAACTATGGCCTACAAGTCACACAGCCAATTTTCTTCTACTTTCAGAATCATTGAATTCGTTTCCTCAATTTCATAACCAAATTCTTTTTCAATTTCTTTAATTTTCTCAAGTTTCTTTTGTTGTGAGTTGATAATTCCCACACATCCCTGGAATTTCTCTTTTGGAGTTCTCATCTTAGGGAGGCTTGGTATTGATTCGTCTAGCATGGCCTAAGCAATTTCAAATAATTTCTTACATATTTCAACTCTTTCCTTCTCAATATCTCCTCTTGGGTAACTTTAATCATATTTCTATGGACCAGATGTCTCTATTCTAGAATGATAGGCTTTTAACCAAATTTTTAAGTCTTCATGCATAGGATCCACTAGAATTGGTCCTATTGCTCTTGCTTTGATCCTCCTTCACCACATTCATATGTTGATTGGCTGGAGCATTGGTTTTAGGTTTGTTGTCTTTTACATATTTTTCCTTCTCTTGTGCCATCTTCTTAATCCACTTGTTCTTAATTTTTTCTCTTTTGGCTTTCCATTTTTTAACCTTTTTCATTCTTGAGATGTTTGTTGGCTCTCTTGAGTCTTCTATTCTCTCAGGTGAAGATTGTACCTCGTGTTCACTCTTGGGGCTATCTTCTTTCTAGTTCTCTAAGTTTTCCTTGGATTTGGCTCGGGTGATGGCCTTCAATGGGAGTGTATATTCTTTATCACTTCTCTAAGAATCTATTACCTTGATTACATTGATATGTGTAGTTGTTGAAACTTTATTAGGGCTTTTTGGACAATCTCTAAAAGGGTGCTCTTTGCCACAATCACTACAATAGCCTTCCCAAACCCTTGGGGGTGGGGGTGGTATGACATTCTGCATTCTCTGATAAAATGATTTCCTCTACATCTATAGCAAGGTCCCCTAGGTGCATGTGAGCTTGCTATAGGTATTTCAAGAGCTTGAGCTCTAGGAGTTGCATACATGAGGTTGGTATATTCAGATCCATAAGCATTTCCATAGCTATCGTGTCCATAATATTACTATTTATAAGAAGATTCATACTCTATGAGATTTTGATCATTGGAGTAGTAATCTTCATAGCTATGTTCATATCCTTTATTTAGATTTTTCATACTTGTCAATGGTGGCATGGGTACTATAGCTCTCTCATTGTTTTCTTTTAGCTATGTGTAATTGAAAAAACTACATTATGAGGATGTGAGGGATGTTGACTTAGCATGGGTTGAGGTTGGTTGTATCCTTAATGCTCATATGGTCGTGTTACCATAGGTAGCCCTTGATATGGAGAATATCTTGGAGCCTCCCTGTTTTGTTCTCTTGGTGGGTATCTATATGTTCTATCTTGAGGTGGTGGGAGTGTTCTAGATTTCCTATTATATGGGCAATCTTCAATGGCATGATTGGTATATCTCTATTCAATGTGATAGTAGAGATTAGGCCCTTCTGATGTCTACCTATTGTATTGGTATGGTTGTGAGGGAACATGTCCTCCTCTTGCATATGCATGAGAAGGATGGTAACCTCCATAGTGCACACATCTACTTAACATGGGCATTCTTAAGGATTGGTGTGTACCTAAGTCGTAGAGCCTTAGGGACTTGGGCCAACTAAGACTATACCTCAATCACCAACAAGTGCATATAGTGGTGGATTAATACACGTTTAATTATCAATCCGTGAAATTAGACATATCAAGTGTATGAAGACATGCACACATGATGGTAGATGAAGAGGAAGTGCTAACAATGTATGAATAATAGGTGTATCTACCATTCAAGTCACTTATCTTTCTAAAAATGCACCTTGCAATACTTGCAACAGCTGTAAGCAAAAATTAGGACTTTTCTCTCAACTCCAAACTCGGAATATGGTCAATAGGGGGTTCCTTTCGAAGGTTTGGATGAGATGCATCTAATGTTTTGCCTAATTTGACAAACATACTTCAAGTTACAAGAAAAATAGTGAATGGTGAGAAACATTACTTTAGCTCTACAACTCACTAAGCTTCACACATGCATTACAGTAACTAAAACCTGATGGGGAGGGGTAGAAAAAAATCCTAAACACACATTTCAAGCATCAAATGCACACAAAAGCTCTTGGAAAAGATGATATTCAATAGAGAAGAAGCAAATTTGAAATTTCTGCTTGATCCCTCACAATGGCAAAAAGTTCTTACAAAGAGTCATCAAGTGACTTATATACATGTGCCCTAAAAATGGTCTTTTCACACAAGAGACCAACACTTTTATTGGAAATCACTAGATTCCTACTATTTTACAAGGTGTATGTTACAATATTTGGGGTTTGTGCATCTAGAGGACTCCTCTAGTGCATTTACATGGCTCTTGATGTCATATCATGGGAATTCGAAAAAGAAACATTATGCCTAAATTTGAAAATTTTTAGGGCCATATCATGGGAATTTGAAAAAGAAACATTATGCCTAAATTTGAAAATTTTTAGGGCCTGCTTTCCTTTGCCTCTTTCTTCTGTAACACTCTCCCCCCCCTTTGTCTCTATCATCCCTTGATAGGCTTTGCTTCTTCTCTTTAGCTTTTAACATGTGGCAGATCTTGTCCTTGAGTATCTTGATTGCATATTTGTAGTGATCCACCATGTAGCTCAGTAATGAGTAGCACCTCCTTTAATGTCAATCTGGGAAGACGTGAGGATGGTATGAAGACCTCGAACAAGTGATGGCAGAAGTGTGTGAGTGAGAAGCACACTAACATGCACACACATACACACACACACACACGCCCACAGGCAAGAACAAAGAGAGAGACAATGGAGTTCTTTAGATTACTCAAAAGTGCTCTTACAGGTTCAATTCTACAACAAGCTAACCTCAAAAATTAGCTCTCTAGCTCTTTTTATAGTTTTTGACTAGCTTTGGCCTTGTCCAGACCTAGTGCCCGGCCTAGTTAAAGATTAGGTTCTAGGGCCTATTTGAGGGCTCAAACAGAGTCTAAAAAATATGAAAATTGATAGGTAGGTACTTCTAATGCTCCTCAAGCTCAAGGACTCTTTGGCTTGTAAAAAAAGGAGCTACAAAAATATGAAATGGTATTTACAATGGCTTTTAGTGATGAAAATCACTATTTTTGTAGGGATTTCTTCTAAACATTTGACATACACTTCCTGGAGCTCCCCACTTGATCCTTCTTCTTGTGTGTCCACCTCGTTGATGTGCTCCTGTGATTTGTCCTTGACGTTCAGCTTCATGAAAAATGATAGGCCTATTTGCCAGATCTCCATTGACTGCTTTGCCTACTTGGCCGTTCTCGTTGGCTTCCTTGTCTCGTGAGTCCTTGACTACCCTGACCACTGCCAACACTCCCCCCCTCTCTTGCGTCTGTGGTCTCTGACAGACCCTTGTTTGGCTGAGAGTTTGACATAGTATTCCACCACATCTGAAGTGAGGTGATGTTCTTCCAGCCGCATCCCCCGTGCTAGGTTTGTTAACAAAGTGTCCCAATCTACTGGCCCTGGAATGTCCGGGCGTGGCAGCCATAATTGATCTGAGTGTAAGGTCCTCTCCACAACAAACAATTGGAGGAGATGTGAGGGTCTATATTTCAGAGTGGTATTCCCAGAACCCTGTGACGAACATCTCTTCGAAAGTTTGTTTGTAGCAAGCTGGGAGGTACTTTATTCTGGCGTGCCAGGCATATATTACATTGATTGAGGGGGTTGTGCTCATGTCATACACCAAGTCTAGGTTGCCTACGGTGAAGCCAACTCCTGAGAAATGTGGATCTTTAATGTTTTTGAATGTTTTGAATATGATCATCATTAATTCAAATATCTTCATACACATTTGTGCCATCACATTAGGGGTGTTTCGTAGTCTGAGAATCCAGTGACGGACGGTGGAAATCATATATGCAACCGAGGCCTGTCCTTGGGGAGGTGCTAGATAGACATAATTCAACCATTTGGCACAGCCTTTGACGTTCTTTACAACAATGGAAAAATCGGGCGAGGTGCATCTTCGTAGGACATAACATGGATTATACTTAATAAATAGTGGCATGTTGTTCCATGTGCGGACCATTTCTGGATATGTTTCAAGGAGATGAATCTGCTAGGTAGGTTGGAAGGTTGATCCTTGATTTGCACATTTAGGTAAATCTTCAAGACCAAATTGAGTGGAAAAAGTCGGGGCTTTGCCACACCTTCGTTGAATCTCCGCATTGTAATGTGCCAAGAGCACATAGTAAGGCACATATTGAGCATCGTTTGTTCCTATCCAGCGGTGATGTGACATGTGCCTGAAATACTCGGAGTTTATGATAGTGTCCTCTAGTTTAGCCATTGATTGGATTTGGACTCCAACATGATCTTCATGGTTTTTGGCTATCTTTTCAAGTTTCTGAAGCCATTTGGGTGCTTCAACTTCCAGGGTGTCCATTCCTTCCGATGTTTGCTGGCCGCCCGGCATAGGCATAGGAACATAGGGTTCCTCATACGACTCATCCACTTCGATGGGCACCAATTCGTCTGGCTCTGGATCGATAACTGGAGAGGGTTGTCTTTCATACTCAAGTAGCTTCCTTTGCAATTCTTCAACATGGTCTTTTATTCTTTACCTCCTCTGAAGTGGATGTTGACTCTGTGCTCGTGGGTTGTTCTTCTTGTTCCCTTATTTTGGTGGCAGAGTGCATCTTGTTCTTTTTCCATATCATCATGTGCCTCCAGCAGATCAACATAGCTTTCCAGGATTGTCTTCATCATGTCTGAAGGGACTGCTTTAAACTGTTATGGGTCGATCTCATGGGAGGATCCTTCCATCATAGCTTCTAGGTTTTCTTCGTTCTGCTTTTGAAGTCGTTTATTTTCTTCTAAGGCTGTGGCCATGTGCTTCCATAATAATGTTAGGTTGCGCTGGACTTTGACATTCTCTGATTGATAGAGTTCCAATAAAGCTGTTAATTTCTTAACTTCGGAAGACTCGGATGGCTAGGGAGCTTCTAATAAGGTGTGATGGGTGTGTTCGAGCGTAGTATATCGTTGATTCAAGTCAGCATTTTCTTCTTCTATAGTCGCAAGCCGTCTCTGGAGTTGTTGGTGATTCATAGTTAATTGATGATGGCGATCTTCGAGAGTCTGATATTCACTCTGTAGTTGATATACACATTGATGTAAAATAGAAAACACATTCTTTATATTTAAGAATGCTGGGAAAGGAGAGGATGTAGGGGGGATGGAGAAAGGAAAGGAAATCATGAATGAGGTGGAATCAAGTGGTGATGTGGGTGGAGGGGGTATGGGAGATTGTGGTTGTGTGTGGGGAGGGAGTGGTGCCGTGGCTGGTGATGTTTCAATGGTGTCAAAAGTGTGAGTGAATGTGTAGATGGGAATAGTGGGTGGGGTGGATGTGATGTTCATGAATAGTGCTGTGAATGCAGGCATGGTAACCCCTCCGAATTGGATGCCTAGAGAGAGAGGAATTCCCATGACATATGTGGTGATTGTGGAAGTTGGAGTGGTCGTGTCATGGGGCGAAGTGAATTGTGCAGTGAGAGGTGAGGAGTGCGGTGATGGTGGTGCCTCATGATGTTCTTTTGTCTGTGTGGTATCTCCTGGTGCCGATATGTCTATGTGGATCTGCTTTTCGAAGCGAAGGGGACGGGTATGCACTCGTTTCTCAAAGCGATGGATGTAAGCCATAGCCGAATGAATGGCTTCATCCAGGCCTAGCACATCCATGTGCAGGTTCAGGGATTCAATAAAGAGTTCATCCACTCCTTCTTCTCATAACATCTGACTTATTAGCATCTTTCCTGTTTCCAGTAATAATTTGTGGTGCTCTTGGACTCTTTTCATAGTTTCATACAACCTTTTTATCTGTGCAGTATAAGCTGGGGCACTTGCTAGTTCTGAGGTTTCTTCGTATTCTTGGTTGTGTTCCTCGTCTGCTTCCTCTTCAGTCTCCTCTTCATCTTCGTCTACTTCCACTACTTCAGGTTGGGTAGGAGCTGAAGTCGTGGTGGTCGGTTGTGGTCCTCGGGTCTGAGCTTCCTCTGTCTCAAGATTAGCTTCGTTAATCATCTTGGATATTTCTTCATCTGTTAAATCATACAAGGTGTAGCCCTGTGGGAACTCCAAGTCAGATGGAATCAAAGGGAAAACAAGATTGGGTCCTTCTGCACTCTGTCTGGGTAAGCGAATCCTAAATGGATGGACACATCATGTTTGAGGTGGTGTCACCTCTGGTGTGAGGGTGGCACCTTTTGCTTGTGCACAGGGTATCTGAACTGCACCCCTCATTTTCTTCGATGGTGGCCCTGTTGTTGATAGCCGTCTCTGGAATTCTTGGGCTTGAGACCACACTAGTGCTCTTTGAATAGGCACATCATAAGCTAAGCACCTTTAAATGAGACTTGTTAGCGCACAGCATCCATGAAGCACATTCTTATGTTTCTTATTATAGTGCTGATGTGCTAAGTGGATTTGATCTATGATCTAGTGGGGTAGATTGATTATGAGGTTTTCTGTTTCTGCTAAGTACAAGCTAAACCAAATTCTTTTGGGTGGCATGGTGAAGCGCTCCTGAGCTGGAAAGGCAAAGTGTTGCATGATTGTGCATAGGTGGAGGGCGATGGTAGGTATCATAGGTACCATATCCTTTAATTTGTTAAGATCTTTGTGTTTCATTCTACCAGGGATCAATGTTTCTTTCTATGTGGGGATGTGCATACCATTCATGTCCAAGGCCTCCCATACTAAATTGAGGGTAAGTTTAAATCTTCTCAATTCATGGCCTGGTGTTAGAGATGGGAGAACAAATGTACTATCTCCCCCTTTGGCTCTACTCGGGGTGATCATGCTAATCAAGTAGGAGCAGCGTAGAAAATCAGGCTTAGGTAAGAGTGCTCTAAAATAGCTGTCCAAGCCCGCTTTGGTCTAGACAGATCTCATTACTTCTACATCTTGATACTTCTCAAATTCATGGTTAAAGAAGTGGTATCTTCCCCATTTGCCATTAAATTCAATTTCTGCTTCCCAAAAGTAGGTGCCCTCACCCAATGGATCGACAACATCGCTGAACCAATGTGTATGTTTGCCTACTTGAGACATGTGCCCCTGCAGAGGGTTTTGAATTGGGAGGACATGCATCGCCCTGAGTTCCTGAGGCCTCTCGATGAGTTGTGGTTCGAGGAGGAGAGTTTCAATATCCGCAATTTGTGCGCTGGACCCCACCTGGGAACTAGTGCCTCCTGCTTCTGCCATGTTACTGCTTGTTTGTTGGTTCTCTGAGAATATAGAAGCATGTGTTAACATTGTAATGGACAAGATAGCACAATTTTTGTCCCCGTTACAACATCAACATGAGGTTAGTGATAGGTTAGTAGGTCAGTGAGTGCTTGGTGATTGTGTGTGTAATTAGTGAATGAATAGTCCTATGAGCTAAGTGGAAAGTTGCAGTGTAAGGATGATGCAGTTAGTAGGTGGAGATGAATTTACAAATGGGGGTCGGGGGGTTTATTACAAGCTTTGGGTTGCCAAACACAGTGGATGACTTTTGGTTTTGGTTTTGTGGAGACCTTGGAGGGCTTTATGAGAGTGTCTGCTTGGAAATGAGGCTTTTTAGGGACCCATTTACAAGTGATTCTGCTCGTGCTCATGGGTGAACATGTGTTTGTGCGTGTCGAATAAGAGTGGGTATCAGCTGTTCGAGTGAGTGAACCATGTTGTACATGGTGTGGTCTGTGCGTGGCTATTTGAGCCCGCAAGCAAGCCTTCGGCACCCAAATTTGTCTTGATTGTGGGCCAACCTTCATCAACTTCTTGGGTACCCAGATAGATTTCACTTTCACAGAAGAATTTTTGAAAGACTTCTTATTAGTGTCATGTCCTTGATCACTAATATGAAGTTGAGCCACTGGTTGCGACTGGACCGCAACAGGTTGGTCGCCTTTCTGCAGCCACACTTGTTTGGTGGCTGAGACACGGTGCTTCGTACTTTCTTTTGTCTTAGAGCATAGGTCATCTCCTTCTTTTGCATTTGATTTGCCTGTGGTTTTCATATCCCTATGGCCTTTGGAAAAGAAGGGAGTTCCAGCGAATCCTTGACTTCTTTGTTGAGACAATCATCTCTCTGCATCACATAGTTTTGGACAAGAATAGCATCGTCATTTTTAGGTGTACTCCTGGAAGGACCAGGAGTGTGTGCCTTTCCGTGTTTCTCGAGTGCTTCATTTTCTAACTCAAGTGCAATGTGGTTCTAATTTACCCAGACCTGAAGAAGTCCACTTCTTAGGTTTAGCTTGACTGCATGATCATAGATCCAATCTTGACCCAAGACAAGAGGCTCAGTGAGGTCCTCATCTTGGCACACTAGCACCTTGACTGTCATAAGAACATCTTGGATGTATAGGGGAAGTTCCATCTCACCCATGCAAGGGGTTTCCACACCTCCCAATCCTATAAGGTATGCCTCTATAGGATTGACATTTAATTTCAACTCTTGATAGTAAGAAAGTCTAATCGCACTAGTGGTTGCGCCTGAGTCAATCAAGGCCCGTACAAATCTTACACTATTTCCTCACCCTACCTCTAAGGTTACAAAAGGATGTCAATCAATTATTCTATTGGAACTTACACCTGAGACCTCACACATAGCCATATGATATCCTGGATCTGCATAGGCATCTGTCCTAGGCTGATCTCTTTCCTGTCTTCTCAGTTTCATTCTTCGGATGCATTCCAATGCTTCTGCATGTGCTTCTTCTCGAATTCGCTTTTCTTCCTCTTTATGTTTCTTTGCTATATTGAGTCGATTTAACATCTCCTCCACTGAGGGGTTCCTGATATAACTTGACTCTGCATCCACTGATGTAACTTGGTAGGATGTCGCCTTCTAGAGTGGCTAGTTGAACAGCTCCACTTCTGGAGATCCTATTGATAATCATTGGTCCATAGCCTCTCTTCTCTAATTTCCGTGCATGTTGCTTCAAAGTGTAGACTACGACTAGATCTCCTACTTTCAAGACCTTATCTTTCACATGTGTGTCAAAATTTTTTTTAGTCTTTTCTTGGCTGCATAAATTCTTGCTGCGGCTCTTAATCTTGTTTCACGTAGTCGTTCAAGGTCAAAGACTTTAGAGGAGAGCTCATGCCCTGTCCACTCATGCTCTTGTGCTACTTTCAGTGTAGGTATCAAGAAGTCCAATGGTAGCACTACATTTTGGCCAAATACCATCTGAAAGGGTGTGGCTTGGAGTATCGTTTTATAAGCAACTCAGTGTGCCCAAACAACATGGTGTAGTTGTTTGTCCCAATTAGAGCATTTATTATTCACTAATTTGGTGAGCACATTGCATAGAATATTATTTGTGCTTTCGGCTTGTCCATTAGCTTGTGGGTGATAGGGGGCAGACTTCTTGTGTATCACCAAGAACTCTTGAAGAAGATTTTCAATAACCTCGTTCAAGAAGTGAGCACCTCTATCACTTACTAGCTCTATAGGTAACCCGTATCTTGTGAACACATTCTCAAATAAGAATTTAGTTGTCGTTTGAGCATCGTTCTTCATTGTGGCTTTTACTTCTACCCACTTGGTTAGATAGTCTGTGGCCACGATGATATATTCAGCATGTCAACCCTTAGCTGGGGGATTAATAGGACCTACAAAATCTATTCACCACTTAGAGAATGCAAGTCCACCCATCATAGGTTTCAGAGGCATCTCATCTTTGCGTATAGGATACTGAGTTCGCGGGCACACATCACACCTCTTCACATAGATATGTGCATCCATGTGAAGGGTTGGCCACCACAGGACTACAAATAGGATTGCCTTGATCATCCGATCTGGACCAAAGTGTCCTCCCGCTACACCTTGGTGAGCAGCTTCCAAGATCTTAAGATACTCACTCTCATGGACACATAGCCTTAGATATCCATCTTTTCCACGCTTGTATAGATTATCACCAATGAGTGAGTAATCTAGGGCTTCTTGTTCTAGACTTCTTTGTGTGACCAATGTCATATCTTTAGGGAATGTTTTCGTCCTCAAGAAGGCCACTAGTGGTTCACTCCAATCTGGTACTAGAGACACTTGCTACAAAGTAGCGTGCTCCATAGGTGTTCTAATATCATAGGCTGGGCATTCCTTACACAACTTATGGACATCTCCTTCCATAGTAGGCCAATGCACTCCGAGTCTCCTTAATGTCTGTAGGGTTCTTTGCCTAGAGTAGTGTTGCTCGAATGCACCTTCATGTGCTAATTGCAACCATTTAGCATGCTCAGCCTCTTCCACACAACAAGCTAATATTCCTTGATCTGTATGCTTGTACATACTCCCTGCCATGATATGGTACTTTTGAGCTTTTACTACCTCCCTATCTTAAGTATTTATGATTGGGTGGTTAGGTCCGTATGTCAATATTGGCACCAATGGCTTAGCCCACTGAGGTACAACTTCCAAATTAAACAAGTAAGCATCAGGAAGGTCATCTGCTACTCCTTGTGGGGCCTCTCCAGATGTGAGTCTCGAGAGATGGTCTGCTCTCAAATGAGTCTT
This sequence comes from Ceratopteris richardii, assembly GCA_020310875.1. Lineage (NCBI taxonomy): Eukaryota > Viridiplantae > Streptophyta > Polypodiopsida > Polypodiales > Pteridaceae > Ceratopteris > Ceratopteris richardii. The sequence continues at coordinate 17,775,070 of CM035425.1, read as the reverse complement.
GTCTTTCCTCACCACAACCTCAAAGTCATATTCCATTAGTAAGAGAAACCATCTTACCAATCTACCTGTATTGCATGGCTTGTTTACCAAATACAATAGTGCTTGATGATCAGTAAAAAATTGCAAGCAAATAGTGTCTAAACTTTTTAACCGCATACACCATGCCTAATCCTTCTCGTTCAGTGGTGGTATAGTTTCGTTCAGTTGCATTCAATTGTCTACTAGCATAGGCAATTAGAAGATCCATATTACCTTCCCCAGTAGGTTGTGCGAGTACACATCCAATAGCATAATTGGATGCATCCACGTGAACATGAAAGGGCTTATTCCAATCTGGTGTGGTTAAGATTGGTGTTGAACACAATCTTCTCTTGAGCTCGTTGAAGGAGTTTTCACATTCATCAGTCCACTCAAAATTGGTCAAAAGTCTGTACAGAGGCTTTGCTATGATGGCATACATGTGTATAAAACACCGATAATATCCACAATGCCCCATGAAGGCTTGTACTTCCTTGACGTTCTTTGGCCTAGGTAGTTCTGCAATAGCTCTCACTTTCTCCTCATCCGTGGATATGCCATTCTTTGACACTATGTGTCCTAGAATCTTGCCTTGCTTGACCATGAAAACACATTTTTCTAGGTTCAGGTAGACTTGATATTCTCTACATTTGTCAAAGATTTTCCTGAGTTCAGGTATATGTGTTTGTCTAATGTTGGAATGAGCGCAAAGATCGTCAACATAGACCTCTAAATTCTTCCTCAGGAATTCCTTAAACACATGGCACATCAGTCTCTGGAAGGTTGCGGGTGCATTGGTGAGATCAAAGGGCATTACTCTAAAGGCGAATATGCCCCACTCTGTGGCAAAAGCCATCTTACGTTGATCTTCTGGAGCTATGGCTACCTGATTGTAGCCTGAAAATCCATCAAGGAAGCTGTACACTTCCTTGCCTGCTACTCTTTCTAGTAGGTGATCAGTGATCAGAAGCGGATAGTTATCTCGAATAGTGGCTGCATTAACCTTCTTCAAGTTAATACATACACATAACTTTCCATTCTTTTTGGGCACCACTACAATGGGGGATACCCACACAGTGTGCTCAATTTAATAGATGAATCTAGCTTCAACCAAGCGATCTATCTCTTCTTTAATCTTGGCAGCATAGTTATCATTATATGTGTATGGCTTTTGCTTAGAGGGTTTGGCATCTGAGGTCATGGGGATAGTGTGTGAGCATCTGTCAGGGTCTACACCTTTCAAATCCTTATAGCTCCAAGTGAATACATCTCTGTATTCTCTTAGCAAGGCTATTAGCTCATGCTCTTCTTCCTCCGTCAGGTCATGGCCTATGTACGTGCATCTTTCTTCTCCTTCTTCTATGGCGATAACTACTTTCTTGGTGGTTACTTTGTTATCATAGGCATCTCCTGATTGTGCCTCACGTTTAGGCATTCTTACCATGACTCTCCTATTGTCTATCTCATACTTTTTGAAATTATCAGGGACCTCAAACAAAGATTCTTCTACTTCTTGTGTGACTTCTCTCTTCTTTCTTTTCTTTCCTTCATTCTTAGCGGACACTTTCGTGGTTAACCTTACATCATTTGTAAGCTGTTCATGTCTCTGAGGGTGAACTTCTACTTCATAGAAGTATTCTTCATCTGATGCAAAGGGTGGGTCCATAATGATTGACTCTAGATCAGAGTCACTTACGTCCTCAAATGCATTAGTGCTAGGTTCACATTCTTCAAGAACCGAATCACCCATGATTGGCTCTATTGAGAAGACTGAAATATCATAGCCATCCTCATCACAGTGGGGTTTCCATTGTTCTTCATTGATGGCTACATCCAATGTTGCTAAAATCTCCGCCCAACCATGAGGTTCAAATTCTTTGTCAAGAAATACTATAGGTGCATAGGTTGGGTCTTGAATTGATCTATGGGTTTCCTTCACACCTATCTCTCTGGCTTTTTCTCTCTTCTCTTCTTCTACTGCTACCTTGCACATCCATAAGTCGGTGTCTTCATGCATCCATGAGGATCCTAATCCTATGGAATGCACGGACTCAGTATCATCTTGAGCTCTATGGATGGGATTCCATTGGATGGGGGGTACATCTCTATGAGAGTAGTCCTTGAGATTGACTTTGATTGTGACACCTAAGTGTTGCAAATATAAAGAATTGGTTCCCCAATCCTGTACCACTTGCAATTGCCGCATAAAAGGTCTTCCTAAAATCATCTCATAGGCTTGGTTCTTGCTAAAGTCACATATAGCAAAAGTATGCTCAAACTCTACACCACATGTAGTGAGAGTTATTCCTTCTAGGAGTCCTAAGGGTCTGTCAATGTGACCATCGGCCATCTGCAATTTCATTTTTGTTGGCCTGAGTGCTGGCTTGCCCCAATGCTTCCAAAGGGAAGTGGTAGCAATTGCAACTCTTGCACCTCAGTCCAGAATTGCCTTGGTTGTGTATCCCTCATGGGTAATGGGAAGATAGGTGTTTCCTTCTTCTCCTTCACTCATGTCTCGTATCTTGTCTAGAGGTATTTCTGGAACTGTTCTATGAGATCCTCCCTTGGAACGAGGTTTTGCTACTTCTGGCACTTGTTTGGCTACATGTTTCCATAGTCCTCGTCTAACCTTAAGTAGCTCTTCTAAAGTGAGATTGCACTGCACTTTAGTGTTTTTCACAACCTCTATGTTCCTAGGAACGACTGAGTCTTCGTTTCTTACCATGACCGTGGGTGCTCTCATACAAGTAGACTTAGCTTCCCATGGTCCTATGAAATGGGGCAATTCCTACAAGGAGTTAGACTCGAAGTCTAATCTCTCATGAGACTGGGTACTCTCCTGCTCCTCATAAATGGAAGGAATGTCTTGTGGGAATTGATCATGTGCGTCATCCACAAGTTCAATGGGAGGAGGAACTTCACTCTCTTTAGCCCATTTCTCTTCTTGAATCTCTCGTAGGAATTCTGGTGAGTACCGATTCATAGAAGAAGGTGTGTCTAGTTCAGTGGAGCTAGGCACATAAGCTTCCTGAGGGGAAATGCTTACTCTATCATTTTCCTTGCCTCCTCCTTGGGGGGTGGGGTCCTTTTTTGATTGTGCGATTAGCCTCTCCAATCTTTCTAGCAGTCCATCAAAGTGCAACTGCGTCTTAGCGGAACTAGAGAAGTTAAAGAGGCGACTGGCTTCAAACATGGTTTGAGCCAATTACACCATCGTAGCACAAATTTTAGTTCGTTCAAGCTCTAGTTCGGCTCTAGGGTAACATTTTTCATGATCCGTTACGTTTGGTCCTTCTTGGATTCTGGCCTGGTATGCCTTAAGCATCATATTTAGGTCCTCGAGAGTGGGATCTGCTAAAACTAATCCTACTCTAGGGGGTGGTGGGATTGAGTGAGGTGGGTTGGAAGGTGGTGGATTGGATGGAGATGGAAATAGTGGTGGTGGAGTAGTGTGAGAGTGAGGTTGAGATGTGAGTTCAATTATCTTGGCTCTCGTTTCTCTTAGACTTTCCTCGAGTTCGCTCATCTTCTTTGCCCATTGTCTTTTCATTCTCTTGCGGCTATCTCTCCAAGCTCTCGTTCATTTCTTGGCTATGCTCTCAGTTTCACTAACCTTGGCACTCTTTTCTTGGACTAAACCTTGGTTCTGCTGCAAAGCCTGAGCTCTGGTGACAACTTGCACTGGCGCAGTAGAAGTCACATTGCCTGTAGAGTCTATTACTAATCCAATAACATTGATAGGAGTGATTTTTGGCATATTATTTGGGTTCTTTGGGCAATCTTGTAAGAGATGCTCCTTTCCACAATCTTGACAAAAACCTTGAATTGCCACAGTTTGAGGTTGAGCAAGGGTAGGTATAGGGCAATCACGGATGAGGTGATCTCCCTGACATCGATAGCATGGTCCTCTAGGGAATGGGGGTCGTACCAGCCTAGGTTGAGGTCTAGGGTTGGGATTTGTGTACATGATATTTGCATACTCTGGTTCCCAACTAGGTTCACTTGGATCTTTAGAGTAATATGACTCATTATGCTCAGGTGACTGCATGTAGTAAGCATGTGGACTCTCCACATGAGTAGAGTCAAAACTCTGATCGCTCGGGTCACTTTCTGAAAGCAATGGTGTCACTGGCACTATGGCTCTATTCAGGTTCTCTTCTGCAGTTGCGTACTTTATGGGAATCACATTGGTTGGGGTAGGAGGTTGCTGAGCTAACATAGGTTGAGGCCTTTGCTGGGTTTGGTAGGGTTGCTGAGAAGGTTGCTATGGTCTGCCATATTGTTGGGGTGGGTACTGATTCTGGTATCTTCCCTGTTGAGGGTATGGTTGTGGGTATGTTTGCCTAACCACTTGCTTATTGTATGGGCAATCTTGCATAGTGTGATTAGTGTATCTCCGTTCTATGGTGCAGTACTGACTACTAGGATTCACTTGGGGTTGATCCATAATGGGACATACATTTGCCATATGATCACCTCCACAACTATAACATCTTTTCACTAGGGTAAACCTTGGTATTTGTTTACTTGAGACTCCTAATTTCTTAGCTACGTTCTCGGTGAGTTCCTCAATAGATGTGGATTGCGTGGAAGAGAGGCTAGTAGAACTATCTAAATCTTTGTAGATTTTTGAAAGTTCTAATTCCTCACCTAGGTTATCCTCAATGTCAATGCACATGCGTACACACTCTTCGATAGTCGTAGGGTCCTTTAAGTACACATAAGATCTCAATTTGGTACTTAGCAATCCATCTATGAATAATGCCACTTGTTTGCCTGGAGTGGGTAGCTCTGGAATCGGACACCTCTCTAAGTATTGCCTAAACCTTCTTCTTGTCAGTCTTACCATCTCTTGAGGCATCTGCTTGAAGCTATGTATTAGTGAGGAAGTATTGTGTCGTATGCCACTCTTACAGAATTCCGTAATGAAGGCCTCTAGAAGTTGGTCTATGTTCCTGAACTGTCTCTCATTTAGCGGTTGAAACCACGTAAGGGTTGTGTTCCTAAGGGCTAGACCAAAGGCATTGTATTGCATGAATAGGTCCTCAACTTGTTCAGCTCTCAAGACTTGCCTAAACTCGGCCACATGATCGTAGGGGTCTCCAATGCCATCGAAGTACTTCTTCATGGACTTAACGAGTTGGGTTGGCCTCAAGGTTCTAGTGTGTTCCCTAGGCCTTGGAAAAGGAAAATCATCAACAATTCTTTGGTTTCTTGAGGCTCTAGGTCTCTCAGTTTCCACTCTATCCGTCTCTCTTCTCATCCTTTCTCTTCCCAAGGGGTTGGCAAAACTTACCTCTGGCCTGTGTCTACTTCTATCCCTTTGAGCTCCATGAGCTTGGGATGTTCCAGCTCCTTGGTGGCCATAAGAGACATTAGATCTTGGTTGGGGAAAAATGAATTCAGCCTTCCAAGTGTAGGCATGCCTACCATGCTCTATCACCACAAAGATCCTCTCTGAAAGTATTGTCTAAATAGGTCACTTTGCCTGGGCTATCAAGATCTTTGAACTCATAGATTGTGATCATTCCTACCTCATTCGGTTGATCAGGTTTATATCTCCAAAAGGCTTCATCCGTCCCTCTGTTTAAGAGCAGATCTATGCTCTTATTGTCTTGGGGAATCCACTCTAGTGTGATAATTCTAGTAAGAACTGATTTGCCTCGAGGTGTTTTAGGCTCTCCACCTATGTTTCCTTGCTCTAGGTCACCTATGTCCGTTTCTGGGATCACATTACCAAATTCATATGTCCTATCTGGGTAGGTGGTGACCACATACATGGTTCCTTCTTTGTCCAGGTATGCACCATTTTCAAACTTGACTGCTAGATGTTCTAGTCCAATGGGTTGATCTGGACCACCGATCTTCCTAGGCCGTCCTCATAGATGCAAGCACTTAATTGGTTGGTCCGAAGGTAATCGAGTTGCATCTTGTAAGGGCCTTCAACCCTTTGTAATTATGGCACACCAGAACTTCCTATGGGTCTCTCTATACCATGAGACATCTCGGACTCACTAGTTTCAGAGCTAGGGTAGTGCGAATAATGGCCCAACTGCTGGGCCCAAGACCTAGCAGTATGATTGACACTAGCCTCTCAAGACCTAAGACTCTGTCTATCTCTCCCTAGGTGTCATCCTTATCTAAGGTTCATATGCCCGATTAATCAACCCAAATGTTTCCCAAGTAAAACCTTGTTGCTGATTCGTTCTTATCAATCACTGGATTCTTTTTATTTTGTTATCATGTTTAGGATCTTGTCTAATTTTGCACCATCAAGAATACTTGAGTTAATTTTCGCACTTTAACTTGATTGTACCACATTAAGTTCTTTCCTTTATAATTATCGATCACACATAGGTTATCTTTTGACTTGAACTTGATTTCTTAGATAGCCTTTAACTTGTCTCATGCCTATTGTCACCCTAAAGTACTTCCAACACTCTACGTTCTTAGCCTAAGCTAGGAATTGACTGAGGGAGTTGAGAGAATTTCGAACCTCAAGCTCTTTGCCTTTTGAGTGCTAGTTGAGCCCCGAACACACTTGCCCAAGCCCAATGATCACCTTGCTACAGTTGCTTGAACTCCTTGCTTGCACACCTCCGACCTGTGAAATGCTACCAGTTAGCAATGGTCTTGACCACATTATATTGACAAACACTCTTCAACATGTTGTTGCTCTAGCACAATGGTGAGAACCACGTTAAGAAGCTTCACCTCCTTAATTGTCAATCCGCGGAAGAGATAGGAGTGATATGAAGATCGTGAATGTGAGATGAAGTGAGAGTGAAGGTGAGAAGCATAGAAATGCACACACACATACACACACACTACGAAGAGACAAGCAAGACACAATGGAAGGTGAGAAATCAACTCTATTACTCAAGAACACTATTACAAGCTCAAAAGAACTCTAACCTCCAACAAGCTAACCCCAAAAATGAGCTCTCTAGCTCTTTTTATAGTTTCTAGAATAGTTTTGACCAGTTTCACATCTAGTGACCGGCATAGTTAAAAATTAGGTCCTAGATGCTATTTGGAAGGGTAAACGGTGTCTAAAAATAACGAAAATTGATACGCTTGTTCTACCTAAGCTCCTCAAGCTCGAGGACTCCTCGGCTTGCACAAAATGGAGCTAGAAATTAAGAAAAGGGTTTTTCTATGTTACATATGTTACAATAGTGATAAAAATCACTGTTGGAGGTTTTTGAAAAGTATTTTTAGAACATGATTCTTTGAAAAAAGATTCCACTGGCTCACTGCTCTGTTGTTACATGCTTCCGCGTCATCTGTGCCTCTGGCTGCTTCCAACACCCCCCTCCCTCTCGCTTCTGTCGTCCCTGACAGAACCTTGTTGTGAGGTCTGCCGGATATAGTTCTGTAGGAGGTCATGAGCGAGGGTGTGCTCGGAGATACAAATGCCTCGGGCCAGATCTGCCTCGAGTTTCTCCCAGTCGATTGGTTGCGGTTCTTCCGGTGGCGGGAGCTGATAGTGTGTGGAATAGACCATTCGTTCACAGGCAAATAAGTGTAATAAATGTGTAGGCCTGCTTATGAATACCTCTGAATGGTATTCCCAGAAGCCGGTTGTGAACATCTCTTCGAAAGTCGGCTTGTAGCATGCCGGTAGGTACTTTATTCTGCAATGCCAGACATAACACACTCGTAGCGATGGCGTTGTACTCATATCATATACCAGATCGAAGTTGCCATGCTCAAAGCCCGGGGTGTTTACATGAGGTGCCTTGACGCGTCGCAAGACTTTAAAAATCATTTGCATCATGTCAAAGATTTTGACAGTCATATGCACCGCTATATCATCCATATGCTTTAATCTAGGGAGCCAGTGGCGAATTGTAGCCATCATGTAGCCTACAGTTGGTAACTCGATGGGTGGCTTAAAATAGGGGTAATTCAACCAGTCCTGGCACTGCTTATTGTTTTGTACCTTAATAGCAAAGGTTGTCCAGGAGCGGCGTCGTGGTACTGGTCCCCAACATGGGTTGTACTTTAAGTTCAAAGGTGCCTTTACCCATGTACTCATCATTTCTGGATATTTCTGTAGTAAATATTTTCGCCACTCTGGTTGATAGATCTCTCCTTGCTGCGCATCGATTGGTAGATCGACCTCCTTGAATTGAGTTGCATGTGATGGTTTCTTACCTGTCTCTTTCTCAATGGCTAACTGGTATTCAGCCATTAACATAAAATACGGTTTATACTGTAGCTCATGCCCAGATATGTATCGTTGCGGGGCCAAATGAGCAAAGAATGGAGACTGTAAAATTCTTTCTTCTATCATCGACATGGCATGTAATTGTGCCTCTACTCTAGCTGAGTGTGGTCCCAAGTTCCTCAATAGTCTTCATCCACGCGGGGGTCGGGAGTTCGTAAGTCATCTGGCCTTCGGCCGTGACGCGTCCGCCTGGGATGGGTTGTGGCTCGTACGCCTCTTCAAATGTTTCCTCCACCGGGATGGTGACAGTTTCTTCCTCAGTTGGAAGCTCAGGTGGGGAATCTGGCCTTGGTGATGCTTCATATACTACAATCCATGATTCAAGGTTCGATACCTGGGCCCGTAATGCGTTGAGTTCCTCTAAGATGTCAGGAGAGGGGTCCACAGGTGCTGGTATGTCTTAGTGTGTCGGTTCTCGTAACTGGAGTAATTTGTGATCTTCTTTGAGTTTCTGTAACTCCTCGTTCATGCGGTCGTATTCATCTAGCAATCTTACATGATCTTCTAGCAGCATCCTCATCGAGTCTTAGGGAATGGCTTTGAACCGGCTAGGACTGAGTGGTTGGTCTGGATGGTCTAGGGCTGCTTCTAAGTTTTCGCGATTCTGGTCCTGTAAGCGCTGGTTTTCTTCCTTTGCTGCTGCTAGATGTCTTCGTAGTAAGCCCATGTTTCGTGTTAGTGTTGCATTGCGGACTGTCTGGGCTCTTAATAAGTTATCCAGGTCAGCAGTGGCTTCCTTGGTCTTTTCTTCGCTTTCTAGTTCCAATTTGTAATATGCCTCGCGTAATTCCTGGTATCGGGTGTTCAGAGAGGCATTCTTAATAGACAATAAATTAAGCTGCGACTGTAAGTCAGTGGTTGTCCTCTGCAGCTGCTGATAATTATCGCCAAGAGATGTGTACTCATCTCTTACTTGCGTCATACACATGAACATCTGTCGGAATGCATTATCTACAGTGGGTGATAGTATTAATGGGGTGCTGAATGAAGATGCAGTGGTTGTAGATGCGAAGGGAACGGGGAATGGGGGTGGGAAGGTGGATGCTGTGGTGATTGTGGAAAATTGTGAGGTGCCTAAAAATGTTTGTGCTGTGAGTGAAGTTAGTGATGGTGCAGTGGGTGGTGAGATGTCCATGTCATTGGACGTGTCCAGTGCGGTGACTGTGAATATGGGTGTGATTGTGGGTGCTTGTGCTGGTGTAAATACGGGATTCACAAAGGTTGAGGAGTAATCTACAAGGGGACTGGCTGGTGCAGCTGGGTGGAAAGGGGAAAGAGGGGTTACAGTGGGTCGGGGAGGTGAGACGGGGGAGAAGGTTAAGGGCGGTGGGAATGGAAAAAGAGGTCTTGGAGTTGTGGGGAAGGATGGAAAAGCTGGATGGAGGAATGGGTTGAATGGAAAGGTGGATGCGTGAGGGGGTAGACTAGGTCTAGTGGGTGTGGGAATTGTGGGGTTAGTGGTCGGAAAGACGATTTTTGCTACGTCACTGGCGAATGAAGATGTTGGTCTTGGGGGAAGGAGGGTGAAGAGGGGAGGGTGGATGGACTGGCGGTGATGGAGGAGCAGGTGGGGTGGTCGGTACTTCAGTGACTACTGAGGTATGTACATTTGTAGCGCGGGGTGGGGAATCTACAAGGATGGTTTCTGCTGCCAACGAGCTTTCGGTGACGAGGCGTGCCTCCCTGGCTTGTTCTGAAGACTGTGCTCCTGTTGGTACACGAATGTATTCGCCGGGCTTTGAAAGTAGTCGTACTCTGCGGGGGTCAAACTGTGGTAGTGGCTTTCGTTGCAAGTACCTCAGGGCTTTGTTGGAGCCTACTGATTTGACTAACTCTCTGAATCCTTTGATGTATGCGTCTTCGAATCCGCCTGTGACAAGTTCTTGTTCTTTTATTGCTTGACTCTCTTCCTCTGTCAGCTTTTTGCGTGCCCAAACTTTTTCCATAGTTCTATACAGCTTCTTGATAGCTAGTGTGTAAGCTGCTGCTTTGTAAGTTTCATCTTCATGGGTACTTGTATCACCATGTGTGTCTGTTTGTTGGCCTTGACCGTCTGTCTGTTCGTGCTCTTGGGATTCTTGAGTTCCTTGGCTGGCTTCGTCATCGCCTTCGTCATCATCGGTTGCCAGCTGGCTAGATCAACCGTTTGAGGTCCAGTACATGCTAAGTATAAACCAAACCAGATTCTCTTGTGGGGCATGGTAAAACGATCCTGAGCTGGGAAAGCAAAATGCTGCATGCATATCCGCAATGGCTTGGAAAGCTCAGGGGTTATAGCTGAAATATCCTCCCACTTAGTTACGTCACTACGTTTCATCTGCTCTGGGACTAGTCGTTCTCGCTCCGTCGGAGTGTGCGTTCCATGTATTTTCAGAGCTGCGTGAATTAAATCTTTAGACAAATAAAACCTTCTGAATGGAGGATCATTTACCAAGGATGGTAACATGAATGTGCTAGGTAGATCCTTGTTCTTTGAAGCTATCAAGGTGGTTACTAGGTAAAAGCATCTGTAAAAATCGGGTTTAGGCAGAGGGTCACTAAAGTATTCTGTAAATCCCGCTCGTGCCCAAACGTGCGTTAAATCTTGTGTATTCTTCAGTCCTTCAAATTCTCTTGAAAAGAACTGGTACTTGGTCCATGTGCGAAGATCAAATGCCAAATTGGCCTCAAATATGAAATCAGCATCTGCTAATGGTCCTGCTAGGCCTTGAAACCAGTGAGAATTACGATGAATCTTCTCAGTATATCCTCTAGGAGGATCATCGATCGGCATGGGTCCTGGAAAACCTTGAAACTCTGGTGGTTGCATCGTAGGATAAGATTCCGCGAGTAATTCTCCAATATTGGCCATTGGTGTGCTTGGGCCAGCTTCTGATGGTCCTTCTTCGGTTTGCATGATGACTGACGAGCTAATGGAAAAGATCTGCTACAAAAGATTAACACATTAGCATGGAAATTAATTATGATCCCATTAAGGTGAGACCGCAATCCCTTTCCATAACCGATGTGTAACCCGTGTAGCCAAGTGTGATGAAGTGATTGATGCAATGATTATTTGCAAAACTAATGCAGGTCTCTAGACGCCTACATTGTCAGATTATGCATACATTTCTTGATGAGCTTTTATTATGCATGATGTGGGGTTTTGGTGTATGAATTTATACAAGGTTTGGTTGAGGGTGAATTATTACAAGGGTGGAGTTTAAATGGGGTGGGAGAATTGTTAGATAAGGGGGTACAAGAAGACGTCTGGATACGTTTCGGTATCCATTTCCTAAGAGTCTTTGAGTGGTTGGTGTGTTTCTGCTGAGGGACGAAAAGTGGTAACGGGTTTGGTGGTATTGAAGGATGAAAGATTTCTGAGGGGTATATATTACATGGCTTGAGGGTTGGGCTATAATACATTGTTTGGGTACCCAAATCTGCATGGATGTGGGTCGATTGATAAGATACTTCTTGGCGATCCAAATCTGCCGAGTATTTGTACTTGGGGAAGAAGATCGAGGGGACTTTGGATGCTGACTCTGCTTCTATTGCAACTTTGTCCTGTTCTCGTCTATAGTGTTGCCAATAGCCTGTGGTTGCTGTCCTTTTGGCACCCATATTTGTTTCGTGCCACTTGTTCTGTGATGTTGATACTGCTGCTTTCTTTGCCTTGTATGGTGGTGTCGTCGTTCTGGGTTCCTCTGTTGTGGTTGACTCGTTCGTGGTTGGGTTTGAGAGGTCCATTGGGCGCTCTGCTTTGGAAAAGAAGGGAGATCCAACACTTGCGTGACCTGCCCATTAGGAAGTGATTCGTTATTAATCTTTAATCTAGGCTAGTCCGCAGCAAGTTTGGAAGGATGAGCACCGCAGGGTGTTGTGCTCATTTGGCCGCTGATGCAACCCACCTGACCGCTGATTGTGTCCATCTGCCCTAGCGGTTGGGTAATCGCCCCTTCTAGTTTGTAGGAAGGCCCAGGGAAGATCTCCTGTCGTCCTTCTGATTGACAACTGTCTATAGCCAAGCCCGAGTGGGTTGGTGTAGACGTAACGTGATTGATCTGACCCAAGATCTTCCGGTCTTCCGTCGCATGTATTTCATAGGGTCTAGGGTTACAAACCTCAGTTGGAATGCCGTTAGGGAAGTCAAGCGGTATCACTCGCTTTTGTTCTAAGGTTCCAATCTGTAAGGAGCCTTGTCTAAGATTTAGGTCCATTGAGTGATCGTATAGCCAATCTTGGCCAAGGATTAGGGGTTCTATCAGGTCGTCATCATGGCACACTAGTAGCTTCGCTGTCATGGTCACTTCCTTAATGAGGATATGAAGGTCCACCTCACCCATGCAAGGGGTTTCCATGCCTCCTAGCCCTATGAGGTATTCCTCAATTGGCCGCATTTCTATTCCTGAATCCTTATAGTGGGACCATCTAATCACACTAGTCGTAGCACCTGAGTCAATTAAAGCCCTGAGCTCTTGGCAAGGGTTGCCGTGCTCTAGCCTGACTGTAATGAATGGTCTCCTGTCCACTATACTAGGATGAGTGGTTGACTTTACTTGACACATGGCCATGGGATATCTGGGTGTAGTTTCTAGATGGTTATAATGTTCTCTCCCTAGTCCTTGTCTTCTTAACTCCATGCGTTTAATGCGTTCTATTGCTTCTGCCTGAGCTTCCGCTCGTATTCTATTTTCTTCCTCCTTACGCTTCTTTGCCAACGTGAGTCGTCTAAGCATATCCTCAGTAAGAGGTTCCTGATATAACTTGACTCTACAGCCACTAATGTAATTAGGCATTACGTCTCCTTCTAAGGTGGCTAACTGTACTGCTCCACTTGTTGAGAGTCTGTTAATGATCATAGGTCCATAACCTCGCTTTTCTAACTTCCGTGTGTGTTGTTTCAGCGTATATACTAGAACTAAATCTCCTTCTTTTAGGCCTTTATCTTTCACATGTGCATCAAAATATGCTTTCTATCGCTTCTTCGCTGCATATATTCCTGCTGCTGCCTTTAGCCTGGTTTCTCCTAATCGTTCCAAGTCCATTATTCTAGCTGATAATTCATGGCCGGTCCACTGATGTTCTTGTGCAACCTTAAGGGTCGGTATCAAGAAGTCCAAAGGAAGCACTGCATTCTGACCAAAAACCATCTGAAAGGGAGTTGCATTGAGTACGGTCTTGTAGGCCACTCGATATGCCCAAATAGCGTGGTGTAACTGTTTGTCCCAATCTAAACGTTTGTTGTTCACGAGTTTCGTCAGTACGTTACAAAGGATCTTATTAGTGCTTTCAGCCTGACCATTGGCCTGAGGATGATATGGTGCAGATTTCTTGTGAATCACCATAAAATCCTGTAACAAATATTCAATGACTTGGTTTAGAAAGTGAGTTCCGCGATCGCTCACTAACTCTATAGGCAATCCATATCTTGTAAAGACATTCTCAAATAAGAATTTTGCAGTTGTGTGTGCATCAGTCTTTTTCGTGGCTTTTGCCTCTACCCATTTCGTAAGATAATCTGTGGCAACAATAATGTATTCAGCATGTGTACCTTTTGCAGGGGTGTTAATGGGTCCTACAAAGTCTATACCCCACTTTGAAAATGCACATCCGCCCATCATAGGTTTCAATGGCATTTCATCTCTGCGAGTAGGAAATTGAGTTCTTTGGCACACATCACATCTCTTTACATAGGTATGAGCATCCATGTGAAGAGTGGGCCACCATAATCCTGCAAAGAGGATGGCTTTGATTATCCTATCGGGTCCAAAATGACCTCCTGCAACACCTTGGTGTGCAGTCTCTAGTATGCTTAGATAATCGCTTTCATGAACACATTGTCTTAGATATCCATCTCGTCCTCTTTTGTATAGATTATCGCCAATAAGTGAATAGTCTTGAGCTTCCTGCTCTAGACTGCGTTGTCGTGCTAAAGTCATTCCTTGAGGGAATGTCTTCGTCCTCAAGTATGTCACTAATTGTTCACTCCAGTCTGGTGTGAGAGACACGTGATATAATGTAGCATGCTCTACTGGTGGTCTGTCACAACAAACATTGCATTCCTTACACAACCTGTAGACATCTGCTTCCATCGTAGGCCAATATACTCCTAATCTATGCAGAGTCTGTAATGTTCGATGTTTTGAATGATGTTGCTTTAATGCACCTATGTGTGCTAATTGCAACCAATTTGCATGTTCTGATTCATCTACACAACAAGCAAGAATCTTTTGATTATCCTGTTTATATATGCTTCCTGCCATTATTTGGTATCTCTGAGACTTGGTAATCTCTCCCTCTTTGATCTTTATCCTAGGATTCTTGGGTCCGTATGTCAGAATAGGGACTATAGGCTTAGCCCATTCTGGTGCTATCTCAAGGTTAAACAAATATGCATCTGGTAACTCATCCACTACTCCTTGAGGGGCTTCGCCTGAGGTTAATCTTGAAAGGTGGTCAGCTCTGAGATGTGTCTTTCCTTTCCTAACCACAACTTCAAAATCATATTCCATGAGTAATAGAAACCAACGTATTAGTCGTCCTGTGTTACATGGCTTGTTGACTAAATACAATAGTGCTTGATGATCTGTAAAGAACTTGAACTTATTGGCCAACAAGTAGTGCCTAAACTTCTTTACTGCGTAGATCATCCCTAATCCTTCTCGTTCCGTCGTGGTGTAATTTCTTTCTGCTGCGTTCAATTGTCTGCTCGCGTAAGCTATGGGGAGATCTATGTTACCTTCATTCGTGGGTTGTGCTAACACGCATCCTATGGCGTAATTGGATGCATCCACATGTACATGGAATGGCTTACTCCAATCTGGGGTAGTCAATATAGGTGCTGAGCACAAGCATCGTTTAAGTTCATTGAATGAATTTTCACATTCATCTGTCCATTCAAAATTGGTTAAAAGAGAGTACAAAGGCTTGGCTATAATTGCATACATGTGTATGAATCTCCTATAATAACCACAATGGCCCATAAATGCCTGTACCTCTTTCACATTAGTTGGTCTAGGTAATTCTGCAATTACCTTCACTTTTTCCTCATCCGTAGAGATTCCATTTTTTGACACAATGTGTCCTAGAATTTTGCCTTGTCTGACCATGAAAATGCATTTTTCTGGGTTCAAACAAACCTGATATTCTCGACATTTGTCAAATATTTGTCTTAACTCGAGAATATGCGTCTGCCTGATATTAGAATGAGCACATATGTCATCGACATATACTTCCAAACTCTTGCATAAGAATTCCTTAAAAACATGACACATGAGTCGTTGGAAAGTGGCGGGTGCATTTGTTAAGCCGAATGGCATCACACGAAATGCAAATATGCCCCATTCAGTGGCAAATGCCGTCTTGTGTTGGTCCTCTGGAGCAATGGCTACTTGATTATAGCCTGAAAAACCATCAAGAAAGCTGTAAACTTCCTTGCCCGCAACTCTTTCCAATAGATGTTCTGTAATAGGAAGAGGATAACTGTCTCTAATCGTGGCGGCATTAACTTTTTTAAGGTTAATACACACACGCAATTTTCCATTCTTCTTGGGCACAACCACAATGGGGGATACCCATTCGGTATGCTCAATTTCATAGATGAATCCTTCTTCTATCAGCCGATCTATCTCCTCTTTAATCTTCGCAGCGTAGTTATCATTGTACGTGTACGGTTTCTGTTTTGTCGGTTTTGCATCTGGAGTCATAGGGATTCTATGAGAACATATATCTGGATCTACTCCTTTCAAATCTTTGTAACTCCAAGCAAAAACATCTCTATATTCGTGCAATAGGGCAACTAGCTCTTCTTCTTCTTCAGTTGTCAAATCATGCCCTATGTATGTACATTTTTCTTCTTCTCCTTCTATGGCTACGATTATTTTCTTGGTTTTCTCTCGGTTATCATATACTTGTCCGTCATTCGCCTTTCTATTAGGCATTCGTACCATGATTCTTCTATCTTCGATTTCATATTTCTTGAGATTCTCGGGTACTTCAAACAAAGATTCGTCTTTTTCTGTCATGGTGTCTTTCTTCTTTCTTTTCTTGCCTTCACTCTTAGTAGTCACTTGAGTGGCTAACCTCACCTCATTCGTAATTTCTTCCTGTTTCTGAGGGTGAGTTTCTACTTCGTGAAAATATTCTTCTTCTGATGCAAAGGGTGAGTCCATGATAATTGATTCTAAATCAAAATCACTTGCATCCTCAAATGCATCAGTGTTAGGTTCACACTCTTCTAAAATTGAATCGCACATGATTGGCTCTATCGTGAAAACTGATATGTCATAGCCATCCTCGTCACAGTGGGGTGTCCATTGTTCATTGATGGCTACATCCATGGTTGCTAGGATTTCTGCCCAACCATGGGGTTCAAACTCTTCGTCTGGAAATACTACAGGTGCATAAGCTGGATCCTGAAGGGTTTAGGGATGTTGTTCTGCACCTAAGGTCCTGGCTTCTAACCTTTCTTCCTCTTGTTTTGCTACTTTACACATCCATAAATGAGTATCCTCATGCAACCAAGAAGGATCTGATTCTAATGAGTGCACGGATTCCATCTCTACTGGTGTCTTATGGATGGTATTCCATTGTATTGGGGGTACATCTCGATGTGAATAGTCTTTAAGATTGACTTTGGTAGTCACTCCTAAATGTTGCAAGTACAAAGAATTAGTTCCCCAATCTTGTACAATTTGCAACTGACGCATGAATGGTCGTCCCAATATCATCTCATAAGCATGATTTTTTGCAAAGTCACAAATGGCGAAAGTATGCTCAAATTCTACACCACAAGTGGTGAGAGATATGCCTTCTAGTAAGCCTAATGGTTTTTCTATGTGTCCGTCAGCCATTTGTAGCTTCATCCTGGTAGGTCTGAGTGCTGGCTTACCCCAACGTTTCCATAAAGCGGTGGTAGCTATGGCTACTCCGGCTCCTGAATCTAAGATGGCTTTCGTGGTGTAGCCCTAATGGGTTATCGGAAGATAAGTGTTACCTTCCTCTCCTTCACTTACATCTCCAATCTTTTCTACGGGTATCTCTAGTACCTTATTTTGTGATCCTATTTGTGAGGGAGTAGTAGCAAGCTCGGGGAATTGATTTGCTACATGTTTCCACAATTCTGGTTTTATCTTCAGCAACTCCTCTAGAGTGAGGTTACATTGTACTTTGGTATTCTTGATCACTTCCGTGTTTCTAGGGATTACTGATTCTTCATTCCTCACTACTGTCGTGGGTGCTCTCATATTAATAGACTTTGCTTCCCAAGGTCCTATGAACTGAGGTAATTCTTGTAAAGAATTAGATTCAAATCCTGTGTGTTTACTCAGTTGCTCTTCCTCTACATCATCGTAAATAGAGGGAATGTCTTGGGGAAATTGTTCCTGCAAGTCATCTATTTCTTGAATAGGAGGATGAGTTCCTTGTTCTTTTCTCCATTTCTCTTCTTGGATTTCTCTCAAAAATTCATGAGAGTACATATGTATGGAAGACAAATTGTCTTGACTTTCTGTATTGGGTACTTGAGACAGGGATGGTGCATTCCTTTCCTGTGTCTGTGGGCCAATAGGGTTCCTATGCTGATCCTTTTTCTCTTTGCTTTCAATCAAATATTCTAGCCTCTCCATTAGTCCTTGAAAATGTAATTCCGGTTTTGCCATGTTATTCCAATTAAGATATCTATAGGCTTCGAACAAAGCTTGTGCTAATTCTACCATTTTCATGCAAAGTTTAGTTCTCTCCATTTCTAGATCAGCTCGAGGGTAGTTTTTACTCATTTCAGCTACTTGAGGTCCTTCTTTTAATCTAGCCTGATATGCACGAAACATCATGTCTAGATTTTCTGGCATGGGTTCCGCTAAAACTGATCCTGATTTCTGAGCTGGATTCTCTTCACTCAATTCCTGCGAAGTCAATTCTAGAATTTTGGCTCTAGATTCCTTTAAACTTCCTTCCAACTCAGTTATCTTTTTACTCCATTTTCTCTTAATTCTTTCTCTAGAATCTTTCCAAGATTTCGTCTTTTTACTGCTAGATTCTGCAACTTCACTACTTCCGGCTACTTTCTCCTAATTAAGCTGTTGGTTCTGTAAGAGCGCTTGGGCTCTTGTTATAGCTTGGATAGGCACGTATGTAGGGTTGGATCCATCTGCATTGTTTACAATGCCTATCACGTTGATCGGTGTCACATTCGAAGCATTAACAGGGTTCTTAGGACAATCTTTGATTATGTGCTCTTTGCTACAATCAGCGCAAAAGCCTTGTATGTTATAGTACTGTGATTGTCCTGATATCGGGGGATGTGGACAATCCTTTATGAAGTGATCTCCTTGGCACCTAAAGCATGGTCCTCTAGGGCCCTGTGGTCTCTGTTGTCTTACTTGGGGCCGTGGATTTGGGTTTGTGTACATCACATTAGCATAGTCGGGCTCCCAACTAGGTTCCACTGGTGGACTATCATAATGATATGTTTCTACGCGTTTTGGTGACTCCGTGTAATAAGTGGGTGGACTATCTACATGAGTAGAGTCAAAATTGTTTGAGTTCGGGTCACTTTCTGTGATCAAAGGTGAAGAAGGCACTAAGGCCCTACTTAGGTTCTCTTCTGCAGCAGCGTATTTGACTGAGATGACATTCGCTGGTGGGGGTGGCTACTGGGCTAAGACAGGTTGAGGTCTCCGTTGAGCCTGGTATGGGTAGTTCTGAGGAGGCCTATAGTAATAAGGCTGAGCATTGTATTGGCCTTGATACCTACCTGGCTGTGCGTATGCTTGCGGGTAGTTTTGTCTCACGGTTTGTTTGTTGTATGGGCAGTCCTGAGCCGTATGATTCGTGTATCTTCTCTCAATTGTACAATATTGGCCACTAGGGTTGGCTTGAGGTTGTGTTGCATTGGGACACACATTTGCCATGTGATTTCCACCACAGGTGTAACAATGCTTGTTTGTTAGCACCCTAGGTTTACTAGAAACTCCTAGTTTCTGGGCCACTTTTTCTGCAAGGTCTTCTATTGAGCTCGATAATTTTGTGGGTGCTAGAGATGAACAGTCTGAGTCCTTATAGACCTTTGAGAGTTCCAACTCATCTCCTAAGTTGTCCTCAATGTCTATACAAATTCTTATACATTCCTCTAGCGTTCTGGGTTCTTTTAGGTACACATAGGAGCGCAGTTTAGAGCTCAACAAACCATCTAGAAACAATGACACTTGTTTGGCTTGTGAAGGTAGCTCTTGCATTGGACATCGTTCAACATATTGTCTAAACCTACGTACTGCCAGTCTAACTATTTCCTGAGGGGTCTGTTTGAAGCTATGAATCAATGAAGACGTGTCATGTCTAATCCCACTTTTAGAGAATTCAGTGATGAATGACTCTAAAAAGTGATGGATGTCTCTAAATTGCCTTTGTTGCAAAGGTTGGAACCAAGTTAAAGCGGTATTTTTTAACGTTAGTCCAAATGCGTTGTATTGCGTGAACATGTCTTCAACTTGTTCTGCTCTTAGTACTTGCTTGAATTCTGCGACATGGTCGTAGGGATCTCCTGTCCCATCAAAATAATTCTTCATTGATTTTACTAATTGAGTGGGTCTCAATATTCGTGCGTGTTCACGTGATCTAGGTAGAGGAAAATCATCTCTACCACCTGGTATTCCATGATCTCTTTGTCTATCCGTTCTATTAGTGTCCGTGGTTGTTCTATCTCTCCCCATGGGGTGATTAAAGCTTACTTCCGGTCTCTCTTTATTTCTCTCTCTTTGATTTCCATGGGCTGATGATGTTCCTGCCCCTTGTTGACTTGTATTCATGTTCGTTCTAGATGGAGGGAATACCAATTCACCTCTCCATGTGTATGTGTTTTTAGCGTGGTCAGGCACCACAAAGACTCTTTCTGAAGTCTCATCCAGGTATACAACCTTTCCAGGTGTATCCGGGTCCTTGAACTCGTATATCGTGATGATACCTACCTCACTAAGTAGTTCTGTCTTGTATCTCCAAAAGGCTTCATCAGTTTCTTTATTTACAAACAACTCTATGCTTCTGTTGTCTTGAGGGATCCATTCAGGGATTAGTACTCGTGTCAGTACAGATTTCCCTCTAGGTGTTCTAGGCTCTTCTAATGGTTCTTTTCCTTGAGATTTAGTTTCCGTCTCTGGCTGAATCACGCCAAACTCATTGGTATTGTTTGGCTACGTACTTAAGATGTACATCGTTCCTTCCTTGTCTATGTACGCATCTCTCTCAAATTTCACCACTGGACGTTCCAATCCAATGGGTTGATCGGGGTTGTGCATTTGCACCACTTGCCTTCGCAAACCATCCTCATAGATGCGAGCACCTAATCGGTTGGTTCGGAGAAACTCTAGTTGCGTTCTATAGGGTCCTGGTTTTTCTAAATAGGCTACATTCGACCCTCCTTCTGGTCTTTTTGTGCTAAATGCCATTTCTGATTCACTAGTGTCTGAGCTCTCGTAGGGGTAATTACTATTCAATTGCTGAGCACACGATCGTGCAGTAGTTCTTACACTTGCCTCTGATGATCTAAGGCTTCGTCGATCTGACTTACCTATATGTTTGCCCGATCTAAGGTTCATTAATTTTCTTCCTTGCACACTCAGTACACGCTCAGATCGTCAATGATTCTTTGTTATTACTTTCTTGATTCTTTTTAGATTTCTTTAGATTCTTGTCCTAATGTATGCGTCAGGAATTCGACTTTCTATGGTACTTTGAGTTCCCGTTCCATCAGACTTATGTTCTTTCCTTTAGGTTTTCGTGTCACACACCTTTACTTTAGTCTTGAACTTGATAAATTTAATTCTCTTGAACTTGAGGCTAACGTTTATCCTAAGCTAAGAATTGACTGAGGGGGTTGAGTAATCTTCCAACCTCGAGTCAGCTTTTCTGGTTGTTCTGATGCCCAAGAAGCCGCGCTTCCCAAGCTTTATGCCCTTCACTGCCTTGCCTTGGTTGCCCTTGATTGTCCTTGCTAGACCTGGAAAAATCCAATATTAGACCAATTCACAGTTGGATGATCAAGCACTTGAGTATATACACCTTTTAAGTCCCTTCCCTTTTGCCCAACTTTTCAATGTTTGCCCCCTGGCTTCCTAGTCCCAAACTAGGTCAACCTCAAAATAGCTTATCTAAAAATAGCTTATCTAATGAGCTATTAAGCTCAAAAAACGGACTTCGGATGAAAAAGTTATGACCGTTCAGGCCCTGGGGGGTAAAAACTGACAAATAGGTTTTTGTCCAAATATGAGCTAAGGGGTCTCCTGTGAGTATAATCACCCAAAAATTTCCCAAAAAGAGCCCCAAAATTGGCCAAAAAATGAAACCCTAAAATTTGCGATGGGGGTGCACAATCGCGATGGCGTGAGACAATCGCGATGGTCTGGGACCGTCGCGATGGCGTGAAGGTGAACAATCACGATGGTCTGAAGTGCACCGTCGCGATGGCGTGAAAGTGGACAATCGCGATGGCGTGAGTGTGAACCGTCGCGATGGCTCGATCAAGCGGACAATCGCGATGGTTCGATCAGGCGGACAATCGCGATGGCGTCAATCAACGGTCAACGTGGACAATCGCGATGGTCCAAAGTGAACCGTCGCGATGGTCACATATGCGATGGCGTGAGCCAATCGCGATGGTCCGGGCGCGATGGCTTGAGCCAATCGCGATGGTCCAAAGTTTGAGTTGTCGCGATGGTGTAAGGGTGTCGTCGCGATGGCGTGAGGTGCGAGCCGTCGTGATGGTCTAGCTTGCCACGTGGCACCGTCGACGCGATGGCGTGAGCCAATCGCGATGGTGTGGGGTCAACCGAACAGTCGCGATGGTCCGCGAACCGTCGCGATGGTCCAAATGAACCGTCGCGATGGTCCAAATGAACCATCGCGATGGCGTGAGACCGTCGCGATGGTCCGACCGAGCCGTCGCGATGGCGTGAGCCAATCGCGATGGTGTGACACAATCGCGATGGTCTGAGACCGTCGCGATGGTCCACCAAAATGCAATTTTTTGAGATGCAGCTATGGATTCCTATACATGCAGGGGTCGCCTACACGGTGGTGAACTCGCCTTCCTCAAAATCCGAACTTTGCAGACCATCGCGATGGTCTGACACAGTCGAAAATTTCTGACAGAAACTGAAAATTTTACCTTTTCCAAGCTTTGCTGATGCATTGGAGCTCTGTACCTGCAAGAAAACTCAAGAAAACAAAAGTACATGCAAGCACAAAAGCTCTCTCTCACTCTCTCGCATGCACAAATGAGGGGAAATGAGGAGAATGGGTGGATATGGTGAATTTTCTGATTTTTTTGGAGATGAAGATGATGATGCGGTGATGAAGATGGAGTGTGGGGGAGGTGAAAAAGACTAAAAACTAAGTAAAAACAACAAAAACTGAAATTTTTACCTTCCAACGCCACTTCTTGCTATACTCTTACCATCACACATTCGTCCTAGACTCGATCCCCGGCAACGGCGCCAAATTTGGTGTTGCTCTAGCACAATGGTGAGAACCACGTTAAGAAGCTTCACTTCCTTAATTGTCAATCCGTGGAAGAGATAGGAGTGATATGAAGATTGTGAATGTGAGATGAAGTGAGAGTGAAGGTGAGAAGCATAGAAATGCACACACACATACACACACACTACGAAGAGACAAGCAAGACACAATGGAAGGTGAGAAATCAACTCTATTACTCAAGAACACTATTACAAGCTCAAAAGAACTCTAACCTCCAACAAGCTAACCCCAAAAATGAGCTCTCTAGCTCTTTTTATAGTTTCTAGACTAGTTTTGACCGGTTTCACATCTAGTGACCGGCATAGTTAAAAATTAGGTCCTAGATGCTATTTGGAAGGGTAAACGGTGTCTAAAAATAACAAAAATTGATACGCTTGTTCTACCTAAGCTCCTCAAGCTCGAGGACTCCTCGGCTTGCACAAAATGGAGCTAGAAATTAAGAAAAGGGTTTTTCTATGTTACATATGTTACAATAGTGATAAAAATCACTGTTGGAGGTTTTTGAAAAGTATTTTTAGAACATGATTCTTTGAAAAAAGATTCCACTGGCTCACTGCTCCGTCGTTACATGCTTCCGCGTCGTCTGTGCCTCTGGCTGCTTCCAACACATGCACTAAAAGGTATAGACTCCTCCTTCCCTTTTTGCCCTAAAAAGTATTCTCATTCCCTAGTAGCAACTGATGGTCCACACAAATTTACCTATACTAGAACTCTACACAAAAACTGATGATCCATGTAGAATTCTCAACGAGCTTCCAACAGAACAAAAATTATAGCAATCGGAGTTCGTATGAAGAAGTTATGGCCAATCAGGCACTGGGGAGTCAAAACAGGTGAAACATGCACTCAATAATAGCTCACAGTGTTTTCTAAGGCCTCTTTATGCTTTAGATTTTCCCAATTTTTGGCCAAGGATAAGTTTAATTTTTTTTTTAACCCTAAAAAGATGTCGAATTTGCCCGTCAATCGCGATCAAGTGGTTTGTCAATCGCGATTGATGTGTCAGTCACGATCGACGTGTCGATCGCGATTGACAGGTCCGTCGTGGCTGTCAGTCACGATTGATGGGTCAATCGCGATTGACACGTGGCCCAAAATCGCGATTGACACGTGGCCCAAAAATTTCATCAATCATGGTCAAATGATCGTTGACTGTGTCTATCGCGATTGACAGGTTCGTCGGGACTGCCGGTTGCGATTGACAAGTCAGTCGCGATCGATGGGTCCGTCGTGGCTGTTAGTCACGATTGATGGGTCCGTCGTGGCTGTCAGTCACGATTGATGGGTCAATCGCAATTGACATGTGGCACGTGAAAATTCTATCAGTCGTGGTCAGTCGGTCGTTGACTTTGTCAGTCGCGATCGACGTGTCGGTCGTGATTGACAGGTCCATCGACAAGTGTCTGTTGTCGTTTGTCAATCGTGATTGACAGAAAACTGAGGAATTTTAAAAATTTCAAACACATATTCAAGATTCCCTAGGCCTACACATCACATTTATGCACTTAGTTTAGCAAAAGGATCACTTTTTCTGTCGGTGGCGATTGACAAAGGTCAACGCCTTGGGACCTGCACAGTAAAAAATTTTACCTGCTGGAGCTGGTATAGCTGTTGGGGATGCTGGTTCCTGCAAAAAATCTCAAAAAAGCATGCAATAGCACAAGCATGCAAACGCTCTCTCGCTCTCACTCACAAGTGAAATGAGGGGAATGGTATGGGTATGGTGATATGACCAAAAACTGAAATTTTCGCGATGAAGGAGATGGAGGTGGGAGATGGTGATGATGATGATGATGGTGATGAAAATAAAAGGAAATAGATAAAAGTGAAGAAAATACCTATGACTCCAATGTCTCAACTCTTTGTCTTACCATCACACGCTCGTCCTCAAAGCTCGATGCCCGACAACGGTGCCAAAATTTGGTGTAGCTCAGTGATGAGTAGCACCTCCGTTAATTGACATCCGGGAAGACGTGAGGATGGTATGAAGACCTCGAACAAGTGATGGCACAAGTGTGTGAGTGAGAAACACACTAACATGCACACACATACACACACACGTGCACACAAGGCAAGAACAAAGAGAAAGACAATGGAGTTCTTTAGATTACTCAAAAGTGCTCTTACAAGTTCAATTCTACAACAAGCTAACCTCAAAAATGAGCTCTCTAGCTCTTTTCATAGTTTTTGACTAGCTTTGGCCCTATCCAGACCTAGTGTCTGGCCTAGTTAAAAATTAGGTTCTAGGGCCTATTTGAGGGCTCAAACGGAGTCTAAAAAATATGAAAATTGATAGGTAGGTACTTCTAATGCTCCTCAAGCTCAAGGTCTCCTTGGCTTGCACAAAATGGAGCTACAAAAATATGAAATGGTATTTACATTGGCTTTTAGTGATGAAAATCACTATTTTTGTATGGATTTCTTCTGAACATTTGACATACACTTCCTGGAGCTCCCTACTTGCTCCTTCTTCTTGTGTGTCCACCTCTTTGATGTGCTCCTGTGCTTTGTCCTTGACCTTCAGCTTCATGAAAAATGATAGGCCTATTTGCCAGATCTCTGTTGACTACTTTGCCTACTTTGCCCTTCTCGTTGGCTTCCTTGTCTCGTGAGTCCTTGACTACACTGACCACTGCCAACACACCACCAACACCTCTAGGGGCCTTAAAGGTTCAGAGGCATTGTATACTTCTTTAATTATTTGAGAGCTTGGAACTATCCGGGTCCCCATATTGCCATGCTTGTCTATCTGATCTTGTAACCTTTTTATGAGTGCATCTTTGTCTTTTATTTGTCCATTGGCTATTGTAAGTGCTTCGTTACTTTGCATGAATCATTCACCAAGTATATCTAATCAATCGGCATCCTCTTTGCACTATTTTACAATCTTTGATTCTGCTATCTTCCATTTATTTCATAATTCATTTGTGTCATGCATATACTTTTGTTCCCATAGCTCACATAATTCTTGCTCCTACTTGAGTTGTTCAACATACATTACAACTTGTGCCTTGAGCTCCACTATATTTCTCTGTGTAGCTTCTGATTCCTCTATTGGTTGATTGAGCAGGATCGAAGTCATTAATTCTTTATTTCTATTTCTAAGAGTGTCTGCATCTTCAATATATATCTTGATTTGTGTTTCTAAAATTTTGCTTCTATTCATAAGTCGTACCTTTTTAGCTTCACTTGTTTTGTATTTTTGTGTGCTTTCTTTGATTTGATCATACAATTACCTGTTTTCTTCTATGACCTGATTACAATTCTTTTGTGCAACTTCAAGTTCTTCCTCTTTTCATGTGAGCACTTGTTGAGATTGTAGGACTTGTGCAAATAGCTCTTCACTTAACATTTTGAATCTAATCCTTTTGATTATTGATTGGTCATAATCCTTATAAACTTCCATTTATTATTGTTGTGTGTTATAGCTCTAGTACAATGGTAAGCACCACGTTAAGAACCTCCACCTCCTTAATGTCAATCCACGGAAGAGATAGGAGTGGTATGAAGATTGTAAACGCGAGATGTAGTGAGAGTGAAGGTCAAAAGCATAGAGATGCACACACACAAGAAAGAGACAAGCAAGACACAATGGAAGGTTGAAGGTAGATTCTATTACTCAAGAACACTCTTAGAAGCTCAAGCTCTCACAATTCTACACTAGCTCATACCATCTTACCTCAAAAATGAGCTCTCTAGCTCTTTTTATAGATTCTAGACTAGTTTTGATCGGTTTCACATCTAGTGACTGACATAGTTAAAAAATAGGTTCTACGTACAATTCGAAGGTGTAAACGAGATCTAAAAATAACCAAAATTGGTACGCTTTTTCTATCTAAGCTCCTCAAGCTTGAGGACTCCTCGGCTTGCACAAAATGGAGCTACTAGTTACAAAAATGGTTGTTCTATGTTACATATGTACAAGAGTGATGAAAATCAATATTGAAAGTTTTGAAAAAGTAATAAAAAACATGTTTCTTTGAAAAAATAATCCGCTTGGCTCCCCACTACTTCATTGTAATCCACCTTCACATACTTCCTCATCGTCTGTGCCTTTGGATATTACCAACACCCCCCTCCCTCTCCCTTTTGTCGTCCTCGACAAAACCTTGTTGCGGGGTCTGTTGGATATAGTTTTGTAGGAGGTCATGAGCGAGGGTGTGTTCTGCGATGTGAATACCTCTTGCAAGATCTGCTTCAAGTTTTTCCCAATCTATGGGTTGAGATTGATTGGGCGGCGGAAGTCCGTGTTGTGCGGAGTACACCAGTTGTTCACAAGCAAATAATTGGAGTAGATGTGTGGACTTGCTTATGAATGCTTTTGAATGGTACTCCCAAAATCCGGTAGTAAACATATCTTCAAATGTCATTTTGTAGCATGCCAATAAATAGTTGATTCGACAATGCCAAGTGTAGCACACCCGAAGTGATGATGTCGTGCTCATATCATAAGCTAAATCCTGATTACCATGCTCAAATCCTGGGGTGTTAACGTGCAGTGCTTTGACACAATAAGAAGATTTTAAAGAAAATCTACATCATGTCAAATATTTTGATAATCATATGAGAAGCAACATCATCCATGTGGTGTAAGTGGGGCAGCCAATGGCAAATCGTTGCCATCAAGTATTTGACTATGGGTGGTCCGTGGGGTGGAGTGAAATAGGGGTGATTAAGCTAGTCCTAGCACTGCTTATTATTTTGGACTTTGATTGCGAATGCCTTCCACAAGCGGCATCTTGGGATAGGTCCCCATCATGGGTTATACTTCAAATGCAGTGGTGCCTAGACCCATGTGCTCATCATTTCTGGATATTTTTGTAACAACTCTTGGTGCCAAGTTGGTTGGAAGAATGCACCTTTTTGTGCTTCCGGTGGCAAGTCATCAGGCTCAAACTAAGTTGCATGTGATGGTTTCTTACTCATCTCCTTTTCAATTGCTAATTGATATTCTGCCATTAGCATGAAATATGGTTTATATTAAAGCTCATGGCCTGAGATATACCTACAAGGGGCTAAGTGAGCAAAGTAAGGTGATTGTAAAATGCGTTCCTCTATCATAGCCATGGCGTGTAATTGAGCCCGCATCCGTGTGATGGAGAGTCTTAATCTCCAAAAGAACAAGCTACTCTTGTAATTAGAGCACCTCTATAACAAGAGTAACTCAAACCTTCACCAAATTTAGAGGATCAATGATCAATTATAAAGATTTTGAAAAATCTGTGAAGGAGATGACTACACAAAAAGTCTGCTGCACATATCTCTCTCATTAACTTATCAGTTGTGAAAAGTTTTTTATAAAACTTTGCACAAGGTGTTGCCTATAGTTTGCGCACCTTCTCCAAGTTGAATCACTCCAAAAGATTCAATAGATCTTGAGAAACGATCTCAACAAGTTACCTATGTCTAAAACTACTCTTTTGAAAAGTCGATTCAGACACCTGTAACTTCTAACACTTGGTTCTCTCCATCTGGAACCCATTTATGCAAATAATTTTAGCCATAGATGGCTTACCTTCTAACTTAAATTTTGACTTCTTACTCATGAAAAACTTTAACCTGTGCACTGAGAAATGATCAAATCATTGACCATCGAGATTGCGCCTGTTTCAGGAAACAGTGAACACTTCTTCACATATGAATGTTCCTACTCATAATTCTCACAGCCTGTTTACAATTAGGCTCTCAAACTTTAACCATAGACTCATTAACTATGGACTTAGACATCTATAAAAGGATTCTTGAAATGATGAAGCACAGACGGAGAATGCATAGAAACATCGGGCGCAATTTTCTTTCATTCCTAAAGGAATTTACAACTGAGTGATGAGAGAGACTCAACTCACTTCTAAGATGTCTAATGACTCATACAACTACTGATTTCTCTATCCACATGCTCTCACATATTTGCCCCGACTTTTTACTTGTATATATAGGCAAATATTTACAATATCATGACTATACAAAAGTATAAGTGAACTATCTCTGAATTAATGTACATATGTGTACACATCTTCATCTTCTAAATATGCACTTCCTTCATGCTTCATGACTTAGTCTTTTCTTCAGTCCTTGACTTCAAGTCTTCACCCAAAACCTCAATTGTTGATTCCCCTGCACCGACAGCTCCCCCTCAATCATCAATTGAGGTTTTCTCTATCTTCTTTATGCCTGCCATGTCTTTGAATCTTTGTAGCTTTGGTCCATTCAAGCTTTTGGTTAGCATATCAGCTATCTGATCTTTTGTTGAAGTATGTATGACTTCAATCTCTTTATCCATCACCTTCTCTCTTAGGAAATGGTACTGAATCTCAATGTGTTTAGTCCTGGCATGAAAAACAGGATTAGCAGCTAAATACAATGAGCTCATGTTATCTCCATGAATAGTAGGTGTACTCTGAATGATGTCAAAACTCTTCATCAGAGTCTTAAGCCATATCACTTCCTTTGCAGCTTCAACCATCCCTTTGTACTCTGCTTATGTAGATGACAAATCAACTGTGTGTTGCTTCTTTGAACACCAAGAAATTAACTTATCTCCCACATAACACAAGTATCCATAAGTTGATCTCCTATCATCAGGATTACCTACCCAATCTGCATCACTATATATCTTGATGTTTGTATCTGATGTAAAACCATAATACAAACCCTCTTTGAGTGTACCCTTAATGTACGTCAACACTCTTTGTCCTGCAATCCAATGTTCTTTCCTAGGGCAATGCATGAATTGAGACAAAACTCCAATTGCATATGACAAATCAGGCCTAGTTAATGTAGCATATATCAAACTACCAACCAAACTATGATAAAGTTTCATATCCTTGAACTCTTCACCTCCATATCTGCTCAATTTGTGATTCATCTCCATTGGAGTAGGTGCTACCCTGCAATCATTCATCTTAAACTTGATCAAAAAGTTTCTCAAATACCTTTCTTGAGTCACATACACTCCATGTTGAGTGTATGAAATCTCCATGCCCAAGAAATATGACAAGTCTCCCAAATCACTGATCTTGAATTCTTTCTGCATTTGCTTCTTTAGGTTTTGAATGCCTTTCTCATCTGTACCTGTAAGAATTATATCATCAACATATATGCACATATAAATGAATCCATCATCACTTGCTTTAACAAGCAAGCTACTATCTGCCTTTGATACTTGAAATCCAAGCTCTTTCAAGAACTTCACAAGTCTATAATTCCATGCCCTTGGGGCCTGCTTCAAACCATACAAAGCTCTCTTGAGCTTACATACATACTCTGGATACCTTTCATCTCTAAATCCTTGGGGTTGCTCCATGAAAACATCATCTGAAATATAACCATTCAAAAAAGCATTCTTCACATCTAATTGACATAATTTCCAACCTTTACATGTAGCAATAGCTATGAGTGTCCTAATGGTTGTCATCTTTGCCACAGGACTATAGGTCTCATCATAATCTATACCATAAGTCTGAGCAAAACCCTTCACAACAAGTCTAGCTTTATATCTAGACACACTTCCATCTGCATACCTCTTTGTCTTATAGACCCACTTGCATCCAATGATCTTCTGACTATTTGGTTTAGGAACCAATTCCCATGTCTGATTCTCCATCAATGCATCATATTCTTCCTGCATAGCTTTCTCCCAATTTTCCTTACCTTTTGCCTCTTCATATGTAGAAGGGTCTTCATCTACCTTTATTATATAAGCATAATCTTTGGTAGCCAAAAAAGAAGTGTCATAGCTATACCTTGTAGGTTGCCACTTGTGCCTTGATGACCTTCTAAGTTCTCCACTCCTTGAGGTTTCTGGTTCATCACACTTAGGATCAAACCTTGGTACTTCTTCAACTTCAACCTGCATTTTGTTGTTCTCCTCTTCATCAAATATCTGAACCTTTGATTTACCTCTCTTTTGAGTCACAACTTCTTCATCACCTGCATGAATATTGATTGTACCTGCATACCAAGTACCTTGCTCATCAAATGTAACATCTTTAGATACAATAAATTGCTTTGTGGATGGACTACACAACCTATATCCCATCTGCTTATCATCATATCCAATGAACACATATTTTTTAGCTTTAGGCTCCAATTTATGCCTCAATTGTGATGGCACATATGCATATGCCAAACATCCAAATACTTTGCAATGGTCTAAAGTAGGTCTGTTACCCCACCATGCCTCATATGGTTTCATACCCTGCAAAGCTTTACATGGTAACCTATTAACCAAATAAGTAGCTGTATTTACAGCCTCAGCCCACAAATAGTTATGGCGATTTTTCTCCTTCATCATTGAACTTGCAAACTCAACAAGAGTTCTATTCCTCCTTTCTGCTACACCATTTTGTTGAGGAGAGTACCTGCAAGTAATTTCCCTTTTTATACCTGCATTCCACAAGTAATCACTCAACTCATTAGAGAAATACTCTCCCCCTCCATTTGACCTTAGTCTCTTCAATTTATGACCTGTAATTCTCTCTGCATACACATGATAATGTTTGAATGTATTGAATACCTCTGACTTATCTTTGATCACATAGATAGTGATCCATCTGGTAGCATCATCAACATAAATCATATAATACCTTGAACCATTGATACTGAAATCTTTTGATGGTCCCCACACATCTGTGTGTACCAATTCAAGCTTTTCTGAATACATAAAACCATGCTTGGAATAAGATTGCTTATGAGCCTTACCTAATTGACATGCCTCACATCTGTATGTCATATGTTGACCTGCAACATTAGGTAATCCAAGCACTGAACCTTTGTTAATCATATCTTTGATACCTCTTTCATTAAAATGTCCAAGTCTTTTGTGCCAAAGATCTAACTCAGAGATCTTATGTCCTCCATAGGTGAACAAGGCATGACCAACATTACCTTGGATCTTCAAGGTGAACAATCTTCCTTCTTTCTTCCCTGAAACAGTTTGTTTATACCCATTGCTAGGGTCTTCCACAAACACTCCTTCATTAGTGAATCTTACTTCATAACCTTTTTCAACAATTTGTCCTACACTTATCAAATTCTTAGGAATTGTAGGAACATACAAGACCTTACTCAAGAGGGTGCTACCATCTTTGGCCTTCACTGATCCAATTGACTTCACATTGTGCTTTGTATTGTCACCTGTTTGAACTACATGATTAGTTACCTTATTTTCCAAATCAGTCATCAAAGCTATGTTGCCACTCAGATGA
Organism: Ceratopteris richardii; assembly: GCA_020310875.1. Taxonomy (NCBI): domain Eukaryota; kingdom Viridiplantae; phylum Streptophyta; class Polypodiopsida; order Polypodiales; family Pteridaceae; genus Ceratopteris; species Ceratopteris richardii. Next base: position 17,743,102 of record CM035425.1, on the reverse strand, counting down.
TTGCTACACCCTGAGTCAATGTAAAAAACTCTTTGGTATTCATTTTGCCTCTCACAAGTTGCATTCATTATCAATGTTGAATCCTCCTTCTGATCTAAAGCATAATTGTAGTAGGTATTGTTGTATTGTTGACTTTGGAATCCTCTACCTACATTTCTTCCAAAGTAACCTCTACCTCTGAAATTACCTCTTTGATTTCTGCCACCTCTTCCTTTTGAATTAAAATTTTGATTATGTCCACCATTACTCTGAGTATTATGCCAACAATCATTAGCTAAGTGATTTGTCTTACCACAAATCCAGCAAGCTTTGACTCCATCTTTATTACTCCTGCCTCTTCCTCTTCCTTTGCCACCTCCTCTTCCTCTTAGGAAGTTAGCTTGGCTAGTTGTACCTTCATCCTCATTTGTTTGTTGCTTTCCTTTGATATTCTTCTTCTTATGTTTTGAATACATTACTTGACCTGTACTCTTGTCACCTTCACCTTTGACATCCTGCTCAAAGGTTAACATATGTCCTAGCAACTGATTTAAGTCAGGAGTAAAATGATCAAGTGATAATTCAGTAGACAAAATGAATGGCTTCCATTTGTCATCACCTCTCAACCCTGTGAGGATTTGCCTTACCAATTTATCCTCCTCAATGTCTTCATCAACTGCTCCTAATGCATCTGCAATGTCCTTCATCCTTGTTACATAGTCTGAGATGGATTGAGAGGCCTTCTTCTTGAAAGTGGTAAATTCAGCCCACAAAGATGCCTTCCCTAACTTTGTGGTGTTTTGAAAATGCTCCTCCAAAGCATTCCATATATCACTTGCACTTTCAAGACCTCTAATGTGAGGTAGCAAGGAGTCATTGACTGCCATATAGATAATGCTCCTAGCTTGAGCATCTCTCTTCATCCAATTCTTCAAATCTGATAATTCTTCCCTAGTTGGAACACTAGGATCTCTGAATTGAGGCTTTTCTTCTTCTCTTGTAATATAAGATATCAAGTCTTTGATCATAAGAGGAGCTTCCATCCTCATTGACCATGCTAGATAGTTCTCTCTATCCAAGCTCTCTATTTGAAGAGAATCTCCTATCCTTTCTTCACCTGCATGTTGCATTCTTCAAACTTTATGAGTAATAGATGTACCTTTACTTCGAATAATGTTCCTTTTGTCTTCCTTGATGTCATATGACCTCCTTCTCAAGCTTTGCCCTCAAGCTTTCACCTTTTGAACCTTTAGATGTTGAATTCTTTGCACCTGCAGCAGTCGGGATCCTCCTTCCTTCAATTTTGATGCTTCCTACTCTGATACCACTGATGGAGAGTCTTAATCTCCAAAAGAACAAGCTACTCTTGTAATTAGAGCACCTCTATAACAAGATTAACTCAAAACTTCACCAAATTTAGAGGATCAATGATCAATTATAAAGATTTTGAAAAATCTGTGAAGGAGATGACTACATAGAAAGTGTGTTGCACATATCTTTCTCATTAACTTATCAATTGTGTAAAGTGTTTTATAAAACTTTTGCACAAGGTTTTGCCTACAATTTGCGCACCTTCTCCAAGTTGAATCACTCCAAAAGATTCAGTAGATATTGAGAAATGCTCTCAACAAGTTACCTATGTCTAAAACTACTCTTCTGAAAAGTCGATTCAGACACCTATAACTTCTAACACTTGGTTCTGTCCATCTGGAACCCGTTTATGCAAATAATTTTAGCCATAGATGGCTTACCTTCTAACTTAAATTTTGACTCCTTACTCATGCAAAACTCTAACCTGTGCACTGAGAAATGATCAAATCATTGACCATCAAGATTGCGCCTGTTCCAGGAAACAGTGAACACTTCTTCACATATGAATGTTCCTACTCATAATTCTCACAGCCTGTTTACAATTAGGCTCTCAAACTTTAACCATAGACTCATTAACTATGGACTTAGACATCTACAAAAGGATTCTTGAAATGATCAAACACAGAAGGAAAATGCACAGAAACATCGGGCGCAATTTTCTTTCATTCCTGAAGGAATTTACTACTGAGTGATGAGAGAGACTCAACTCACTTCTAAGATGTCTAATGACTCATACAGCTACCAATTTCTCTATCCACATGCTCTCACATATTTTCCCCGACTTTTTACTTGTATATATAGGCAAATATTTACAATATCATGACTATACAAAAGTATAAGTGAACTATCTCTGAATTAATGTACATATGTGTACACATCTTCATCTTCTGAATATGCACTTCCTTCATACTTAGTCTTTTCTTCAGTCCTTGACTTCAAGTCTTCACTCAAAACTTTAATTGTTGATTGCCCTACACCAACATCGTGCTGAGTGGGTCTGTCTAAGTTCTTTTATTGAATTCATCCATGCGGGGGTAGGGAGTTCGAAAGTGTCTTGGCCTTTAGCCATGACACGTCCGCCTAGGATGGGTTGTGGTTTGTAGGCCTCTTCATAAGTTTCTTCCACTGAGATAGACACAGTTTCTTCCTCAGTTGGGAGTTCAGGTGGGGAATCAGGCCTAGGGGGCTCAGAGAAAATAGCAATCTGTGCTTGAAGAGTAAGTACCTGAGCTCGTAAAGCATTGAGTTCCTCTATGATCTCTCGAGGTGTGGCCTCACGAGTTGGTGGTGGTTGCTATGCAGGTGCACATAACAATAGCATTTTTTGATCATCCTCGAGTTTCTAATATGACTCATTCATTGTGTCATAATCTTCTAGGAGTCTGTCATGATCTTCTAATAATATATTCATAGATTCAGAGGGCACTGCTTTTAAGCGGCTGGGACTCACAGGTTCGTCCGGTTGATCTAAGGCTGCTTCAAGGTTTTCTCTATTATGTTCCTACAATCGTTGATTTTCTTCTTTGGCCGCGGCACGTTGGCATCTCAGCAGTCCAATGTTTCAAGTGAGAGTCGCATTTTTAATCATTTAAGCATGTAACAAGTTGTCAATATTTGTAATTGCTTCCTTCATCTTCTGTTTGTTTTGTAGCTTCATGTAGCTCTTGATATCGCACATTAAGTGAGGCATTCTTAATGGATAACGAGTTTAGTTTCGCCTGTAGGATAGCGAGTTTAGTTGCACCTGTAATTCTGCAGTGGTTTGTTGGGGCATCTGGTAGGTGGTCCCGAGAGATGTGAATTCATCTCTAACTTGTGTCATGCAAGAAAACATATTGCGAAAAGCGGTGTCGCTTGTGGGCTACAATATTAATGGTGGAGTAAATGAAGATGTTGTGGGTGTGGGGGTGGATGCAAGGGGAAAGGGAAATAGGGATGGGAAACAATGCAGTGGTGACCATGGAGAAGTGTGACGTGCCTAAATGGGGTGGTGAAATAGATGAGGTGAGCGATTTTGCGGTGGGTGGTGAAATGTCCATGTCACTAGACATGGTGTCGAGTGTAGTGATTGTGAAGAGTGGAGTGATAGTGAGTGCTTGAGTGGGTGTGAATACAGGATTTACAAAGGTTGAAGAATAATTTACAGGTCGGGTTCCTCGTATTGCTTGGTGTAGAGGAGAGGATAGAGGGAATATAGTGGGGCAGGGAGGTGAGATAGCTGAGAAGGTCATGGGAGGGGCAAATTGGAATACAGGTCTTGGGGGGATTTGGAAAGAGGGAAAGGATAGAGTGAGAAATGGATTGGGCGGAGTGGTGGGAGATAGAGAATGGAGGATAGGTGGAAGGGTTGCGGGAAGAGTTTGTGGGGTTGAGGCAACTAGGGCTTCTACTACAGCACGATCATGGAACGTGGATGGTCTAGGAGAGGTAGGGTGTAGAAGAGAGACTAGACGGGGTGGAAGATGAAAGAGGAGCAGGCGGGATGGTGGGTACGTCAATGGTGGTACTGGTAGTTACAGTAGAAGGATGAGGTGAGGAGTCAATGACGATGGTCGCTTCTTCAAGTTGGTCTTTTGGAATAAGTCGTGCTTCCCTGGCATGTTGTGAAGACTGGGCATCTGTTGGTATGCGAATATACTAACCCGGTTGTGATAGAAAACGAATTCGTCGTGGGTCAAACTTTGGTAGTGCTTTCCTCTACAAATAGAGAAGTGTTTCATTGGTTCCAACTGATTTAACCAATTCTTTGAAACCTTGAATGTAAGCTTCTTTGAATCCTCCTGTAACAAGTTCTTGTTCTAAAATCGCTTGACTTTCTTCTTTTGAGAGTTGTCTGCATGCCCAAATTGCCTGCATAGTGCGATATAATTACTTGATTGCCAAAGTGTAGGCATTAGCTTCAAATGTATCATCTTCATGAGTGCTGGTGCCACCTTGAGCTTCAATTTGTTGTTCTTGTTCATCATGTTGCACATCTTCTTGAGAGTCGTGGCTGTCTTGACTAGCTTCATCATCTCCGTCTTCATTGTCGGTTTCTGTCCTCTCTTCTTTTGAGCTAGAGACTACTTGCTCCTGTGGTTGATCAGGGGTGTGGTAGGGTAACTGGGTCGTTCATACTCCTATGAGAAAAATTGTCCTTCTAAAAATTGGAATTCACTCGAAAAAACATCATGCATTTCAAAACCAAAAGTGATATTCATTGGTTCTGCCTCCAGATTAGGTATAGGGAAAGTGAATGCTTCTGCACCAATGGTGGTGGGAAGTTTTGTTGTTGTAGTGGTGGGTTCTTGAACTGTGGTTGTTTGAGAGGTAATAGCACTGGTAGTGCCTTCTATGATGACAGGTCGTGATAGGCATATATGGATGGGTGGTTGTTGCAGAGCTAAAGAGCGCACAAAGCAGAGAAAAAAGACGGGCCCCAAAATTTTTCCGATTTGGACACACTACTTTTGTATCATAACCACTCTTGTATATATTTTCCATTGTAAATGCACTAGAGGAGTCCTCTAGATGCATCCCCACAGAAGATTAGTGAATTACCCATGTACAATAGTAGGAAGTTAACATTTTAGTGAATAAAGTGCCGGTCTCTTGGGTGAAAGGACCAAACTTAGGGCACTAGTATATAAGTCAAAAGTGACTCATTGTAAAGGACTTCTTGTCATTGTGAAGAAGAGCACTTCTGAAATTTCGAGTTTGCCTCTTCCTTGCTGATTTTGATCTTCATTTTGCTCATGTATGTGTGTGTGATGCTTGAAATGCAAGTGTAGGACTGTTGTCTACCCCTTCCCCCTTGTTTTGAGTGGCTGTAGTGCATACGTAAGCTAGGAGAAGCAAAAACGCGGGTGTTAGTGGTTCCCGTAATTCACTGTTTCTGCCATAACTTGCAGCAGAGTGGTCAGAATTGAGTGAAACCACTACTGTTGGATTCGTCTCGGCGAGAGCTTCGAAACGAGTACCCTATTGCCTATGTTCGGAGTTCTGGGCTGGGAGAAAACCTCAAAAAACCAAAACTGCTGAAAAGAGGCTTGCGGCAGCACTTCCAGTTTTTCAGTAGGTGTGGGTAGTATTAGTCTTTTCTCATGCTTGGATAGCTAACTCACTTCATTTTCTATCATGCGTGCACATGTCTTCATACACTTGGTAAGTCACTCCTTAGGATTGATAATTAAATGTGTGAAAAGAACTCCACTATATGCACTTGTATGGCAATCGAGGTATAGTCTCATTGGTACAAGTCCTTGAGTCATTGCGGCTCAAGTACACACGTTTTTGGCGCCGTTGCCGGGGAGGCACTCCACCAAGGTGCCTTCGTGATAGTTAGAGAGCAAGTGTGATCGAATCGTACTTGTAGAGGTGAATTTGTCCATTGACGAGTAGTATTCCATTTCAGCACTTGTCGCTTCCCATCCTTGAGGTGTGTGTGATAAGTTTTAGGTTTAAGTGTAGGAGGAGGGAAGAGAAGGAGGAGTTAGAGTTAGGTTAGAAGGAGAGGAAGAGTGAGGAAAAGAGGAGTAGGAGTAGGTCAAAATCCTCAGAAAATCTCCAAAAATTCAAAAATTTTAAGTTCAGTCAAACAAATATAAAAACCAAAAAAATTTGGCTCATTTGACACTTCACTGTGTTCTGGTATCGTTTGCGAGCAGCGACCAGTATCGTGGACTTGGTATCGTGGCATTCAGGCAGTAAGAGCTAGGTTTTGAGTTCACATTGCAATCAAGACAATATCAAGGTAAACATTCTCTCAATTCACCTGCCAAAAACACTTTAAAATTGATCAAACAAGTGATTAAAAATTTGCGCAGTATCGCGGGGGGAAAAACTGATTTCTCTGTTATCTTTTTGGGTGGTACAGAGGTCTAGGAAGGAAGAGGAGAGTGAGGAGAGTAAGGGGGTAAAAAAAGTTTGAGAAAAACCTTACTTTTGGCTTGAGTATCGCGATCGGTTGAGTTTTGGTATCGCGATACCAAAATTCCCTTGTATCGCGACACTCGCCATCAGTGTCGTATCGCTTGATACCTGCTTTGGTATCGCGACACCATTCTGGTATCGCGACACTGAGTCGGTATCGCGATCGCGCTTGAACTCCGGTATCGTATCGCCCGGTACTAATACTTGGTATCGCGACATCATTGTGGTGTCGTATCGCCTAAGTTTCTAGTATCGCGACCTCACCTTACCGAGTGGTATCGTATCGTTTGATACAGTGGTATCGCGACACTACCCTGGTATCGCGACACTACTTCAGTATCGCGATCGTGCCCTCCCAAGTGTCGTATCGTCGGGCGCTTATCCTGGTATCGCGACACCGTAGTGGTATCGTATCGCCAAGAGTGGTATCGCGATCGCACTTACTGCGGTGGTATCGTATCGTCTCCTGTCCAGGATCGTATCGCGACACCACATTGAGGTCGTATCGCCTCTTATCCCCAGTATCGTAACGTCTACTTTGCCGGTATCGTATCGTGGTATTTCCCAGTGGAGTATCACGACACTATATCTGGTATCGTATCGTCTGGCACTACAACCTGGTATCGCGACACCAGATTGATATCGTATCGTCTGGGTGTCTGGTATCGTATCGTTTGGATCTCTGGTATCGTATCGCCGAGAGCAGTATCGCCAAGTGTGGTATCGCCCAGAGGTAAACCCTTCTTTTGGCAAACAAACTGGATCATTGGTAGAGCTGTCCAAAGTGAATCTATGCAGCATAAAGAGAGGTTTTAGAGAGTGAATGAACCTGAGGTCAGGAAGAGTTCTAGGTAGTAGAAGGAGCGTCATATCCTCAGTAGGGAGCACAGCCCAGGCTAGTCATCACTCAGTCTACTTAGAAACTTCCAGTGACTCGGAAGAGGAGCTACTTATGGCTTCTGAAGACATGCAAGGACCTGCACCAACAGGAAACTTCATGACTACTGTTGAAGGAGACTACCGTACCTCCTTACAATATATATCCACAAATGCCCAGGAGATTCCAATCTACCTGGATGGCTTAAACAGGTCCGTTGCCAGAATGGCAACAGCACAAAATGTCACCATCATACCACGACCAGCTGTCAAATACGAGGGAGGTGCTTACATTGACAAAATGGGTCACATCTACATAGTAACTGAATTTCCAGAGAGAATCAATGAAAGAGGAGAGTTTATGGATCCCAACAACCCTGAAGAGTTAGTGACCACCCCTAGAGGCAGATCACAGGTATCACGGGTCTTGAGAGGAGACTTGATACCTCAAGACGACTACTTGTTGGAAGTTTACATGATTCACGGAGCAGACTTATTGCTTCAAACTGACGTACCTGTTCAAGGAATCGGAGAGAGCCCCATGACATTCTATGAGCTGAAAGACCCAGATGACGAAACTAGACTCACTTACCTAGATAAGAATCAAAGAAGATATTGGCCTGTAGGTGCCCTAGACAGGGCTCGGCTGAGATATATGGGTGCGCCTGTATTTCCTCAAAGAGAGCAGGCAACTACCTCGCAGAATCCTTTTGGAAATCAACAAGAGACGGAACATACCACATCAGGACAGACCAGTCAAAGAAGTGTGCCCAACCGTACTCATGTACAGTTTGCAACTCCAGGTGAGCACACACATAATCAGACCCACACTGGGATGGGGAACCATTTCCGACCACCGGTCAGGCCACGACCACCCGTGGGAGGACAGCCAGGTATGCCTCCATTACGACCAGCTGCCCCAGTCTTCCCTGTAATGCCCAGACCACCTGAACCAATGAGAAGATTGAGACCCATCCAAGTGGCTAAGTGTATGAGAAACCACTATGATGGATTAGGGGAGCCATACGATCATATTGCCGAATTTAAACAAGTTCTAAGAGCAGAACAAGTTGAGGACTTCTTTGTGCAGTACGAGTCTTTTGGACTCACCCTCACAGGAACAGCTCTAACTTGGTTCCAACCTCTAGATCCCAATCAATTTGGAAACATGGAACAATTCTTTCAAGAATTCATTGGAGAATTTACAAAGAGAGGGATTAAACACAATTCTGCATCGTTGATCCATAGCTTTAAACAAAACCCTAAGGAAACTGTGAAGACTGCTGCCCGAAGATTCAACCAATACGTGGATAGATGCCCAATGGCGGAGAGACCAACTCAACAAAAGATGATTTCATTATTCCTGGATGGACTCTCTAACGGGACCCTAAGAACCCTAGTGTATGTGAAGAGACTGCAAACATTGAGTGAATGTCTTCAAGAGTGCATCGACTTGGAAGATAACCTTGCAGAGGACCTTAAAGGTACTACCGACCTCACAAAATCAGAAGACTCAAGAAGCACGGTGACGTCCAATTCTAGTAATGTGGAAGAACTAGCAGAACTATTAGCTAAGAAACTAGGAGTCCAAGGACAGAGAGCTTACCAATATCCAGCTCAAAGAGTGCCTATGTTGAGGAGGTGTAACTTATGTGGAGGGGAACATCCCACACACTTGTGTGCCAGAGGAGGAGCTGGTGCACAACCAATGTATCCACACAACAGACAGCAACAACAAGGGACTTCTTCATACTGCCATATCGAACAAAAATATACCAATCACACGACTGAGAACTGTCCCTTTAATAGGCAACCACGACCCGTCAATCCACCACAATACCGACCTTATGGATACCCACCTAGAGAGCTTGGTAGGGAGATGCCTAGATACAACCCGTATCCGATAGGAGCACAAAGACAATATGAGCAAGCACCGTATCCACCACCACAACCAGTATTGGGACCCCAACTGTCACAACCTCAACAAGTTGTACCTGTGAAGTATACTCAACCAGAAGAAAACTTGGAAAGAGCCATAATACCATCTTCAATATCGACCAATGTAGAATCAACCAACCAAGGGTATGAACCCCCACCAGGAGAGTACTATCCATATGAAGCCAACATAATGGAATATGAACCAGCATATGACGTGGCCTATTATGGATATGAAGGATTTGATCAGAATTATGGAGCGGAAACTGCAACTTTAATGTACACAATGCCCAAAGCACAACAACCATTAGACCACCAGTGCAGAGAGGACCGTGTTATAGATGCGGAGGGGATCACTTCATTCGGGAGTGCCCTCGACCTTACAACCCTCCACCACCCAGGATTTGGGAAGGATATTGTAGTGATTGTGGGAAAGAACATCTTTTTAGAGATTGCCCTAAGAACCCTACAAAAACTCAAGGTCCTGCACCAATCAATGTAATAGAGGTCATAGAAGAATTTGGAAGTGATAAGGAATACACTGTACCGCTGAAAGCTATTACTAGGGCTCAAGCAAAACAACAAACAGGAAAACAACCGGAAGAGAAACTAGAGAACAATAAAACAGTAGAACCAAACATTCAAGTAGTCGAGGATTCGGAGAACTCATGTGAGAATTCCCAAAACACCAAAGTACAAAAATGGAAAGAAAGACGAGAAAAGCTCAAAGAAAAATGGGCAAGAAATAAGAGCCAAGACAGCAAGAAACAAGCGAAAGATTCTAGAAAGCATAGTACACAAAAAACACATAAGGAGATCCCTGAAACACCACCAATTAGCTCAGAGGAAAAGAAGCCAGGATCAATTCTAGCTGATCCAAAACCCGAGGATTTGGACATGTGGCTAAAAGCATACCAAGCTAGAATCACAATGGGACCAAACCTAGAGCAACATGAAAGACTCTATCCTCAAGGGGAATTAGAGAAAGAAAGACTGGCGATATGCAAAAAGCTCATAGAAGTAGCACAGGCGACTCTAGAAAAAACTATCCCAATTTTGCCTGAAACAAGGATCGCACAGGAACTGTATGAAGAGTGCATCCAACCTAAGGATAAGGAACCTAGAAGGGAAGATGATCAAAATGAACGAATGAAAATTCAAGAAGAACAGGTATCCGTAATACCCGACCTAGAGGAAGATTGGTCCAAAGACTTGTGGGATAGAATCAGAGGAGAACAATGGAAAAAGAATGGTGTCGATCCACCACCATTTAATGAAATAGATGTGGAAGACTGTCAATCCCATCCTAACCTCGAGGAGGCCTATGAGGAGATTTCAAGACTTGATAGAGGTAGGGAGGAGACCATAAGCATTTCAACATTGCCTAACTATATGGGGGAGTATGAAGGAGAGTCAGTGGTAATACGAGCACCCACGGTGCCTGGAAAAGGATCAGGAAAAGGAAAGGAGAGTTCTCATAACTTGACAGAGTTAAAGAAAACAAAAGTTCAATGCCAACTAACGGTGGAAGAATTGCTTAGACTGAAACCCCAGTTGTGGAAGCAGATGGCAGATCAATTGAAACCACTGCCCAAGAATGGAGGATCAAAAGAAAAGGAACTGGAAAATAAGTCCACAGTACAAGTTCCAGTCGACAAAGTAGGAGAATTCAGTGAAGGAGATGAAGGGAATACTTGTTTACCTGTCATCTACAATGGGTACATGACCAAGGCCATCTTAGACACAGGAGCTGGAGTAGGAATTGCAACGAGGGAAATTTGGGAAAAGTGGGGAAACCAAGCCTTACGACCCACTCGCATGAAGCTACAATTAGCAGACGGTCATGTAGAGAAACCCCTAGGAATATTGGAAGGAATTAGGTTAACAACATGTGGAGTAGAATTTGAACACACATTGGCCATATGTAAGTTCGAAAAAGCAAACAATTATGAAATGATATTAGGACGACCATTCATGCGACAGATGCGAGTAGTACAAGATTGGGGCAAAGATTCATTATATCTCCAACATCAAGGGAACACTACCAAGATAAACCTGCACACATTCGCTTATCGGGATGTCCCTCCATTACAATGGAATCCAGTCCACAAAGAGGAAGATGACCTATCCATTCACAGTGCTGGATCAAGTGACCAATCTTGGATGCACGAGGATGCCCAGTTGTGGATGTGCAAAGAAGCCAAGAAGGAGGAGTGTAAAAAACAAATGTGGCCAATAGGGCACCCTAATTATCGATCAATAGAAGACCCCGACTATATGCCTCAAATTTTTTCAGATGAACTCTTTGAGCCACATGGCTGGATGGAAATCCTAGCCACATTAGATGTGTGTGTGAATGAGGAAGTATTGACGATGAACGACTGTATAGACGAGGAAGGATATGACGTGAACCTCTACATGGTTGTCCTCCAAGAAGTAGAAGCAGGGGAAATCGTAGAGGAAGAGTGGAGAGAAGAATACGAAAGCATAGAAATGGAACCAGAGTTCGACTCTGAAGAACAATATTTAGAAACCATGCAAGAAGAATCAAAAGAAAGACCAACAAAAGTCTTAGCAATTGACACCATCCCAAGAATACACGAGCATAGAGAGGACACAAGTAAAGTGGAACCTGAACCAGACCACTTCGAAGTTCCAGAACATTTTAAAAGATACGAAGTGGAAGAAAGGAAAATAGCAACTCAAATGCCTAAACGAGAGGCCCGGGATGGAGAAGTCTATGATAACAAGGAACAAACCAAGAAGGTTGTCGTAACGATGGAAGACGGAGAAGAGAGGTGCACGTATATTGGAAAAGATGTATCGGAAGAAGAAGAAGAGGACCTCATACACCTCATCCGAGAGTATCGAGATGTATTTGCTTGGACGTACAAAGACCTCAAGGGTGTAGAACCTAGCATATGTGCTCATCGAATTCCTATGACAACAGATGCAAAACCTTCCAAACAACGCCCTTACACGTATAATGAAGTTTATGCAGCGAAAATAAAGGAAGAAATTGACAAACTACTAGCGGCAGGGTTCATATACGAGATAGAACACACAGAATGGGTATCGCCACTAGTAGTAGTGCCCAAAAAAAACGGAAAGCTAAGGGTGTGTATCAACTTGAAAAAAGTAAATGCAGCAACTATACGAGATAGTTTCCCTTTACCCATCACAGACCATCTTTTGGAAAGAGTTGCCGGCAAGGAGGTCTATAGCTTCTTGGATGGATTCTCTGGTTATAACCAAGTAGCTATTGCAACTGAGGACTAGCATAAAACCGCATTCGCGACTGAATGGGGAATCTATGCATTTAGAGTGATGCCTTTCGGGCTCACTAATGCGCCAGCCACCTTCCAACGACTGATGTGTCATGTTTTCAAAGAATTTCTGAGAAAAAGCATGGAAGTATACGTAGATGATCTGTGCACATACTCAAATCAACGACCAGATCACATACCGGAACTGCGGAAAATATTCAACAAATGTAGGCAGTATAGAGTCTGCTTAAACCCAGAAAAATGTGTCTTCATGGTAAGACAAGGAAAAATACTAGGACACATAGTCTCAAGAAATGGAATATCTACAGATGAGGATAAGATTAAAGTCATATTGGACTTACCAAGACCCAAGAATGCGAAAGAAGTACAAGCCTTTATGGGACATTGTGGATATTACCGTAGGTTCATTCACATGTATGCCATAATAGCTAAACCCTTATACGGTCTATTGACTCAGTTTACTTGGACAGACGAGTGTGAGAAGGCATTCAACGAGCTTAAAAAGAGGCTGAGTACAGCCCCAATTCTAAAATCACCCAATTGGAACAAGCCTTTTCATATTCATGTTGATGCTTCGAACTATGCAATTGGATGTATCCTAGCTCAACCGGCGGATGAAGGAAAGCTTGACCATCCAATCGCTTATGCGAGTAGACAATTAAACCAAGCCGAAAGAAATTACACGACTACGGAAAGAGAGGGCTTAGGAATGGTCTACGCAGTGAAGAAGTTTAGACATTACCTCTTAGCCAACAAGTTCAAATTCTTCATAGACCATCAAGCCTTGTTGTATCTAGTCAATAAGCCTTGCAACACAGGGAGATTGGTACGATGGTTCTTATTACTAATGGAGTTTGACTTTGAGGTAGTAGTCAAAAAAGGAAACACACATGTGAGGGCAGACCACCTTTCTAGGTTAAAACACGGAGAGCCACCTAGCGGAGTACCGGATGAATTACCAGATACATATTTGTTCAATCTTGAAGTATGTCCTAAGTGGGCGGAACGATTAATTCCCATACTCACTCATGGCCCTCAGCACCCAATCAACAGGAATAGCAAAAAAGAAATTTTTCAATCAAGGAACTTACACATCGTCGCAGGAAACATGTATTATAAGGAACCTAACGGAGTTTTATTGAGATGTGTCGAGGAGGATGAACAGAAGCAACTAATTCAGCAAGCACATGTCAACAAGTGGAAAACCCATCAAGGGATGCACGGAACAATACGAGAATTAAAAAGAATAGGCGTATATTGGCCTGATATATCCAAGGACGTTCATGAGCATGTAAGTAATTGTGTAGAATGCAAAGAAACTAGCCCTGAGGATCATGTGTCCTTACCTTTTTCTAACATAGCGCCTAATTGGAGTAAATCATTAGTGCAATTCCTCAAAATGAAAGAGCACGAAATAGGAGCTAGTCTAGCAAGAAAGCGATCCTTAGAAGAAATGAGCAAGGATTATGTGATAATGGGGAAACAACTGTTTCGAAGAGGAAAAGACAATCAACTCAGACTATGCGTGCATGAAGGGGAATACCTTCCCATATTAGACATGGCACATACAGGAGCTACGGGAGGACATTTTTCAGCAGATAGAACGGTCAAGATGATTCTCTTTGCAGGCTTGTGGTGGCCAACTCTACATATGGATGCGGAGACATATGTGAGAAGTTGCGAAACGTGCCAGAGAGCAAAATATCCCATTAGAAGAGATGACATGCCTTTAAGACCCATGGTGTGTGCGAGAGCATTCACCAAGTGGGGAATTGACTTCATAGGACCTATCAACCCACCTGCGAAAGGATCACATGCGGAGTACATCATAGTAGCCACCGACTACTTGACAAAGTGGGTAGAAGCGAAAGCCACTCGAAAAAATGATGCTCTAACCACAGCAAAATTTCTCTTTGAACACATATTCACACGCTTTGGACTACCGATCGAGATAGTGAGTGATCGAGGAACTCACTTCCTAAACGAAGTCATTGAATCGCTAATGAATGAATTTCTAGTGATCCACAAAAAATCAGCCCCATACCATCCTCAAGCCAACGGACAGGCTGAAAGTTCCAACAAAGTACTTTGTACTGTCTTGACAAAGATTGTCAATAATGGAAGGTCAGATTGGGACAAACAATTGCATCACGCAATTTGGGCCTTCCGAGTGGCATATAAAACGGCCATTGGAACTACACCTTTCAACCTCGTGTATGGGCAGAATGCAATTTTGCCAATTGACTTCTTAGTGCCTACATTAAAAGTAGCTCAGCAATATGAGTGGAACGGTCATGAATTGTCTCAGCAATTAGATCAAATTGAAAAGCTGCATGAGACTAGATTGCAAGCGGTAGCAGGCATCTATGCCGCTAAACGGAGACAAAAGGCATACTATGACTCACATATTAAAGATAAGGGACTAAAGGAAGGCGACTTAGTCCTAGTATACACCCTAAAACAGCACGCAAAGAAGCTCCAAAAACGCGGATATGGTCCCCTGATCATAAATCGAATCTCCACTAGTGGTGCAGTCAATCTCGCCACACTAGACGGAGACATTCTTCCCAATTACATCAGTGGATGCCGAGTGAAACGATTCATGGAGCCTCTGACCGATGAAATGCTAGCTAGACTGTTGGGAGCTCAAAATAGGAAAAAAGAAGAAGAACGAATTCGAGAGGAAGCCCGACAAGAAGCACTAGAACGCATTAGAAAACACAAGGAGTGGATCAGGCAAAGAGATGAACGCTATATCCAAGGCGAAGTGCCCATCCCTATGGCAAACTACCAGGTCAAAAATGGTGACGCCACAGGTATATGTAAAACACAACCTTACCTAAACCTAGGGATTGGTCAGACGGAGTATAAATTGATAGACGCATTGATAGACTCAGGAGCAGGCCTCAGCTGCATGTGAAAGAGAATAGCCAATGAATTACAATTGGAATTGAATCCCACGAAAGCCAAACTAATAGGAATTGGAGGTCACACCCTAGATTGTATTGGAACAACTAATGTATCCCTTCACATAGGAAATTCCTCCATGGAACAAAGAGTCCTAGTATGTGAGGATAACGATTTAATGGAAGACTTCATTCTGGGACAAGACTGGATCATTGAAACAGAAGCATGTATCCACCTGGCTCAAGGATATATTTCAGCCACGATAGGGCATAAGGAGGTTTTCAGCTTGCTCGAAGAGAAACCATGTAACCAAACCATGTCAATTCCAGAATCAGAAGAAGTTCAAGAAGCGACGAAAGATAGTAGCGACTGTGCTCAACCCTCAGAAAGCAAATGCATAGAAACTGAAACTTTAATCATGCCGACATCACCTATAGTGTCAAAGCTACCTGAAGTAAATGAGAATCAGCCAACCATTGAGGAGACGCTCTTTCCTAAACAGGCTCAAGGCCCCCAAAGATCGCACTGTTGGAAACCAACAAGCAGATACTCGAACAGACCACCATCCAAACATATATGGGTACGAAAGGATCAGGTACAGAGTCAAAAAATGTCTCCAAGCGTTTTGAAGGAGGAAACGGACATCACCAAATCAGCTACAAAGAACTACAAACGAAGAGAACCAGTACAAGTATGGATTGCCAAGCCCCTGCTTGAAGCTCAAAGATCTCGACATCAGATATGGATTCCCAAAAAGGTCATACGGGCAGCTAAACAGAATGTGAAAACCAAAGAGGAAACGCCACAGCAGACGAGGCAAATGTCACCAACACCAAAGAATCATCAGAGAAGATCACAAAGCAATGTCAAATTCAATCGGACTGTGGATAAGGCAAATGGAACACCAACAACTACACGAATCGAGGGAACCCGACAACATTTCTCAATGTTCTCAAAACGGGTGTGGAAACCAAAGCTACCACAAGGAGCAAAAGATCGAGGAGACAAAGCACCCGACTGCACTCATGTTGTGTCTGATGCACCCAAAGTATGCATGATAGGGCCACATTACAAGGCCAAGCATTCGACACAGGATGTACACTATCAAATTAGTGGTGCACGATCTCCAAAGTGAGACTAGATCTTAACTTTAAACCGATAGGAAAGGACATACTATGTACATAAACTACGCTTCGGCTTTGGACTGACTTTTATGTTTTCTTTTGAGCGAAAAAAAAAAAAAAAAAAAAAAAAAAAAATTCAGGTATTACCCTTCTCACACCCACGGGAAAGGGACGGCACCATGCACTCGGAGCAATATCAAATTATTAATCAACACATGGTGGAGGATTTCTGGACAAAATATGGATACTAATTCATGCTCTATATTAAGTGCAGATGGCTTCTGAAGACTTTGAAGCTACAATCCAAGAGGAGGTCCAAGTATTTCCTCCCCAATGTCTTACGAAAGCTAAAGGACATTGGTTCAGAGATGAACAGCCTGTGGAAGAGTATCTCTTTTTGGCCAACATAAAGATCATGGACACGGATCACCACTTTCCGATCATGTCCCAGGACTTCAAGATATTACATGGAATGCCATCTACAATCGATATCCTGAAGAAAGCAGGAATTCACAAGTATTTCGAGCTACCCATCTACAAGCCGGACTTCCAACGATGTACCCAAGTCATGAACACCTTGCGACCAGCACTACATGACCCATTGGTGCCAGAAGCCAATGTGATGGATAAGAATGGCGAATGGGTAGTCATTCAGTTCTCCCACGACTTAATCAAAGAAGCTTTTGAATGGGAGAAAGATGGTGTCAACACGGCCAAGGAAGAAATTCGTGGAGCTAACACTAGAACCTTTGTCGACATTAATAGAGTGGATATTGAAGAGGAAGTCAGATTGATTCATCAACATTTTTGTTTTCCAAGTATGAACAGATACACGGCCCCTCAAAAAATTATTGTCCAATTATTGTCTCATGCCATAAAACAAATTGGTAATCAGGTAAATCTTACCCCATATGTGCAAGAAAGATTGTTCGAGGCCAAGAAGAAATGGGAGAATAAAATATTCCTTAATGGAACCACTGCCCTCACAATCATGATTTACCATGCATTGGGCATGCGAGAGTACTTGAGGGAGATGCCATCTTCAATGGAGCTGGCTCAATATGTCAAGAGTGCTACAGTACCAAAACAAAAGAAAGGGAGTAAACAAGCAGAAGAAACAGAAACAAGTTCGCAACCGCGGATGAGAGGAACCATGAGAGGTACAAAGCGGCCTAGAGAAGTTCTGCAGAAAGCAGAAGAAGCACCACCACCAAAGAGAGTACATGTGCTGCCTACCACCACCACTCAAGTAGCCAGGAAAATTACGGAAGAAGACTTAACTCAAGCACTGGAGGAGACTCACAAGTATACAGAAGGGCAAATCAATCTCCCAGTGCAAGGTCATCATTATCAACAGGCTGCAACAGTTCAAAAACCCAAAAGAAAACTTACTAAGGTACACCGATATCGGGAGATTGGGCTAGACAATTCAAGTTCAGGATCCGACGCCCAAGAGAAGCAAACTACATCATTATTGGATGTAGATATTAAAAGTGAATCGAAGGATGATGGCCAGTGGGCCGAATTAAATGAAGTCAATTATGACGAAGCCCAAGCTGACAACAAAGAAAAAGATCAATCATCGCTGGCAGAACAGAATCCAATCACAGAGAATGCAGAAGAAGAAGGACAAAACACCATGCAAGAGAAGGATGCCTCCATCACCCACATAGAGGAGGACCCCAATGATAATGAGGTGCATGCAATGATATCTGAGGACAAGCTTCAAGAAGAACAGAAAGAAGACGAAGAACCCTTCACACCACTAAGGGTTGTGGCAGAACCGTCCCCTCTAGATGTAACATTTCAAGGGAGTGCCACGAAAGTTCGTAAAACGGTCGAAAATGAAGCAGAAGTTAATATACAACTACAGGTCCGACAACCACACAAAGAATTGATCCATGTAGCACAGGGACAAGATGTACAAACAGGAGAAACACCGGACATAACAAAGACATGGTTGAATGTGGATATAGCTCAGCTCAAGCCGGTGGTGCAGGATATGATCCGCACGGCACTCGACACTCAACAACTGATGCTTGATGCTGATGAAGATTACGACCAGGCCATTCTCGACAAACAAAAGCTTCAGAAAGAAGGTATGCATTTGGCAAAGACCTTATCTAAAGTAGAAGCTCAGGTGTTGAAGAAAAAGGAGAAGATAAAAACAACCAAAACACAATGCAAAACATTAGAAAAGGAGAATGCCCAACTGAAAGAGCAAGTGTTGGAGCTAACAAAGAAACTGGAAGTAACGGAAAAAGAGAAAACAAGAATACAGACTCGTAGCAAAGTACTCGAGTCACAGATCAAGGTGAGCATGGAAGAAGCAGACCAACTAAGGGACAGAAACAAAGAGCTAATGACAGCTCTCCTCAGTGATCAACCATCGTCAGATCTGGACAAAACAAATGAGGACATAAAAGACATGGAAGCAAAGTTGACCAAATTGGCAGATCAGCTCAAACAGGAGCAAGAGACAGTTGCAGAATGGGAACAGAAATACATGAATGATACGGCAGCTCTACGAAAGAAATGGAAAAAAGCCGAGAAAGATTATTTCCGACAGTGCAAGGAAGACACAGATCACATGCATATCGTGGCACAGGAATTAATCAAACACCAAGAAAAACTTACCAAGGCTGAAGAGGAGCTCAAGAATAAAGATGACATCATTAAACGGCTGCAGGAGCAGATTGAGCTAAAAGAGAAACAAGGGACACCAGTAGTTCCTCCAGAAACCACGGCTATTGTGGAGGAAGAGAATTAAGCAGACCAGAAAGGGCACTACTGGTGTCCCAGCTCACTGCTGATTTTGAAGATCAAATAATACAAATAATGAAAGAAGCTCGAATAGACAATACACAGCTAGATCAAATTTTGAAGCCCTTCAATGTACCATATGGTCTACTTAAAGAACAGACGCGCGTGTACATAAAGACTACCACGAATAAAGATCCGGACCACAACCTTCAATTCCAGCATGACACTTTCAAGTATACTCAAGAGGAATTTGAGAAGGCGGATCCCATATGGCGAAGGAAAATTTTGGAGAAGAATCCGACTTTGCGGGTACAGTGGGAAGCATCACCATATGCGCTTCAGGTGAATCCATCATTTTGTCCTGTACCCCGCACACGCTCGTGGACGCAATTTTGGGAAGCACAGCGTCAAGGCTCCATCAATAATCAGTGGCTAAATTACCCGTTACTACCTAGTCCGCCACACAATTACCTACCTACCGAAGAATATATGGTAAAGACAATGGAATTCTGGATGGCCAAATATGCCACAGTGCCGGACTTGGCAGTCAAGATGACAAATAAAATATTTAGCATGCTCATTACAGTATTAAAGGTTTTCCAGCATGCGAAGTACACATTTTTGAATTTCATTGGCATTACACAAGGGTCGGAAGCCCTCATTTTTTATCTATCAACCATCCCGAGCCGACTAACCATCATGGCATACTACTCACGCCTTATGTTTTTGCCATCAACATATATGCAGACTTTCGAAGAAGCATTCTTCACCGGCTTCTTTGAAATAGATTCGGAGATCTTTGTAAAAATGACTTCCAATTTAAATGCAAGGCTGGTGGCCTATGAAACAAGCTTTTTTGCTGATCATCGACAGGCGCCAGAAGACGGAGTGAAGTCAAAGCAATGGAAGGAATTCATGATATGTCATGCAAATCTGCTGAACCAACGAGAGCAAACCGCCATTCAAACATACACGCGTCGCCTCAGAAAGCCTGTCGAGGACGACAGAGTTCAGGAGGAGGGACGTGTAGAGGGACAATCAAGCAAGAAGAAAAGAAGAAGAAAATCAAAGTCCAAACCTATTCATTAAGAAGAGAAAAAGAATATATATCTGCAGAAAGCCCCGCAGGGGCGCAACACCCATCTCTGCACAGAGCCCCGCAGGGGCACGCACCAGGCTACAAAGCTAAACCCCAGGGTCCCGAGTCATGGACTTTTCAAACATCAGAGTAGGACCAAAAGTAAGAAAGGGGTAGAGGCTGAAAAGTTAAAGAGGGTGACTAAGAACATCACATTCCTAGTCACTGGTGGCGTGCGTGGCAACCCGAGTCAACAGGCAAGACAACTACATCAGGCTCTCGAGTAGTAGAGCTTGAATCAAGAAGGCCATCGAATCTGCATGTCTGTTTAACTGCAGACAATACTGACCAAGGGGAGCGTGCGGAGAAAAACAAGATCAAGAATCAGGCAACACAGCCCAAGGGACGCGTTCGCGAAGCAAAGTCTGTCAAGGGACGACAGAGACGAAGAGGGGGAGAGTGTTGCAGAGCTAAAGAGCGCACAAAGCAGAGAAAAAAGACGGGCCCCAAAATTTTTCCGATTTGGACACACTACTTTTGTATCATAACCACTCTTGTATATATTTTCCATTGTAAATGCACTAGAGGAGTCCTCTAGATGCATCCCCACAGAAGATTAGTGAATTACCCATGTACAATAGTAGGAAGTTAACATTTTAGTGAATAAAGTGCCGGTCTCTTGGGTGAAAGGACCAAACTTAGGGCACTAGTATATAAGTCAAAAGTGACTCATTGTAAAGGACTTCTTGTCATTGTGAAGAAGAGCACTTCTGAAATTTCGAGTTTACCTCTTCCTTGCTGATTTTGATCTTCATTTTGCTCATGTATGTGTGTGTGATGCTTGAAATGCAAGTGTAGGACTGTTGTCTACCCCTTCCCCCTTGTTTTGAGTGGCTGTAGTGCATGCGTAAGCTAGGAGAAGCAAAAACGCGGGTGTTAGTGATTCCCGTAATTCACTGTTTCTGCCATAACTTGCAGCAGAGTGGTCAGAATTGAGTGAAACCACTACTGTTGGATTCGTCTCGGCGAGAGCTTCGAAACGAGTACCCTATTGCCTATGTTCGGAGTTCTGGGCTGGGAGAAAACCTCAAAAAACCAAAACTGCTGAAAAGAGGCTTGCGGCAGCACTTCCAGTTTTTCAGTAGGTGTGGGTAGTATTAGTCTTTTCTCATGCTTGGATAGCTAACTCACTTCATTTTCTATCACGCGTGCACATGTCTTCATACACTTGGTAAGTCACTCCTTAGGATTGATAATTAAATGTGTGAAAAGAACTCCACTATATGCACTTGTATGGCAATCGAGGTATAGTCTCATTGGTACAAGTCCTTGAGTCATTGCGGCTCAAGTACATCCCCACAGAAGATTAGTGAATTACCCATGTACAATAGTAGGAAGTTAACATTTTAGTGAATAAAGTGCCGGTCTCTTGGGTGAAAGGACCAAACTTAGGGCACTAGTATATAAGTCAAAAGTGACTCATTGTAAAGGACTTCTTGTCATTGTGAAGAAGAGCACTTCTGAAATTTCGAGTTTGCCTCTTCCTTGCTGATTTTGATCTTCATTTTGCTCATGTATGTGTGTGTGATGCTTGAAATGCAAGTGTAGGACTGTTGTCTACCCCTTCCCCCTTGTTTTGAGTGGCTGTAGTGCATGCGTAAGCTAGGAGAAGCAAAAACGCGGGTGTTAGTGGTTCCCGTAATTCACTGTTTCTGCCATAACTTGCAGCAGAGTGGTCAGAATTGAGTGAAACCACTATTGTTGGATTCGTCTCGGCGAGAGCTTCGAAACGAGTACCCTATTGCCTATGTTCGGAGTTCTGGGCTGGGAAAAAAGCTCAAAAAACCAAAACTGCTGAAAAGAGGCTTGCGGCAGCACTTCCAGTTTTTCAGTAGGTGTGGGTAGTATTAGTCTTTTCTCATGCTTGGATAGCTAACTCACTTCATTTTCTATCACGCGTGCACATGTCTTCATACACTTGGTAAGTCACTCCTTAGGATTGATAATTAAATGTGTGAAAAGAACTCCACTATATGCACTTGTATGGCAATCGAGGTATAGTCTCATTGGTACAAGTCCTTGAGTCATTGCGGCTCAAGTACACAGTGGTATAGGTGCGGGTGGTTCCATTGGTGACTGATATGGAGACGGCTAAGGTGATGGGGACTCTGGAACTTGCAAACATGGGATAGATCTGCAAATTCATTTGCATTCCCATCCCTTGCTAGCTTTCCTAGCTTTCTTGGTGGTTCCTTTGGATGCCTTCAATTCTTCGCTTGTCATTGCATGTTCCATAGGCAAATCATATGCCAAACACATATATACAATTTGAGTAAGATCACAACATCTATGGATGAATTTTTTTCTTTCGCATCTCTACTGAGCTAAATATAATTGATCAATGATCCAACTTGCAAGATCTATGGTTTGGGGCCCAATACATGCTAAATATAATCCAAACCAAATACGCTTGTGAGGAATAGTGGAACGATCCTGAGCCGGGAATGCAAAATGTTGCATGCATATGCGTAATGGCTTAGAGACTTCAGGTGTAATGGCCGAAACATCTTCCCGTTTCACAACATTGCCATGCTTCATCGGCTCTGGAATAAGCCTTTCATGCTCTATCGGCGTGTGAGTCCCATGGATCTTAATTGCTTCCTGAATTAGGTCTTTTGAAAGATAGAACTTTTTGAAAGGGGGGTCATTTACCAAAGATGGAAGAATGAAAGTGCCCGGCAAGTCCTTGTTTTTAGAGTGTGGTCACCAAGTAGTAGCATCTATAAAAATCAAGTTTGGGTAATGGGTCACACTAAGTATTCTATAAAACCTGCTCTAGCCCAAATGTGGTTTAACTCTTTGGTATTTTGGAGCTCTTCAAATTCTCTGGAGAAAAATGGATACTTGCCCCACTTAATATTGTCAAAAGTCAGCATGGCATCAAAGATAAAGTCTGCATCTGCTAAAGGTCTTGCTAAACCTTAGAGCCAATGAGAATTATTGTGAGCTTTCTCAGTGTATCCCCTAGGAGGATCATCAATCAGCATTGGTCTTGGGAAGCCTTGAAACTCTAGCGTTTGTAATGTAGAATGTGGTTCAGCCAGTAGTTCACCAAAATTGATCACAGGTGCACTGAGGCCAGCTACAAATTGTCCTTCTGTCTGCATGATGAGTGATGCGAATGTGGAGAAGATCTGCTACAAACGATTAGCACATTAGTATGGAAATTAATCATGATCCCATTAAAGTGAGACCTCAATCCCTTTCCATAACCGATGTGTAACCTGTGTAGCCGAGTGTCGTGAGGTGGTTTATGGAATGATTTTTGTAAAATTAATGCAGGTCTCTAGACACCTACATGCTTTTGATAGTGCATACATTGCTTGAGGAGATGTTATTACAAGTGATGTTGGTTTAGTGTGATTGACTTTATACAAAGTTCAGTTGTGGAAGAATTATTTACAAGGGTTTTGGTTATTCGGGATGGGAGTAATGTTAGACAATGGTTCATGAGGAGGCTTCTGGATACATTTCGGTATCCATTTCCTAAGGGTTGTTGAGCAGGTGGTATGTTTCTGTTGATGGACAAAAGGTGATATTGGATGTTGTGGTGTTGAGGGGTGAAGAGATTTCTGAGGGTTATATGTTACATGGCTTGAGTGTTGAGCTATAATACACTGCTTGGGTACCCATATCTGCGTGGGTGTGGGTCGATCCGTCAGATACTTCTTTGGGATCCAAATTGGTCGACTGTTCATACTTGTAAAAGAAGGTTGAGGAGATGTTGGATACTGCTTCTGATTCTTTCGTCTTACCCTTGTATGCATTGTTGAAATTTTTTGGTGCTTTCTATCCTTTTGGAACCCATACTTGTTTCATGCCGCTTGCTTTGTGATGTTGATACTGTTGCCCTCTTTGTGTCATCTGGTACGATTGTCGATTTGGGTTCCTCAGTCATGGTTGACTCCTTTGTGGTCATGGGTGAGAAGTTTGGTTGATGCTCTAGAAGAAGAAAGAAGGGAGGTCCAACACTTGCATAACTTTCTCATTAGAAAGTGCAGCATTTTGTACCATAAATCTAGGCTAGTGTGTAGTAAGTGTGGAAGGATGGGCACTACAGGGTGTTGTGCCCATTTGTTCACTGATGCAGTCCACTTGACCGATAATGCAATCCACTTGACCATTGATGGTCCCCATTTGTCCCAGCTCTTGAGTGGTGACCCCTTCTAGTTTGCAAGAAGCCTAGGGGAAAATCTATTGACATTCTTCTGAATGGCTATCATCCATCGCCAAGCCCGCGTGGGTTGGGGTAGACATAATATGACTTACCTGGCCAAAGATCTTCCAGTTCTCCTTCGCATGTAGTTCATATGGTCTATGGTTACATACCTCAGGTGAAGTGCCATTAGGGAAGTCAAGCGGTATTACTCACTGCTGGTCTAAGGTTCCAATCTGCAAGGAGCCTTGTCTAAGATTTAGGTCCACTGAGTGATCGTATAGCCAATCTTGGCCAAGGATTAGGGGTTCTATCAGGTCATCATCATGGCACACTAGGAGCTTCACTGTCATGGTCACTTCGTGTATGAGGATAGGAAGGTCCACCTCGCCCATGCAAGGGGTTTCCATGCCTCCTAGCCCTATGAGGTATGCCTCAATAGGCCACATTTCTATTCGTAAGTCCTTATAGTGGGACCATCTAATTGCACTAGTCGCAACACCTGAATCAATTAATGCCTTGAGATCATGGCAAGGGTTGTTGTGCTCTAGCCTGACTGTAATGAATGGTCTCCTATCCACTATGCTAGGATGAGTAGTTGACTTCACTTGACACATGTCCACGGGATATCTGGGTGTTGTTTCTAGATGGTTATAATGTTCTCTCCCTAGTCCTTGTCTTCTTAGCTTCATGTGCTTAATGCGTTCTATAGCTTCTGCCTGAGCTTCGGCACATATTCTCTGTTCTTCCTCCTTACTCTTCTTTGCCAACATGAGTCGTCTAAGCATATCCTCTGTAAGAGGTTCGTGACAAAGTTTGACTCTATAGCCACTAAGGTAATTAGGCATTATCTCTCCTTCTAGGGTGGCTAATTGTTCCACTCCACTTGTCGAGAGTCAATTAATGATCATAGGTCCATAACCTCGCTTTTCTAATTTCCGTGCATGTTGTTTCAGTGTATACACTAGGACTAAATCTCCTACCTTTAAGCCTTTGTCTTTCACATGTGCATCAAAATATGCTTTTTATCGTTTCTTTGCTGCATATGCCTGTTGTTGCTTTCAACTTGGTTTCTCCTTATCGTTCCAAGTCCATTATTCTTTATGATAATTCATGGCCGGTCCACTGGTGTTCTTGTGCAACGTTGAGGGTGGGTATCAAGAAGTCCAAAGGAAGCACAACGTTCTGACAAAAAACCATCTGAAAGGGAGTTGCATTGAGTACAGTATTGTAGGCCACTCGATATGCCCAAACAACATGATGTAACTATTTGTCCCAATCTGAACATTTGTTGTTCATGAGTTTCGTCAGTACATTACAAAGGATCTTGTTAGTGCTTTTTGCTTGACCATTGGCCTGACGATGATATGGTGCAGATTTCTTGTGAATCACCATAAAATCCTGTAAAAAATATTCAATGACTTGGTTTACAAAATGAGTTCCTCGATCGCTCACTAGCTCTATAGGCAGTCCATATCTAGTTAAGACATTTTCAAATAAGAATTTTTTAGTCGTGTGTGCATCATTCTTTTTTGTGGCCTTAGCCTCTACCCATTTGGTAACATAATCTATCGCAATGATAATGTATTCCACATGTGTTCCTTTTGCAGGGGGTTAATGGGTCCTACAAAGTCTATACCCCACTTGGGAAATGCACGTCCTCCCATCATGGGTTTTAGTGGCATTTCATCTCTGCGAGTAGGAAATTGAGTTCTCTGACACGCATCACATCTCTTAACATAGGTATGTGCATCCATGTGAAGAGTGGGCCACCAGAATCCCCCAAAGAATATGGGTTTAATTATCCTATCAGGGCCAAAATGACCTCCTGCAACACCTTGGTGTCTAGTCTCTAGTATGCTAAAATAATCACTCTCATGAACACATTGTCTTAGGTATCCATCTCTTCCTTGTTTGTATAGATTGTCGCCAATAAGTGAGTAGTCTTGAGCTTCCTTCTTTAGACTTCATTGTCGTGCTAAATTCATTCCTTGAGGGAATGTTTTCGTCCTCAATTACATCACTAAGGGTTCACTCCATTCTAGTGTGAGAGACATATGATATAATGTGGCATGTTCTATCAGTGGTCTTTCACAACAGACAGGGCATTCTCTACACAACTTGTAGACATTTTCTTCCATAGAAGACCAATAGACTCCTAGTCTATGCAGAGTTTCCAATGTATGATGTTTCGAATGATTTTGCTTTAATGGACTTACGTGTGCTAATTGCAACCAATTCACGTGTTCTGATTCGTCTACACAAAAAGCAAGAATCTTCTAATTGTCCTGTTTATATATACTTCCTACTATTATTTGGTATCTTTGTGACTTGGTGATTTTCCCTTCTTTGATCCTAATCCTTGGATTCTTGGGTCCATATGTGAGAATAGGGACAATAGGCTTAACCCATTCTGGTACTATCTCAAGGTTAAGTAAATACGCATCGGATAGTTCATCCACTATTCATTGAGGAGCTTCTCCAGTGGTTAGTCTTGAGAGGTGGTCAGCTCTAAGGTGTGTCTTTCCCTTCCTGACTAAGACTTCAAAGTCATACTCCATGAGCAATAGAAACCAACGTATCAATCGTCCAGTATTACAGGGCTTTTTGACTAAGTACAATAATGCTTGATGATCCGTGAAGAACTTGAACTTATTTGCCAACAAGTAATGCCTAAATTTCTTTACTCTGTAGATGATTCCTAACCCTTCTCATTCTATAGTGGTGTAATTTCTTTATGTTGCATTCAATTATCTGCTCGCATAAGCTATAGGCAGGTCTACATTGCCTTCATAAGTAGGTTGTCCCAACACACATCCTATTACATAGTTGGATGCATCCACATGTACATGGAATGGTTTGCTCCAATCTGGGGGTTGTTAATATAGGTGCTGAGCACAGGCATCGTTTAAGTTCATTGAATGAATTTCCACATTCATCTGTCCATTCAAACTTGGTCAAAAGAGAGTACAGAGGTTTGACTATGATAGCATACATGTGTATGATTCATCTGTAATAACCACAATGACCCATGAAGGCATGTACCTCCTTTATGTTATTTGGCTTAGGTAGATCTGCAATTACTTTCACTTTTTCTTCATCTGTAAAGATTTCGTTCTTTGACACAATGTGTCCTAGAATTTTGCCTTGTCTGACCATGAAAACACAGTTTCTGAGTTCACGCAAACCTGATATTCTTGACATTTGTCAAATATTTGCCTTAGTTCTAGGATATGATTCTGCCTCGTATTCGAATGAGTACATTTGTCATCGACATAAACTTCCAAATTCTTGCATAGGAATTCCTTAAAAACATGACACATAAGCCATTGGAAAGTGGTGGGTGCATTTGTGAGCCCAAATGGCATCACACAAAATGCAAATATGCCCCATTCTATGGCAAAAGCCATCTTATGTTGATCTTCAAGAGCAATGGCTACCTGATTATAGCCTGAGAAACCATCAAGAAAGCTATAAACTTCCTTGCTCGCAACTCTTTCCAATAAATGTTCTGTGATAGGAAGAGGATGACTATCTCTAGTTGTGATGACATTAAATTTTTTAAGGTTAATACACATGCACAATTTTCCATTCTTCGTGGGAATGACCACAATGGGGAATACCCATTCGATATGCTGAATTTCGTAAATGAATCGTGCTTCTATCAAACGATCTATCTCTTCTTTAATCTTAGCAGCATAGTTATCATTGTACGTGTATGGTTTCTGATTCATAGGTTTGGCATTTGGAGCCATAGGGATCCTTTGGGAGCATATATCTGGGTCTACTCCTTTCAAGTCTTTGTAACTCCAAGCAAATACATCTCTATATTTTTGCAATAGTGCAATTAACTCTTCTTCTTCTTCACTAGTCAAATCATGTCCTATGTATGTACATTTTTCTTCTTCTCCTTCGATGATGACTATGATTTTTTTGGTTTTCTCTCGATTATCATATACTTCTCCAACATCGGCTTTTCTTTTAGGCATTTGTACCATGATTCTTCTATCTTCTATTTCATACTTCTTGAAGTTCTCCGGTACTTCCATGAGTGGTTCTTCGTCTTCTTCTATCTTAGGTGATTTCTTTCTCTTCTTTTATTTACTTTTTGTATCTTGTAGTGGTGGCTCAAGTTGTTCGATTTGACTTTCCTTTTCGTCTTTTGGGGTTTTGGCTTCTATAAAATAGAGATATTCTCCTTGTGTGGAACAAATGGGTTCCATGATGATGGATTCTAGGTCCTTATCACTCGATTCATCTAGTTCTTGGATCACTTCCATGCATTCTTCTAGGATAAAGTCTTCCTCGACAAGTTCAATCATAAAAATGGAAATGGCGTATCCGTCCTCATCACAATGAGGGGTCCATTGTTCTTCATTCATATCTATGTCCATCGTCCCTAATATTTCTACCCAATTGCGAGGCTCGAATTCCTCGTCTGGAAATTCTATAGGTGCATAAGCTGGGTCTTGAAGAGTTCGTGGATGTCGTTTTGAACCTAAGGTCCTCGCTTCTAACGATTCTTCCTCTTGTTTTGCTACCTTACACATCCATAGATGAGTATCCTCGTGCAACCATGTGGGGTCTGATTCCAATGAGTGTACCAATTCTATTTCTTGTTGTGTCTTATGGATGGTGTTCCATCGTATTGGGGGTACATCCCGATGAAAATAGTCTTTAAGATTGACTTTAGTAGTCACTCCTAGATGTTGCAAGTACAAAGAATTAGTTCCCCAATCTTGTATGATTTGCAATTGATGCATGAATGGTCATCCTAAAATCATCTCGTAAGCATGATTTTTCCCAAAATCACAAATGGTGAAAGTATGTTCAAACTCCACACGACAAGTGGTGAGAGATATGCCTTCTAGTAAGCCCAATGGTTTTTCTATATGTCCGTCAGCCATTTGTAGCTTCATCCTATTGGCTCTTAATGCTAGCTTACCCCAACGTTTCCATAAAGTGATGGTAGCGATGGCTACCCCGGCTCTTGAATCTAAGATCGCTTTGGTGGTGTAGCCTTGGTGGGTTATTGGAAGATAAGTGTTTACTTCCTCTCCTTCGCTCACATCTCCAATTCGTTCTACAAGTATCTCTGGTACCTTCTTGTGTGATCCTATCTATGAGGGAGCAATAGCAACCTCAAGGAATTGGTTTGCTATGTGCTTTCACAATTCTGGTTTAACCTTCAACAATTCCTCTAAAGTGATATGGCATTGTACTCTAGTGTTCTTGATCACTTTTGTGTTTCTAGGGATTACTGATTCTTCATTCCTCACTAGTATCGTGGGTGCTCTCATGCTGATCGACTTGGCTTCCCAAGGTCCTGTGAACTGAGGTAATTCTTGCAAAGAATTGGATTCAATATCTGTGTGTTCACTCAGTTCTTCCTCTACATCATCATAATTAGAGGGGATGTCTTGGAGAAATTGCTCTTGCAAATCATCCATCTCTTGTATAGGAGGATGGGTTTCTTGTTCTTTTCTCCACTTCTCTTCTTGAATTTCTCTTAAAAATTCATGTGAATACTCGTGTATGGAAGACAGGTTTTCTTCAACCTCTGTATTTGGCACTGGAGACAGGGATGGTGCATTCTTTTCCTATGTCTCAGAAATAATAGGGTTCCTATGTAGATTCTTTTTCTTGTTGCTATTGATCAAGTATTCTAACCTCTCCAGTAGTCCTTGAAAGTGTAATTCAGGTTTTGCCATGTTATTCCAATTAAGATAATGAGAGGCTTCGAACATAGTTTGTGCTAATTCTACCATCTTCATGCAAAGTTTAGTTCTCTCAATTTCTAAATCCGCTCGTGGATAGTTCTTACTCATTTCAGCTATCTGGCGTCCTTTTAATCTAACCTGATATGCACAAAACATCATGTCTAGGTCTTTAGGTATAAGTTCAACTAGAATTGATCCTGATCTCTGAGCTAGATTCTTTTGATTAGATTCTTGAGAAGTCAATTCTAGGATTTTGGCTCTAGATTCCTTTAGACTTCCTTCAGACTCAGTTATCTTTTTACTCCACTTTCTCTTAATCCTTTCTCTAGAATCCTTTCAAGATTTCGTCTTCTAATTACTAGAATCTCCAACTTCACTAGTTCTGGCTATTTTTTCAGGATTAAGTTGTTGATTCCGTAAGATCGTCTAGGCTCTTGTTATAGCTTGAGTAAGCATGTATGTAGGATTGGATCCATCTAATTTTTGTACAATACCAATCACATTAATGGGTGTCACTTTTGAAGCATTAACAGGGTTCTTGGGACAATCTTTGATGACATGCTCTTTACCACACTCGACATAAAAACCTTGTATGTTATAGTATTGTGATTGTCCTGCTATCAGAGGATGTGGACAATCCTTAATGAAATGATCCCCTTGGCACGAAAAGCATGGTCCTCTAGGGCCCTGTGGCCTTTGTTGTCTTAATTGGGGCCACTGTAGCTCAATGATGAGTAGCACCTCCTTTAATGTCAATCCAGGAAGACGTGAGGATGGTATGAAGACCTCGAGCAAGTGGCGGTACAAGTGCGTGAGTGAGAAGCACACAAGCATGCACACACATACACACACACACATGCACACAAGGCAAGACAAAGAGTGAGAATCAATGGAGCTTTTAGATTACTTTCAAAATGCTCTTACAAGTTCGTTTCAATTACAATCTAACCCCAAAAATGAGCTCTCTAGCTCTTTTTATAGTTTTTGACTAGGTTTTGGCCCTGTCCAGACCTAGTGTCCGGCCTAGTTAAAAATTAGGTTCCAGGGCCAATTTGAGGGCTTAAACGGAGTCTAAAAAATATGAAAATTGATATGTAGGTACTTCTAAGGCTCCTCAAGCTCAAGGACTCCTTGGCTTGCACAAAATGGAGCTACAAAAATATGAAATGGTATTTACAATGATTGTTAGTGATAAGAATCACTGTTAAAAGATGTAGATTTGGAAAAATTGAAGGGCCTATCTGCCAGATTTGCGTCGACTGCTTTGTCTACTTACTCCTTCACCTTGTTCTGACTCTCTCCGTTGGCTTCCTTGTCTAGTCAATCCTTGGGTGCCCTGGCTTCCTTGTCTAGTCAATCCTTGGGTGCCCATACTGCTCTCAACACCCCCCCCTCTCTCGCGTCTGTCGTCCCTGACAGACCCTTGTTGCTGGGAGTGTTGGATGTAATATTCCACAACCTGAGTGGCAAGCTGATGTTCTTGTAAGCGTAGTCCTCTGGCCAAATCTGTCATCATACGATCCCAATCGATTGGTCCTGGAATGTCCGGATGTGGCAGACGTAACTGATCTGCATGGATCGCTTGTTCTACTGCGAATAGATGTAGCAAGTGTGTGGGTCTGGGAATGAAAATTTCGGAATTGTATTCCCAGAATCCCGTAGAGAACATTTCCTCAAATGTCTGCTTGAAGCATGCGGGCAAGTACTTTATTCGTGCATGCCAAGCAAAGATGATAGTGACCGAGGGGGTTTGGCTCATGTCGTAGACTAGATCCTTGTTGCCTTGAGCGAATCCAGGGGCGGAGATGTATGGAGCTTGGACATTCCGAAAGGTTTTGAAGACAATGGTCATGAGCTCGAATATCTTCATACACATTTTCGCTGCTATATCAGGTACATTATTTAGGCGTGCGGACCAGTGCCGAATGGTTGATATCATGTAGGCTACGATTGGAGGTCCTCGAGGTGGAGCAAAATACGGATAGTTAACCCAGGCCGAGCACTCTTTATTGTTGCGTACCTTGATTGCAAATGCTTGCCAGGATCTGCGACGTACCACTGGACAATAGCATGGATTATACTTGATATAGAGTGGCATGGTAGCCCAGGTACTCATCATCTCTGGGTAATCGGTGAGTAAACGTGCACGCCAATTAGGTTGGAAAATCGAGCCAGCACGTGCATCGGTCGGTAAATCCCCTATCTCAAATTGAGTAGCGAATGTGGGCTCCTTCCCTGTATGTCTTTTGACTTCTGCATTATAATCATGTAGTAAGACAAAATAAGGCATGTATTGCGATTCTGATGTTGTGATTAACCGTTGATGGGATAATTGTTGAAAGTAGGAAGACCGAAGGACCGTTTCTTCTAGATTCGTGAGAGATTGCATTTGCACGGCCACACGATCATCATGTGTCTTACCCACTTTCTCGACCCTTCTGACCCAATCTGGAACTTGAATTTCTAACGTGTCTTGTCCTTCTTCTGTAGTTCGACCACCCGGCGTCGGCATAGGCTCGTAGGGCTCTTCGTAGCTGTCCTCGACGGGGATTTCCACTACTGTTTCAGGTGCTGGTTCTTCAATGGGCGAGGGT
This sequence comes from Ceratopteris richardii, assembly GCA_020310875.1. Taxonomy (NCBI): domain Eukaryota; kingdom Viridiplantae; phylum Streptophyta; class Polypodiopsida; order Polypodiales; family Pteridaceae; genus Ceratopteris; species Ceratopteris richardii. The sequence continues at coordinate 17,710,341 of CM035425.1, read as the reverse complement.
GGTCGTTCATATGGTAGGAGGCGTGCTTGGAGTTCGGCCACCTGTTTCCGAAGGGTCTCCATTTCTTCTGTAGATTGTTGCAAGATTACCGGCTCCTGTTGAGCAGTGGGTACACTGGCTAACTGTTTCTTTAGATCGGCACATTCAGTCTCTAGTTTTTCATATGACTCCAAGAAATTTGCATGCTCCTCAAGTAAAATGCGGATGTCTTCTGATGGAACTGCTCTATATCTGGTAGGGCTAATGGTTGCTCCTACGGTTCCTTCCATAGCCGCTTCAAAGTTGTCTTGATTTTGTTGTTGAAGTCGTTTGTTCTCTTCTAGTGCTGCGGCCATATGCTTCCTTAATAGCCCAATGTTGCGTCTGAGTGTGGCGTTAGATATCATTTGCGCTTGAAGCACTGTTTCTAGTTCCTTGACTGCTTGGTCATCTACAGTTGGTGTCTTTGCTTCCAATTCGGAGTGAGCCTGCTGTAGTGTGGTATGCTCGTCTAGGAGCGTCAGGTAGTCAGCTTCAAGAGTGGTGACTCTAGCTTGGAGACGTTGAGATTCTGCCTGGAGGGCAGCATTGCGTTCTTCCAATTGATGGTAGTCTTGTTGTAGCTGATGTGCACACTGAAGTAATGTGTCGAACGTGCTATTTACATTATGAGATGCAAGGGGAAAAGTTTGAAATGCAGAGGAGGTGGGATTGGGTAGGGGGGTAGTGAATGCTGTGTGTGCCAATGATGTGAGTGGTGAGGTGGGGGGTAGTGGAGGGGGAGAGGGTGGAATCGTGGGGAGAGGTGCTGTGGTGGAGGAAATGTCCATCGGGTCAGACAGAGTGTTGTGAATAGGGGCTACCATGTAGTTGGGTATGGTAGGTGAGGTGAGTGTGGTGTTCGTGTAAATTGATGTCGTTGCAAACAGCGGGGAAAGGTGCCTTTGAAACATTGGAGAGCGGAAGAACTGCTCCACAAAGGACGGGTATTGGGGTGGTGAGGTCCGGTTGAAAGAGATGTAGGGGCCAGCTGGGAAGTGAGGGTCATGGAATGGAGGTACTCGTATTGGGGGATAGGTCGGGAAACACAGGGTGCCTTCTGTGGGTGCTGGGTTTCCAACTACACTTGTAATTATGGGATGGCCAGTCATGGGTTCAGAGGATAGACGGGATGAAGTGTACAAGGGATTGGTGACGAAGGAGAAGAGGGTGTCTTGTGAGGTGGGTTCTCGAAATGAGAATGATTTGAATGATGATGGGTTATAAGTGAATGTAGAGGTGATGACTGTCGTTTCTTCCGAGGTGGGCGGTGGTGGTGGGGGTGGAGAAGGTGGTGATGGAGGACGCTGGGGTGAGATGGGTGATGTCTGAACGAAGGTTTCAGCGGAGAGGTCAGTGGTGGTTGTGGGAGTGGCTGTGGTCTCAATAGGTACTTCTGGTCCTGTGACGGGTATCCTGATAGTCTTACCTGCTCGTGGTAACGTGTCCACTCGGCGTTTGTCATACCTTACGGACTGGCGGACTGCGGTGTGGACAGCCTCTGGAACTCCTAAAGAGTCTGACACTAATTTGAGGGTGTCAATGAAATGTTGGTCCACTCCTTCATCTGATAGCATTTCTTGCATCAAAGCTTGACCTGATACCAGAGAGAGCTGATGCCTTTCTTGTACTGCTTTGATAGTGTCGTATAGCCTTCGTAGTTGAGCTGTATATGCAGGTGCACCTACAAGTTCTGGCACCTCTTGTTGCTCCTCTTGTTGCTCTTGATCATACTCCTCCTCATCATCCTCCTGTTCTTCATTTCCGTCCTCTTCTTCCTCCACTTCAACAGGTGTGACAGGTGCTTGGGAGGTTGTGGCCTGCGTTTGTACATTCTCCGCTTGTTGTGCCTCTTCTGCCTCCAGCTCTACATCTTGTAATAGTTGTTCGAAGTCTTCATTAGTGAGTTCTTCCAAAGGTGCACCACTAGGAAATTCGAGATCCGTTGGGATGGGAGGAAATATCAAAGTGGAACCATCGGTGCTGCGTCTTGGAAGTCGGAGTGTGAATGGTCGGACTCTTCGGGGTGGTGGTGTGACGTCTGGTGTTAGGGTGGCTCCACGTGGTTGAGCACATGGGACTTGGACCGTGCCTCTCATCTTCTTAGAAGGGGGTCCCGTGGATGTCCTGCCTCGAAACTGCTCTACCCGATTCCACATCAGGGCTCGTTGGATTGGGATGTCATAAGCCAAACACCTATAGATGATTCTTGTCAGAGCACAGCAACCATATAAAACCTGTTTCCGCGGCCAGCGTTTGTGAGCTAAGTGTATCTGATCAATTATCCAGTGGGGTAGGTTGATGGTGAGGCTCTGTGTCTCTGCCAGATACAGGCTAAACCAAATCTTTTTGTGCGGCATGGTGAATCTATCCTGCGCCGGGAAAGCAAAGTGTTGCATGCACATGCGAAGGTGTATTGCAATATTAGGCGTCATGGATACCATGTCCTTGAGTTTGGTGAGACTTCGATTCTTCATGTAGTCCGGTACTAGGGTTTCCTTTTCTGTAGGAATATGCATGCCGCGCATATCCAGAGCTTCTCTCACCAAATTGTTTGATAGCCTAAACCTCTTGAGCTCATTCCCCTTTGTCAGAGATGGAATCACAAATGAGCTTGCACCTTTTGGGTTCGGATTTGGAGTCAAGGTGTTGATGAGATAGTAGCATCGCATGAAGTCAGGTTTTGGGAGTCGGGCACTGAAATAGGCACTCAATCCGGCTTTTTCCCATATCGGACGTAGACTTTCCGCATTTTGTAACTTCTCAAATTCTCTTGTAAAGAAATGGTATCTGCCTTGCTTTCCATTGTAGTCCAACTCTGATTCCCATAGATACGTTCCTTCCCCCAAGGGTCCTGCTACCTCGGTAAACCAATGTGAAGTCTTTCCCACGGGCATGGTGTGGCCACGCGGAGGGTCCGCAATAGGTATGATTTTGACGGCCTGCAACTCTTCTGGTCTTTCAACTGTCTCAGGCAGAACGGGTAAACTGTCCAAGTCCACCACTTGCGGGTTTGTTTCTGTGTGAGAGCTAGTTCCTGCTGCCTCAGCCATGTTGAAAATGTCGCAGCTGATTCTGTGAGAATATATGAAATAACGTTAACATTGCAATGGACACAAAAATGACATGGTGTCCCTTGTTACAATATTAACTTAAAGTTCTGGAGTGGTTAGGAGTTAATAAGTGCTCGGTGCTGGTGTGTGTAGTTAGGAGTTAGGTAGACCTAAGAGCTAAGCGAAATGATGTGAATTAAGAGTGAAGCGGTTAGTAGGTGGTCATGAATTTACAATAGGGTCAGGGGGTTTGTTACAAGTCTTGGGCTGCCAAATGCAGTGGATGGGTTTTACTCGTGGTTCCGTAGAGGTTCTCGAGAGCTTTTTAGGTGTGTCAGCTTTAACCTGAGGCCTTTTAGGGGCCCATTTACAACTGATTCTGTTCGTGTTCATGTGCTTTGGTGTTGAAAATGAGTGGATGTAGGCTGTGCGAGTGAATGGATCATGCTGTGTAGGGTGTATTCTTGGTGTAGCTATTTGAGCCCGCAAACAAGCCTTAGGCACCCAAATTTGTCTTGATTGTGGGCTAGCCTTCATCGACTTTTTGGGCACCCAAATAGATTTCACGATAGCAGAAGAATTTCCGGAAGACCTCTTATTAGTGACGTGTTGATGGTTATTAATAAGAGGCTTCGCCCGTGCTGTTGGCGTGGGTGCAACCGGGTGTTCGCCTTTTCGCACCCACACTTGATTCACTTGTTGAGACATTCTGCTACGCAGGTTCTTTTGATGTCCGGCATAGGTAGTACTCTGCTTCTTCTGCCTTTGCTCCACCTTTGGTTGTTGCCTCCTTCTGGCCTTTGGAAAAGAAGGGAATTCCTTTGCATCCCTGACTCCTTTTTTGCGAATATCATTCCTCTGCAACACATAGTTTTGGACAAGAACAGCATGGTCAACTTCATGTGCACCCCTGGAGGGACCAGGAGTCTGTGCCTTTTCTAGTTCCTTGAGTGCTCCCTTATCCAACTCTATTGTAATTCGACTATGATTGACCCATACCTGAAGAAGTCCACTTCTTAGGTTTAAGTTGACTGCTTGGTCATAGATCCAGTCTTGACCCAAGACAAGAGGTTCAGTGAGATCCTCATCTTGACACACTAGTACTTTAACTGTCATTGCCTCATCATGAATGTAGAGGGGAAGTTCCACCTCGCCCATACAAGGGGTTTCCACGCCTCCCAATCCTATGAGATATGCTTCCACAGGATTGACAGTTAACTGTAACTCTTGACAGTAAGACACTCTAACAGCACTAGTGGCTGCACCTGAGTCAATCAAGGCTCTTACAGTCCTTGCACTTTTTCCTTGTCCTATATCTAGGGTTACAAAAGGACGTCGATCAGTTATCCTAGGTGAGGTGGTTCCGGCGACTTCACACATTGCCATATGATATCCTTGATCTGCATAGTCATTTGTCCTAGGCTGCTCTCTACCTTGCTTTTGTAATTTCATCCTTCTGATGCGTTCTAAAGCTTCTGCTTGAGCTTCTTCTCTAATTCGCTTCTCTTCCTCTTTGCGTTTCTTAGCAGTGTTGAGTCGGCTGAGCATTTCCTCCGTGAGGGGTTCCTGATACAACTTGACTCTGCATCCGCTAATATAGTTAGGGAGAACATCGCCCTCTAATGTGGCTAATTGTACTGCTCCACTCGTGGAGATCCTATTGATAATCATAGGTCCGTAGCCTCTCTTTTCTAGCTTCCTCGCGTGTTGTTTCAGTGTATAGACTAAAACTAGATCTCCGGCTTTCAAGCCTTTATCCTTCACATGGGCATCGAAGTATGCCTTCTGCCTCTTTTTAGCTGCATATATTCCAGCAGCGGCTCTCAGTCTTGTTTCTCCTAATCGTTCAAGGTCAAAGATCCTAGAGGAGAGCTCATGACCTGTCCATTCGTGTTCTTGTGCTACTTTCAACGTAGGAATCAGGAAATCCAAGGGTAGCACAGCGTTTTGGCCGAATACCATCTGAAAGGGGGTGGCTTGGAGTACCGTTTTGTAGGCAACTCGGTATGCCCAAACAGCATGATGTAGCTGTTTGTCCCAATCAGAGCGTTTAGTGTTCACTAATTTCATGAGTACATTGCATAAGATCTTATTAGTGCTCTCAGCTTGCCCATTAGCTTGAGGGTGATACGGGGCAGACTTCTTGTGTATTACCAAGAATTCTTGGAGTAGATTTTCAATCACTTCGTTCAAGAAATGAGTGCCTCTATCACTTACAAGCTCTACAGGTAGTCCGTATCTCGTGAATACATTCTCAAACAAGAATTTGGCAGTTGTTTGAGCATCGTTCTTTGTCGTAGCCTTTACCTCTACCCACTTGGTGAGATAATCTGTCGCAACAATGATGTATTCCGCATGAGAACCCTTAGCTGGGGGATTAATAGGACCTACGAAGTCTATTCCCCACTTAGAGAATGCACGTCCACCCATCATAGGTTTTAGTGGCATCTCATCTTTGCGTATAGGATACTGAGTCCTTTGACAGACATCACACCGTTTCACATAGGTATGTGCATCCATGTGAAGGGTCGGCCACCAGAAGCCCGCAAATAGAATTGCCTTGATCACCCGATCCGGTCCAAAATGTCCTCCTGCTACACCTTGGTGAGCAGTTTCCAAGATCTTAAGATATTCACTCTCATGGACACACAGTCTCAGGTAACCATCCTTACCGCGTTTGTATAGATTATTACCAATGAGTGAGTAATCCAAGGCTTCCTGTGCTAAACTTCTTTTCCTAGCCAGCGTCATGTCTGGAGGGAATGTGTTTGTCCTCAGGAATGATACTAGTGGTTCGCTCCAATCGGGCGCAATGGATACTTGATAGAGAGTGGCATGTTCCACAGGTGGTTTAGTGCAACAGATTGGGCATTCCTTGCACAACTTTTGGACATCCGCTTCCATAGTTGGCCAATGCACTCCGAATCTCTTTAGAGTCTGTAAAGTTCGTTGCTTTGAATGGTGTTGCTCTAACGCACCTACATGTGCTAATTGCAACCATTTAGCGTAATCATCCTCTTCTACACAACAAGCCAGGATCCCTTGATCTGTGTGCTTGTACATGCTTCCGGCCATGATGTGATACTTTTGGGCTTTTACAATCTCTCTATTCCGTGTGTTTACCACTGGATGGTTGGGCCCGTACGTCAATACTGGCACCAATGGCTTAGCCCACTGCGGTATAACTTCCAAATTAAACAAGTAAGCATCAGGAAGGTCATCTGACACTCCTTGTGGGGCTTCTCCAGATGTGAGTCTGGAGAGATGGTCTGCTCGTAAGTGGGTCCTACCTTTCCTTACCACAACCTCGAAGTCGTATTCCATTAGTAAGAGAAACCATCTTACTAATCTACCTATATTGCATGGCTTGTTTACTAGGTACAACAATGCCTGATGGTCCGTAAAAAATTTAAACTTATTTGCAAGCAAATAATGTCTAAACTTTTTAACTGCATATACCATGCCTAATCCTTCTCGTTCAGTAGTGGTATAATTTCGTTCAGCCGCATTCAATTGTCTACTGGCATAGGCAATTGGAAGATCCATATTACCTTCACCAGTAGGTTGTGCAAGCACACATCCAATGGCATAATTGGATGCATCCACATGAACATGGAATGGCTTATTCCAATCTGGTGTGGTCAAGATTGGTGCTGAACATAATCTTCGTTTAAGCTCTTGGAAGGAATTCTCACATTCATCCGTCCACTCAAAGTTTGTCAGAAGTCCATACATGGGCTTTGCAATGACAGCATACATGTGTATAAATCGTCGGTAATAACCACAGTGCCCCATGAAAGCTTGTACTTCCTTGACATTCTTTGGCCTAGGTAGCTCTGCTATGGCTCTCACTTTTTCTTCGTCGGTAGATATGCCATTCTTTGACACTATGTGTGCTAGAATCTTGCCTTGCCTGACCATAAAAACGCACTTTTCTGGGTTCAGGCAGACTTGGTACTCTCTACATTTGTCAAAGATTTGTCTGAGTTCAGGAATATGGGTTTGTCTAACATTGGAATGAGCACAGAGATCATCAACATAGACTTCTAAACTCTTCCTCAGGAACTCCTTAAATACATGGCACATCAGCCTCTGGAAGGTAGCTGGTGCATTGGTAAGCCCAAATGGCATTACTCTAAAGGCAAAAATGCCCCATTCTGTGGCAAAGGCTGTCTTATGCTGATCCTCTGGAGCTATGGCTACTTGATTGTAGCCCGAAAATCCATCAAGGAAGCTGTACACTTCCTTGCCTGCCACTCTTTCTAAGAGATGTTCTGTGATGGGAAGCGGATAGTTATCTCGGATTGTGGCTGCATTAACCTTCTTCAAGTTAATGCACACACGCAGTTTGCCATTCTTCTTGGGCACCACTACGATGGGGGATACCCATTCAGTGTGCTCAATTTCATAGATAAATCCAGCTTCAACCAGTCTATCTATCTCTTCTTTGATCTTAGCGGCGTAATTATCGTTATATGTATAAGGCTTTTGCTTAGAGGGTTTAGCATCTGAGATCATGGGAATAGTGTGTGAGCATATGTCCGGGTCAACCCCTTTCAAATCCTTGTAACTCCAAGCGAATACATCTCTGTATTCTCTTAGCAAGGCAATCAATTCATGCTCTTCTTCTTCTGTCAGGTCATGGCCTATATATGTGCATCTCTCCTCTCCTTCTTCTATGGCCACTACTATTTTCTTGGTGGTTTCTTTGTTATCATAGGCCTCTCCTGATTGTGCTTCTCGTTTAGGCATTCTTATCATGACTCTCCTGTCATCTATCTCATACTTCTTAAAATTTTCTGGGACCTCAAACAAAGATTCTTCCTCCTCTGGTGAGACTTCTTTCTTCTTTCGTTTCTTTCCTTCTTCCTTCGGGGTCATATGCGTTGCTAATCTTACATCATTTGTAACCTCTCCATGCCTCTGGGGTTGAAATTCTATTTCATGGAAGTATTCTTCATCTGATGCAAATGGTGGGTCCATAATGATTGACTCTAGATCGGAGTCACTTGCATCCTCAATTGCATCAGGGCTAGGTTCGCATTCTTCTAGAACTGCCTCTCCCATGATTGGCTCTATGGAGAAGACTGAAATATCATAGCCATCCTCATCACAGTGAGGTGTCCATTGTTCTTCGTTGATGGCTACGTCCATTGTTGCTAAGATTTCTGCCCAACCGTGAGGTTCAAATTCTTCGTCTGGAAAAACTACAGGCGCATAGGCTGGGTCTTGGATTGATCTATGGGTTTCTTTCGCACCTACCTCTCTGGCTTTCTCTCTCTTCTCTTCTTCTACTGCTACCTTGCACATCCATAAGTGAGTATCTTCATGCATCCATGAGGATCCAGATTCTATGGAATGCACAGATTCCGTATCATCTTTGGCTCTATGGATGGGATTCCATTGGATAGGAGGGACGTCTCTGTGAGAGTAATCTTTGAGATCACAAAGCAATGTCAAATTCAATCGGACTGTGGATAAGGCAAATGGAACACCAACAACTACACGAATCGAGGGAACCCGACAACATTTCTCAATGTTCTCAAAACGGGTGTGGAAACCAAAGCTACCACAAGGAGCAAAAGATCGAGGAGACAAAGCACCCGACTGCACTCATGTTGTGTCTGATGCACCCAAAGTATGCATGATAGGGCCACATTACAAGGCCAAGCATTCGACACAGGATGTACACTATCAAATTAGTGGTGCACGATCTCCAAAGTGAGACTAGATCTTAACTTTAAACCGATAGGAAAGGACATACTATGTACATAAACTACGCTTCGGCTTTGGACTGACTTTTATGTTTTCTTTTCAGCGAAAAAAAAAAAAAAAAAAGAAAGAAAAATTCAGGTATTACCCTTCTCACACCCACGGGAAAGGGACGGCACCATGCACTCGGAGCAATATCAAATTATTAATCAACACATGGTGGAGGATTTCTGGACAAAATATGGATACTAATTCATGCTCTATATTAAGTGCAGATGGCTTCTGAAGACTTTGAAGCTACAATCCAAGAGGAGGTCCAAGTATTTCCTCCCCAATGTCTTACGAAAGCTAAAGGACATTGGTTCAGAGATGAACAGCCTGTGGAAGAGTATCTCTTTTTGGCCAACATAAAGATCATGGACACGGATCACCACTTTCCGATCATGTCCCAGGACTTCAAGATATTACATGGAATGCCATCTACAATCGATATCCTGAAGAAAGCAGGAATTCACAAGTATTTCGAGCTACCCATCTACAAGCCGGACTTCCAACGATGTACCCAAGTCATGAACACCTTGCGACCAGCACTACATGACCCATTGGTGCCAGAAGCCAATGTGATGGATAAGAATGGCGAATGGGTAGTCATTCAGTTCTCCCACGACTTAATCAAAGAAGCTTTTGAATGGGAGAAAGATGGTGTCAACACGGCCAAGGAAGAAATTCGTGGAGCTAACACTAGAACCTTTGTCGACATTAATAGAGTGGATATTGAAGAGGAAGTCAGATTGATTCATCAACATTTTTGTTTTCCAAGTATGAACAGATACACGGCCCCTCAAAAAATTATTGTCCAATTATTGTCTCATGCCATAAAACAAATTGGTAATCAGGTAAATCTTACCCCATATGTGCAAGAAAGATTGTTCGAGGCCAAGAAGAAATGGGAGAATAAAATATTCCTTAATGGAACCACTGCCCTCACAATCATGATTTACCATGCATTGGGCATGCGAGAGTACTTGAGGGAGATGCCATCTTCAATGGAGCTGGCTCAATATGTCAAGAGTGCTACAGTACCAAAACAAAAGAAAGGGAGTAAACAAGCAGAAGAAACAGAAACAAGTTCGCAACCGCGGATGAGAGGAACCATGAGAGGTACAAAGCGGCCTAGAGAAGTTCTGCAGAAAGCAGAAGAAGCACCACCACCAAAGAGAGTACATGTGCTGCCTACCACCACCACTCAAGTAGCCAGGAAAATTACGGAAGAAGACTTAACTCAAGCACTGGAGGAGACTCACAAGTATACAGAAGGGCAAATCAATCTCCCAGTGCAAGGTCATCATTATCAACAGGCTGCAACAGTTCAAAAACCCAAAAGAAAACTTACTAAGGTACACCGATATCGGGAGATTGGGCTAGACAATTCAAGTTCAGGATCCGACGCCCAAGAGAAGCAAACTACATCATTATTGGATGTAGATATTAAAAGTGAATCGAAGGATGATGGCCAGTGGGCCGAATTAAATGAAGTCAATTATGACGAAGCCCAAGCTGACAACAAAGAAAAAGATCAATCATCGCTGGCAGAACAGAATCCAATCACAGAGAATGCAGAAGAAGAAGGACAAAACACCATGCAAGAGAAGGATGCCTCCATCACCCACATAGAGGAGGACCCCAATGATAATGAGGTGCATGCAATGATATCTGAGGACAAGCTTCAAGAAGAACAGAAAGAAGACGAAGAACCCTTCACACCACTAAGGGTTGTGGCAGAACCGTCCCCTCTAGATGTAACATTTCAAGGGAGTGCCACGAAAGTTCGTAAAACGGTCGAAAATGAAGCAGAAGTTAATATACAACTACAGGTCCGACAACCACACAAAGAATTGATCCATGTAGCACAGGGACAAGATGTACAAACAGGAGAAACACCGGACATAACAAAGACATGGTTGAATGTGGATATAGCTCAGCTCAAGCCGGTGGTGCAGGATATGATCCGCACGGCACTCGACACTCAACAACTGATGCTTGATGCTGATGAAGATTACGACCAGGCCATTCTCGACAAACAAAAGCTTCAGAAAGAAGGTATGCATTTGGCAAAGACCTTATCTAAAGTAGAAGCTCAGGTGTTGAAGAAAAAGGAGAAGATAAAAACAACCAAAACACAATGCAAAACATTAGAAAAGGAGAATGCCCAACTGAAAGAGCAAGTGTTGGAGCTAATAAAGAAACTGGAAGTAACGGAAAAAGAGAAAACAAGAATACAGACTCGTAGCAAAGTACTCGAGTCACAGATCAAGGTGAGCATGGAAGAAGCAGACCAACTAAGGGACAGAAACAAAGAGCTAATGACAGCTCTCCTCAGTGATCAACCATCGTCAGATCTGGACAAAACAAATGAGGACATAAAAGACATGGAAGCAAAGTTGACCAAATTGGCAGATCAGCTCAAACAGGAGCAAGAGACAGTTGCAGAATGGGAACAGAAATACATGAATGATACGGCAGCTCTACGAAAGAAATGGAAAAAAGCCGAGAAAGATTATTTCCGACAGTGCAAGGAAGACACAGATCACATGCATATCGTGGCACAGGAATTAATCAAACACCAAGAAAAACTTACCAAGGCTGAAGAGGAGCTCAAGAATAAAGATGACATCATTAAACGGCTGCAGGAGCAGATTGAGCTAAAAGAGAAACAAGGGACACCAGTAGTTCCTCCAGAAACCACGGCTACTGTGGAGGAAGAGAATTAAGCAGACCAGAAAGGGCACTACTGGTGTCCCAGCTCACTGCTGATTTTGAAGATCAAATAATACAAATAATGAAAGAAGCTCGAATAGACAATACACAGCTAGATCAAATTTTGAAGCCCTTCAATGTACCATATGGTCTACTTAAAGAACAGACGCGCGTGTACATAAAGACTACCACGAATAAAGATCCGGACCACAACCTTCAATTCCAGCATGACACTTTCAAGTATACTCAAGAGGAATTTGAGAAGGCGGATCCCATATGGCGAAGGAAAATTTTGGAGAAGAATCCGACTTTGCGGGTACAGTGGGAAGCATCACCATATGCGCTTCAGGTGAATCCATCATTTTGTCCTGTACCCCGCAGACGCTCGTGGACGCAATTTTGGGAAGCACAGCGTCAAGGCTCCATCAATAATCAGTGGCTAAATTACCCGTTACTACCTAGTCCGCCACACAATTACCTACCTACCGAAGAATATATGGTAAAGACAATGGAATTCTGGATGGCCAAATATGCCACAGTGCCGGACTTGGCAGTCAAGATGACAAATAAAATATTTAGCATGCTCATTACAGTATTAAAGGTTTTCCAGCATGCGAAGTACACATTTTTGAATTTCATTGGCATTACACAAGGGTCGGAAGCCCTCATTTTTGATCTATCAACCATCCCGAGCCGACTAACCATCATGGCATACTACTCACGCCTTATGTTTTTGCCATCAACATATATGCAGACTTTCGAAGAAGCATTCTTCACCGGCTTCTTTGAAATAGATTCGGAGATCTTTGTAAAAATGACTTCCAATTTAAATGCAAGGCTGGTGGCCTATGAAACAAGCTTTTTTGCTGATCATCGACAGGCGCCAGAAGACGGAGTGAAGTCAAAGCAATGGAAGGAATTCATGATATGTCATGCAAATCTGCTGAACCAACGAGAGCAAACCGCCATTCAAACATACACGCGTCGCCTCAGAAAGCCTGTCGAGGACGACAGAGTTCAGGAGGAGGGACGTGTAGAGGGACAATCAAGCAAGAAGAAAAGAAGAAGAAAATCAAAGTCCAAACCTATTCATTAAGAAGAGAAAAAGAATATATATCTGCAGAAAGCCCCGCAGGGGCGCAACACCCATCTCTGCACAGAGCCCCGCAGGGGCACGCACCAGGCTACAAAGCTAAACCCCAGGGTCCCGAGTCATGGACTTTTCAAACATCAGAGTAGGACCAAAAGTAAGAAAGGGGTAGAGGCTGAAAAGTTAAAGAGGGTGACTAAGAACATCACATTCCTAGTCACTGGTGGCGTGCGTGGCAACCCGAGTCAACAGGCAAGACAACTACATCAGGCTCTCGAGTAGTAGAGCTTGAATCAAGAAGGCCATCGAATCTGCATGTCTGTTTAACTGCAGACAATACTGACCAAGGGGAGCGTGCGGAGAAAAACAAGATCAAGAATCAGGCAACACAGCCCAAGGGACGCGTTCGCGAAGCAAAGTCTGTCAAGGGACGACAGAGACGAAGAGGGGGAGAGTGTTGCAGAGCTAAAGAGCGCACAAAGCAGAGAAAAAAGACGGGCCCCAAAATTTTTCCGATTTGGACACACTACTTTTGTATCATAACCACTCTTGTATATATTTTCCATTGTAAATGCACTAGAGGAGTCCTCTAGATGCATCCCCACAGAAGATTAGTGAATTACCCATGTACAATAGTAGGAAGTTAACATTTTAGTGAATAAAGTGCCGGTCTCTTGGGTGAAAGGACCAAACTTAGGGCACTAGTATATAAGTCAAAAGTGACTCATTGTAAAGGACTTCTTGTCATTGTGAAGAAGAGCACTTCTGAAATTTCGAGTTTGCCTCTTCCTTGCTGATTTTGATCTTCATTTTGCTCATGTATGTGTGTGTGATGCTTGAAATGCAAGTGTAGGACTGTTGTCTACCCCTTCCCCCTTGTTTTGAGTGGCTGTAGTGCATGCGTAAGCTAGGAGAAGCAAAAACGCGGGTGTTAGTGGTTCCCGTAATTCATTGTTTCTGCCATAACTTGCAGCAGAGTGGTCAGAATTGAGTGAAACCACTACTGTTGGATTCGTCTCGGCGAGAGCTTCGAAACGAGTACCCTATTGCCTATGTTCGGAGTTCTGGGCTGGGAGAAAACCTCAAAAAACCAAAACTGCTGAAAAGAGGCTTGCGGCAGCACTTCCAGTTTTTCAGTAGGTGTGGGTAGTATTAGTCTTTTCTCATGCTTGGATAGCTAACTCACTTCATTTTCTATCACGCGTGCACATGTCTTCATACACTTGGTAAGTCACTCCTTAGGATTGATAATTAAATGTGTGAAAAGAACTCCACTATATGCACTTGTATGGCAATCGAGGTATAGTCTCATTGGTACAAGTCCTTGAGTCATTGCGGCTCAAGTACATCCCCACAGAAGATTAGTGAATTACCCATGTACAATAGTAGGAAGTTAACATTTTAGTGAATAAAGTGCCGGTCTCTTGGGTGAAAGGACCAAACTTAGGGCACTAGTATATAAGTCAAAAGTGACTCATTGTAAAGGACTTCTTGTCATTGTGAAGAAGAGCACTTCTGAAATTTCGAGTTTGCCTCTTCCTTGCTGATTTTGATCTTCATTTTGCTCATGTATGTGTGTGTGATGCTTGAAATGCAAGTGTAGGACTGTTGTCTACCCCTTCCCCCTTGTTTTGAGTGGCTGTAGTGCATGCGTAAGCTAGGAGAAGCAAAAACGCGGGTGTTAGTGGTTCCCGTAATTCACTGTTTCTGCCATAACTTGCAGCAGAGTGGTCAGAATTGAGTGAAACCACTACTGTTGGATTCGTCTCGGCGAGAGCTTCGAAACGAGTACCCTATTGCCTATGTTCGGAGTTCTGGGCTGGGAGAAAACCTCAAAAAACCAAAACTGCTGAAAAGAGGCTTGCGGCAGCACTTCCAGTTTTTCAGTAGGTGTGGGTAGTATTAGTCTTTTCTCATGCTTGGATAGCTAACTCACTTCATTTTCTATCACGCGTGCACATGTCTTCATACACTTGGTAAGTCACTCCTTAGGATTGATAATTAAATGTGTGAAAAGAACTCCACTATATGCACTTGTATGGCAATCGAGGTATAGTCTCATTGGTACAAGTCCTTGAGTCATTGCGGCTCAAGTACACAGTGGTATAGGTGCGGGTGGTTCCATTGGTGACTGATATGGAGACGGCTAAGGTGATGGGGACTCTGGAACTTGCAAACATGGGATAGATCTGCAAATTCATTTGCATTCCCATCCCTTGCTAGCTTTCCTAGCTTTCTTGGTGGTTCCTTTGGATGCCTTCAATTCTTCGCTTGTCATTGCATGTTCCATAGGCAAATCATATGCCAAACACATATATACAATTTGAGTAAGATCACAACATCTATGGATGAATTTTTTTCTTTCGCATCTCTACTGAGCTAAATATAATTGATCAATGATCCAACTTGCAAGATCTATGGTTTGGGGCCCAATACATGCTAAATATAATCCAAACCAAATACGCTTGTGAGGAATAGTGGAACGATCCTGAGCCGGGAATGCAAAATGTTGCATGCATATGCGTAATGGCTTAGAGACTTCAGGTGTAATGGCTGAAACATCTTCCCGTTTCACAACATTGCCATGCTTCATCGGCTCTGGAATAAGCCTTTCATGCTCTATCGGCGTGTGAGTCCCATGGATCTTAATTGCTTCCTGAATTAGGTCTTTTGAAAGATAGAACTTTTTGAAAGGGGGGTCATTTACCAAAGATGGAAGAATGAAAGTGCCCGGCAAGTCCTTGTTTTTAGAGTGTGGTCACCAAGTAGTAGCATCTATAAAAATCAAGTTTGGGTAATGGGTCACACTAAGTATTCTATAAAACCTGCTCTAGCCCAAATGTGGTTTAACTCTTTAGTATTTTGGAGCTCTTCAAATTCTCTGGAGAAAAATGGATACTTGCCCCACTTAATATTGTCAAAAGTCAGCATGGCATCAAAGATAAAGTCTGCATCTGCTAAAGGTCTTGCTAAACCTTAGAGCCAATGAGAATTATTGTGAGCTTTCTCAGTGTATCCCCTAGGAGGATCATCAATCAGCATTGGTCTTGGGAAGCCTTGAAACTCTAGCGTTTGTAATGTAGAATGTGGTTCAGCCATAGTTCACCAAAATTGATCACAGGTGCACTGAGGCCAGCTACAAATTGTCCTTCTGTCTGCATGATGAGTGATGCGAATGTGGAGAAGATCTGCTACAAACGATTAGCACATTAGTATGGAAATTAATCATGATCCCATTAAAGTGAGACCTCAATCCCTTTCCATAACCGATGTGTAACCTGTGTAGCCGAGTGTCGTGAGGTGGTTTATGGAATGATTTTTGTAAAATTAATGCAGGTCTCTAGACACCTACATGCTTTTGATAGTGCATACATTGCTTGAGGAGATGTTATTACAAGTGATGTTGGTTTAGTGTGATTGACTTTATACAAAGTTCAGTTGTGGAAGAATTATTTACAAGGGTTTTGGTTATTCGGGATGGGAGTAATGTTAGACAATGGTTCATGAGGAGGCTTCTGGATACATTTCGGTATCCATTTCCTAAGGGTTGTTGAGCAGGTGGTATGTTTCTGTTGATGGACAAAAGGTGATATTGGATGTTGTGGTGTTGAGGGGTGAAGAGATTTCTGAGGGTTATATGTTACATGGCTTGAGTGTTGAGCTATAATACACTGCTTGGGTACCCATATCTGCGTGGGTGTGGGTCGATCCGTCAGATACTTCTTTGGGATCCAAATTGGTCGACTGTTCATACTTGTAAAAGAAGGTTGAGGAGATGTTGGATACTGCTTCTGATTCTTTCGTCTTATCCTTGTATGCATTGTTGAAATTTTTTGGTGCTTTCTATCCTTTTGGCACCCATACTTGTTTCATGCCGCTTGCTTTGTGATGTTGATACTGTTGCCCTCTTTGTGTCATCTGGTACGATTGTCGATTTGGGTTCCTCAGTCATGGTTGACTCCTTTGTGGTCATGGGTGAGAAGTTTGGTTGATGCTCTAGAAGAAGAAAGAAGGGAGGTCCAACACTTGCATAACTTTCTCATTAGAAAGTGCAGCATTTTGTACCATAAATCTAGGCTAGTGTGTAGTAAGTGTGGAAGGATGGGCACTACAGGGTGTTGTGCCCATTTGTTCACTGATGCAGTCCACTTGACCGATAATGCAATCCACTTGACCATTGATGGTCCCCATTTGTCCCAGCTCTTGAGTGGTGACCCCTTCTAGTTTGCAAGAAGCCTAGGGGAAAATCTATTGACATTCTTCTGAATGGCTATCATCCATCGCCAAGCCCGCGTGGGTTGGGGTAGACATAATATGACTTACCTGGCCAAAGATCTTCCAGTTCTCCTTCGCATGTAGTTCATATGGTCTATGGTTACATACCTCAGGTGAAGTGCCATTAGGGAAGTCAAGCGGTATTACTCACTGCTGGTCTAAGGTTCCAATCTGCAAGGAGCCTTGTCTAAGATTTAGGTCCACTGAGTGATCGTATAGCCAATCTTGGCCAAGGATTAGGGGTTCTATCAGGTCATCATCATGGCACACTAGGAGCTTCATTGTCATGGTCACTTCGTGTATGAGGATAGGAAGGTCCACCTCGCCCATGCAAGGGGTTTCCATGCCTCCTAGCCCTATGAGGTATGCCTCAATAGGCCACATTTCTATTCGTAAGTCCTTATAGTGGGACCATCTAATTGCACTAGTCGCAACACCTGAATCAATTAATGCCTTGAGATCATGGCAAGGGTTGTTGTGCTCTAGCGTGACTGTAATGAATGGTCTCCTATCCACTATGCTAGGATGAGTAGTTGACTTCACTTGACACATGTCCACGGGATATCTGGGTGTTGTTTCTAGATGGTTATAATGTTCTCTCCCTAGTCCTTGTCTTCTTAGCTTCATGTGCTTAATGCGTTCTATAGCTTCTGCCTGAGCTTCGGCACATATTCTCTGTTCTTCCTCCTTACTCTTCTTTGCCAACATGAGTCGTCTAAGCATATCCTCTGTAAGAGGTTCGTGACAAAGTTTGACTCTATAGCCACTAAGGTAATTAGGCATTATCTCTCCTTCTAGGGTGGCTAATTGTTCCACTCCACTTGTCGAGAGTCAATTAATGATCATAGGTCCATAACCTCGCTTTTCTAATTTCCGTGCATGTTGTTTCAGTGTATACACTAGGACTAAATCTCCTACCTTTAAGCCTTTGTCTTTCACATGTGCATCAAAATATGCTTTTTATCGTTTCTTTGCTGCATATGCCTGTTGTTGCTTTCAACTTGGTTTCTCCTTATCGTTCCAAGTCCATTATTCTTTATGATAATTCATGGCCGGTCCACTGGTGTTCTTGTGCAACGTTGAGGGTGGGTATCAAGAAGTCCAAAGGAAGCACAACGTTCTGACAAAAAACCATCTGAAAGGGAGTTGCATTGAGTACAGTATTGTAGGCCACTCGATATGCCCAAACAACATGATGTAACTATTTGTCCCAATCTGAACATTTGTTGTTCATGAGTTTCGTCAGTACATTACAAAGGATCTTGTTAGTGCTTTTTGCTTGACCATTGGCCTGACGATGATATGGTGCAGATTTCTTGTGAATCACCATAAAATCCTGTAAAAAATATTCAATGACTTGGTTTACAAAATGAGTTCGTCGATCGCTCACTAGCTCTATAGGCAGTCCATATCTAGTTAAGACATTTTCAAATAAGAATTTTTTAGTCGTGTGTGCATCATTCTTTTTTGTGGCCTTAGCCTCTACCCATTTGGTAACATAATCTATCGCAATGATAATGTATTCCACATGTGTTCCTTTTGCAGGGGGTTAATGGGTCCTACAAAGTCTATACCCCACTTGGGAAATGCACGTCCTCCCATCATGGGTTTTAGTGGCATTTCATCTCTGCGAGTAGGAAATTGAGTTCTCTGACACGCATCACATCTCTTAACATAGGTATGTGCATCCATGTGAAGAGTGGGCCACCAGAATCCCCCAAAGAATATGGGTTTAATTATCCTATCAGGGCCAAAATGACCTCCTGCAACACCTTGGTGTCTAGTCTCTAGTATGCTAAAATAATCACTCTCATGAACACATTGTCTTAGGTATCCATCTCTTCCTTGTTTGTATAGATTGTCGCCAATAAGTGAGTAGTCTTGAGCTTCCTTCTTTAGACTTCATTGTCGTGCTAAATTCATTCCTTGAGGGAATGTTTTCGTCCTCAATTACATCACTAAGGGTTCACTCCATTCTAGTGTGAGAGACATATGATATAATGTGGCATGTTCTATCAGTGGTCTTTCACAACAGACAGGGCATTCTCTACACAACTTGTAGACATTTTCTTCCATAGAAGACCAATAGACTCCTAGTCTATGCAGAGTTTCCAATGTATGATGTTTCGAATGATTTTGCTTTAATGGACTTACGTGTGCTAATTGCAACCAATTCACGTGTTCTGATTCGTCTACACAAAAAGCAAGAATCTTCTAATTGTAGTTTATATATACTTCCTACTATTATTTGGTATCTTTGTGACTTGGTGATTTTCCCTTCTTTGATCCTAATCCTTGGATTCTTGGGTCCATATGTGAGAATAGGGACAATAGGCTTAACCCATTCTGGTACTATCTCAAGGTTAAGTAAATACGCATCGGATAGTTCATCCACTATTCATTGAGGAGCTTCTCCAGTGGTTAGTCTTGAGAGGTGGTCAGCTCTAAGGTGTGTCTTTCCCTTCCTGACTAAGACTTCAAAGTCATACTCCATGAGCAATAGAAACCAACGTATCAATCGTCCAGTATTACAGGGCTTTTTGACTAAGTACAATAATGCTTGATGATCCGTGAAGAACTTGAACTTATTTGCCAACAAGTAATGCCTAAATTTCTTTACTCTGTAGATGATTCCTAACCCTTCTCATTCTATAGTGGTGTAATTTCTTTATGTTGCATTCAATTGTCTGCTCGCATAAGCTATAGGCAGGTCTACATTGCCTTCATAAGTAGGTTGTCCCAACACACATCCTATTACATAGTTGGATGCATCCACATGTACATGGAATGGTTTGCTCCAATCTGGGGGTTGTTAATATAGGTGCTGAGCACAGGCATCGTTTAAGTTCATTGAATGAATTTCCACATTCATCTGTCCATTCAAACTTGGTCAAAAGAGAGTACAGAGGTTTGACTATGATAGCATACATGTGTATGATTCATCTGTAATAACCACAATGACCCATGAAGGCATGTACCTCCTTTATGTTATTTGGCTTAGGTAGATCTGCAATTACTTTCACTTTTTCTTCATCTGTAAAGATTTCGTTCTTTGACACAATGTGTCCTAGAATTTTGCCTTGTCTGACCATGAAAACACAGTTTCTGAGTTCACGCAAACCTGATATTCTTGACATTTGTCAAATATTTGCCTTAGTTCTAGGATATGATTCTGCCTCGTATTCGAATGAGTACATTTGTCATCGACATAAACTTCCAAATTCTTGCATAGGAATTCCTTAAAAACATGACACATAAGCCATTGGAAAGTGGTGGGTGCATTTGTGAGCCCAAATGGCATCACACAAAATGCAAATATGCCCCATTCTATGGCAAAAGCCATCTTATGTTGATCTTCAAGAGCAATGGCTACCTGATTATAGCCTGAGAAACCATCAAGAAAGCTATAAACTTCCTTGCTCGCAACTCTTTCCAATAAATGTTCTGTGATAGGAAGAGGATGACTATCTCTAATTGTGATGACATTAAATTTTTTAAGGTTAATACACATGCACAATTTTCCATTCTTCGTGGGAATGACCACAATGGGGAATACCCATTCGATATGCTGAATTTCGTAAATGAATCGTGCTTCTATCAAACGATCTATCTCTTCTTTAATCTTAGCAGCATAGTTATCATTGTACGTGTATGGTTTCTGTTTCATAGGTTTGGCATTTGGAGCCATAGGGATCCTTTGGGAGCATATATCTGGGTCTACTCCTTTCAAGTCTTTGTAACTCCAAGCAAATACATCTCTATATTTTTGCAATAGTGCAATTAACTCTTCTTCTTCTTCACTAGTCAAATCATGTCCTATGTATGTACATTTTTCTTCTTCTCCTTCGATGATGACTATGATTTTTTTGGTTTTCTCTCGATTATCATATACTTCTCCAACATCGGCTTTTCTTTTAGGCATTTGTACCATGATTCTTCTATCTTCTATTTCATACTTCTTGAAGTTCTCCGGTACTTCCATGAGTGGTTCTTCGTCTTCTTCTATCTTAGGTGATTTCTTTCTCTTCTTTTATTTACTTTTTGTATCTTGTAGTGGTGGCTCAAGTTGTTCGATTTGACTTTCCTTTTCGTCTTTTGGGGTTTTGGCTTCTATAAAATAGAGATATTCTCCTTGTGTGGAACAAATGGGTTCCATGATGATGGATTCTAGGTCCTTATCACTCGATTCATCTAGTTCTTGGATCACTTCCATGCATTCTTCTAGGATAAAGTCTTCCTCGACAAGTTCAATCATAAAAATGGAAATGGCGTATCCGTCCTCATCACAATGAGGGGTCCATTGTTCTTCATTCATATCTATGTCCATCGTCCCTAATATTTCTACCCAATTGCGAGGCTCGAATTCCTCGTCTGGAAATTCTATAGGTGCATAAGCTGGGTCTTGAAGAGTTCGTGGATGTCGTTTTGAACCTAAGGTCCTCGCTTCTAACGATTCTTCCTCTTGTTTTGCTACCTTACACATCCATAGATGAGTATCCTCGTGCAACCATGTGGGGTCTGATTCCAATGAGTGTACCAATTCTATTTCTTGTTGTGTCTTATGGATGGTGTTCCATCGTATTGGGGGTACATCCCGATGAAAATAGTCTTTAAGATTGACTTTAGTAGTCACTCCTAGATGTTGCAAGTACAAAGAATTAGTTCCCCAATCTTGTATGATTTGCAATTGATGCATGAATGGTCATCCTAAAATCATCTCGTAAGCATGATTTTTCCCAAAATCACAAATGGTGAAAGTATGTTCAAACTCCACACGACAAGTGGTGAGAGATATGCCTTCTAGTAAGCCCAATGGTTTTTCTATATGTCCGTCAGCCATTTGTAGCTTCATCCTATTGGCTCTTAATGCTAGCTTACCCCAACGTTTCCATAAAGTGATGGTAGCGATGGCTACCCCGGCTCTTGAATCTAAGATCGCTTTGGTGGTGTAGCCTTGGTG
This sequence comes from Ceratopteris richardii, assembly GCA_020310875.1. Classification (NCBI taxonomy): domain Eukaryota; kingdom Viridiplantae; phylum Streptophyta; class Polypodiopsida; order Polypodiales; family Pteridaceae; genus Ceratopteris; species Ceratopteris richardii. Next base: position 17,688,476 of record CM035425.1, on the reverse strand, counting down.
GGTTATTGGAAGATAAGTGTTTACTTCCTCTCCTTCGCTCACATCTCCAATTCGTTCTACAAGTATCTCTGGTACCTTCTTGTGTGATCCTATCTATGAGGGAGCAATAGCAACCTCAAGGAATTGGTTTGCTATGTGCTTTCACAATTCTGGTTTAACCTTCAACAATTCCTCTAAAGTGATATGGCATTGTACTCTAGTGTTCTTGATCACTTTTGTGTTTCTAGGGATTACTGATTCTTCATTCCTCACTAGTATCGTGGGTGCTCTCATGCTGATCGACTTGGCTTCCCAAGGTCCTGTGAACTGAGGTAATTCTTGCAAAGAATTGGATTCAATATCTGTGTGTTCACTCAGTTCTTCCTCTACATCATCATAATTAGAGGGGATGTCTTGGAGAAATTGCTCTTGCAAATCATCCATCTCTTGTATAGGAGGATGGGTTTCTTGTTCTTTTCTCCACTTCTCTTCTTGAATTTCTCTTAAAAATTCATGTGAATACTCGTGTATGGAAGACAGGTTTTCTTCAACCTCTGTATTTGGCACTGGAGACAGGGATGGTGCATTCTTTTCCTATGTCTCAGAAATAATAGGGTTCCTATGTAGATTCTTTTTCTTGTTGCTATTGATCAAGTATTCTAACCTCTCCAGTAGTCCTTGAAAGTGTAATTCAGGTTTTGCCATGTTATTCCAATTAAGATAATGAGAGGCTTCGAACATAGTTTGTGCTAATTCTACCATCTTCATGCAAAGTTTAGTTCTCTCAATTTCTAAATCCGCTCGTGGATAGTTCTTACTCATTTCAGCTATCTGGCGTCCTTTTAATCTAACCTGATATGCACAAAACATCATGTCTAGGTCTTTAGGTATAAGTTCAACTAGAATTGATCCTGATCTCTGAGCTAGATTCTTTTGATTAGATTCTTGAGAAGTCAATTCTAGGATTTTGGCTCTAGATTCCTTTAGACTTCCTTCAGACTCAGTTATCTTTTTACTCCACTTTCTCTTAATCCTTTCTCTAGAATCCTTTCAAGATTTTGTCTTCTAATTACTAGAATCTCCAACTTCACTAGTTCTGGCTATTTTTTCAGGATTAAGTTGTTGATTCCGTAAGATCGTCTAGGCTCTTGTTATAGCTTGAGTAAGCATGTATGTAGGATTGGATCCATCTAATTTTTGTACAATACCAATCACATTAATGGGTGTCACTTTTGAAGCATTAACAGGGTTCTTGGGACAATCTTTGATGACATGCTCTTTACCACACTCGACATAAAAACCTTGTATGTTATAGTATTGTGATTGTCCTGCTATCAGAGGATGTGGACAATCCTTAATGAAATGATCCCCTTGGCACGAAAAGCATGGTCCTCTAGGGCCCTGTGGCCTTTGTTGTCTTAATTGGGGCCACTGTAGCTCAATGATGAGTAGCACCTCCTTTAATGTCAATCCGGGAAGACGTGAGGATGGTATGAAGACCTCGAGCAAGTGGCGGTACAAGTGCGTGAGTGAGAAGCACACAAGCATGCACACACATACACACACACACACGCACACAAGGCAAGACAAAGAGTGAGAATCAATGGAGCTTTTAGATTACTTTCAAAATGCTCTTACAAGTTCGTTTCAATTACAATCTAACCCCAAAAATGAGCTCTCTAGCTCTTTTTATAGTTTTTGACTAGGTTTTGGCCCTGTCCAGACCTAGTGTCCGGCCTAGTTAAAAATTAGGTTCCAAGGCCAATTTGAGGGCTTAAACGGAGTCTAAAAAATATGAAAATTGATATGTAGGTACTTCTAAGGCTCCTCAAGCTCAAGGACTCCTTGGCTTGCACAAAATGGAGCTACAAAAATATGAAATGGTATTTACAATGATTGTTAGTGATAAGAATCACTGTTAAAAGATGTAGATTTGGAAAAATTGAAGGGCCTATCTGCCAGATTTGCGTCGACTGCTTTGTCTACTTACTCCTTCACCTTGTTCTGACTCTCTCCGTTGGCTTCCTTGTCTAGTCAATCCTTGGGTGCCGTGGCTTCCTTGTCTAGTCAATCCTTGGGTGCCCATACTGCTCTCAACACCCCCCCCTCTCTCGCGTCTGTCGTCCCTGACAGACCCTTGTTGCTGGGAGTGTTGGATGTAATATTCCACAACCTGAGTGGCAAGCTGATGTTCTTGTAAGCGTAGTCCTCTGGCCAAATCTGTCATCATACGATCCCAATCGATTGGTCCTGGAATGTCCGGATGTGGCAGACGTAACTGATCTGCATGGATCGCTTGTTCTACTGCGAATAGATGTAGCAAGTGTGTGGGTCTGGGAATGAAAATTTCGGAATTGTATTCCCAGAATCCCGTAGAGAACATTTCCTCAAATGTCTGCTTGAAGCATGCGGGCAAGTACTTTATTCGTGCATGCCAAGCAAAGATGATAGTGACCGAGGGGGTTTGGCTCATGTCGTAGACTAGATCCTTGTTGCCTTGAGCGAATCCAGGGGCGGAGATGTATGGAGCTTGGACATTCCGAAAGGTTTTGAAGACAATGGTCATGAGCTCGAATATCTTCATACACATTTTCGCTGCTATATCAGGTACATTATTTAGGCGTGCGGACCAGTGCCGAATGGTTGATATCATGTAGGCTACGGTTGGAGGTCCTCGAGGTGGAGCAAAATACGGATAGTTAACCCAGGCCGAGCACTCTTTATTGTTGCGTACCTTGATTGCAAATGCTTGCCAGGATCTGCGACGTACCACTGGACAATAGCATGGATTATACTTGATATAGAGTGGCATGGTAGCCCAGGTACTCATCATCTCTGGGTAATCGGTGAGTAAACGTGCACGCCAATTAGGTTGGAAAATCGAGCCAGCACGTGCATCGGTCGGTAAATCCCCTATCTCAAATTGAGTAGCGAATGTGGGCTCCTTCCTTGTATGTCTTTTGACTTCTGCATTATAATCATGTAGTAAGACAAAATAAGGCATGTATTGCGATTCTGATGTTGTGATTAACCGTTGATGGGATAATTGTTGAAAGTAGGAAGACCGAAGGACCGTTTCTTCTAGATTCGTGAGAGATTGCATTTGCACGGCCACACGATCATCATGTGTCTTACCCACTTTCTCGACCCTTCTGACCCAATCTGGAACTTGAATTTCTAACGTGTCTTGTCCTTCTTCTGTAGTTCGACCACCCGGCGTCGGCATAGGCTCGTAGGGCTCTTCGTAGCTGTCCTCGACGGGGATTTCCACTACTGTTTCAGGTGCTGGTTCTTCAATGGGCGAGGGTGGTCGTTCATATGGTAGGAGGCGTGCTTGGAGTTCGGCCACCTGTTTCCGAAGGGTCTCCATTTCTTCTGTAGATTGTTGCAAGATTACCGGCTCCTGTTGAGCAGTGGGTACACTGGCTAACTGTTTCTTTAGATCGGCACATTCAGTCTCTAGTTTTTCATATGACTCCAGGAAATTTGCATGCTCCTCAAGTAAAATGCGGATGTCTTCTGATGGAACTGCTCTATATCTGGTAGGGCTAATGGTTGCTCCTACGGTTCCTTCCATAGCCGCTTCAAAGTTGTCTTGATTTTGTTGTTGAAGTCGTTTGTTCTCTTCTAGTGCTGCGGCCATATGCTTCCTTAATAGCCCAATGTTGCGTCTGAGTGTGGCGTTAGATATCATTTGCGCTTGAAGCACTGTTTCTAGTTCCTTGACTGCTTGGTCATCTACAGTTGGTGTCTTTGCTTCCAATTCGGAGTGAGCCTGCTGTAGTGTGGTATGCTCGTCTAGGAGCGTCAGGTAGTCAGCTTCAAGAGTGGTGACTCTAGCTTGGAGACGTTGAGATTCTGCCTGGAGGGCAGCATTGCGTTCTTCCAATTGATGGTAGTCTTGTTGTAGCTGATGTGCACACTGAAGTAATGTGTCGAACGTGCTATTTACATTATGAGATGCAAGGGGAAAAGTTTGAAATGCAGAGGAGGTGGGATTGGGTAGGGGGGTAGTGAATGCTGTGTGTGCCAATGATGTGAGTGGTGAGGTGGGGGGTAGTGGAGGGGGAGAGGGTGGAATCGTGGGGAGAGGTGCTGTGGTGGGGGAAATGTCCATCGGGTCAGACAGAGTGTTGTGAATAGGGGCTACCATGTAGTTGGGTATGGTAGGTGAGGTGAGTGTGGTGTTCGTGTAAATTGATGTCGTTGCAAACAGCGGGGAAAGGTGCCTTTGAAACATTGGAGAGCGGAAGAACTGCTCCACAAAGGACGAGTATTGGGGTGGTGAGGTCCGGTTGAAAGAGATGTAGGGGCCAGCTGGGAAGTGAGGGTCATGGAATGGAGGTACTCGTATTGGGGGATAGGTCGGGAAACACAGGGTGCCTTCTGTGGGTGCTGGGTTTCCAACTACACTTGTAATTATGGGATGGCCAGTCATGGGTTCAGAGGATAGACGGGATGAAGTGTACAAGGGATTGGTGACGAAGGAGAAGAGGGTGTCTTGTGAGGTGGGTTCTCGAAATGAGAATGATTTGAATGATGATGGGTTATAAGTGAATGTAGAGGTGATGACTGTCGTTTTTTCCGAGGTGGGCGGTGGTGGTGGGGGTGGAGAAGGTGGTGATGGAGGACGCTGGGGTGAGATGGGTGATGTCTGAACGAAGGTTTCAGCGGAGAGGTCAGTGGTGGTTGTGGGAGTGGCTGTGGTCTCAATAGGTACTTCTGGTCCTGTGACGGGTATCCTGATAGTCTTACCTGCTCGTGGTAACGTGTCCACTCGGCGTTTGTCATACCTTACGGACTGGCGGACTGCGGTGTGGACAGCCTCTGGAACTCCTAAAGAGTCTGACACTAATTTGAGGGTGTCAATGAAATGTTGGTCCACTCCTTCATCTGATAGCATTTCTTGCATCAAAGCTTGACCTGATACCAGAGAGAGCTGATGCCTTTCTTGTACTGCTTTGATAGTGTCGTATAGCCTTCGTAGTTGAGCTGTATATGCAGGTGCACCTACAAGTTCTGGCACCTCTTGTTGCTCCTCTTGTTGCTCTTGATCATACTCCTCCTCATCATCCTCCTGTTCTTCATTTCCGTCCTCTTCTTCCTCCACTTCAACAGGTGTGACAGGTGCTTGGGAGGTTGTGGCCTGCGTTTGTACATTCTCCGCTTGTTGTGCCTCTTCTGCCTCCAGCTCTACATCTTGTAATAGTTGTTCGAAGTCTTCATTAGTGAGTTCTTCCAAAGGTGCACCACTAGGAAATTCGAGATCCGTTGGGATGGGAGGAAATATCAAAGTGGAACCATCGGTGCTGCGTCTTGGAAGTCGGAGTGTGAATGGTCGGACTCTTCGGGGTGGTGGTGTGACGTCTGGTGTTAGGGTGGCTCCACGTGGTTGAGCACATGGGACTTGGACCGTGCCTCTCATCTTCTTAGAAGGGGGTCCCGTGGATGTCCTGCCTCGAAACTGCTCTACCCGATTCCACATCAGGGCTCGTTGGATTGGGATGTCATAAGCCAAACACCTATAGATGATTCTTGTCAGAGCACAGCAACCATATAAAACCTGTTTCCGCGGCCAACGTTTGTGAGCTAAGTGTATCTGATCAATTATCCAGTGGGGTAGGTTGATGGTGAGGCTCTGTGTCTCTGCCAGATACAGGCTAAACCAAATCTTTTTGTGCGGCATGGTGAATCTATCCTGCGCCGGGAAAGCAAAGTGTTGCATGCACATGCGAAGGTGTATTGCAATATTAGGCGTCATGGATACCATGTCCTTGAGTTTGGTGAGACTTCGATTCTTCATGTAGTCCGGTACTAGGGTTTCCTTTTCTGTAGGAATATGCATGCCGTGCATATCCAGAGCTTCTCTCACCAAATTGTTTGATAGCCTAAACCTCTTGAGCTCATTCCCCTTTGTCAGAGATGGAATCACAAATGAGCTTGCACCTTTTGGGTTCGGATTTGGAGTCAAGGTGTTGATGAGATAGTAGCATCGCATGAAGTCAGGTTTTGGGAGTCGGGCACTGAAATAGGCACTCAATCCGGCTTTTTCCCATATCGGACGTAGACTTTCCGCATTTTGTAACTTCTCAAATTCTCTTGTAAAGAAATGGTATCTGCCTTGCTTTCCATTGTAGTCCAACTCTGATTCCCATAGATACGTTCCTTCCCCCAAGGGTCCTGCTACCTCGGTAAACCAATGTGAAGTCTTTCCCACGGGCATGGTGTGGCCACGCGGAGGGTCCGCAATAGGTATGATTTTGACGGCCTGCAACTCTTCTGGTCTTTCAACTGTCTCAGGCAGAACGGGTAAACTGTCCAAGTCCACCACTTGCGGGTTTGTTTCTGTGTGAGAGCTAGTTCCTGCTGCCTCAGCCATGTTGAAAATGTCGCAGCTGATTCTGTGAGAATATATGAAATAACGTTAACATTGCAATGGACACAAAAATGACATGGTGTCCCTTGTTACAATATTAACTTAAAGTTCTGGAGTGGTTAGGAGTTAATAAGTGCTCGGTGCTGGTGTGTGTAGTTAGGAGTTAGGTAGACCTAAGAGCTAAGCGAAATGATGTGAATTAAGAGTGAAGCGGTTAGTAGGTGGTCATGAATTTACAATAGGGTCAGGGGGTTTGTTACAAGTCTTGGGCTGCCAAATGCAGTGGATGGGTTTTACTCGTGGTTCCGTAGAGGTTCTCGAGAGCTTTTTAGGTGTGTCAGCTTTAACCTGAGGCCTTTTAGGGGCCCATTTACAACTGATTCTGTTCGTGTTCATGTGCTTTGGTGTTGAAAATGAGTGGATGTAGGCTGTGCGAGTGAATGGATCATGCTGTGTAGGGTGTATTCTTGGTGTAGCTATTTGAGCCCGCAAACAAGCCTTAGGCACCCAAATTTGTCTTGATTGTGGGCTAGCCTTCATCGACTTTTTGGGCACCCAAATAGATTTCACGATAGCAGAAGAATTTCCGGAAGACCTCTTATTAGTGACGTGTTGATGGTTATTAATAAGAGGCTTCGCCCGTGCTGTTGGCGTGGGTGCAACCGGGTGTTCGCCTTTTCGCACCCACACTTGATTCACTTGTTGAGACATTCTGCTACGCAGGTTCTTTTGATGTCCGGCATAGGTAGTACTCTGCTTCTTCTGCCTTTGCTCCACCTTTGGTTGTTGCCTCCTTCTGGCCTTTGGAAAAGAAGGGAATTCCTTTGCATCCCTGACTCCTTTTTTGCGAATATCATTCCTCTGCAACACATAGTTTTGGACAAGAACAGCATGGTCAACTTCATGTGCACCCCTGGAGGGACCAGGAGTCTGTGCCTTTTCTAGTTCCTTGAGTGCTCCCTTATCCAACTCTATTGTAATTCGACTATGATTGACCCATACCTGAAGAAGTCCACTTCTTAGGTTTAAGTTGACTGCTTGGTCATAGATCCAGTCTTGACCCAAGACAAGAGGTTCAGTGAGATCCTCATCTTGACACACTAGTACTTTAACTGTCATTGCCTCATCATGAATGTAGAGGGGAAGTTCCACCTCGCCCATACAAGGGGTTTCCACGCCTCCCAATCCTATGAGATATGCTTCCACAGGATTGACAGTTAACTGTAACTCTTGACAGTAAGACACTCTAACAGCACTAGTGGCTGCACCTGAGTCAATCAAGGCTCTTACAGTCCTTGCACTTTTTCCTTGTCCTATATCTAGGGTTACAAAAGGACGTCGATCAGTTATCCTAGGTGAGGTGGTTCCGGCGACTTCACACATTGCCATATGATATCCTTGATCTGCATAGTCATTTGTCCTAGGCTGCTCTCTACCTTGCTTTCGTAATTTCATCCTTCTGATGCGTTCTAAAGCTTCTGCTTGAGCTTCTTCTCTAATTCGCTTCTCTTCCTCTTTGCGTTTCTTAGCAGTGTTGAGTCGGCTGAGCATTTCCTCCGTGAGGGGTTCCTGATACAACTTGACTCTGCATCCGCTAATATAGTTAGGGAGAACATCGCCCTCTAATGTGGCTAATTGTACTGCTCCACTCGTGGAGATCCTATTGATAATCATAGGTCCGTAGCCTCTCTTTTCTAGCTTCCTCGCGTGTTGTTTCAGTGTATAGACTAAAACTAGATCTCCGGCTTTCAAGCCTTTATCCTTCACATGGGCATCGAAGTATGCCTTCTGCCTCTTTTTAGCTGCATATATTCCAGCAGCGGCTCTCAGTCTTGTTTCTCCTAATCGTTCAAGGTCAAAGATCCTAGAGGAGAGCTCATGACCTGTCCATTCGTGTTCTTGTGCTACTTTCAACGTAGGAATCAGGAAATCCAAGGGTAGCACAGCGTTTTGGCCGAATACCATCTGAAAGGGGGTGGCTTGGAGTACCGTTTTGTAGGCAACTCGGTATGCCCAAACAGCATGATGTAGCTGTTTGTCCCAATCAGAGCGTTTAGTGTTCACTAATTTCATGAGTACATTGCATAAGATCTTATTAGTGCTCTCAGCTTGCCCATTAGCTTGAGGGTGATACGGGGCAGACTTCTTGTGTATTACCAAGAATTCTTGGAGTAGATTTTCAATCACTTCGTTCAAGAAATGAGTGCCTCTATCACTTACAAGCTCTATAGGTAGTCCGTATCTCGTGAATACATTCTCAAACAAGAATTTGGCAGTTGTTTGAGCATCGTTCTTTGTCGTAGCCTTTACCTCTACCCACTTGGTGAGATAATCTGTGGCAACAATGATGTATTCCGCATGAGAACCCTTAGCTGGGGGATTAATAGGACCTACGAAGTCTATTCCCCACTTAGAGAATGCACGTCCACCCATCATAGGTTTCAGTGGCATCTCATCTTTGCGTATAGGATACTGAGTCCTTTGACAGACATCACACCGTTTCACATAGGTATGTGCATCCATGTGAAGGGTCGGCCACCAGAAGCCCGCAAATAGAATTGCCTTGATCACCCGATCCGGTCCAAAATGTCCTCCTGCTACACCTTGGTGAGCAGTTTCCAAGATCTTAAGATATTCACTCTCATGGACACACAGTCTCAGGTAACCATCCTTACCGCGTTTGTATAGATTATTACCAATGAGTGAGTAATCCAAGGCTTCCTGTGCTAAACTTCTTTTCCTAGCCAGCGTCATGTCTGGAGGGAATGTGTTTGTCCTCAGGAATGATACTAGTGGTTCGCTCCAATCGGGCGCAATGGATACTTGATAGAGAGTGGCATGTTCCACAGGTGGTTTAGTGCAACAGATTGGGCATTCCTTGCACAACTTTTGGACATCCGCTTCCATAGTTGGCCAATGCACTCCGAATCTCTTTAGAGTCTGTAAAGTTCGTTGCTTTGAATGGTGTTGCTCTAACGCACCTACATGTGCTAATTGCAACCATTTAGCGTAATCATCCTCTTCTACACAACAAGCCAGGATCCCTTGATCTGTGTGCTTGTACATGCTTCCGGCCATGATGTGATACTTTTGGGCTTTTACAATCTCTCTATTCCGTGTGTTTACCACTGGATGGTTGGGCCCGTACGTCAATACTGGCACCAATGGCTTAGCCCACTGCGGTATAACTTCCAAATTAAACAAGTAAGCATCAGGAAGGTCATCTGACACTCCTTGTGGGGCTTCTCCAGATGTGAGTCTAGAGAGATGGTCTGCTCGTAAGTGGGTCCTACCTTTCCTTACCACAACCTCGAAGTCGTATTCCATTAGTAAGAGAAACCATCTTACTAATCTACCTATATTGCATGGCTTGTTTACTAGGTACAACAATGCCTGATGGTCCGTAAAAAATTTAAACTTATTTGCAAGCAAATAATGTCTAAACTTTTTAACTGCATATACCATGCCTAATCCTTCTCGTTCAGTAGTGGTATAATTTCGTTCAGCCGCATTCAATTGTCTACTGGCATAGGCAATTGGAAGATCCATATTACCTTCACCAGTAGGTTGTGCAAGCACACATCCAATGGCATAATTGGATGCATCCACATGAACATGGAATGGCTTATTCCAATCTGGTGTGGTCAAGATTGGTGCTGAACATAATCTTCGTTTAAGCTCTTGGAAGGAATTCTCACATTCATCCGTCCACTCAAAGTTTGTCAGAAGTCCATACATGGGCTTTGCAATGACAGCATACATGTGTATAAATCGTCGGTAATAACCACAGTGCCCCATGAAAGCTTGTACTTCCTTGACATTCTTTGGCCTAGGTAGCTCTGCTATGGCTCTCACTTTTTCTTCGTCGGTAGATATGCCATTCTTTGACACTATGTGTGCTAGAATCTTGCCTTGCCTGACCATAAAAACGCACTTTTCTGGGTTCAGGCAGACTTGGTACTCTCTACATTTGTCAAAGATTTGTCTGAGTGCAGGAATATGGGTTTGTCTAACATTGGAATGAGCACAGAGATCATCAACATAGACTTCTAAACTCTTCCTCAGGAACTCCTTAAATACATGGCACATCAGCCTCTGGAAGGTAGCTGGTGCATTGGTAAGCCCAAATGGCATTACTCTAAAGGCAAAAATGCCCCATTCTGTGGCAAAGGCTGTCTTATGCTGATCCTCTGGAGCTATGGCTACTTGATTGTAGCCCGAAAATCCATCAAGGAAGCTGTACACTTCCTTGCCTGCCACTCTTTCTAAGAGATGTTCTGTGATGGGAAGCGGATAGTTATCTCGGATTGTGGCTGCATTAACCTTCTTCAAGTTAATGCACACACGCAGTTTGCCATTCTTCTTGGGCACCACTACGATGGGGGATACCCATTCAGTGTGCTCAATTTCATAGATAAATCCAGCTTCAACCAGTCTATCTATCTCTTCTTTGATCTTAGCGGCGTAATTATCGTTATATGTATAAGGCTTTTGCTTAGAGGGTTTAGCATCTGAGATCATGGGAATAGTGTGTGAGCATATGTCCGGGTCAACCCCTTTCAAATCCTTGTAACTCCAAGCGAATACATCTCTGTATTCTCTTAGCAAGGCAATCAATTCATGCTCTTCTTCTTCTGTCAGGTCATGGCCTATATATGTGCATCTCTCCTCTCCTTCTTCTATGGCCACTACTATTTTCTTGGTGGTTTCTTTGTTATCATAGGCCTCTCCTGATTGTGCTTCTCGTTTAGGCATTCTTATCATGACTCTCCTGTCATCTATCTCATACTTCTTAAAATTTTCTGGGACCTCAAACAAAGATTCTTCCTCCTCTGGTGAGACTTCTTTCTTCTTTCGTTTCTTTCCTTCTTCCTTCGGGGTCATATGCGTTGCTAATCTTACATCATTTGTAACCTCTCCATGCCTCTGGGGTTGAAATTCTATTTCATGGAAGTATTCTTCATCTGATGCAAATGGTGGGTCCATAATGATTGACTCTAGATCGGAGTCACTTGCATCCTCAATTGCATCAGGGCTAGGTTCGCATTCTTCTAGAACTGCCTCTCCCATGATTGGCTCTATGGAGAAGACTGAAATATCATAGCCATCCTCATCACAGTGAGGTGTCCATTGTTCTTCGTTGATGGCTACGTCCATTGTTGCTAAGATTTCTGCCCAACCGTGAGGTTCAAATTCTTCGTCTGGAAAAACTACAGGCGCATAGGCTGGGTCTTGGATTGATCTATGGGTTTCTTTCGCACCTACCTCTCTGGCTTTCTCTCTCTTCTCTTCTTCTACTGCTACCTTGCACATCCATAAGTGAGTATCTTCATGCATCCATGAGGATCCAGATTCTATGGAATGCACAGATTCCGTATCATCTTTGGCTCTATGGATGGGATTCCATTGGATAGGAGGGACGTCTCTGTGAGAGTAATCTTTGAGATTGACTTTGGTCGTAACACCTAAGTGCTGCAGGTACAAGGAGTTGGTTCCCCAATCCTGTACCACTTGCAACTGTCGCATAAATGGTCTTCCTAAAATCATCTCATAAGCATGATTTTTGCTGAAGTCACATATAGCAAAGCTATGCTCAAACTCGACACCACAAGTGGTGAGAGTTATTCCTTCGAGCAATCCTAGGGGTCTCTCAATATGACCATCGGCCATCTACAATTTCATTCTCGTTGGCCTGAGTGCTGGCTTGCCCCAACGTTTCCAAAGGGACGTGGTGGCAATTGCAACTCCTGCACCTGAGTCCAAAATTGCCTTAGTGGTATAGTCCTGGTAGGTAATGGGAAGATACGTGTTCCCTTCTTCACCTTCACACATATCTCCTATCTTATCCAAGGGAATTTCTGGCACTGTCCTATGGGATCCTACCCGGGAACGTGGTTTTGCAACTTCAGTGACTCGACTGGCTGCATATTTCCGCGCGTTTGGTCTATCCTCAGGCAGATCTTCCAAAGTGAGATCGCGTCGCACTTTGGTGTTTGTTACTACCTCCGTGTTTCTTGGTAGAACTGAGTCGTCGTTCCTTACCATGACTGTCGGTGCTCTCATACATGTGGACTTTGCTTCCCATGGGCCTGTGAAGTGAGGTAGCTCTTGTATGGAGTTAGACTCGAAGTCCAATCTCTCGTGAGACTGAGCACTCTCAGGTTCCCCGTAAATAGATGGGATGTCTTGTGGGAATTGATCGTGTGCATCATCCACAAGTTCAAAAGGAGGAGCAACTTCACTTTCGTTATCCCATTTATCTTCTTGAATCTCTCGTAGGAAGTCTGGTGCAAACCGATTCATAGAAGAAGAAGTGTCTGGCTCCGTAGAGTTAGGCACATAAGCAACCTGGGAAGGAGGGCTTATTCTCTCGTTGGTTCTTTCCTCGTTCTCATGGGTGGCTGGAGCACAAGCTTCCTGGGGAGGGTTACTTATTCTACTACTTTTCCGAACAGGCTCATACGCTCTCTGAGAAGGAATGTGGGTCACCTGTGGAGGTACATAAGCTTTCGGGGGAGGCTCATGTGACTTTTTGGGGGGAAGATAAGCTTCTTGAGGAGGCACATGGGCTTCCTGAAGAGGCTGGCTTATTCGTTCTCTTGCCCTTTCCTTTCTTTGAGGGGCAGGTTCCTTCTCTGATTGTGCAATTAACTTCTCTATTCTTTCCAGCAGTCCATCAAAGTGTAACTGCGTCTTAGCTGAACTAGAAATGTTAAATAGGCGGCTGGCCTCAAACATGGTCTGAGCCAATTCCACCATTTTGGCACAAATTTTAGTTCGTTCAAGCTCTAGCTCGGCTCTAGGGTAGCATTTTTCATGATCAGTTACGTTTGGCCCTTCTTGGATTCTGGCCTGATAAGCTTTCAGCATCATATTAAGGTCTTCGGGAGTGGGATCAGCTAGGACTGATCCTACTCTAGGGGGTGGTGGGATTTGATGAGGCGGTGGGGAAAGTGGTGGGTTGGATGGAGGTGGGAGTGGTGGAGGCGGGGTAATGTGAGAGGGAGTTGGAGCTGTGAGTTCAGTTATCCTCGCTTTGGTTTCTCTTATGCTTTCCTCAAGCTCACTCATCTTTTTAGCCCATTGTCTTTTCATTCTTTCTCGACTATCTTTCCACGCTCTAGTCCTTTTCTTTGTCACGCTCTCGGTTTCACTAGCCTCTGGGCCCTTTTCCTGGCGTGCCTCTTGGTTTTGCTGCAATGCCTGAGCTCTAGTAACCACCTGCACTGGTGCAGTGGAAGTGACACTTCCTGAGGCATCCACAACCAACCCAATCACATTGATAGGAGTGATTTTTGGCATATTATTGGGGTTCTTTGGGCAATCTCGTAAGAGATGCTCTTTTCCACAATCTTGGCAAAAGCCTTGGATCGTCACGGACTGATTTTGTGTAGGTGGAGGTAAGGGACAATCACGAATGAAGTGATCCCCCTGACATCGGTAGCATGGTCCTCTAGGAAAGGGTGGTCGTACCTGCCTAGGTTGAGGCCTAGGGTTGGGGTTTGCATACATGACGTTCGTGTAATCCGACTCCCAACTAGGTTCACTTGGTTCTTCACTATAGTAGGAATGACCATGTTCTGGAGACTGCATGTAGTAAGCCTGGGGGCTATCCACATGGGTAGAATCAAAGCTATGATCACTTGGGTCATTTTCAGAGATCAAGGATGTTACAGGGACTATAGCTCTATTCAGGTTTTCTTCTGCAACAGCATACTTTACTGGAATCACGTTAGAGGGGTTTGGAGGCTGTTGAGCTAGCACCGGTTGGGGTCTCTGTTGGGCCTGATATTGTGGTTGGTAGGTTTGTTGGGGTCTAGCATATTGTGGTGGGGGAGGATACTGGTTCTGGTATCTGCCTTGTTGGTAGGGTTGAGGGTAGGGTTGCCTAACTGCCTGCTTGTTGTATGGGCAATCTTGCGCAGTGTGGTTTGTGTACTTCCGTTCTATGGTGCAGTACTGGCTACTAGGGTTAACTTGGGGTTGGGCCATAATAGGGCAGACATTTGCCATATGGTCACCACCGCATGTATAGCATCTTTTCGCAGGGGCAAACCTTGGGATTTGTTTGCTAGTTACACCTAATTTTTGAGCTACCTTCTCAGCGAGTTCCTCAATTGATGTAGATTGCGTGGAAGAGTGGCTAGATGCACTATCTGAATCTTTGTAGATTTTGGAAAGCTCTAGCTCTTCCCCTAGGTTATCTTCAATGTCAATGCACATGCGTACACATTCTTCTATGGTCCTAGGGTCCTTTAGATACACATAGGACCTCAATTTCGTACTCAGCAATCCATCAAGGAATAAGGCTACTTGTTTAGCAGATGTGGGTAGCTCCGAAATAGGGCACCTTTCAAGATATTGTCTAAATCTTCTTCCGGCCAATCTGACAGTCTCTTGGGGGGTCTGTTTGAAGCTGTGAATCAATGAGGATGTATTGTGTCTTATGCCACTCTTAGAGAACTCTACGATGAACGCCTCTAGGAGTTGGTCTATGCTCCTGAACTGACGCTCATCTAATGGCTGAAACCATGTAAGTGCTGTGTTCCTAAGGGTTAGACCGAAGGCATTGTACTGCGTGAACAGATCTTCCACTTGTTCAGCTCTCAAGACTTGCTTGAACTCCGCCACATGATCATAGGGATCTCCTGTGCCGTCAAAGTAATTCTTCATGGACTTAACTAGCTGGGTGGGTCTCAAAGTTCTTGTGTGCTCTCTAGGCCTCGGCAGAGGGAATCCATCTACATTTCTTTGGTTCCTGTGGGCTCTATGCATCTCAGGTTCTACCCTATTCGTCTCTGTTCTCGTTCTTTCTCTGCCCACTGGGTTGGCAAAACTTACTTCTGGTCTATCTCTACTTCTGTCTCTTTGCATACCATGAGCTTGGGAAGTTCCAGCCCCAGGGTGACCATAGGATACATTTGATCTTGGTTGAGGGAAAATAAATTCACCCTTCCAAGTGTAAGCATGCCTATCATTTTCTGTCACCACAAAGATCCGTTCTGAAGCATGATCTAAGTAGGTCACTCTGCCTGGGCTATCCGGATCCTTAAACTCATAGATCATGATATTTCCTATGTCTGTTGGCTGATTAGACTTATACCTCCAAAAGGCTTCATCAGTTTCTCGATTGAGGAGCAACTCTATGCTCTTGTTGTCTTGGGGGACCCATTCAGGCGTGATAATCCTAGTGAGAACTGATTTACCTCGAGGGGTTCTAGGTTCCGCACCCATGTTCCCTTGTTCCAGGTCACCTAAGTCCGCTTCTGAGACTACATTCCCAAAGTCATCAGTCCTATCAGGGTGACTAGTGACTACATATATAGTTCCTTCTTTGTCCAGGTATGCACCATTTTCAAACTTGACAGCTGGGTGCTCTAGTCCAATGGATTGATCAGGGTTTTTAATCTGGACCACAGATCTTCCTAAGCCGTCCTCATAGATGCTAGCACCTAATCGGTTGGTCCTAAGGTACTCCAGCTGCGTTTTGTAAGGGCCTTCTACCCTGTACAGGTAAGGCACTCCTGAACTTCCCGTAGGTCTGTCCATGCCTTGAGACATTTCTGACTCACTGGTCTCAGAGCTAGGGTAGTATGAGTGGTGGCTCAACTGCTGGGCCCAAGACCTTGCAGTGTGATTGACACTAGCCTCTGAAGACCTAAGGCTTTGTCTTTCCCTTGCTAAATGTCGTCCTGATCTAAGGTTCATATGCCTAACTGATTAGCCCAATTTTTTTTTCAGAGTACAACCTCGTTGCCGATTAATTGGTACCAGTCACTTGATTCTTTTTAGTTATTTTATCACGTTTGAGTTCTTGTCTGATATCACGTCGTCGGAATACTTGAGTGTTCTTCGTACTTTTAGGTTGATCGTTCCACGTTAGGTTCTTTCCTTTATGTTACCGACCGTACAGAGATTAGATTTTTATCTTGAACTTGAGTTTTTAGGTAGTCTTCAACTTGATGACTGCCTATCGTCGCTCTGACTTACTC
The DNA here is from genome assembly GCA_020310875.1 of Ceratopteris richardii. Taxonomy (NCBI): domain Eukaryota; kingdom Viridiplantae; phylum Streptophyta; class Polypodiopsida; order Polypodiales; family Pteridaceae; genus Ceratopteris; species Ceratopteris richardii. The sequence goes on along the minus strand of CM035425.1, from coordinate 17,672,129 downwards.
CTACCTCTCGTCGTTCTTAGCCTAAGCTATGAATTGACAGAGGGGGTTAAAAGTGTCCAACCTTTTGTTTCCTGCTCGATTGCCCTTGAGTGCCCAGGAAATGTGTTCCCAAGCTCGCACTTACACTTGCTTAGAACGCCTCTCGATGCTCTGTAAGAGTTTCAAAGTTAGCTTTGAAATTTACATTCCAAAGACAGAACCAATTATTTTCATTCATGTAGCACAAACACAAACTTGCATAGTGATTTTCAAGAAAACAATCCTAAGGACCCCTGACTTTGATCCCCCTGGGTATGGTCAACTTCAAGATACCCTATCTAAAAATCAATGCATTATCTTTATAAAAAACAGTTGAGGGCGTGTAGTATATGCTACGAGCTTTCCAACAAGCCCTAGAGCTCAAAAAATGGATCTCGTATGAAAAAGTTGTGACCGTTCAGGGTTCTAGGGTTACGACAGGGTTCAAACAGGATCACTATGCAACAGGTTTTCCCCAAGTTGTTTTCCTAAGGCTTCCCCATGTGCTCAAGAGCATAATATTTGTGCCCAAAATTAGCCCAACTTTTCAATTAACAAACCCTAAAAAATTTGGCTAAAATTGGCTATCAATCGCGATGGATAGGGCTGTCAATCGCGATGGACAGTCAGTCAATCGCGATGGACAAGGGGTTGAGTCAATCGCGATGGACAGGCAGTCAATCGCGATGGACAGAGAGTTCAGTCGGTCGCGATGGACACCCAATTCAGTCAATCGCGATGGACAGAGACCTCAGTCAATCGCGATGGACAGGCAGTCGGTCGCGATGGACTGGCAGTCAATCGCGATGGACAAGAGGTTCAGTCAATTGCGATGGACAGGCAGTCGGTCGCGATGGACTGGCAGTCAATCGCGATGGACAAGAGGTTCAGTCAATCGCGATGGACAGGCAGTCGGTCGCGATGGACTGGCAGTCAATCGCGATGGACAGGGCTGTCAATCGCGATGGACTGAAATTTTGCAAGATTTTTAAAAATTTTAGTGGGAATGTGGTGTGCAGGGTCTCTAGTCCACTGTGGTGCACTCAGATTTACCAACAAGTGAAAATTTCTGTCAATCGCGATGGACAGAAGGCGGCGACTGCGAGACAGTTTCGTCGAGTTCCGTACCTGCGCGGAAGGCTGGAGATGGTGATGTGACCTGTACCTGCAAGATAGCTCAAGAAACATGCAAAAACAGCACATGCAATTTCGCTCTCTCGCTCTCTCTCACAAGTGAAATGAGGGAAATGAGGTGGAGGTGGGGATATAGTCAAAAAACTGAAATTTTCGCGATGATGGAGATGGACGTGGGAGATGGTGATGATGATGATGGTGATGAAGATGGTGAAGAAAGTAAAAGAAAATCTATGAGAGTGAAGAAAATACCTACAACTCCAACGCGTCAACTCTACGTCTTACCATCACACGCTCGTCCTCAAAGCTCGATCCCCGGCAACGGCGCCAAAATTTGGTGTAGCTCAATGATGAGTAGCACCTCCTTTAATGTCAATCCGGGAAGACGTGAGGATGGTATGAAGACCTCGAGCAAGTGGCGGTACAAGTGCGTGAGTGAGAAGCACACAAGCATGCACACACATACACACACACACACGCACACAAGGCAAGACAAAGAGTGAGAATCAATGGAGCTTTTAGATTACTTTCAAAATGCTCTTACAAGTTCGTTTCAATTACAATCTAACCCCAAAAATGAGCTCTCTAGCTCTTTTTATAGTTTTTGACTAGGTTTTGGCCCTGTCCAGACCTAGTGTCCGGCCTAGTTAAAAATTAGGTTCCAGGGCCAATTTGAGGGCTTAAACGGAGTCTAAAAAATATGAAAATTGATATGTAGGTACTTCTAAGGCTCCTCAAGCTCAAGGACTCCTTGGCTTGCACAAAATGGAGCTACAAAAATATGAAATGGTATTTACAATGATTGTTAGTGATAAGAATCACTGTTAAAAGATGTAGATTTGGAAAAATTGAAGGGCCTATCTGCCAGATTTGCGTCGACTGCTTTGTCTACTTACTCCTTCACCTTGTTCTGACTCTCTCCGTTGGCTTCCTTGTCTAGTCAATCCTTGGGTGCCCTGGCTTCCTTGTCTAGTCAATCCTTGGGTGCCCATACTGCTCTCAACAGCCACGGATTAGGATTGGCATACATCACATTAGCATAATCGGGTTCCCAACTGGGTTCCAATTGTGGACTATCGTATTGATATGTTTCCACATGTTCTGGTGACTCTGTATAATATGCGGGTGGACTATCTACATGAGTATAGTCAAGATTGTTGGAGTTAGGGTCACTTTCTATAATCAAGGTGGAAGAACACACTAAAGCCCTATTGAGGTTCTCTTCTGCAGCAGCGTATTTGACTCGGATGACAGTTGTTGGTGGGGGTGGTTGCTGAGCTAAAACAGGTTGTGGTCTCTGTTGAGCCTGATAAGGATAGTTTTGTGGAGGCCTATAGTACTGAGGTTGAGCATTGTATTGCCGTTGATATCTACCTAGTTGTGGGTATGCTTGCGGTTAGTTCTGTCGTACTACTTGTTTGTTGTATGGGCAGTCTTGGGCCGTGTGATTTGTATATCGTCTCTCAATTGTACAATATTGGCCACTAAGGTTGGCTTGCATTTGTGTTATATTGGGACACACATTTGCCATATGATCACCACCACAGGTGTAACAATGCTTGTTTGTTGTTAACCTAGGCATCTGTTTACTAGAAACTCCTAGTTTTTGGGCCACTTTTTCTGAGCCTAGGTCTTCTATTGAGCTAGAAAGTTTTGAGGATGCTAGAGATGAACAATCTGAGTCCTTATAGACCTTTGAGAGTTCCAACTCATCTCCTAGGTTGTCCTCAATGTCTATACAAATTCTTACACATTTCTCTAGCATTCTGGGTTCCTTCAAGTATACATAGGAGAATAGTTTAAAGCTCACGAGGCCATCTAAAAACAATGATACTTGCTTGGCCTGTGAGGGTAATTCTTGCATTGGACGTCTCTCAACGTATTGTCCAAACCTACATCCTACCAATCTCACTATTTCCTGAGGGGTTTGTTTGAAGCTATGAATCAACAAAGAAGTATCATGTTTGATTCCACTTTTAGAGAATTCTTTGATGAATGACTTTAACAAGTGATGAATATCCCTAAATTTCCTTTGTTGCAATGGTCGGAACCAAGTTAAAGCTGTGTTCTTTAATGTTATTCCAAATGCATTGTATTGCGTAAACATGTCTTCTACTTGCTCTGCTCTTAATACTTGCTTAAACTCTACAACATGGTCATAGGGGTCTCCTATCCCATCGAAGTAATTTTTCATTGACTTTACTAACTGAGTGGGTCTTAGTGTCCTTGGGTGTTCACGTGGTCTAGGTAGAGGAAAATCCTCTTTGCCACATGGTATTCTAGGTTCTCCTTGTCTTTCCAATCTATTGGTGTCCATGGTGGTTCTATCCCTCCCTATGGGGTGCGTGAAACTTACTTCTCATTTCTCTTTGTTCTTCACTCTTTGAGTACCATGGATCGATGATGTTCCTGCACCTTGATGGATCGCGTTTACATTTGTTTGTGATGGAGGGAATACTAACTTGCCTCTCCATGTGTAGGTATTTCTTGCATGGTATGGTACTACAAATACTCGTTCTGAAGTATCATCCAGGTATACAACCTTTCCAGGTGTATCTGGGTCCTTGAATTCATAAATCATGATGGAGCCTACCTCATTAGGTTGTTCCATTCTGTACCTCCAAAATCCTTCATCAATTTCCTTATTTAGAAACAATTCTATGCTTCTATTGTCCCGAGGGATCCATTCTGGGATTAATACTCTTGTCAATATAGATTTCCCTCTAGGTGTTCTAGGTTCTTCTCCTAGTGGTTCTTTTCTTTGTGATCTCGCTTCCGCATCGGGATTTACTATATCAATCTCATTGGTATGATTTGGCTCAGCACTTATGATGTGCATTGTTCCTTCTTTGTCTATGTATGCGTCTCTCACAAATTTCACCACTAGACGTTCCAATCCAATGGGTTGGTCAGGATTGTGCAATTGCACAACTAATCTTCGCAAACCATCCTCGTAGATGCGAGCACCTAAGTGGTTGGTTCGGACATATTCTAGTTGGGTTTTTTAGGGTCCTTTGGGTCTTTCCAAATATGCTACGTTTAACCCTCCTTCTGGTCTTTCTGTGCTAAAAGCCATTTCCGATTCATTGGAATCTGAGCCCAACTCATAAGGATAACTATTCAATTGTTGTTCCCACGAACGTGCAGTAGTTCCTACACTTGCTTTTGATGATCTAAGGCTTCGTCGATCTAACTTACCTATATGCTTGCCCGATCTAAGGTTTATGAATTTACTTCCTAAATCACTCAATACACACTCTGATTGTCAATGTTTCTTTGTTCTTATTTTCTTATTTCTTTTTAACTCCTATAAAATCTTGTCTTGTCTCAATATATATGTCAGGAGTCGACTTTTCATTGTACTTTTGAGTTCTCATTCTGTCAAACTTAAGTTCTTTCCTTTTGGTTTTTGTATCACATATGTTTATCTTAGTCTTGGACTTGAAAATTAAGTTTCTTGGACTTGATGCATTCCTATCTTCATCTTAATTTAATACATAATGCTAAATGTTTAGCCTAAGCTAATAATTGACTAAGGGGGTTGAGTATTTTTCCAACCTTGAGTCAGCTCCTTTGATTGCTCTGATGCCCAAGAAGTAGCACTTCCCAAGCCTTGCTTTCTTCATTGCCTTGCTTTGATTGCCTTGGATAGCTCTTGCTAGACCTGTAAAAATCCAATGTTTAAACCAATCCTTAAATTGATGATCAAGTACTTTGATATATACACCTTTTCGTTCCCTTCTCCTGTGGCAAAATTTCTCCAATGCCCCCTTTCTTTTCAAGTCCCACAAATGGTCCACCTCAAGCAATGGACTTCGAATGAAAAAGATATGAACGTTTAGGCCCTCAAGAGTAAAAACTGACAAATAGGTTTTTCTTCAATTATGAGCTAAGGGTCTCCAATGAGCTTAATCACCCAAAAATTCACTCAATATAGATTCAAAATAGCCCAAAAATTCAAACCTTAATTTTGGCATTTTGGGTGGACAATCGCGATTGTCTGGGACCATTGTGATGGCTCAGGTGAACCGTCGTGATGGTGTGGTACAATCGTGATGGTTTGAGTGTGCGAGGTGTTGCGATGGTCTAAGGTGAAGCATCGTGATGGTCTATCTAGCAAGCAATCGTGATGGCGTGAGCCCGTCGCGATGGTCAACGATCAATGCAACCGTCAAGATGGCGTGAACCCATCGTGATGGTCACGAGGCACGATGGCTTGAGCCAATTGCGATGGTCCGATTTTGAAGCATCACGATGGCATACCTAGAATCGTCACGATGGTCCGATATGACACGTGGCAAGTGAGTTGTCACGATGGCATGGGCCAATCGTGATGGTGTGGGATTGACGGGATCATCACGATGGTCAGTGACCGTCGCGATGGTTCAAGTGAACCGGCGTGATGGTAAGAGACCATCGCGATGGTCTGGCCGAGCCCTCGTGATGGCGTGAGCCAATCGCGATAGATGCTCTATTGTCTATCATGGTTTTGCTATGTCATGATAGACGGGTATCTATCATGATAGATGGGTGCTATCATGGGTTCTATCTATCATGATAGAGGGTTGTCTGTCACGATAGGCACTGTCTCTTGCAATAGATGGGTGTCTATCGTGGGCTCTATCTATCATGATATGCAGGTGTCTATTGTGATAGACAATGTTTGTCATCTGTCATGGTTTTGGTTTGTTGTGGGGCCCTATTTGTCCTCATGTGGGATTCAGAAGGAGCTTCCCAATGCACTCTAGAGCTCAGAAAATGGATTTCGTATGAAGAAGTTATATCAGTTCAGGGTTCTAGGGGTTAAAACAGACAAACAAGATCTCTTAGGATATTGGTGTATTTTTCTATGGCTTCCGTAATTGTGTAGGTGAAAGAGTTTGTAAATATGCCCAAAATTAGTCTTCAAATTTCAAAAACTTACAACCTTAAGTTTTTCCAAAATTGGCTGTCTATCGTAGTAGATGATGTGTATTGGGATAGACCTCTTTGTCGCGATAGATGGGTGTCTGTTGCAAAAGTTGCTTTCTATAATGCGTGGCTATATGTCACAATACATGGGTGTCTATTGTGATAGATGATGTCTATCGTATGTCGTGGGCTCCTGTTTGTCATGATAGATGGGTGTCTGTCATGATAAATGATGTCTATTGTCTATCATGGTTTTGTTCTATTGTGATAGGTAGATGTCTATCGTGATGTACATGTGTTTATCGTGATAGACGCTATCTATCATCTTTCATGAGGCGTGTCTATCATGATAGCTGGGTGTTTGTCATGATAGATGATCCCTATTGTCTATTGTGGTTTGGGTTTGTTGCGATAGATTGGTGTCTATCATGGGCTCTGTCTGTCGTGATAGATGGATGTTTGTCATGATAGACACTCTCTAACACGGGCTTTTCCTATCGCAATAGATGGGTGTCTATCATGATAGATGGTGTATGTCATCTGTCGTGGTTTTGGTCTATTGCGGGGTCCTATCTCTCATGATAGATGGTGTCTATTGTGGGTTTGGTTTGTTTTGATAGACCAAAAAAACACAAATTTTCTTGATGCTTCTAGTGATTTGGAATGCTCTAGAGGTGCAGTTTATCATGCCATGCATGAAAATAGGAAATACAAACTTTCTTTGTCTGTCAAGACAAAGAGAGGTCATCATCTCGAGACCTGTGCACAAGTCTATCATACGTGCAGAAGCTGATGGACATGATGGTACAACTAAAACTTGTAAGAAATGCTCAAAAACACACAAAAAAAAATGCACAATAGCTCTCTCTCACTCTCACTCACAAGCGGAACGAGCAAAATGAGGTGGAAAAGGGAATATGATCAAAAATTGAAAATTCAGCGAAGATGGGGATGGAGGTGGGAGATGACGAGGATGATGATGATGATGATGGTGATGAAGAAAATAAGAACAAATAATGAACAGTGAGGAAGATACATATGACTCCAACGTCACAACTCTACGTCTTACCATCACATGTTCCTTCTCAAACCTCTCTCCTTGCTAGCCCAAATTTGGTGTCATGCTAGCACAATGGAAAATATCTATGACTCTAACATCACAACTCTATGTCTTACCATCACATGATCATCCTCGAAGCTCTCTCCCCAACAACAGTGCCAAAATTTGGTGTCACTCTAGCACAATGGTAAGTACCAATGTAAGGAGATCCACCTCATAAATGTCAATCCATGGAGTCATGAGAACTGCTATAAGGACCATGAGCAAGTGAAGGCACAAGTGCATGAGTGAGAAGAACACTATTATGCACACACATACACACACTCACAAGGCAAGAACAAAGAGAGGAACAATGGAGTGCTTTCAATTATCAAAAATCTCTTTTACAAACGCTTTAATCTCTAACAACCTACCCTAAAAAATGAGCTCTCTAGCTCTTTTTATAGTTTTTGGCTACCTTCGGCCCTGTCTAGACCTAGTGTCTGGCCTAGTTAAAAACTAGGTTCTAGGGCATATTTGAGGGCTCAAATGGAGTCTATCTCGGTTCCATGCTATTCCTTTTGATAGCATCTGTATCTTATTAGAAGAGCATGCCAATTTCTTGGATTCATACAAAGATTGGAAGAGGAGTGTGTGGATCGTAAGAAGCAACTAGCCAAATCTAGCATAAAGATACTAGAGGCCATCCCTCTCCCACAAAACACACAAGAATTGGAAAACCTCCAAAAATGGGTTGATGAATTTCAAGCATGGTTACTGCAATATGAAAGACCACCCTCTCCATCTATGGAACCCAAACCTAAAGAAGTAGTCAAAATACCCATGGAAGAAACTTTTGGGGAACCCTATACGCCCATCCCAGTACCTAGGGGATGTACCACAGAGGAAGGCCAAGACACCTTCAGAATTGAAGCGCAAGGATGGCTCAAATGGGTTGCACAAATAGGAAGAAAACATGATGATTGAGTGGCTATACAGATACAATCAATGTCCAATCTCAAAGACATAGTACTCAAGTCAGCATATTTCTAAAACCTCTCTGTTCAATGGCTTATCAACATATCTGAGTTGCAATATATGACTTACATTGTACTACTCATGGACTAGAATGCAGAAATCAAAAGGGTGACTGGAGAATAATCGATGTTTGCAAATCAATTTGAGCCAAACGACCTCTCAGAGTTAGCAAGAAAAGGTACAATCTCCAACCAAAATGGCATGCATGCTTACTCTTGACATATCTAGAATGATGTGCACATGGTCCAATGCACTCTTGTATATCAAATATATCCATGCTATTGCCCAATATCTCGCCAAAGGCCATGGCTCAAATTCCCAATCAAAAGGAACACCACTAAGGGTGCTCAGATTGGATAAACTACCTTTACTTCACTCCACCCAAAGAACCATCCACCATGGCTTACATGATATCAACCATCCGACACTCATCATCCTGATTTAAGAATGTATCTGACATTATTGCCAAGATGTGTATGAAGATTTTTGAGCTAATGATAGTGGTCTTCAAAACATTTTGGAATGTCAAAGCTTTGTATATCTCTCCTCCAAGATTCAATGAGGGTAATCTCAACTTGGCCTATGATATGAGTATTAAAACGATCTCCATTAACACAATCTATGATTGGCATGCTCAAACTAAGTACCTACCTGCTTGTTACAAGCAAAAATTTGAGCAAATGTTCTCCACAAGGTTCTGGGAATACCAATCTCAAATCTTGATTCCTAGACCCACATATTTATTGCAACTCTTTGTAGTAGAAAATGCCTTGCATGCAGAACACTAGACATTCCACATATGTACATAACAGGTCCTATCAATTGGGACAACTTAATAATAGATATAGCAAGATGCCTCAGTCTCAAAGAATATCTCTTAGCTCCTGATGTTGTTGAATATTACATCGCACAACCTTCATAACAAAGGTCTATTAGGGATGATAGACATGAGAGAGGGGGGTGTTGAGAGTAGCCATGGAGGTCAAGGCAGCTTGATGAGACAAGGAAGCGTGCATCAAAATATTCAGAGAGAATCAAAACAAAGGGAGGGCCAAGGAAAAAAAAGTAAACAAGGAATTCAAAGAAGATATGACAAGTAAGCCCACCAAATTTCTAGAATGCAACTTCTTATAAAACAATGATTTTGATCACTATGTGCCATTTAAAATCCCATTTTTGTTAATTCGAACTCTATTTTGTTGAAGTCAAGGAGTCCTCAAGCTTGAAGAGTGCTAAACCTATGTACATACCAATCTTACGTATTTTTTAGAGCTCATTTGAGCCTCTAAAATAGCATAGGAACCTAATTTTTAACTATGCCAGACACAAGGTCTGGACGGGGACAAAGCTAGTGAAAAACTATAAAAAGAGCTAGAGAGCTCATTTTTGAGGTGGGAATTTTGGGAATTGAAGTGAACAAAAAGACCGTGTAATTATATTGCTAAACAAAGGCTCCATTGCTCCATCTCTTTGTCTTATCATGTGTATGTGTGTGTATGTGCATGTTGGTGTGCTTCTCACTCATGCATTTGTGCACTCACTTGCTCATGGTCATCATATCACCGTCGTGTCTCCTTAGATTGACAATCATGAGGTGAATCTCCTCACGTTGATACTCATCATTGTGCTAGAGTGAGAAGAGAGACGGATGAAGCTTTCTAGATATTTAAGCCAAACAAACCAAGTGAGGCAGATGGTGTAACAATTTACAGGTTCAAGGACCTGGATGTCCTAGGGAAGGTAATATACTTAGATACTTCTTTTGAAAGGATGTTTATGGTCATGGAACATGGCAGACATGCCTACACTTGGAAGTGTTAGTTGATATGCCCCCTACATAGACCTTGTGAAACCCATAATCAATAGGGGTAGGATCATCGCATGTTCTAAGTGGTCACACAGAACGGACTAGGTAGAGTTCTAAAGCAAGCTTTGCAAACCTCTCAAGAAGAGAGAGAGATCAAAATTAGACACTGATAGAGTGGATCACGAGGGACAAAGAGGTCTAAGACATCAAAGAGGCATGGATGAGTTTCCACTACCAATAGCTAGAGAACATCCTAGGATCTTGAGGCCTTCTCAATTGGTCAAATCCATGAAAACTTATTTCGATGGAACAAGAGATCTATTGATCATGTAGCAGAGTTTAGACAAGTGTTAAGAGCTAAACAGGTGACCCTTAACCTCAATTGATGAATTGGCTAAAAACATAGCCTACAAATTAGGAGTCTCAAGCAAACATACCCCTAGGATGGTCTCTATGAAACAATGTTATAATTGTGGACAAGACCACATGGCCAATGTTTGTCCACTCATGACTCCTGCCCAAAGGAATCTTAATAACCAATACTACACAATAAAGAGAAGGTACACTAATCATATGGCACAAGATTGCCCTTACAATGAACAAGTGGTTAGATAAAATTACCAACAACCATAGCAGCAATGAGGGAGATACCAAAACCCATATCAACAACCGCCATACTCTAGGCCCAAGCTTACTACCAAGTTGAGTAGAGACCTCATCGTCTGTTAGGCCAGCAACCTCAAGCCCCTGCCAATGTTATCATAATCAAATATTCTTTGGTAGAGGATAAGTAAGCAGAGCACTAGTGCCTACACCCCTGCTAATTTTTTAAAATGATCCTAATTCTCAAAGCTTTGACTCGAGACATGTAGACAACCCATCAACTTACTAGATGGATTCACCTAAGCATAGTGAGACCTGTCCTTTCAAAACCCCTAGTGAACCAAGTTGGGAACCCAAATGCTCAAATTTGATCTATACTAATCCCAATCCTAGACTACTAAGGTAGGTGAGATCCCAAGCACTTAGAGGCCATGCTATAGATGTCAAGGTGATCATTTCATTCTTGACTATCTGCTTCCTCCATGTGGACCATCCTAGTGTTGGAGTTTGAGGTCTACACAAGCATGTGAACAACACAAGGAAGAAGAAGAACCATACTAAATGTATTACCAAGAGAACGTACAAGGATAATTAACCCATTAGGGTTACAGGTGTATATACAAGCTAGGGGAAAAACCACTAGAATACATACATAGTAAAGAACACTATAGTGCAATGCCACCTCATTCTACAGGAGCTATGCAAGATTGAACGTGAACTATGGATGGACATAGCTAATCAAGTGCGAGAGGTAGCTAAACCACACTCTCAGGTAGGATCTCCTTGTACTTACAACACTTAGGTGTCACAACTAAATTCAATCTTAAGGGCTAATATCATAGAGATGTACCCCCTTGCAATGAAGGTAGTCAATAGAACATCAAAGGACACAGAATCGGTGCACTCCATATGATCAGGATACTCATAGATGCATGAACACACTCATCTATGGATGTGTAAAGTTGCATAGAGAAAGAGAAAAGAGTGACATCTAGAAACTTAGGTGCTAATACGAGCCCTCAACCAGTTCAAGACCAAGCCTATGCACCTATGGTATTTTCTCATGAACAGTTTGAACCCCATGGTTGGACAAAGATTCTAACCACAATGGACATAGCGGTCAACGAAGAGTATTGGACCCCTATTGCGATGAGGATGGCTATGAAGTTTCAGATTTTACTATAGAACCACTCATATGTGATTTGGTTATAGTAGAATGTGAGCAAAGCACAATGATACTCAAGGATGTTAGTGATGAGGATGAAGAACCCATCCTCATGGAAGCTTTCTATGCTTTAGAAGAAGAATACCTCTACGTAATAGATGCTAGGATTCAAGAGTAGGGAAAGAAATACTAACCAAGAAGAGAGACTAATAGAAACAAAGGATAAGGAAGGAAAGAAACCTATCATTTTGCAAGTAGAGGATGAAGAAACATTTGAAGTATGAGAACACTTTAAATAATACGAGATAGAAGATTAAAAGATCAGGATGAGAATGCCCAATAGAGAAGCATTCGCATGAGTCACCTATGGCAATAAAGAGAGGACTAAGAAGATCATAGTAAGCATAGAAGAGGGTAAGCAATGTACATATATAGGGCACGATTTAAGTCAAGAAGAAGAACAAGAATTGATTGCTTTATTGAGAGAATATAGAGATGTGGTCACATGGAGTTATAAGGAATTGAAAGGAGTAGACCTAGACATCTCTTCTCACCAAATCTTGATGTCATTAGAGGCCAACGCTATCAAGTAGAAATCTTACACATACAATGATAATTATGTAGCCAAAATCAAGGAGGATATCGATTGCTTGATAGAAGCCAGATTTATTTAGGAAATTGAGCACATGGATAGGGTATCCCCCATTGTGGTTGTGCCAAAAAAGAATGGGAATTTATGTGTGTGTATTAACTTGAAAAAGGTTAATGTTGGCACCATAAGAGATAGTTATCCACTTCCTATCACTAAACATCTTTTAGAACATATGGAATGAAAGGATGTATATAGCTTCTTGGATAGATTCTCAGTTTACAATCAAGTGGAAATTGACCCCGAAGACCAACATAAGATAGCTTTTGCCACAAAATGGGGAATCTTTGCATTTGGTGTGATGCCTTTTGGGCTCACCAATGCTCCTACTACATTTCAAAGCCTAATGTGTCACACATTTAAGAAATTCTTGCTAAAGATTCCTACTCGTGATGTACCCAGTTTCTCCGCACCATAACTTCTTCATACGATATCTGATTTTTTAAATCTTGGTCATGTTACAAAGATATACTCTTAAGCTTCGCTCAGAGACCATCGATGCTGGATTTAGACGAGATTTGCCCCACCAAAATCTCTCTGCAGCACTTCAGTAGGAACTAGGCAACCACTCTCGGGCCTAGTTTTTCATCATCCGGTGTCCAAATTCACTTTTTTCACTTGGAATAGGTTCAAATCTTTGAAGTACAGGTGCTGGGCTACATTTCTTGGACTGCCAAGGACTGACAAATCTCAGAAGTTGCTCAGTTTTACTCAGTTTGCCTGGTTGGGGCTATTCCCACGTGGTTTTGGCATTGTTTTGGATGGTTTTTGGTGTTTAGAACCTCCCGGGATGAACTGGACATTTCCAATTTTTGTTTGGGCCTGGCAAGGATTTAAAATCAATGACCTAAAGCTTCAAGGATCACTTGGATTTCGCTTCCGCGGCTTTATTTTGTAAGAGGGAAGTGCTCTTGTGATATATTTCTCTTCTTCTTGCATATTTAAGCTTTACTTCGATTCATTTTCATATACTCTAGTTAACGAATGGGGGAAGGGAAGAAAAACATGGAATCTAAAGGCAAACAAGTAGTTGAACATACTTCTCCATCTAAAGAGCAACAAGAGGATCCTCATTCTAGAATGGAAGAAGTAGAATTAGGGCAAGAAATAGAAGAAAACTTAGAAGAGAAAGAGGCTCAGCAAGAGGAATATACATATGAGGAACTGTTAGATGAGTTTGTCACTCGTGACCAATTCATAGATTTGAAAGAGCAAACCCTCAAATTAGAGAGAGATCTTGGTAGTATCACATCTCTCATACAACAACTTAAGTCTCAAATGATCTCACTTGAGACTAGTGTCACCTCTTTCCTGGCTAGGAAGGAAAGAGAGACCCCTCCTATTCCTCTGGAGCTCACTAGGAAATATACTTCTCTTCCTAGTAAGCACAAAGGAGAGAGCTCTAGGGAAGCTCCCCTCCTAAAAGACTTGAAGCCACCTACCTTTACGGGGAATGACCGAGATAGGAACAAGGATGCAATCTACACTTTTTTACAAAAGTGGCATGATTTGCATCAATTAAAGGGCACCCCATCAGAGTACCGTGTGCTAGAGGCAAGTCTCTCCCTCGGCCCGCGTGCTTACAAGTGGTGGATGAGTGTTAAGGAGGTGAACTCTATCCCTACTGACTTGACTCAATTTGAGACTCTTTTTCTTAAAGAGTTTCTTCCAGAGAATGAGGAGGAGAGGAATTGGGATGAGTGGGATAGGATTACACAGAGAGGTAGGCCTCTTACGATCTACCTATCCCACTATAGAGAGATCATTTTGAAACTTAAGGGCTTAGATGATGTCCAGAAGACCAGAGGGTTTGTTAGGGGCTTAGATAAAGCCATAAAGAGGGAAGTCAGAAGGAATGCGCCTAAGACGTTTGAGGAGGCGATCAAGTATGCACAGATTTATGAGGACCATAATCGTCCTCAATATACTCCTATGGAGACGGATCAACCCCTCAAGCCTCTTAGTACGATTAAATTCACGAAGAAGTTGCCTTTTGGGAAAAACAAAGTTTTTATTAAAAAACAAAGATCAAGAGGGCCTAGATTATCCACATATCAGTTTGAGAGGGCCAAAAGAGAGAACCTGTGCTTTAGGTGTTTATCTCCTAACCATTCACAGTGGAACTGTCCACTCAAGAAGGGGGAAGAAAAGAAGAAGGGACCAGAGTCTAGTACGGCCCGTGAAAAGGGCACAAAGGCGGTCCACCTAGTGCAGACCCTTCCTATTCATGGAAGCTCTAGCTGCAAGGGAGTGGAGGTAATGCACGAGGATATAGAGCACACCTATTATTTGAATCAATCATTGTGGTCACAACAGTTTGGACCACATGACCTAGTTAAACTGCATGGTAGTGTATACGGGACTAGGGTGTGGGTCATGATCGATGACTCTGCCACTCATAATTTTATAAACTATGCTTTGATCAAGACATTAAAGATTCCCCAGCAGCCTAGTGCACATAAATACATTGTATCTATGATGCAAGGGCAAGATAAGAGAATATGGGATACTATGGTATCCAATTTGGAAGTCAAGATGTAGGACTATACAGATTACATGGACTTCCAAATTATGAATACGGAGAGGATAGACCTAGTCTTAGGAACAGAGTGGCTATGGGGGTTAGGAGACACACTTAAACACAAATTTCAAAACAATGCACTCGAATTTGAAAAGAATGGAAGTAAAGTTTGTATTTAGGGAGAGAGAGATGTACCTAGTGCACCTCTCATTTCATCACTAGAGTTGTATAGTCTTTGTTATGCTCAGCATGTATAGGACATGTTTTTATTGTATAGTCATGATATGGAGCATTGTACAAATAGCTCATCTGTTGTATATTTTCATGCTAGGAATGTAAATATGGACAAGACTTTCTACTATTCTTTTTTGCAAGAGTGTGTGGTTAAAAGTTTTAAGGATCTTATGTTTGAGTATAGAGATGTTTTTCCCACTGACTTACCTAGAGGGCTACCACCTGAGAGAGGGGACATTGACCATGCCATTGAGGTTGTTACTAACACTAACCCTATTTGCAGGCCACCTTATAGGCGTAGTGTTTCTCAGCATGAGGAGGTTCAAAGGCAGTTGCATGATTATTTAGATAAGGGCTTCATTAAACCCAGTAACTCACCTTGGGCATCACCAATGCTCCTAGTTAAAAAGAAAGATGGCTCTATGAGATTATGTATAGACCATAGAGCACTTAATAAGATAACTATCAAAAATAGGTTTCCAATGCCTAGATTGGAAGACCTATTTGATCAGTTACATCAAGCTAGGTATTTTACCAAGCTTGACCTTAGATCAGGATATCATCAGATCAGGATTAGGGCTGAGGATGTCCCTAAGACTGCATTTAGGACTAGATATGGGCATTATGAGTTTTTGGTGATGCCTTTTGGTCTCACCGATGCTCCTGCCACTTTCATGAAGCTCATGAATAGTGTTTTACGACCTTATCTAGGACACTTTGTAGTAGACTTTCTAGATGACATTCTGATCTATAGTGCATCAAAAGAGGAGCACTTTGAACACTTGAGGAAGGTATTTCAAGTGCTAAGGGAAAATTCACTCTTTGCTAAGGAATCAAAGTGTGAATTTTTTAAGACAGAGGTTAGATACCTTGGGCATATAGTTTCCTAGGATGGAATCCAGATGGATCCTGAAAAAGTAAGGGCTATTATGGAATGACCACATCCAAGGAACCTGGAAGAGCTACAGATCTTCCTAGGTTTATCAGGTTTCTATGGAAGATTCATTAAGAACTATGCCAAGATTGCTGTCCCAATGATGGAACACCTTAAAAGCCTTTCATTGGGGAGACGAACATAAGCAAAGTATGGAAAAATTGAAAGTAGCAATTGCTACAGCTCCACTTTTACGTATAGCAGATCACAACAAACCATTTGTGGTTGAGACTGACGCGAGTGATTTTGCCATAGGAGCGGTTTTAGTACAGGATGGTCGACCAGTAGCTTTTGAGAGTAAGAAACTAGAACAAGCTCAAAAGAATTACTCCGTCTATGAGAAGGAGTTGTATGCAATTGTCCATGCTTTGAAGAAGTGGCATCATTATTTATATGGTGCCAAAGTCATGATAGTGTTTGATCAAGAGAGCATTAAGTGGCTCTCTAATCAAACAGACCTTAAAGGTTGTAAGGCCCGATGGGCAGAGACCCTTTAGGAGTTTGATTATGAGCTTAGGTATAGGAAGGGAAAGTTTAATGTAGTGGCTGATTCACTTAACCGCATGCCTATGCTCAATGGACTGAGTTTTTACTCAGATCACTAGTGAGCTACTTGATTCCATTAGAGGGAAATGTAGGCTTGATCCTGCATATTCCAAGATTTGGGAAGCCATAGAAAATGGGGATCGTGATATACGGGTTTCCAGTGAGGATGGAGTATCGACGGGTACTCAAGAAGGATTCAAGTGGAAGAACTATAGTGTCCATGATGGATATCTGTTATATAAAGGCAAGGTGTGTGTCCCTAGAGATATTGAGATGAGACAACATATTTTATATGAGTGTCATGACACACCTAGTGCGAGACACCCAGGAGTTAACAAGACTTATGATCTTGTTAAGAGCCAGTTTTATTGGCCTAGAATTCATAAGGATGTCCTAGAGTATGTGCTTAAATGCACTAAATGCCAGATCAACAAAGCTGAGAGGTTGAGGATTGGAGGACTATTCCACCCATTGGATATTCCTAATGGGAAGTGGGAGAGTATCTCCATGGACTTTATAGTCAGATTACCCAAGACACAGAGAGGGCACGACTCAGTCTGGGTAATTGTGGATAGGTTAACCAAAATGGCTAGGTTTATTCCGACACGTACTACAGTGAAGACACCAGAGTTGGCTAGACTCTTTGTTGAGAACCTATACCGGTTATATGGTCTTCCTTTACACATAGTTTTTGATCAGGATAGGAAGTTTACTAGCCACTTTTGGAGAGCGGTCTTCAAAAGGTTGGATATGAGACTTAGCATGAGTACGGCCGAGCATCCACAGTCGGATGGGCAAACAGAAAGGGTTAACCAAATCCTAGAGGATATGCTTCGAGCATATGTGAATGAAAGGCAAACTAATTGGGAAGAGTACTTACCTATAGTAGAGTTTGCATATAATAGTGCCAAGCACTCTTCTACTGGGCATAGTCCCTTTATGCTTATGTATGGGTTTCAGCCAAGAGCTCCTTATGTAGTAGGCTTGCAGAATGAGAAAGTTCAAGCTACAAAGGACTTCTTGGAAGAGATGAACGATATGCTTAGACTTGCTAAGGATAGCATTAGGAGAGCTGAGGATAGAGCTAGAGCCTATGCTGACCCTCAAAGGAGAGATATCAACTTTGAGGTAGGAGAGCACGTCTATCTTAGAGTTCCATCTAGGTCTAAAACCATAAGGACGGGACCTTTTCCAAAACTATCTCCTAGGTATTGTGGACCTTTCCAAATTCTTAAGAGAATAGGAAAGATGGCTTACTAGCTCCAACTTCCAGAGAATAGTCAAATCCATCCAGTTCTTCATGTTAGCTAGCTTAAGAAAAGACTGGGTGAATCTGACAACCTCATTCCAGATAGTGAGGTAGTAGAGCCTATTTCTATCCAATCTATTCCACATGAGCCTAGGAGCATACTACGCACTTGAGAGAAATGGACAAGAAGTCACTTGTATAAAGAGTGTCTAGTAAAGTGGAAAGATAGTTCACAAGATAGTGCCACATGGGAGCAGGTTAGCACCCTTCAGAGACGGTTTCCTAGTTTTAGATATGGGGAAACAACATGGAGACAGGACCATGTATTTATATACATGGGGATATAGTGGGAGTGGTGGTTCTATTATTTCTCTCTTTCTATCAGACCTTCCAATACCAGTTTTGAGGACAAAAATGGAACTAAGGGGAAGGAACTGTCACATGGAGTATCATATATGGATAGGACTTAGAGGTGAGATCCTCCCCTTATTCATTATGAGTATGATACTCACATGAGTGCCAAGTGGCACTCATATGAGGAGCTTTGATTATTGCCCATATTGGGAATGTATGAGAGAGAGTAGAGAAATAGAGCCCCACGCGGCTAGCGGCGGAGATCATCGAACTCCGTGTTGTACCGTGGGTAATGAAGAAAAATACCACCTCGATACGCATGTAGAGCTGATGAAAAAAACTGGGGGATTCACATGAGTACAACAAGATCCAAAGCACAGGAGGTGAGGAAAATATCAAAATCCTCTCAACAAACAATGAGAAGGTCAACTAGAGAGAAAAGGAAGCTAGAAAGGTATGGTTATGATACATAATTGGTTATTGAACATTCTATATATCTAGCACAAGATTCAAACTCTAAGGAGCCCTCATCATATGAGGAAGCAAAGATGAAGCTTGAATGGATGAATGATGGAGGAAGAGATTGAAGCCTTCCAAGAAAATCAAACTTAGGAATTTGTACCCAAGACTCCATCAATGAAGACCATAGGTTCAAGATGGATATACAAGGGAAAGAAAAACTGTGATGGGACTATTAATAGGTATAAAGTAAGATTGCAGCCAGGGTATGCACAAAACAAGGAATTGATCATGCAAAAACTTTTTCACCTTTGGCAAAGATGCAAACCATCATAGTACTTATGTGCATTGCAAATTCTAAGAGTTGCAAGATCTATCAAATGGATGTCAAAAATGCTTTTCTAAATGGATGGATATCTGAAGAGGTATAGATGGCTCAATCTACTCCTTTTGAAAACTCATCATGCCCCAAGTATGTATGCAGGTTAAGAAAGGCTTTATATGGTCTGAAGCAAGCCCCAAGGGCTTGGAATCATAAGCTTGTCACATATTTCTAGCATAGAGAATTCAATGTGAACAAAGCACATCCTTCCCCCTTCATCAAGAGGAATCAATATGAAGTCATATAGCTTCTTTATGTATATGTTCATGATATAATAGTTACAAGTAATGAGGCTGAAGGTATAAAAAAGATCAAGCTTTAGATGAAAGAAGAAGTCAAAATCACGGATCTAGGTCTACTCACATAATTGCTAGGATTAGAAGTAGTATATACAGAAAAGGGTATGTATCTTACTCAGAAAAACTATATTAAAGACATTCTTGCAAAATTCAAAATGGAAAACTCAATGGTTGTAGGTACACATATGGAGAAAATGTTGAAGTTAAATGCTCATGAAGGAGAGCAAATAGAAAATGTAATTAGCTATTAGAGTCTAGTTGGTAGTTTAAACTATGCTACCTTGACAAGGGTTGATATTTGCTATGGAGTAAGTGTCTTAAGTCAATTCATGCATAGTCCTAGGAAGCCTCACATGGAAGGAGCCAAAACGATACTTAAATATCTAAAGGGAATTAATAATGAAGGTATGTATTATCCTTAAACTTCTGATATAGACATCAAGCTCTTCTCTAATGCAGATTGGGTAGACCCTAAAGATGATAGGAGAAGTACATCTAGGTACCTCACCTTTGCAGTATTAAACTCATGTGTTCCTTGAGTAGCTTTGATATGAACCTTTTCTCTATACATGGGCACTTTTTACTTTAGTGCTAGCTAGAGGTTTTTTCCCCATGTTACCACATACATGATTCTCTCATATGTAGTGGTACTTTGTACTTAGAGATATTATTCAACTCTTACTTTAGTGCAGTTCATCATCAATAGAGACATTTAGCCATCCATCTTTATCGTATGTCTCACTACATTTGTGCTCCTTGTGTGTGCTTCTTGTGTGTCTCTCACACTTCTACACACACCCAAGAGTGGTATGAAAGCAAGTTCAACTCCTTATCAAGTTTTGGATTTTTGTGTCGCAACATGCACACACTTTGAACAGTGCAAATCAACTTCAGAGCATAGAACAATGAATTTCAATAGCAAAGAAATTATTTCCATCAGTTGAACTAGAGTTTTACCTCCATTTCGAAGCCATTTGTGCATTCAAAATTGCCATCAGCATGATAGTTTCTGAGCTGCAATTTCTACATTCATTTCAGCTTTTGTTGAAGTAAAGATTCTATCACATTCTTATTCTTTAGTGAAATGGCAAGCATCATTGACTTGTTTGGCATGTTTCAAGTTGGAGATAAGTTTGATGGGACCAACTATCCAATGTGGTCTTACATGATGAAGTATGTTCTTGTTGCAAAACAACTTTGGAACAAAGTGGCTGTTGGCAGTAGTCAGAGGCATAGAAGACACGGAAGCATGTGAAGATAGAGCATGACAAGGAAGCAGTGAGTCAGTAGAATCATTTTTTTCAAAGACTTACATTTTATAAATACTTTCCAAAACCTCCAACAGCGATTTTCATCACTTTTGTACCATATGTAATATAGAAAAACCCTTTTTGTAATTTATAGCTCCATTTTGTGCAAGCCGAGGAGTCCTCAAGATTGAGGAGCTTAGGTAGAATGAGCGTACCAATTTTGGTTATTTTTAGACACCGTTTACCCTTTAAATAGCATCTAGGACCTACTTTTTAACTATGCCGGTCACTAGATGTGAAACCGGTCAAAACTAGTCTAGAATCTATAAAAAGAGCTAGAGAGCTCATTTTTGAGGTTACTTAATGTTAGCTTGTTTGAGTAGAGAAGAGCTTAGAGCTATTTTGAGCTTGTAAGAGCATTCTTGAGTAATAGAGTTGATTTCCTACCTTCCATTGTGTCTATAGGTACAGTGCTCCAGTGCATCAAGAAATCTTGCAAAAGGTAAAATTTCACTTTGTGTCAGAAATCTGTCGTGTGTGTCAGACCATCGCAATGGTCTGTCAAGTTCGGCATTTTTGGTAAGCGAGTTCACCACGAGGTAGGCGACACAAGTGCATACACGAATCCACACTTGCATTTGTAAAATTTGCATTTTGGTGGACCATCGCGATTGGCTTACGCCATCGCGATTGTGTCACACCATCACGATTGGCTCACGCCATCGCGACAGCTCGGTCGGACCATCGCGATTGGCTCACGCCATCATGATTGTGTCACACCATCGCGATTGGCTCACTCCATTGCGACGGCTCGGCCGGACCACCGCGACGGTCTCACGCTATGGCGATGGTTCACTTGAACCATCGCAACGATCCCGTCGACCCCATGCCATCGCGATTGGCTCATGCCATCGTGCCGATGCTGCCACGTGGCAAGCTACACCATCGCGATGATACCGTTAGACCATCACGATGCCTCGACATTTGAACCATCGCGATTGGCTCACGCCATTGTGCTTTGTGACAATCGTGACGGGCTCATGCCATCGCGATTGTCCCGTTGACCGTTGACTGACGCCATTGCGATTGCTCGTTGATTAGACCATCGCGACAGTTCATTCGCACCATCGCGATTGCACACATTTATGCCATCGTGATCATTCACTTCACGCCATCGCGACAGTTCGTGCCTTCGGACCATCGCAATTGTGCCACGCCATCGCGAGGGTTCACCTGGACCATCGCGACAGTCCCAGACCATCGCGATTATCTCAGACCATCGCGATTGTCCACCCCAAACACAATTTTTAGGGTTTGAATTTTTTACCAAATTTGGGGCTATTGTTTGAAAATTTTTGGGTGATTGCACTCATAGGAGACCCCTTAACTCATATTCGGAGAAAAACCTGTTTGTCAGTTTTTACCCCCGAGGGCCTGAACGGTCATATCTTTTTCATCCGAAGTCCGTTTTTTGAGCTTTATAGCTCGTTAGAAAGGGGACTAGGACAGAAAGGGGGCCTTCGAAGAAAATTTTGCCAAAGGTTAAGGGACTTAAAAAGTGTATATACTCAAGTGCTTGATCATCCATTTGAGAATTGGTCTAAACATTGAATTTTTACAGGTCTAGCAAGGGCAATCAAGGGCAAACAAAGCCAGGCAAGGCAAGGCAGAGAAGAACGCAGGGCTTGGGAAGCGCGTCTTCTTGGGCATCAGAGCAACCAACAAAGCTGACTCAAGGTTGGAAGATTACTCAACCCCCTCAATCAATTATTAGCTTATGATAAACGACAGCATTGTGGATTAACGACGATAGGAACGAGCAAGTTCAAGAGATTTAATTTTTCAAGTCCAATACTAAAGTAAAGGTGTGTGATATGAAAATCTAAAGGAAAGAATTAAAGTCTGATGGAACGAGAACTCAAAAGTACCACAGAAAGTCGATTCCTGACGCATACATTGAGACAAGAACTTAAAAGCATTCAAAAAGAAACAAGCAAATCAATAACAAAGGAACCATTGCCGATCAGAGTGTGCTGGAAGAAAATTCATGAACCTTAGATCAGGCAAACATATAGGTAAGTCAGACAGACGAAGCCTTAGATCATCAGAAGCAAGCGTAGGGACTACTGCACGATCATGGGCACAACAATTGAATAATAGTTATCCCTACGAGTCGAGCACAGATACGAGTGAATCAGAAATGGCTTTCAGCACAAAAAGATGAGAAGGAGGGTCAAATGTAGCATATTTAGAAAGACCCGAAGGACCCTATAGGACTCAGTTAGAATTTCTCCAAACCAACCGCTTAGGTGCTCGCATCTATCAGGATGGTTTGCGAAGAAAAGTGGTGCAAATGCACAACCCGAATCAACCCATTGGATTGGAACGTCCAATGGTGAAATTCGAAAGAGACGCATACATAGACAAAGAAGGAATGATGTACATCATAAGCACTCAACCAAACAATACCAATGAGTTTGGTGTAATTCAGTTAGAGACGGAGGCGAGAGCCCAAGGAAAAGAGCCATTAGAAGAACCTAGGACACCTAGAGGGAAATCTGTATTGACAAGAGTACTAATTCCAGAGTGGATCCCTTAGGATAACAGAAGCATAGAATTGTTCGTGAATAAAGAGACAGAAGAAGCATTTTGGAGGTACAGAAGGAAACAACCTAGTGAGGTAGGATCCATCACTATTTATGAATTCAAGGACCCACATACACCTGGAAAGGTTGTATACCTGGATGAGACTTCAAAAAGAGTATTTGTGGTACCTGACCACGCAAGAAACACATATACATGGAGAGGTGATTTAGTCTTCCCTCCATCTCAAGCAAACGTAAACGCGAGCCAACAAGGGGCAGGAACATCCTCAGCCCATGGTATGCAAAGAGAGAAAAACAAACAAAGACCTGAAGTAAGTTTCAATCATCCCATAGGGAGAGATAGAACCACCATAGACACGGACAGAGTGGATAGACAAAGAGAACCTAGAATACCAGGTGGTAGAGATGATTTTCCTCTACCTAGACCACGTGAACACACAAGAATATTAAGACCCACTCAATTAGTAAAATCCATGAAAAACTACTTTGATGGGACAGGAGATCCCTATGACCATATTGCATAGTTTAAGCAAGTGCTAAGGGCAGAACAAGTCGAAGACATGTTCACGCAATATAATGCATTTGGACTAACGTTAAAGAATACAGCTTTAACTTGGTTTCAACCATTGCAACAAAGGCAATTTAGTGATATACATCACTTTCTAGAGTCATTCATCACTGAATTCTCTAAAAGTGGGATCAGACATGACACGTCTTCATTGATTCTGTTAAACGCTGTGTTCTAACTGTCAGAGCGCGTTTAAACGTTATTTTTGGGTTCTTGGGAGTGGAAGGGGTTTGTAAAAACAGAGACCCTATACTTGGTTCCCAAAATAACCACTTCAGATACAGCAATATACTGATGCTGAGAACTCTATCAAGATTCTGTTGTACTTAGACATTTATAGTTCACGGTTTAGCTCAGCCAACGTGTATCGAATACACTAAGATGCTATATTGCTCTGCACCTAACTTACTGAAAATACCAGAGACAAGAGTAATAGTTCAACCTTTACCGAATAGGTACCACAAACTGATCAACATCCGAAGACACAGAGAATTCAATTGTTTCAGATACACCGTACTGAAGGTCCAGTATGCAACCCAAGAAATCCTTACTATAGCTTAACCCTTACCGTATGATGACAGATCTCAATGCTGAAGACAACATGATCCCACACAGTGTTAGAAACACTACCACAGTTACACAGACTTCACCAACAACTGGCAGAACATTCCAAGAACGAGTACTAATGCAATACGCAAACTTAACACAACAATCGCAATAAGGATTCGCAGACGATTCACTTCAGACAAAAATGATACTCACAACCGCAATAGATACCAATAGACAACAGACAAGACGAGACACAGATACACACCAAATACTCAGAAATTAGGCAACAAACACCATAGTAACGCTCAGCTCTAATCACCCAGACAGACAGTCTGGTGATCTTTTCCAAACGGCTGAAGTGTCTTTTTTCATTGCTTTATATAAGATTACAAGGTATATGTGTAACAACTTTTCGTACGCGTGCAGGGATATAAAAAGATTCTTGATTTTACAACTGCCAATCCGACGGCTGACTAACACTCTGGCATGCACGGTGGACTCGAACCCGCAGGTTTTTACAGAATTACTGTTCTTCTATAATGCCTTCTAAGTACATATTTCTGGCTAATCTAAAGGTGCGGGCAATCTTTTTCTTTAGAGTTTCTAACATTTGTTTGAGGGTATCCGGTTCTACTAAATGTGCATCTACTCTTACAGAACTTAATGCAATGGCTTCGGTGAGCAAAATCTCTGCTTGCGTCTGCAGAAAAGCCTCTTGTAAGTAGAAGTCGTTGGACAAAGCCGCATCTCTGGATATCTTCATTTCTGCAACCTGCTTCTCCATACTGATTACTCTTTCTTTTTGATTGTCCAGTTGATTTTCGCGTCTCTCGATCTCTTGATTCTGGAACTGGATGGTTCTGGAGTATGCGTCCCTTTCTCTTCGGAGATCTGTTATTAGTTTCTGTAATTGTGCTTCTAATGTCAGTTTTCGCCGCAGAATGTCGTTTACCTCGTCAAATTCTATCTTACATCTCTAGAGTTCTTTAGTTGTTTTCATCACCAGATCGTATTGTTCTTGGCCTCTTTGAACCACTTCATCGAGCTGCACTCTGGTCTCTTCTAATAAATTGCCTAAGGCTACTCTGGCATCTTCTTTATCTTGTAGATCTAGCTTTAACTGACTGATTTCGGCATGTGCTTTGCTTAATAACTTGTCCTTTTGGTTGAGATCTACCAGTGCTGTATCTCTCTGATTGGCAATTGTCTGCTGTTCTACAAGCTGGGCTTGGAGATGGGTAATTTGGGAGTGCAACTGATGGTTTTCTGCTTTGACCGCATCTATCTCTTCCTATAGAGGTGTGATATCTGCTTCTAGGACATCCACCTTGTGTTGTAACTCATTTCGGATGTTATCAGTGACTTCTCTCATTTGGATTGGTAATTGGTGTGATAACTGTATTAACAGTTGGCCCATGTTTGCAAGTTCAGAGATCGTAGGGATTGAAGGAATTGGCAGCTGAGGTCGAGGTTGGGATGAGGACGCGGTGAGCAGCTGTTGGGAGTTCGGTGGAGAGTAGTTGGGGGATGAGGAAGAAGAGGCAGTGGGTTCGTTGGGGTGGATGGGTTGGAAAGGGATAATGGGGTCGAGTGGCTTTTCCGGTGGGGGAGTGGGAAGGACAGAGTGAGACTGTGTTACCTTATCTATGGTTTGTTGTGCAGTGTCGGCGGTATCAGCAACTATAGATTCTACTGCTTCTAAGCAGTTCGTCGAAAACATCCTTAATGACCTGTTCTTCATCTCTTTGTTTTTCCAGCTCCGATTGTTGCTGTGATGCCTCTTCTGACGAGCTTGTGTCGGCTTCAGTGTGATCCTCCTGTTCTTGTTGCCCTTCTGACGATGACTGCGCGGATGATTCATGCTGCATAGATGTGGCGATGTCATGGAAGATTTCTTCGTCTTGCTTTTCTTGTTCCTTGTCTTCTTTGTTTCCTTCGACTGATCCCTGGGCTTCACTTTCAGATGAACTGATTCTAATTCTTTTCCTACGGAAGAGTTGATTTAGTTCTTCTCCGTCTTCTTCATCATCCTCCAATAATTGCACAGACTCTTCATGGCGTAGGATCGGGCCTCTGGGTGGTGGTTGTGCTGCAAGAATGGCCAGAAACAAGAAGGATAGGATATGAGGGAGTCTCGATCTTGGCATTCCTCCCTTGTTTACATGTTTGATGATTGCCACACATTCTTTGTGAATGCGGTGGAAGAAGTACGACGCAAAATTCATTGGTTCTCGAGTAGCTAAATCAATAGCTGAGTAGAATGGACGTGATATTCCATAAGTACGTTTCTGTAGGTTCAGGATAGCTACTAAGAACTGAAGGGCGGATCTCTCAGGTTTCGGTCGACATAGGATCACGTATTTGTTTGACGAATACCTAGGAAATAATTGTATCATTGTTGCTACGGGGAGGTTCGGGCCATTTTCCCGACCTTGCGAAGGGAGTCGAAACGACTCAGCGAAAGTTTGGAAGGTGCTCAGTGTACGGGATGGTAGGGAGGTGATTGGCCAACTCTGCTCGGTGGTAGGAGTGGCAGCAATGGCGGCTATTATCTGGGCGTAGAAGGGGTGGCAATCCACTGAATGCCACGGCAGTTCAGCAAAATTGCTTAACCCTCTAGTGCGTAGAAACTCTCCTACCTCGGTAGGGAGTCCGTCACAAAAAGCGGCATAGTTCACCAGAGCTTCCATGGTGCACACAGAGAAAGCAATCACAAGTACACAGAACACAGGGTACGCACAATGACGCAAATCACACAAACACAATAGCGATTTTCGGCAGAACAGAAAAGGTTAAGTAGATGCGTTGCCGGGGAGAGAAATCAAAATCACTAATCATCGCGCGGTATTGAGATGATAATTCTTAACTGCGGTGTGCATGCATGAGTAGCTGGAAAGGGGCTTTTGACATAATTAGGTATTAAAACGCGGGTATTTATTGATTTATTTTATTAAGCTCCCAAAAACAAAAGGAAAGAAAAGAAAAGAAAACGCCAAAAGACGCGGCCAACCGCGAAACGTTTCACTGTGGATTAGATGCTTGTTGATACGGTCGCAGCTTTGATCCATTTATCACCTTTGGAAGAGGAATTCCGGTCAAAGTGGTCAATCGAAAAGTTGCTGGGCCCACTTGTTCAGCAATCCGGTAGGGACCAAACCATCGTAACTTGAATTTGCTAGCAGAGCGATCCGACTTTGCATTGTAAAAGAGTACAAGTTGCCCCACCGTAAAAACTGGAGTCTTCAGATATCGATCATGTGTTCGAGCTTGTCTTATCTGTACTTCCTGAATAGTCATGAAACTGTGCCATCCATGCTCGTCTAATTCTTTGAGTGTATCCAACCGAAATGACAGAGATTCTTCCGGTAGTAGTTTCTGAGTGATGGCTACTCGTAAACTTGGCAAAATGATCTCCATTGGTGCTATGGCTTCTAATCCATAAGCTAGTTTGAAAGGGGTTAATCCTGTTGCTGCTTTATATGTAGTCCGGTATGCCCATAATACGGCAAGTAACAGTTGATCCCATCTTTCCGGTGCTTCCAGAATCAGTTTTCGAAGTATATTTATCAAAGTCTTGTTTGTACTTTCAGCTAGACCATTAGCACGAGGATAATAAGGAGAACTAAATTTATGCATGACCTAGAACGAATGTGTGAGTACTTTCATTAAATTGTTGACAAAATGAGTGCCTTGATCTGTAACAAGTTCTAGCGGTAAATCAAAACGTGGAAAGATATCGTTCAGTAGACATTTTGCTACCGCAACAGCTGTAACAGACCATAAAGCCCAGGCTTTTGCCCATCTGGTAGCATAATCAGTACATGTCAAAATATAACGATTATTACTGAGTATTGCTGGTGGAGTAATAGGTCCAATAAAATCTAGACCCCATTTCTGAAAAGGAACTAATGGCAGGACAGGTTGTAGAGGGAAAAAATGGCGTTGTAAAGGTTGTCCAGTCCTTTGATAATTATCACATTTTTTGACAAACTGCAATACATCCCTGTTCATAGTAGGCCACCAAAGACCACTCTGCAGAATTTTCCGGTGTGTTAAATCTGCAGCAAAATGGCCACCGGAAGGAATTGAGTGAGCCAAAGTAATAACTGAATTAACTTCGTGTGGAGGGATACAACGAAGTAAAATTCCAGTGTGATCCATATAGTATAATTGTCCAGCAAACAACCGGAATTTACGACTGTATACTGCAACTTTTCTACGCATGGCAAGGGGTGTTGCAGAAGGAAGACATCCATCAGTTAAAAAAGTTAATAACTGATCATAGTAATTAGTTGTCACAGGAGGATCTTCATCTTCATTATTAGTTGGTTCAGAAACATAAATTGCTGGCATTGTGTCATCCACACCGACCGGAGCTTCATCGGAATCTAAGCGAGAAAGGAAGTCTGCTAATGCATGTGAACTGCCTGACCGATGAATAACTTCGTAGTCAAACTCTTGTAAAAGCAGAACCCATCGTGCTAATCGACCACCTAGATGTTGTTGCCGAACTAGATAGACAAGTGCTAACCCTAAACCTAAAACTTATTACACACACCTCCGGGATGTGAAGTAACAAGTGTTGAAGTGATTGACTACTTGCCACAGGACGAATTCACTTCTATAAGTACGATTCTATCATACTCGATCTATAACCATCACGAAGGCACCTTGGCTAAGTGTTCCCCGGCAATGGCGCCAAAAAACGTGTGTACTTGAGTCAAGAAGACTCAAGGACTCGTGCCAATGAGACTGTACCTCTATTGCAACACAAGTGCATATAGTGGGAAATTAACACACATTTAAATGTTAATCCGATCGAACGACCTAACCAAGTGTATGAGGACATGTGCACACATGATGGAAAATGAAGTGGTTAAGCTTGCATGCATGAGAAAAGACTAATCCACCTCTCACACTCACTGAAATGCTGAAAGTGTCTACCGCGATACCTCTTACAACAGTTTTCAGAAAATCAAGGATTTCTCACAGCTTCGAACTCCGAGTATAGTCAATAGGGTACTCGTTTCAAAGGTCTCGACGAGACGCATCTATTGGAAGTAGTTTCACTCAATTCTGACAACTTTGCTTCAAGTTATGGCCAAAATGGTGAATGGCGGGAAGCAGCCACACTCACGCCACAACTCCTACAAGTTCACACACACACACTACAGTAGCTCAAAAACAATGGGGAGGGGTAGACAACAGTCCTACACACACATTCCAAGCATTACACACACATACAAGATCAAAGAGAAGATCAAAATCTGCAAGAAAAAGGCAAATTCGAAATTTTGGAGAGCTCCTTCTTCACGATGGCAAAAAGTATGTACAAAGAGTCACCAAGTGACTTATATACATGTGCCCTAAGTTTGGTCCTTTCACACAAGAGACCAGCACTTTATTACAAAAAAGAGTGAATTTCCAACTAATTTACAAGGGTTATTTTACAACAAGTTGGGATTATGCATTTAGAGGACTCCTCTATTGCATTTACATAGTTTTGAGGGAATTCCATAAGACCTCGAAGAAGAAAAATTATGCCCCTTAATTTGAAAATTTTGGGGCTTTTCGCTTGTGCTTCTTTGCTCTGCAACACATGCCCTACATCTACCGCGGCACGAGCAAGAATCTGCACAATATCATCTTCGACACCATCTTCATCAGCTCCAGCACCTGTATTCGTAGTACCTGTTGTTACAGGTGTAACAGGACATCTTTCAACACCCTGCATAATGTTCCACAATCCTTTTGCAACCAATACATGTCGCATCATATAAGCCCACAATGGTTAGTTGGTACCATCCAACTTATCCTCAACAGCCAACATATGGAATACATCACTGCTTTCAGCCATGGCCGGTGACTAAAATACCTTGATGCAGAAAATTGATTGTATCTCTAAAAGTTGAACAGAACTGCCAAGACGAGTTCTACTAGACCTGTAGCAGACTTCGAGACGCTTAAACTAGCGAACAAAAACTGGTATATACCTTTGGCACAAAAAGACAAAATAGCCTGCACAAGCACTGTGATAGTGCGTTCGGAGGCCAAAACGAGCTCAGATCGTGATTTCAACACACAAAGCGAAGCAGTTTTGATCTCTGAAACACCCTGAGTATGCTCATCAAATTTCGGGTGAATCTGAGATTGCAAACGGAGGAGTGTCGACGGTGCCCTAGATGAAGTGACGACCTGCTCTGATACCAATTGTTGGAGTTAGACGTCTACGGAAGCACGCGAACAACACAAGGAAGAAGAAGAAGCTTGGAGCACAACACACAAGGCTGAATGTATTACTAGAGAATGTACAAAGATAAGTAGCCCATTAGGGCAATAGGCATATATTCAAGCCGGGGGAAAAAAACCTTCTAAAGAGGGAAAAAAGAGCCCCGACAGTCCTAGAGTGTTCACACACATCACTACCTAAATACATCAACAAGAAGTGGCTTGTATGCAACTCCAATCTCCCAATCTCAATTGCTCAAAAATTCTCATCAATGCTCTCTGCAAGAAAAAAACATTAGAAAAACATAAGTTCTTTGTATGAAAAAAGTACTTTTAAATTACTTTCAATCTTTATTATATATATCCATTAAATTTTCCATGCATACATCCATGCTTTTTCATTCATACATATACATATACACACTATTCATGCATATGCATACATGCATTCTTGCATTTACCTCATTCATTCATGCCTCTAATTCATACATGCACATGCATCCTCATTCATTCTCATGCATACATGCGTATATGAACTATATTCATGCTCGTGCACACTCTCATATGCATACACACTCACATATATGAACATGCATCTAATATCATGCATATTCATGCATACATGAACTCTTATATACATATGCATACACTTATATATATGCATGCCTTCATACATACATACCTACTCTCACATGCATGCTAAGACACATTGACACACATGCTAACACACTCTCACATGCATGCTAGCACACACTCACATGCATGATAACACATTCTCACATGCATGCTAACACACTCGCATATGCATGCTAACACACATATACATTCACATACATACATATGCATACAATTACCTGTTATACACATGCATATGCATCATAATTCATTCATTCATGCATACTTATGCACATGCATTTATGCATTCAACACACATGTACATGCACTCCTATATGCTCATAAACATTCATACAATCATATGTATATGCATCTAACCTACACACTCTCATATGCATGCATATACCTCATGCATACATACGTGCTTTCACACATATGCATACATATATATACATGCACATGTACGCACTACATGCATATGTATAACTCATCATGCATATATGAACACATGCTCACATACACATCATTCTCACATCATACGCATCATGCATATATGCATTCTTCTATGTCATACATGCACATGCATACACTCATCATGTATACATGCATCTCTCATAATTATGCTTATAAACTCTTACATTCATGCCTAGTTAACTCTCTCTCTCTCTCTCTGTCCCTCTCGCTCTCTCTCTCTCTCTCTCTCTCTCTTGTCTTCGCAGTAGGCATAGCTATGATCTCAATCAAGTCTCAAAGCAAGTACCTATTATCTTTGTCCATGCAATGCTTTGTCTATTTTGATTAGAGTGCCATCGATCTATAGTGCCATGGATCTTCAGTGCCATCACTCTCTCTTTCCGATCTTTCTTAGTATATACAAATTATATATATTATATATTTAGTGAGAGAGAGACTATTTGAAGGGAGTTGAGTACATACCTGATGGATGATTATTCCCATCAAGAACACTGACGACATATTGAGAGGACGGCGAACTCCCAGCCATTTGAAGCAAGATGATATCGATTGCCACAGCAACTCCAAGCTACACTCAAAAAGATAAAACTCACTTGATCGAGTATTGTGGGGAAAAAAGCTTGCGCACACATTCATGCACTAGAGTCTAGTGCAACCACTTCATAAAGATGTCATTACAAGTGTGTGTTCTCCGTGTGTGTGTGTCTCCCCGTGTGTGTGTGTGTGCGCGTGTGTCTATCTACCTACCTTCTTTTCTGTCTGCTTGATCAGGAAAAAAATGTAAACAACAAACCACAACTTACGAGTACATGAAATAGTTCGATTCTAACAACCTGAAAGCAATCACACATGTCTTCAATTAAACACTCATCCCAATAAAGCTAAATCAAATCCGTCTCAATGTCAGGTATTTCTTTATGCAACCAGTATGTACCTTATGAAAACATAAAGAAAAATTCAAAATTCTTGGATTATTCTACACCAATTGTCTAAAACTGAACTAATCTATTGCCCACAAAATATAAAAATGCATTGTATTCAATATATCCACTATAATCTAAATGTTAACATGATTAAAAATGAATGTAAGTGTTAACATGACAATCATGCAATTCGCAATGCATGCAACAGTCAACTGTCAACATGCATCCCTAAGCCATCACCAGTGGCCAGCCTTTAGTTTGTACTGTACTCTGTTTTAATGTAGAGATAGGCTGAGAGAGCTCATGACTTACCCTACAGTAACAAGAGTACTATAACCTAAAGACGGTGTATTGAAACTTAAATACAAAACTCATCTTAATAAATATGAGATATTGTTATGGGGAGCCCCATCACACTTCACCACAAATGCCAGTGATCAATATGTTTCCATGTTCATGACCAACGTAAAGACTGAGAGTAGCCTCACTTTCACCTCTCCATTATCTAGTATGACAGTGCAACTATCAACACATCCTGAAATCCCCTGGAAAAGGACTCAATGCCTATGTCATAATTTATAAATATGGCACATAACACATAAATACACAAATATCATCCAGCAAGAGTCTATTCAAAGTTCAAACGCTAGGCCCCAGACATGTACATGTAAGATGTATTGTGACCAGCATGCTGCATGAGGAAACCTTTCTTACACGGGAATCAGAACAGAAAGATTTTGCTTATTATTGATGCAAACAATACATCAGGCGATACATCAAGCAGGAAGATAATAGTGGTAGATAATACATCAAGTAAGAAGACAACAGCTACAAAAGATACATCAATTAGTACATCAACCTAGACAACAACAGTGACAAAGGAGGTCTGGATCTACACTAACCAGGACCAGTCTGAGACTATGAGCCAAGACCAGTTCAGGACCAAAGTGAGTAGATAAGCATGCTTATATTGTGACAACATAGCAGAATAAATGTATGAGCATGCTCGAGTCCAAATACCAGAGGACCAATGTATATAGTGAATGAAAGAAGCCAGCAGGTACAACAACAGACTGGACCCTCAAATGCAAAAACGAAGCTGTAGGTCAGTCACCTCCTCTGCATTTAAAAATAAAAAAAGAGAAAGTATAAGCAACATTAGTTTTCTTCTATTATTTATAACTTTCTTAGGCCATTAGTTTTCCTCAAGCTAGAAAATACAACTAAAAAAGGAAACCAATCCAAAAAAAACCAAATAAGAAAGGAAACCAATCCAAAAAAAACCAAACTAGAAAATATAAATAATATTTAAATAAATATAATATAATAATAATAATAAATAAATAAATAATAAACATAAAACAACTAAATTAAGGAAAATAAAATAAAATAATAATTTAAAAATTCACAAAAATATATAATGAAATAAAAATAAATAAGAAGAAAAACTTATATATACCTTGAAAATTATACAAAAATAATAAAAAAAAGAAAATAATAATAAAAAGTTACAATTATAAATTAAAAGATAAATTAGAAAATATAATAAAAATTTAACAAGCATGTGCAATGAGATATAACATGTATGCCCAAGCATACATGTTATATCTCACTACACACATGCATGCTAGCTACCTACCCAATCAATTACAGATCCTAAAACTCAAGGATCCTAGTTCTATTAGAGCACAAAGGGAGTCAATGCATAAACCAAAAAAAAAGCACAACCATGAATAATGAAGATATTTGAACATTCAAATAATCATTAATGGGCCAAAAAAAAGTTAATTCCACTACACATTACTGTAGCATTTAGTTCCCAGGTCCACTAAAAGTTCAATACAGGTTTCTAAAAACTTTGGTAACAACTATGGCTTTATTCATGCTCTTTCTTGCGCAAACAATGGCTGCTCCTTTTCATGCACGTCCTAGCACTAGGAATGCTCCAAAAATAGTTTTACTCACAAAACATGTTCTTCACAAGATATAAACATGTGACCAAAAAAGTTGATGAGCAGTTCTATACAACAAAAGATAGTTTGTGTGTAAAGTGAAAACTCTCTTGACAATACACATAAGAATACATTTGAGCTTTAATGTTTGATGCTTAAAATCTACAATTCCTCTTCTAGAGGCCTGAGTAGCTCCCCTTTATAGACTGTATACATCCAGGAAGAAATGATTAAGTACAACCTCAAGCAAATACCAAAAGCTATGTTGAACTACAAGTTATATCAGAGAGCTTAAAACACTATCTGAGCTAAGAAGCATAGTTAAGGCATAGATCAA
Organism: Ceratopteris richardii; assembly: GCA_020310875.1. Lineage (NCBI taxonomy): Eukaryota > Viridiplantae > Streptophyta > Polypodiopsida > Polypodiales > Pteridaceae > Ceratopteris > Ceratopteris richardii. Next base: position 17,637,285 of record CM035425.1, on the reverse strand, counting down.
GAAGGGGGAATGAGCAGGCTTCTTATAAGCTCCCAAATACAACTTACATAGAAAACAACTTGTATTCCAATGCACTGCTGTATTTTTCTCCTTGCACTTTATTGATAGGAAGCTCTCTACTGTGTTGAGGACCTAGATGATGAAAGATCTCATGTATCGAGTGATATGACAACTCTAGTGGTACTACATTATCCCCTTCATGTTGTAATATGTTGTCTGCCTCCCCAAACATGATTTTAGGACATCCAACCAAATCTTCTGTCTGAAATTGAGGCATACATATCAACCAGTATGCTGTCTTAACGCACCTCCTTTTCTAGAAGACCTTTTTTGGTAATCTTTGCATGCAATTCCTGACCCTGCAAACAGCTTCTATGCTGCCACAAGCTTTCAACACACAAATGAATGTTACAATGCAGGGAGAGAAACCTTCTTCTTGCATCTTGTCAAAAAAGTACGGAGCTTGTTCACCCTAACCATGCTCTATATAACCTATAATTAAAGCGGTCCATGAGACTGTTCTGAGAAGGAAGCTTCTCCAAGATTGCATGTGCATCTAGCGGGAATGAGCATTTTGAGTACATGTCAACTAAGGTACTACCTATTAGAAGATCTCTTTCAAATATGCTCAGCAACATGTGATAACCAATACAACCATCATTGTTCCATATTAGTAACTACAGCACATCACAAGATCAGTCACTTTGTTCTCCTAACAACAGGATTGCAAAATAGTAGACCTCATAGTATATTCTTTCATTTGATGCACTTCATCGTTGTACAATTAATGACATCTTCCCCTCTTGATAAAAAAGCAAAGGTATCCAGTTTGAGCTCCCTGCTACCTATGCTTACTTTAGCTTCTACAATAAAAGGACATCCTCCAAATACTCAGAAACTGCAGGACTCAAGCACTTTGCTGCTCTTCCATATCATTTTTCCGATTTTTTCATGAAATGAAAACTGGATCCGTCTAAAACATCCAGCCATCTGTAAGAGCATGTACCCAAATCATTTTGGTACCATGAGCCACAGGGCCGTTCAGAAGGACCACAAAATAAGGGGAAATTATTTTGTTAGAAAAGTGGAATAAAACAGTGGACATGCTCTAGAAAATGCTTCATCAATTCATCACATCTAGGCTTCTAGCTCTTTCAGATTCCAATCTTTTATCATAAATGTCTACCAAACCAAAAGGAGATTGAAATATTCTAACAGCTAGTATTAATAATAATCACCTGCAGTACTCTCCTTGTTCAACAGATGTAACATGATCAACAACCTACATATTTGAAGAACATACTAGCTACAAGATCCAAACAAAGCTTAAACCAGAAACTCTAAGGAATGGGTAGAGAGTATTCACCCAACATGAAGTTCAACCAACAATTGTGAAGTTTTATAAAACAATTGAATATACTAGCAAGAATAGCAAAGACTTGCTATACTGATTTTCAATTTCCCTTGTATTGGAATATCTAAACTGATCAGTACCAAGACTAAAATGTCAGCAAAAACAACATTCATGAACCTGATGTTATGGACAGAACAAAACAATACAATGTTATGGAAATAGTTTATCAAATGAGACAAGGAAAAAGCCAATAACCAATGAAAAGTTATTCCATCAACATTAAAGACATCATGCCAGATATATACATGATGAACAGTAGCATTGCTTCGACTGTAGGTATGAATATCTGTGTATACGTTCAGAATATCTGAAAAATGTAAGTGTATGAAAGCAAAGAATTGCACAAAAAAGAAAAATAAAAATGAGCTAGGAGTTCACACAAATCTAAAGGTATACACCTCATATAATTTGCCTCACAAATCAACAAGCTGTCAGTTATTACCTCCCATAACTTTGCAACCCAGTTATTATAATTTGCATGAATTGAGCAAAGCTCTGCAAGTATCCAAAGTTGGAATGTCTAGACTGGAATCAATGGACTTGAAAGGGCTATATGAGGTATGGAAGAAATTGAAGGGTACTTAGGAAAATACCACACCAGTGAATCAATGGCATTTGATGTTGAAAGCTAATGAGTATGCAACTTGATGAATCAAAGAGTACTATAGATTACTTATTTTCTATTTAGAGGTAGTGTCACTCTGCAGCAGAGAAAGCGCCACAGAATCGGCAGAGTCCTCCCGCAAGGACTAGTAATCAGTGCGTGGTGTTTCTTTAATCACAAAGCACACCTCTCTCTCTCTCGTACCTATACACCTCCCTCTCTCTCTCTCTCTCGTACCTGTAGCCACGGGCGCCTGCAGATGACTTCGAGACTCGACAGTGGACTGGGCAAACCTGAAGACTGATGAGCAGCCGCACGTATAGAGTAAAAGGCTAAGCACTTGTACAACTCCCTCTCTCTCTCTCGTACCTGTAGCCACGGGCACCTGCAGACGACTTCGAGACTCCAGAGTGGACTGGGCGAACCTGAAGACTGATGAGCAGCCGCACGTATAGAGTAAAAGGCTAAAGTTCTAAAAGTTAGAACTAGGGTTTGTCGAAAATTGGGCTAGTTTTAAAAGTTCTCTATTCACTAAATATAGCAAAAAATTATGAATTTCTCTAAATATTCGCCATTGGGCTAATATTCGCCCTTAATTTTTTCCTTGATTTCTGATCAATTGGGAAGCATTGGAGAAGTGATTGAAGAAGAACAAATCATAAGGAAAATCATCAATGGCATCAAAATTGATGACAAGTGGGAATCATTCACAATTGCCATGGATCTATACATGGACATGCAAGTGCATGACCTCAACACTCAGATGGGCCAACTCTTCACACATGAAGCAAAGATAAGCAAGAATGGTGAATCCTCGAGAGGTAATCAATCTTCTGCCTTATACTCTGATAAAGCCAAAGCTAAGGATAAGTCAAAGTCTATGAAGGTAACTCTTTCCAAGCCAACTTCACAAGTAGTGGAGGAGCTAGAGGAAGAGGCAAAGGAGGAAAGCAAGGCAGGGGGAGACCCCAAACATCTCAACCTTGCAGTATATGTGGTTATTCTAATCACAATACTGAAGAATGTTATAGGAATCCAAGGAATTCCAAAGGAAGAGGATTCAATAGATGTGTCCATGGATCAAATAGAGGTAGATACAATGGAGGATACAACAACAATAACAACCATCAAAATGGATATAGAGGAATGAAGCATTAAAACAACTATATTGAAGACCAAAGTCAAGAGGACTCACTACTTCTCATGAACCTATCATTGAAGCAGGGTAAGGATGATGACCATGTCTTCTATATTGACTTAGGGTGCTCAAATAATGTATCAAGAAATGTAGCATTGCTCTCTAATTTAGAAGATCCCAAGAACAAACATGAAGTGCAGATAGGTGATGATACAAGAAAAACTTCCATGCTTGGAGATTTAGAATGACAAATTTCCTGATGGGAAAAGGCTACTGGAAGTACATCGAAGGAGAGAACGAAAATTCTGTGTAGCTACCAAAGAGGAATCAGACTCCAAACCAATTAAGAGCATATGAGGAATGGAATCAAGGAGCACAAAAGTCAATGTATTGGCTATCTGTTAGCATACAGGATAGCATGATTAGGCACATATAGGATAACAAGACTCAAAAAGAGGCTTGGAATAGTTTGGTCACATTGTATGAGACCAATACAAAGGCATGAAAATTGCAACTCAAGAATGAGCTACATACATTGGAGAAGAAGGGCATGTCCGTAAGTGACTACACCTTGAAAATCAAAAGCATATGTGAGTCTCTTGCATCTATTGGCATGAATGTAGATGATGATGATGATAAGGTGGAAGTGTGCCTTCGTGGTTTAGGAGCTACATATAAGCAGTTCAGAACTTCTATATAGACTAGAGAAAATATTCCGAATTTCGTTGATTTGGTATCCATGCTGATTATTGAAGAAAAGAATCTTGGTGAGGATTCAAACTCCCGAGGAAAGCCTAGTTCTGAGCAGGTATTCTACTCTGGCAAAGGAAGAGGCAGAGGTATGGGAACTTGTTCCAAACAAACCATCAATGAAGGTAATTGGATCAAGGTGGATTTATAAAGTAAAAAGGAACTCAAATGGTGGTATTGATAGATACAAGGAAAGGTTAGTAGCCAAGGGGTTTGCCCAAACCCATGTGATAGACTATGAAGAGACCTTCTCACCTGTTGCCAAAATGCCTACCATTAGAGTACTTGTTAGCATTGCTGCATCTAGGAATTGGAAGCTATATCAAGTAGATGTAAAAAATGCATTTCTCAATGGATGGATTTCAGAAGACGTTTATATGGCATAACCACGTGGTTATGAAGATGCACATCATCCAAATTATGTGTGCAAATTGAAGAAGGATCTATATGGTTTGAAGCAAGCTCCAAGAGCTTGGAATCACAGGTTAGTGACCTACTTCCAGGATCAAGGTTTCAAAGTTAGTAAAGAAGAAACATCATTATTTATCAAGAGGAATGGATAAGAGGTTATATATCTATGTGTATATGTTGATGAAATTATAATTATATGGAATGATGTCAATGGAATTAAATAGGTAAAGACTAGAATGAAGGATGAATTCAAGATCACTGATCTTGGACCACTCACTTACTTTCTTGGACTTGAACTTGTCTATATAGATTCTAGTATCTATATCATTCAAAAAGTATGTACACGACATGCTTTCTAAGTTTAAAATGGAGAATCTATTATAGATATCACAAGCTATCAAAGCTTGGTAGGAAGTTTGAACTATGCAACTCTCACAAGAGTGAACATATCCTATAGTGTTAGCATACTCAATCAATTTATGCACAAGCCAAGGAAGCCACACATGGAAGCAGCCAAGAGAGTGCTCAAATACTTGAAGGGTACCATCAATGAAGAGCTTTTCTATCCTTGCACATCGAAAATTGATCTCAAACTCTACTCAGTTTCAAATTGGGTTGGATCAAAGGATGATAGGAAGAGTACATCATGATATGTGTCTTCTGTAGGATCAAAGATAATTTCATGGTCTTCAAAGAAGCAACCAATTGTTGTTCTATCATCTACTGAGGCTGAATAAAGAGGCTTGGCTAATGCAACACAAGAAGCAATGTGGTTAAAGTGTCTTTACTCAGATTTGGGGTTACATACCTTAACTCCTCACATCTTTGGTGATATTAATAGCTCACTTCTCTTAGCAACTAATCCAATTTATCATGCTAGAACAAAGCATATTGAAGTCCACTATCACTATGTAAGAGAGAAGTTGATGAACAAGGACATTCAATTGTCCTATGTATCCACTAATCTTCAATATGCAAATATGTTGACAAGGCCATTGGATGGTGTCAAGTTAAGCAGATTCAAAGGCATGATTGGATTGCTAGAAATCAAAGAAGAATGAAGACTCAAGCATATTAGGCTTGAGGGGGAGTTTTTTGTGCATTTTCATCCAAGCCTAGGGCTTGATTAATCATTGTTATAAAGACATTGTTTGTACTCTCAATGAGAGGAGCCATAGAAACTATCTCTTGTAATAGTTGAAATGAAACTACATCAAAAGTAAAAGTTCCTTGAAGATTTTGTGGCTTACTTTGGCACCCCTTAGATTGATTTGCCAAAGATTCCCCCAAATTGAGGGAACCCTTAGATAGCATCCCTACAAAGTTTTGAATTCAAAATCTTCTATATATACGCACAAAAATAGTCATGAGTAGAGCATATCATTTTGAGCTACACTTTGATGAGATTCTGATCAAGCATCATGTCATTTTTGAAGCACACATTGTGCTTCTTCTTCTTACGGTTCATGATCATTCAATTCATGTATCATATGTGCAATACAAATTGACATTTCAAGCTACAACTTGGAATTCTTTGCATCTACTCCTATAGGTCTATGTTCATTTTTTAGGCAACTTCAATTGCAGATTCCTCTGTGTATACTAAGTTTTTTTATGAGATTTAAATTGTTATAGGAAATTAATCAAGTCTTTTTTCATCATATCAATTTTCGTCATTTTTGATTCATTAGTCTACGAGCTACATCTATTTGAAGTTGCCTATGTATTCTGGTAGATGATTCCTAAAAAGTCGAGATGACACCCTTATCTTGCTAAACTTATTTCTCTTAGTATGGGTCATCAAAATTCATCAAATTTTTTGCTTTAGATTCATCATACATATAATTAGAGATGTGCAAAATATCCTTGGTCAATTCTCAGCAAGTTGTGAGATCTGAGTGAAATTCTAGAGTGCATCTCATCCCAAAATAGCAAGTTTTGTTACATCTGTTTTGTCTAAAGTAGTCTGTTTTGATGAATTGATTTGAGATTCATGCTCCAAATCACTAAGGTGGTTTATATGCATCCTTAGAAATCATAAGGTGTCTACTTATCATCCCTAAAGCTATCTTGGCACGTGTAGAACATGTTTTTGCAGCACCAAGCACATTCTTGGAGTGTATCCACCATCACTTCTCACAACCCAATGGGTGGCCCTAAGACCCCCCTCCAACACCAAGTGAACAAAAAATGAAACAAATCTCTTACTGAACAGAAAGTGAAACAAATCTAAAGCCACATGGTGTTAAACTACTTTGTTGACCACCAAAGAGCCATTGTGGAAACAAGAATTACTTCCCCAAGAAAGGAGAAGAAGCCTCCTAAGCTTACAAAGTGGAGATAGCCAAATTTATTAGCAAGATCATCTACTTTATAGACCCGCACATCAAGTCTTTGCACCATCCCGATGCAACTACTCCTTTATTCTCTTATTTAAAGAAAACGAACTAGAGAAAATTGAAATGAACTATTGTATGTATAGTGAGTGAATTTCTCTTGCTTGATTCAAATCAAATAAGTCTTCACCTTGGAGATGTTGACCAAGGGCATCTTCTCACCCTACAAGTCCTCAAATTGTAATGCTCCTTGTGGCCATTTAGGTGCTATTTTGGTGGATGTTGGTCGCATCTAATGCACCAAGGCCAAAGATCCCTCCTATACTTCATTAGCCCTTAGATACCTACCATGCATCCTTTTGTGCACTTCTTGCTTTACCTATAGTTTCCTCATAGCTTCTTCCCTCCATTCTTCTAATGCTACTAGTCTCCTAATGTGAGGTTCAATTCCAATAATTATGGCTTCAATTTCTTTCCCGATGATAAATTCAAGAGGACCCAATGCCTCCTTATCATATACAAAGAGAAATGGACTCTTGCAAGTGGTACCTCTTCTTGTAGGATGAAAGGCCCATACTGCACTAATAAGAGCTTGCATCCAAGAGCTATGGTGGTCAAAAGCCAATTTGCACAATAGCCTAATCAAAACCTTGTTAGAACTTTTTGCCTATCGGTTCACCTTGGGATAGTAGGCACATGACTTTTTGTAGAAAATCTTGTACCTATCAAAGAGAAATTGGAGCAAATGATTTACAAAATGTGTGCCTCTATCACTAGTAACTTCTAGTGGGCAACTGAATAGTGAGAAAATATGTTTGTACATAAACTTGGCCATTGTCATGGCACTGCAATCGATAGTAGCCTTAGCTTCAACCCACTTAGTCACATAACACATGGCCATCAAAATATACGTTTTACCATTAGGTTGACCAATTGAACTAATGGATCCAATGAAATCAAAGCCCCATCACTCAAAAGGTTGCCACCAAGTGGAAATGGCTAATGGCTGAAAATTGAGCCTTGATGGCCTAGGAGCACATCTCTGGTAGATGTCACATTCTTTGGAAAATTGAATAGCATCCCTGTAAATATATGGCCACTAAAATCCATTGTGGAGGATTTTGTGAGACAATTCCTCTCCCTTGAGATGCCTTTCATTGTGTGCTACATCTAGCAAAAAATTGACTTCTTATGTATAAACACATTTTTGCAAAATACCATCATTGCACTATTTATACAACTCAGCAGTTATAAGTGAAAATGCTTTGGCCTTAAATGAGAAATTCCTCTTTTCTAATGGAGTCATATTCACAGAAAATTTTCTAGAAAGGAGAAATTTCACAATTTCCTCATACCAATCAATTTTCTTTCTATGAGAAAGAGACAACTATCCATGGGCTCATCATTGACACCTGTTGCTCTTTTGCTCATGGCCATTCTCGACACTTAGTCCACCATGTAGTGCTTTTTTCTTGGCTTAATGTGAATCTCAAATTCATATTCTTGAGACAATAATAACCACCACCAAACCTTTGCAGATACTCTAGGCTTATTGATCACATATTTTAGAGGTTGATGATTAGAAATAACAACAAAACATATGCTTAGAAGATAGTGCCAAAATTTTCAAAGTGCAAACACAATAGCCAAAACTTCTCTTTCTGTAGTACTATAATTTGTGTTTAATTTTGTAAGTAACCTACTTGCATAGGAAATAGGTTGGTCTATGTTATGTGCTGAGCCAAGATTGGTCCAATTGCATGAAGATTAGCATTTGTATGCACATGGAACTCAAATGACCAATTATAAATAGTTAAAATTGGTGAAGCATATAACCTTAATTTTAGCTCATTAAATGGTCTTTCTACTTCAACACTCCAAGAGAAAGGGATCTTCTTACTCGTAAGCCTTGAAAAAGGCTTAGCTATCTCTGAATACATTCATATGAATCTTCTATGATACCTACATGTCCTAGAAAACTTTGCACTTCCTTAATATTTTGTGGGATGGGCATGGAAATAATGGTAGCTATTTTGGCTGGATCAACAGTTATCCCTTTGGCCAAAACTATGTGGCCAAGAAGAGTACCTTTAGTGACCAAAAATTGACATTTAGCGGGGTTCAACTTCAAACCTGTTTTGAGACACTACTCAAAAGTTTCCTTCAAATTTTCCAAATGCTAATGAAAATCTTGGCCAATGCTCTTCTATCTGTACCTCAGAATATTGAGAAGTCATCCATGAAAATGAAAAGAAATTTTGTTAACCATTTTCCCAATATTAAATACATTGTTCTATTAAATGAAGAAGACACAGTTTTGAGACAAAAGGCCATGGGAGTGTAAACAAAATTGCCCCATTGCGTAACAAAGGCCATTTTTTCTCTATCTTTAGGGTGAATAAGAATTTGATTGTAGCCACTAAATCCATCAAGAAAATTGTATAAAGTGTGCCTCGGATACTTCTTCTAGTACTTGCTCTGTGAAAGGTTGAGGAAACCCATCTTAAACTATCACCTTATTCAAAGTGTAGAAATCAACACACACTCTTCTTTTTCCACTATTTTTCTTAGGTACAATAACCATAGATGAGAGCCATCTTGAATTCTCTACATAAACAATAATACCTGCCTCTTCTAATTTTGATATTTCCACCTTGATTGCCTCTGCATATTTGGGATTGAGTTGATATGGCCTACTCCTTATAGGTGCAGCTCCTCTACTAAGGGTATCATCCAAGCTCCTCTGGAATTCTTGACAGATATATGTAGGACCATGCAAAGGCATTTTTATAGGTAAGGAGGAGAGATGTTACCTTCTGTACTAAGAATGGATAGTGCCATAAACATGTGGCCAAGTGGACCACTTGTGGGTTTTTTGCATCTCCAAGATTCACTTATTGAACAAGCACTTCAGGAGTAGTCTCACTTGAAAAGTCATCAACACTATGTGCATGGTTAGAATTTAGCCTACGCTCTATGATGCATTCCTTAGTCCACCCTTCTATAATATCTAGAAATGGGAGGTCTTATTGTAAGAGAATGATTACACAATATAACACAGGAGCAATAGCAGAGAAGATAACAGATATAGGAGAATCTCAACAATTTTCTACTAATAGCAAGTACAAAGATGATGGCGTTGTCCACCCGTGCACTCTCAAGGTAGATCGTAAATGGTGATCTAGACACTTCTAGATAGGAATATACAAGGTAGAGGTATGCTGGCTCGATTTGATATCTCACATAGTGGAGAAGTCATGTATATATAGGATAATGTGTAGCTTTCCACTAATGGCTATACATTGGCAATAGAGTATGGGTGGCCGGCCACCACCCGCATAGTTGCCATACAACTTAGGTCGGTTAAACCAACCTAACAAATATAAATGATTTTTGACTTTGAGAGAGAATATTCCATGGAATATTCCCTTTACCCTCGCATCAGGGGCACTGATCCTAGACCCCCACCAGGGGGCTCGTTGGCCCCTTGGGACCCGCCAGCTAGGGGGCCTGCTGGCCCTCTTGGACCCCCCAACCAGGGCTGCTCATCGTTGCCCCAAACCCCACAATTGGGGACCCTGGTAACTCCCTTTCCTTATGATACCTTACATGGTCCAATATGACCTTCATCCAACATGCAAGTTGGGATTCCCATCAATTGGATAATGCATGCTTGGCTTCTCCTCATAATGGGGGCCTTATAAAATGTACATACAATCATGAGGGGTAGACATTAATCATATACTAACACTTATGTGGTCCCAAGGTCAAAATTAGCCTCCTTGAATGCCTGCATAGCTTTGCCACCTTCTGGTTTTGCATCCATAAAATTTTTGAATTCTTCATGTTAGCTTGTCTTATCTTTACATAAGAATATAGTGGTGCTTGTTGGCAAATTTCAACCACCCAGGTCTTGTGGCCCAATCGGAGGTTTGTGCTTTTTTGAAGGTGTGTGCAAAAAATAAACTTGTCCACCTTGTCCCAGAGAAGCAGTCATTTCCATAGAGAAAATTATCCCATTTCAGCCCAAGGAAAGCTCCTTATTTACTTGGCCACTACTTGCTACGTGCCTAGCTAAGCCTCGTGATGCCCACTTGGGCCACCCTAGGAGAGGTGCCCACTTTGGGCTTCATGATGCCAATCCTGAGAGAGGTGCCCAACTCGGACTTCATGATGCCCAATTTGAGAAAGTGCCCAACTTGGGCTTAATGGTGCCCAATTTGAGAGAGGTGCCCAAATTGGGCTTCATGGCACCCAATTTGAGAGAGGTGCCCAACTTGGGCTTCATGGTGCCTAATTTTTGCTTCTTCATCTAGTTTCTTTTAATCACATGTCTTAATTTTTCCTTAATGTTCAAGTGTAAACTATCAATTTTTTCCTCTTTTTGGCCTCTGTGCTTCTTCTACAAAATCCTCATTTATCTCACATATTTCAACTATGCAACATTCTACACTGATCATCATCCAATTTAATAGTGTATCATCTTCATGAGGTAAAGAAGGCATTACCTCAGTGTCCACTGTATAGCCAGTAGCCTTGCGAGTGTCAGATCCTTCCTCCAAGTGTATTTGTCAACCCTACACTGTCATGAGTACCTATTGGCATTAAGGCTCTATTCGAATTTTCTTTAGCAATTGCATACTTTAGTGGGATCACATTGGCTAGAGAAGGAGGTTGTTGAACTAGCACTGGTGGAGGCCTTGGTTGTGCTTGATAGTGTTGCTAATATGGTTGCTAGGGCTAACATACTGTTATGGTGGGTAGTGATTCTGGTATCTCCCTTGTTGTGGATATGGTTGTGGGTAATTTTTCCTAACCACTTGCTTGTTATATGGGCAATCTTGTGCATTGTGGTTAGTATACCTCCTTTCTATGGTGCAATATTGGCTGTTAGGGTTCACATGGGTTTGAGCCATGATGGGGCACACATTAGCCATATGATTTCCTCCACTGATATAACATCATTTCACTAGGGAAAATCTAGGTGTCTACTTGCTAGAGACTCCTAACTTCTGAGCTACCTTCTTTGCCAATTCCTCAATAGATGTAAATGGTTTGGAAGTGAGGTGCATAGAGCTATCTGAACCGTTATATATATTTTGAAGCTAAATTTATCACAGAAGTTATCCTCAATGTCTATGCACATGCATACACACTATTCTATGGATCTAGGGTCCTTCAAGTACACATATGATCTCAATTTGGTATTTAACAATCAATCTAGGAACAATGCCACTTGTTTGGTTGGTGTGGGTAACTCTGGCATAGGGCATCTCTCTAGGTATTTTCTAAATCTTCTTCCTGCTACTCTAACTATCTCCTAGGGTGTCTGCTTGAAGCTATGTATCAGCAGTGAGGTATTGTGTCCGATGCCACTTTTGGAGAATTCAGTAATAAATGCTTCTAGCAACTAGTCTATGTTTCTGAACTGACCTTGATGTAGTGGTTGAAACCATGTTAAGGTAGTGTTCTTGAGAGTTAGGTCAAAAGCATTGTAATGAGTTAACAAGCCTTCAAAATTTTCAACTCTCAAAACTTGTCTAAATTCTGCTACATTATCGTATGGATCTCTAGTGCCATCGAAGTAATTCTTCATGGATTTGACCAGTTGGGTAGGCCATAAAATTTTGGGGTGTTCTCTAAGCCTAGGAAAGGGAAACTCATCCATGCCTCTTTGATGTCTCAAATTTCTATGTCCCTCTTGATCTATTCTTTTTGCATCTAATCTTGACCGCTCTCTTCCTAAGGGGTTTGCAAAGCTCACTTCAGGTCTCTCTCTAGCTGTTTCCCTCTAGGTTTCATGAGTCAGGGACGATCCTGCTCCTTGGTGGCCACGGGAAACATTAGATTTTGGAGGAGGGAAAATCAATTCACCCTTCCAAGTGTATGCATGCCTACCATGATGTGTTACCAAGAACATTCTCTCTAACATGTTATCTAGGTAGAGAACTTTGTCATATCTCTAGATCTTTGAATTCATAGATGCTGACTCCACCTATTTCACTAAGTTAATCTGACTTGAATCTCCAAAAAGCTTCCTCCGTTTCTCTATTCAAGAACAACTCTATACTTTTGTTGTCTTGGGAAACTCACTCTCGAGTAATCACTCTCATCAAGATAGACTTGCCTCGAGGAGTCTTGAGTTCTCATCCTGGGTGTCCTTGCTCTAGGTCTCCTATCTCCTTCTCGAGAATGACATTTCCAAACTCATCTATCCTGTTTGGTAACCTGGTAACCACATACATGGTTCCTTGCTTATCAATATACAAACCCTCTTCGAATTTAACCACTAGGTGTTCAAGTTTGAAGGAATGATTGGGATTTTTGAGTTGGACAACTGATCAGCGTAGACCATCCTCATAGATGCATGCACCTAATCGGTTGGTCCTAATATATTCCAACTAATCTTATAGGGACCTTCTAGTTTCTGTAGATAGGCTATGCTTGAATTACCAACCGGTCGCTCCATGTTAAAGGATATCTCTGAATCACTCGTGTTCGAACTGCATATGTAGGGATAATCACTAAGCTACTAGGCCTATGACCTAGTTGTATGGTTGACACTAGCCTCAGATGATCTGATACTTCATAGGTCTCTCCTTAGGTGTCTTTCTGATCTAAGGTTCATAAGCCCTACTGATTAGTCCAATGACCCTTGTACAACCACGTTGCTGATTCCTTAATATCAATCACTTTTTCCTTTTAATTTCTTTATTATGTATTTCCTTGTTTTAAAACATGCGTCGTAAGGAAAACTTATTTTTTGTCGTACTTGATGTTCTTCATCCAATCAGATTAAATTCTTTGCCCTTAAGTTGTCCCTTGATTGCAATTAACATGTTCTTAAAGTTGAGAATTTAAAGACTCTTAGAATTTGAGTGATCCTATCATAACCCTAATCAATCAAAACCACCAACGACACTTAGCCTAAGCTAGGAATTGACTGAGGGGGTTGAGAGATCTTCAAACCTCAAGTTGCTTCTCCTTGTTTGCACTTGTATGCCGAGGACACATGTTCCCAAGCCTACACACACTAGCACCTTGCTTTGGCCTCTCTAAGAGCTCTTAATGATCCTATAAAGATTCCAAGTTTAGCTCAATCTTTTAATTGCACTTGACAGAGAATTTGATTCAGACATTTTTAAAGACCCTTTTTCCCCCTTTGTATTGATAAAAAATTCTCTTGAGCTCCCTTGGTTTTTCTAATCCCATTGAGGGTCAAGTTCAAATTACTCTATCTAAAAATCAATGCATTATTCTTAAGAAAAACAATCAAGGCCGAGTGGGATTCAAAACGAGCTTTCCAACGCACTCTAGAGCTTAAAAAATGGATTTTGCATAAAAAGTTTATGATAGTTCAGGGTTCAAGGGGTTAAGACAGGCAAACAGGATCTCTCAGGATATTGGTGTATTTTTCTAAGGCCTTCATTATTGTGTATGTGAAAGAGTTTGGAAATATGCCCAAAATTAGTCTCAAATTTCAAAAAAAATACAACCTTAATTTTTGTAGAAATTGGCTGTCCATGGTGATAGACGGTGTCTATCATGATAGACCTCTCTGTCGTGATAGATGGGTGTCTGTCGCACTAGATGTTCTCTATCATGCATGGCTATTTGTCATGATAGATGGGTGTCTATCATGATAGATGCTATTTGTCGTCTATTGTGGCCTCTATCTATCGCGATATATGGGTGTCTATCATGATAGATGGGTGTTTGTTGTGATAGACGGGTGTCTGTCATGATCGACGGGTGTCTGTCATGATAGAAGGGTGTCTATCATGATAGATAGTGTCTATCGTGGTTTTGGTCTATCGTGATAGATGGGTGTCTATCACAATAGATGGGTGTCTGTCACGATAGATAGTGTCTATCGTCTATTGTGGGATCCTATCTGTCATGATAGATGGGTGTCTGTCACGATAGATGGTGTCTATCGTCTGTCATCTTCTATTGTCTATCGTGGATTTTGGTCTGTCATGATAAATGGTGTCTGTCGTGATAGATGGGTGTCTGTCACGATAGACGGGTGTCTATCATGATAGACAGATGTCCGTTATGATAGATGGGTGTCTATCGTGGTTTTGGTATGATAGAACAAAAAAACACAAATATTTATGATATTTCTAGTGATTTGGAATGCTCTAGTGGTGCGGTTTATCATGCCATGCATGAAAACAAGAAATACAAACTTTCTCTATCTGTCATGATAGACAGAAGCTGTCACCTCGAGACTTTTGTAGAGGTCTGTTGTACCTGTGCAAGCTGCTACAGATGATGATCGAGCCAAAACCTATAGCAAAAGCTCAAAAACACATGAAAATAGAATGGACAATAGCTCTCTCTCACTCTCTCTCACAAGTGGAAGGAGGGGAATGAGGTGCAAAGGGAATATGACCCAAAAAAACTGAAAACTTAGCGAAGATGGAGATGGAGGTGGGAGATGGTGGTGATGATGATGATGGAGAAAGTAAGAAAAAACTAATGAAAATTAAGGAAATTACATGTGACTCCAACATCACAACTCTGTGTCTTACCATCACACGCTCATCCTCAAAGCTCTCTCTCTGGCAACGGTGCCAAATTTCGTGTCACTATAGCACAATGATGAGTACCAATGTGAGGAGATCCATGTCAATCCATGGAGACTTGAGGACTTGTATGGTGACCTTGAGCAAGTGAAGGCACAAGTGTGTGATTGAGAAGCACACCAACATGCACACACATACACACACATATACACACATGTGCACACAAGGCAAGAACAAAGAGAGGAACAATGGAACGCTTTCAATTATCAAAGATCTCTTTTACAAAAGCTCTAATCTCCAACAAGATAACCTCAAAAATGAACTCTCTAGCTCTTTTTATAGTTTTTTACTAGCTTTTGGCCCTATCTAGACCTAGTGTCCAACCAAGTTAAAAATTAGGTTCTAGGGCTTATTTGAGGCTCAAACGGAGTCTAAAAATGATGAAAATTGGTATGTAGGTACTTCTTATACTCTTCAAGCTTTATGAATCCTCGGCTTGAAGAAAATGGAGTATAATCTACCAAAAAATTTCATTAGTTAGAGTACTCATGCTTAGGGACAACCTTAAAGACGTAAGATGTCAAGGTATACCCCATTCTTTTATTCACCCTGATGCCTTGATTCATTTAATTATTTTCTCCCCAAAGTGATTCATTTTACTTAATTGCACATCAAGACAAATTTAAAATACCAAAATATCAAAGCTTCATACACATACAATTTTGAGAACAAAAAATGAGAAGTGAGGAAAGAAAACCACCTAATCAGACTCCCAATCTTAACCAAGACCTACCTCCTCCTTTTGCTAGATATCCCATTTTTGCCATGATTTCTTCTCTTATTGTAGAAGGTCGAATGCCAAAAAAACTGATCACCTTCCAAATCCAACCTGTCCCAAGGCAACTGACTGCATGTGCAAATAGAAACCAAGTTGTGCTATAATTGTTCAAACAACAAGAATGGAGCTAGCTGCTACACATGATGAGGGCTTTCTTCACTCCTTCAAGGTAGAAAAAAGGCAAATCAAGCTTACAAATACAATTATAGGCTCCAGAAAGTTCTCCCCAAGCTTCATATTCTTCTATTAGCTTAACTAAGAGAGCTAGATCAAGTGGGTTGCCCATCATATATCACTTAGGCTTTGCAGAATAACCCCTCCGCAAAGCTCGGATGCAAGAAATATCTCTCTCACATATCTCATTTCAAAATCCTCCATGTTGATAGATTAGACACTCCTATCCGTGCCTTGTATTTGATTTCGAGTCAAGCCCATCATTGTTTCTGGCAGCCAAACTGATCAAAAGCCTCATTTCATTGACACTTAACATTCTTTGACTATATCATATTTGTAATGCTCATTGCTATTGTAACTACCTTGATAATGTCTACCCTAGTAGATTGTATTTTTGAAATCGAGCCCTTCAACTGATGGCCTGTAATAAAAATTATGATGAAATATAGTGATCTTGCAAGGGACAAATTTTTTGATGCAAAAATCAGCTTGGAAAGAGAGGGCAGATATGTGGTGGGCCCTTTTAGTTTGCCAAAGGATGTATTTGACACCTTATGAACCTTGGAAGATCACTCTCAAAAATTTGAATCAAAACAAATAAGTTGGAGTAGATTCAAGAGCCAAAAAACTTGCTATTTATGTTCATACACCTGTCCAAAGTTTTGAAAAATTCTCTGGCCACAACAACAATTATCTTAATTCCTTTTAGGGAACTCTTAGTAGCTTAGTAAGCTAACAATGAAGAGTTATTTCAACCAAAATGATGGACTACACAAGGAGAAAGAAGTTTAGGAAGTGATACATTTCTCCCTCATGGACCTTCTTAGGCAATGATGTGATGATTCTATCTCTTGTCCAAGTTCCTGCATTTTTACTTTACCTTTAGACTTTGACATTTTGATTTTTTCATACTGAGTTGCTTCATCATCTTCTAAGGTATCCTGCTCTTCAACTTTAGAAGAATTAGCCTTAACAAGTTTTGGAAAATCTTCTTCAAGATCATAAGGTAGGTTGAACTTTGTACATGAATCTTCATACCAAGAACTATTCTCATCAAATACTACATCTCTACTCACCAAGAATCCTTTGGTTGTTGAGTTGTATAATCTGTAGTCCTTTTGATTGTTGTCATATCCAATGAATACACACCTTTCTGCTTTGGGATCCATCTTGCCTCTAACCTGTGAAGGAACATGAGCAAAAACAACACATCCAAAAATCTTACAATGACCCAAGCTTGGCCTTCTTCCGTTCCAAGCCTCATATGGTGTCATGTCATCAAGTGATTTTGAAGGTAACCTGTTAATCAAATAGGTGGTTGTGGATACAGCCTTAGCCCATAAGTAATTAGGTAAGTGCTTTTCATTTAGCATAGACCTTGCAGCTTCAACAATTGTCCTATTCTTTCTTTCTGCCACTCCATTTTGCTCAAGAGTGTACCTTGTACTGATTTCTCTTTTGATTCCTCTTTCTTGAAGAAAGAAGTCAAATTCATGGGAGAAGTACTCTCCCCCTCCATTTGACCTTAGCCTTTTTAGTGTTTTACCTGTTTGATTCTCCACAAGAGCCAAATATCTTTTGAAGCATGAAAAGACTTCATCTTTGTGTTTCATAAAGTATAATATAGTCCACCTACTGCAATCATCAATGAAGGAGACATAATACCTTGATCTAGATATTGAAGCATCCTTGCTAGGTCCCCATAGATCTGTATGAACCAACTCCAAGAGATCTCCATGCATATATCCTTTCTTCATGAATGGTACCCTCTGAGACTTTCTAAATTGACATGCACTACACTTATAAATCATGTGTTATTTTGACAAGTTAGGGAGTCCAAGTACACTTTGGTCCGTGCAAATTTGCTTTAATGATCTTTTACCAATATGTGCTAACCTTTTGTACCATACTTCTGATTCTATGAGTGTCTGACTACCATAGTTAAAGAGAGCAATGTTCCTAGTGTGTTGTAATTCAAATGTGAACAATCTACCTGTCTTTTCAACTTTTGCAATTCTCTTGAATCCTTGACTTGGATCTTCTACAAATGCTCCTGCTTTTGTGAACCTAACTTGCAACCCTTTCTCTACTATCTACCCAAAACTTATCAAATTCTTTGTAATGGTAGGGACATAGAGTACCTTACTGAGTAAGTTGATGTTTCCATTAGGTGCTTTGACATTTCCTATTTTCTCCACAAGGTATCTTGTATCATCTCCTGTCTGTACCTCATACTTGTTCCTTGGATCTTCTAAATCTGATAGGAGGTCCACATTTCCTGCCACATGATTGGAAAAACTTGAATCTATGTAGAAAACATGCTCATCAAATTTACCTTATGGCATGGCCATATTCATGATTAGCAATGAGTCCTCTTGATTTGAGTCTTCTATGTAGTTATTGAAGTCTCTTCTTCCTCTATTGCCTCCTTGATAGTTTGAATTGTTGTAGTTGTCATGGTAATTGTTGAACCTCCCTCTGAGTAGCTGTAACTTCCTCTATTGTAGCCTCTGCCTCTTTGATTCTTGGAATTCCTAAAGCAATTTTCAGTTGTATGATTAGTTAATCCACAAATAGAGCATGAATTAGAGTCTTGGGATCTTCCCCTGCCTTGTCTTCCTCCTCTGCCTTTACCTCTACCATGTCTTCCTCTACCTGCATAGTTAGCTTGATGTGTACCTGCTTCATCATCCACTTTCTTTCCTCTTCCTTTGTTTTCTTTGGACTTGCTTTTATCAATGTACAAAGCTGAAGATTGATTACCTATGGAGCTTTCTCCATTCTTGATAAGCTTGGCCTCTTGAGTAAGTAGTTGTCCTATGAGTGTGTTGAAATCTGGTACAGGCATATCCATGTATAGATCCATAGGTGTGGTTAATGCTTCCCACTTGTCATCTGCCTTCAAGCCATTAATGAACTACCTTACAATTTTCTCTTCATCTATTACCTCCACAATGCTTCCCAACTCATCTACTATGTCCTTGAGCTTTGTGACAAAATCAGTCACATTTTGTTTGGGAGCTTTCTTGAGAGTTGTGAACTCTAGCCATAGCTGATGCTTCCTGGCCTTTGTACTTGAAGAGAAGAAGGCGTCAAGTGCATTCCACACTTCCTGAGATGTTTTACAACTTCTAATGTGAGGCAAAAAAAAATATGAGATAGAGTTGAGGAGATAAGACCTTGCAAGTGCATCCTTGGAGCACCATGTGCTCAATCTTTCTTGCTCCTCTTGTGTTGGTTGACTTTTGTTCTTGAAACTTGGCATAACTTCATCTTGAGCTATATAACCATATAAATTCCTTCCTTGAAGATAAGCTTCCATCCTTAATGAACAACCTGAGTAGTTACCTCTATCCAATTTGTCAATTGATGAAGGAAATCCATCTATCATGTTGTCCAACCTTGCTTTGATACCACTGTGAAGGGATGGATTTGTAGTTAATGAAGATGAAGTGGTGCTGCAAAAACTTTGCACTACACCAGCTAGATGGACTCCATAGATATGTGGTGGGCCCTTTTAGCTTGCCAAATGATGTATTTGACACCTTATGTACCTTGGAAGATCACTCTCAAAAAGTTGAATCAAAATAGATAAGTTGGAATAGATTCAAGAGCCAAAAAACTTGCTATTTATGTTCATACACTTGTCCAAAGTTTTGAACAATTCTCTAGACACAACAACAATTAGCTTAATTTCTTTTGGGAAACTCTTATTATCTTATTAAGCTAACAATGAAGAGTTATTTCAACCAAAAATGATGGACTAAACAAGGAGGAAAAAGTTTAGGAAGTGATAGGATGACCCTGATTTTCCCGGGCTGCAATAGTACACAGACCCATGCACAGTGAATAGCAATATCTCACGATTAAATAATCCAATGCTCATGAAAATTTGTATGCATATACTAGATAGCATGAGAATTCTAACAAGCTTTAAATAATGGAAAATGGTGAAGTACGCACGGAGAAGCAGCTCTGACAAAATGACTATTATGAGAGTGCTGGGAGAGAAGCAGAAACCAAGCTCAGAGAAATCAACTTTGCAATCTGACTGAGAAAATTTAGAGATATGGAAGTGAACAGTACACTTCAGAAGAACATGAAGATATGAACTCAAATGATCTTGAAAATGAAAGTATATTGATTGTACAATACAATGGATTTACTGATAAATATGTGTGCCTTGAAACCACACCTTGATATGGCATAAAGCTTAGCTCTTGGAGGTCTTCTCTTAACCATGACTAAAACTGCCATGTATTTATAGTTGATCTTGGGAGCCTAACTTTCTGCAATCACTCTCCAATCTATTTGTGATTTATTTGATTCTCCAACTACCTTCAATCGCGAATTTGTGGCTTCTCTTTCCTCTTTTGATCAAGTGGACTCAACCACTTCAGATTCTTTCACTTTTACATCAAGTAAAGGCTTCAAAAGTTACAAGAGGTAGTTCACAAGTGAACTTTACATTGTCTTCAATTTAAAGCTTCTTCTAAGACTTTGTGAGACTCAAGCCAATACTTAGGCTTGTCATAGACTTGCTCCAACAATAAGCCGAGAAGACCACATATGGAAGCGACCAACAGACTCCTCAAGTACCTAAAGGGGACCATGAATGAAGGTTTGTTTTATCCATTTACTTTAGATATTGAGCTAAAGGCCTAGTCAAATGTGGATTGGGCTGGATCTAGAGATGATAGAAGAAGCACATCCGGGTATGTATCATTTGCAGGTTCAAAAATCATTTCTTGGTCATCCAAGAAGCAACCAACAGTGGCATTATCTTCTACTGAAGCCGAATATAGATGTTTGACTAATGTAACTCAAGTAATCATGGGGTTAAAATCTTTGTATATAGATCTTGGACTTCATTCTTCAATACCTCACAGTTTTGGTGACAACACAAGCTCACTACATCTTGCAGCTAATCCGGTATACCATGCTAGAACCAAGCATATTGAAGTCCACTACCATTATGTAAGGAAGAAGCTAATGAGCAAGGATATTTAACTATCCTATGTCCCTATAGATATGCAATGTGCAAACATGTTGACTAAAGCTCTTGATAGTACAAAACTGAGTAGATTCAAGTTAATGATTGGCTTGCAGGAAATCAAGGACAATTGAAGACTTATTTGCAGGCCAAACATGTTTGGTTTGAGGGGGAGCTATTGGTGCATTTTACCCAAGCCAAAATTCTTGATATGATTTGATTTATGTTCATTTGTAGTCATATGTGTAGACATATGAACAACTCTTGTACAAGAGTATATTTTATCTCTTGTAATTGTGAAAGAAAGAATGGCTTAAGTCATCCATGATGTAGAAAGGAAATTCGTGGATCCAGCTATCTAAAAGCATGAATTAATCAGCTTAGAGAATATCTCCTAATTCTTAGCATCAATTTTAGGTGAAGTTATTTGAATTCAAATTCAAAACTACCTCCAAAAGTAGCTATAAAAAGAGCAAGAAGGAAGTCGCCATTAGAGAGCTTGATTCGTGCTCACGTCATGTTCATTTGTAGAGATTGAAGAGCTTAATCCATAGCTCTATCATTCTATTCCCATTTGCAAGTATTCATTGCCGATGTGGTTGTAACTATATGTGAATCTATTCATTCATCATTTACTTTTTCTCTCTTTTAATCTATGCTATACTCACTCAGAATAGTAATTTCAGAAGCTCATATCTCAGGCTATACATAACCTTTTTTAGGGTTTTAAAGTGCATTGGATTGCTTTCTAAGTTTAGCTTACGCTCAAAAAATTTCATTATCATTGGATTTATTTTGTGTGAGAAATTTTTGTTTTGCTGCTCAGTGGTCGAATATCTACAGAGCCCCAAAAATGGCGGGAGTGTTCCAGATTTTGCTAAATCTTCTTCTCAGGTGCTCAGTTGATCAATTGAAGTGTTTTAACTTGGATTAGCAATTTGTCCAAGTCTATTTTGTATGTACAAAAGGAATTTTTCTAATTCCTACTAGATTGTGAGCATTGTTTTTTTTTTGCAGCACGTATATGTACAAAAATAACAAGTTTTGGGAGCTAGTCATTTTGCAACTAGTCTGTCTTGACTCAAACTTTTGAGATACTTGTTCCAAAGCGCTTGGGTGATTTTTTTGTGGATTTATGAAGCTCAAAAGGTCTACTAACCACTCTGGGGTCTTAATTGGCTGGTGCAAATTTGATACCTCATCTTTGGATTGCATCAACCATCTCTCTTTATAGTGTGCTCTCTATAGATGTTTCTAAATTTTCTTGATTTTGGATTTGTAGAAATCTATTTTCCTCTTGAGCCACTTTGAGATGCCTTCTTAGTAGCAGCATGTTGCACTGTAGTTTAGAGGTACATTCCATCTACGTTCATAGATGACCTTCAACTATTTGCATGGCTTCTGTGTCTATGTCCTGAAACTTCACCTCCAATGTGTTATGGGCTTCCTATAACGTATGAAAATGCATTTTTAGACTTTCATTGCCTTCATCAAGTGTTGTAATTCTATAGAGTGGACTTGTAGCATGTTGTTGCGAGTTTCGAGCTACTGGTATTCTGATCGGTTTGTGTCATACACTGAATCATAGTGGAGAATGCATTATCCACAGATGAGTGTGCACTTTGTAAATTTGTTGATGCAAGGGAGAGGGAATGGGGAATGGGGAATGTGGATGCTATGTCTAACAAGGAGGTGGGTGCAGGTGAAGTAGGGGGATGGTGGAATCATGGGGGGAGGGGGAGGTGTTGTGGGTGGTGAGATGTCCATGCTATCAGATGTGGAAGTGTGTGTGGTATCTACCATGTACATTGGAATGGTAGGTGGAGTGTGTGTTGTGGTGGTGAATAGTGGTGTTGTGGGTGCTAAAAATGAAAATGGTGGGAAAGGTCAAGAGAAGGGTTGGGAGAGGTTAGAACAATAGAGGGGGTCGGAGAATAGTTGGGATGGAGATTGGAAAGTGAGAGGTTGGGGGTGGGATCACCATGGGAACGTCTTTGGAAATAGAGAAACCTAGAAAAGTGGATCTAACAGAGGTTGTGGAAGTTGGGTGTCCCATGGTAGGGTCTATGAAAGAACGTGTTGGTTGGGTGGTGGTATAATACAACGAATTGTCGAATGAAGAAAGAAGGGATGACATAGAGGTCAGGCTACGAAAGATGAAAGTTTTCTCTTGGATATCAACAATAGGGATAACATTTACCACATCTGTTCAAGGGGTGATGGTGGGGGTGTTGGGGGTAGTGGTTCTATTGTATCTTCATGGACAACAATCGTTTCATGGTCGGGAGTTCCCAATGGTTCACTTGGTGAACTTGGCATGGCAGTGTTAGTGGATTGGAAAGTTGTCTCATCATGGGTAGTGGAAACTTTTGTGGTAATTGTATCGTTTAGTTCGGTTGTTGTAGTAGTTGCCTCTATCGTAGTGATAGGAATGTAAATGTTCTTCCCTAACCTTGGTTGTGTTTGGATCCTATGTGGGTCATATTGGGCATGACGAGTGTACAAAGTGTAGCATATAGCTTCCACTACACCATGAGTTTCTAAGAGGAGTTGTAGAGTTTCGCTGAAGTGAGAATCAACACCAGCCTCTTCCAACAACTCGACCATGAGTACTTTAGTGCTCTCTTTAGAAGGAAACTATTGGGCTTGCACTCTTTCCATTGTTTGGTATAATTTGTGGAGTTGTGTAGTATAAGCAAGAGCTTTGGTCTTCTTCACCCTCTAGTCATTCTAATTGTTGAGATAGGGTCCTTTGTCGATCATCCTCCCAGTGTACATGGCACCCTCTGTTGATTTTCCCCTTATTTGTGTGGAGATGCCAGGTCCTTCTGCATCAAAAAAGAACTCTACATTCAATACTTGAGTGATCTGCAAAAAGGATTCAAAATCGAAGGTGCACATCCCCTCGATATCTCCAATGGTACCAAATTCAAACTCCGATGGCACAGGGGAGCAGAGGGAGCAGTTTGCAATGTGTCTCTAGAATCAGATTAGGGAAGAGGGAAATGCAAAGTGTTACATGCATAGTCGAAGAGGGATGTAAAGATTAGGCATAAGTGCTTCCATATCCTTTAACTTCAAAAGATTTCTATTCTTCATGTTGTCAGGTATGAAAGCATCTTTCTCTGAGGGTACATGCGTGCCGTGCATGTTAAGTGCATCTCTTGCCAATTCCAAGGTGATTTCAAACTTCCTCATTTTGTAGATATCACTCGCCTGCATCTCTCTGGGTCGGTCCTTTATGTCACTCACCTACAATGTAGATATCGAATAGTAGTAGCATAAAAATCTAGTTTGGGTAAGGGGGCCTTGAAGTTTCTTTTTGTCAATCCTATTGGAGGATCTTGTATGGGTATTTGCTATAGACGATGTAGTTCTATAGATGATTCAATCGGTGGCCATCAGTAGGTAAAATTTCCATGTCGATTGCTGATTGATTCGTTCCTACTTGTGAACTGGTGCCCGCTATGTTAGCCATGGTGTTAGTAGTATTGTTTTTCTCTAAATCGGCTAGAAAAGGAGACCATATAATGAAAACATGAGGATAATTTGTCTCCTTTACAATACCAACATGATACCTGAAGTGGTTAGGGAGTTAATGAGTGAGGTGGTTTGTGAATGTTGGTTAGTGGGTTAGTGATTTTTTCCTAGATGCACTGTACTGAGAATGCATCTACTTTGGTGTGGATTGATCTACAAAGTTTGGTCAGGGGGTTTGATATAGGGTTTAAGTATCCAAAACTTTTAGCATGGGATTATAGCGTTTGGTAGTGATGACTTTTATATGTTGCTAGAATAGATGGTCTTGAATTTGGGACTTTTTGGGTACCCATTTCTAGATAATCCTAGGTGTGATGTGAGGTGTGGAGGTGTTGTGTGCAGATGTTCGCCATGAAGTTTGTGACATGAGTGTTGATTCAAGCTTGTGGGATTAAGTGAAGCTACTTGAGCTTGTAAGAAGGTCTTGGGCACCCAGATTTGTCATGCATTGGGGTTAGCCTTCATTTACGGCTTTGGGACCCAAATAAAAATGGTCCACATTAGTTGATTTTTGGAATACTCCTTTATTATAGTCCTTGATTGAGTAGTTTGTCTGATGCATGTCTGCGGTCTTGTATCCTGAGTAGAGGGTTGTTGACCCTTGCATATCCAGATTTGCTTCATTCCATGAGGTACTTTATTTTGCACTAATCATTGAGCATGTGTCTTGATTATCTATTTCATATGCTCCTTGTGTTCCCTTGCTTGTTTTTCTATGACTGTCTTTGGAAAAGAAGGGACTTCCATATTATCTTCTATGACTCTTTCATGAGTGACCTTCTTCTGCACCATAGGACTTTGGACAAGAATATCATCGTTATCTTCATGCATGTTCCTAGAAGGACTAGGAGTGGGTGCTTTTTGTTGGTGCAAGGCAATCAACAATTGAAGTTTTGATGAAGTTTTGAAGTCAAGGATTGAAGAAAAGATCAAGATATGTAGCATGAAGAAAGTATATGTTCAAAGGATGAAGATGTGTATACATATGTACATTAATTCAGAGATAGCTCACTTATACTTTTGTATGGTTATGAGCTTGTACATATTTGCCTATATATACAAGTAAAAATGTCAAGACAAATATGAGAGAGCATGTGCATAGAGAAATTAGAAGTTGTATGAGTCATTAGACACTTTAGAAGTGAGTAAGATCTCTCTCATCACTCAGATGTAAAGTTTTCCAGAAATGAAGAAAAGTTGCACCCGATATTTGTGAGAGTTCTTCTTCTGTGTTGAATCTTTTGTGAAATGCTTTTGTACAAGTCTAAGTCTATAGTTGATTGACCTTTGTACATATTTTCAACTTCTAATTGTGATCACGCTGAGAGAATTATGAGTAGGAACATTCATATGTGAAGAAGTGTTGAGTGTCTTCTGAAACAGGCGCAATCTCGATGGTCAAAGAATTGATCATTTCTCAGTGCACAGTGTAAAGTTTTGCACAAATGAGGAGTCAAAATTTAATTTGGAAGGTAAGCCATCTATGGCTAAAAGCATTTGCATAAACGGGTTCTAGTTTGAGAGAACCAAGCTTTAGAAGTTGCAAGTGTCAAAGTCAACTGTAAAGAACTATTGTTTTAGACATAGGTGACTTGTTAAGATCATTTCTCAAGATCTACCAAGTCTTTTGGAATGATTTAACTTGGAGGAGGTGTCCAAACTATAGATGACACCTTGTGCAAAGTTTTATAAAAAACTTTACACATTTGATAAGTCAATGAGTGAGTTATGTGCAGCAGACTTTCTGTGTAGTCACCTTCTTCACAGTTTGTTCAAGATTTTAGAAATTGAGTATTGATCCTCCAAATTGGTGAAGGTTTTGAGTTACTCTTGATATAGAGGTGCTCTAACTTCAAGAGTAGCTTGTTCTTTTGGAGATTAACACTCTCCATCAGTGGTATCAGAGCAGGAAGTATCAAAATTGAAGAAAGGAGGACCCCGACTACTATAGTTATAAAGAATTCAACATTTGAAGATACAAAAGGTGAAAGCTTGAGAGAAAAGCTTGAGAAGGAGGCCATAAGACATCAAGGAAGACAAAATGAACTTCATTTGAAGTAAAGGTAACCTTATTCCTCATAAATCTTGAAGGATTTAATACACAGGTGAAGAAAGGATGGGAGATTCTCTTCAGATAGAGAAATTGGATAGAGAGAACTATCCAGCATGGTCAGTGAGGATGGAAGCTCATCTTATGAGCAAAGACTGGATAGGTTATATCACAGGTGAAGAAGAAAAGCGTCAATTCAGAGATCCTAGTGTTCCAACTAGGGAGGAATTATCAGATTTGAAGACTTGGATGAAGAGAGATGCTCAAGCTAGGAGCATTATCTACATGGCAGTTAATGACTACTTGATACCTCACATTAGAGGTCTTGAAAGTGCAAGATATATGGAATGCTTTGGAGGAGCATTTCCAGAACACCACAAAGTCAAGGAAGGCATCCTTGTGGGCAGAATTTACCACATTCAAGAAGAAAGCCTCTCAATCCATCTCAGATTATGTAACAAGAATGAAGGACATTGCAGATGCATTAGGAGCAGTTGATGAAGATATTGAGGAGGATAAATTGGTAAGGCAAATCCTTACTGGTTTGAGAGGTGATGACAAATGGAAGCCATTCATTTTGTCTACTGAATTATCACTAGATCATTTTACGCCTGATTTAAATCAGTTGCTAGGACACATGTTAACCTTTGAGCAGGATGTCAAAGGTGATGGTGATAAAAGTGCAGGTCAAGCAATGTATTCAAAGGATAAGAAGAAGAATAGCAAAGGGAAGCAACAAGCAAATGAATATGAAGGTACGACTAGCCAAGCTAACTTCCTAAGAGGAAGAGGAGGTGGCAAAGGTAGAGGAAGAGGCAAAAGTAATAAAGATGGAGGCAAAGCTTGTTGGATTTGTGGTAAGAAAAATCATTTAGCTAATGATTGTTGGCATAATACTCAGAATAATGGTGGATATAATCAGAACTTTAATTCAAGAGGAAGAGGTGGCAGAAATTAAAGAGGTAATTTCAGAGGTAGAGGTAGTAGAGGCTACTTTGGAAGAAATGTAGCTAGAGGATTCCAAAGTAAAAAATACAACAATACCTACTACAATTATGCTTCAGATCAGAAGGAGGATTCAACATTGATAATGAATGCAACTTGTGAAAGACAAAGTGAAGATCAAGAGTCTTCTACATTGACTCAGGGTGTAGCAATCACCTGAGTGGCAACATAGCTTTGATGATTGATTTGGAGAATAAGGTAATTAATCATGTAGTTCAAACAGGTGACAATACAAAGCACAATGTGAAGTCAATTGGATTAGTGAAGGCCAAGGATGGAAGTACTCTCTTGAGTAAGGTTTTGTATGTTCCTACAATTCCAAAGAATCTGATAAGTGTAGGACAAATTGTTGAAAAAGTTTATGAAGTTAGGTTCACTTATGAAGGAGTTCTTGTGGAAGACCCTAGCAATGGGTATAAACAAATTGTTTTAGGGAAGAAAGAAGGAAGACTCTTCACATTGAAGATTCAAGGTAACATTGGTCATGCCTTGTACACCTATGGAGGACATAAGATCTCAGAGTTATATCTTTGGCACAAAAGGGTTGGATATTTTAATGAAAGAGGTATTAAAGATATGGTTAACAATGGTTCAGTGCTTGGATTGCCTAATGTTGTAGGTCAACATATGACATACAGATGTGAGGCATGTCAATTAGGTAAGGCTCATAAGCAATCTTATTCCAAGAATGGTTTTATGTATTTAGAGAAGCTTGAGTTGGTACACACAAATGTGTGGGGACCATAAAAGGATTTTCAGCATCAATGGTTCAAGGTATTATGTGATTTATGTTGATGATGCTACCAGATGAATCTATGTGATCAAAGATAAGTCAAAGGTATTCAATACATTCAAACATTATCATGTGTATGCAGAGAGAAAAATTTCCCAAATTATTTATGGGCTGAGGCTGTAAATACATCAACATATTTGGTCAATAGATTACCATGTAAAGCTTTGCAGGGTATGACACCATATGAGGCATGGTGGGGTAAGAGACCTACTCTAGGTCATTGCAAAGTATTTGGATGTTTGGCATATGCATATGTGCAATCTCAATTGAGGCATAAATTGGAACCTAAAGCTGAAAAATATGTGTTCATTGGATATGATGATAAGCAGATGGGATATAGGTTGTGGAGTCCATCCACAAAACAATTCCTTGTGTCAAAGGATGTTACATTTGATGAGCAGGGTACTTGGCATGCAGGTACAATCAATATTTATACAGGTGATGAAGAAGTTGTGAATCAAAAGAAAGGTAAATCAAAGGTTCAGATATTTGATGAAGAGGAGAACAATGAAGTACAGGTTGAAGTTGAAGAAGTGCCAAGATTTGATCCAGAATGTGATGAACTAGAAACCTCAAGAACTGGAGAACTCGGAAGGTCATCAAGACACAAATGGCAACCTACAAGGTATAGCTATGACACTTCTTTTTTGGCTACCAAAGATTATGCTTATATGGTAAAGGCAGATGAAGACCCTTCTACATATGAAGAGGCAAAAGGTTAGGAAAATCGGGAGAAGGCTATGCAGGAAGAGTATGATGCATTGATGGAAAATGAGACATGGGATTTGGTTCTTAAACCAAATAGTCAGAAGATCATTGGATGCAAATGGGTCTACAAGACAAAGAGGTTTGCAGATGGAAGTGTGTCTAGGTATAAAGCTAGACTTGTTGTGAAAGGGTTTGCTCAGACATATGGTATATATTATGATGAGACCTATAGTCCTGTGGCAAAGATGACAACTATCAGGACACTCATAGCTATTGCTGCATGTAAAGGTTGGAAATTATGTCAACTAGATGTGAAGAATGCTTTTTTAAATGGTTATATTTCAGATGATGTTTTCATGGAGAAACCACAAGGATTCAGAGATGAAAGGTATCCAGATTATGTATGTAAGCTCAAGAGAGCTTTGTATGGTTTGAAGCAGGCCCCAAGGGCATGGAATTATAGACTTGTGAAGTTCTTGAAGGAACTTGGTTTTCAAGTATCTAAAGCAGATAGTAGCTTGCTTGTTAAAGCAAGTGATGATGGGTTCATTTACATGTGCATATATGTTGATGATATAATTCTTACACGTACAGATGAGAAAGGCATTCAAAGCCTAAAGAAGCAAATGGAGAAAGAGTTCGAGATTAGTGACTTGGGAGATTTGTCATATCTCTTGGGAATGGAGATCTCATGCACTCAATATGGAGTGTATGTAACTCAAGAAAGGTACTTGAAAAACTTGTTGATCAAGTTTAAGATGAATGATTGCAGGGTGGCACATACTCCAATGGAGGTGAATCACAAATTGACCAGATATGGAGGAGAAGAGTTCAAGGACATGAAGCTATATCAAAGTTTGGTTGGTAGTCTAGGAAAGAACATTGGGCTACATGACAAAGAGTGTTGAGGTACATTAAGGGTACATCAAAGAAGGTTTGTATTATGGTTTTACATCAGATACAAACATCAAGATATATAGTGATACAGATTGGGCAGGTAATCCTGATGACAAGAGATCAACTTATGGATACTTGTGTTATGTGGGAGATAAGTTAACATCATGGTGTTGAAAGAAGCAACACACATTTGCTTTATCATCCACAGAGGCTAAGTACAAAGGTATGGTTGAAGCTGCAAAGGAATTAATATGGCTTAAGACTCTTATGAAGAGTTTTGACATCATCCAGAGTACACCTACTATTCATGGAGATACCATGAGTTCATTGTATTTAGCTGCTAATCCTGTTTTTCATGCCAGGACTAAACATATTAAGATTCAGTATCACTTTCTACGAGAGAAGGTGATGGATAAGGAGATTGAAGTAATACATACTTCAACAAAAGATCAGATAGCTGATATGCTAACCAAAAGCTTGGATGGACCAAAGCTACAAAGATTCAAAGACATGGCAGGTATAAAGAAGATAGAGAAAACCTCAATTGATGATTGAGGGGGAGCTGTTGGTGCAAGACAATCAACAATTGAAGTTTTGATGAAGTTTTGAAGTCAAGGATTGAAGAAAAGATCAAGATATGCAGCATGAAGAAAGTATATGTTCAAAGGATGAAGATGTGTATACATATGTACATTAATTCAGAGATAGCTCACTTATACTTTTGTATGGTTATGAGCTTGTACATATTTGCCTATATATACAAGTAAAAATGTCGGGACAAATATGAGAGAGCATGTGAATAGAGAAATTAGAAGTTGTATGAGTCATTAGACACTTTAGAAGTGAGTAAGAACTCTCTCATCACTCAGATGTAAAGTTTTCCAGAAATGAAGAAAAGTTGCGCCCGATATTTCTGAGAGTTCTTCTTCTGTGTTGAATCTTTTGTGAAATTCTTTTGTACAAGTCTGAGTCTATAGTTGATTGACCTCTATAAAAATTTTCAGCTTCTAATTGTGATCAGGCTGAGAGAATTATGAGTAGGAACATTCATATGTGAAGAAGTGTTGAGTGTCTTCTAAAATAGGTGCAATCTCAATGGTCAAAGAATTGATCATTTCTCAGTGCACAGTGTAAAGTTTTGCACAAATGAGGAGTCAAAATTTAAGTTGGAAGGTAAGCCATCTATGGCTAAAAACATTTGCATAAACGGGTTCTAGTTTGAGAGAACCAAGCTTTAGAAGTTGCAGGTGTCAAAGTCAACTGTAAAGAATCATAGTTTTAGACATAGGTGACTTGTTAAGATCATTTCTCAAGATCTACTAAGTCTTTTGGAATGATTTAACTTGGAGGAGGTGTGCAAACTATAGGCAACACCTTGTGCAAAGTTTTATCAAAAAATTTACACATTTGATAAGTCAATGAGTGAGTTATGTGCTGTAGACTTTCTGTGTAGTCACCTTCTTCAGAGTTTGTTCAAGATTTTAGAAATTGAGTATTGATCCTCCAAATTGGTGAAGGTTTTGAGTTACTCTTGATATAGAGGTGCTCTAACTTCAAGAGTATCTTGTTCTTTTGGAGATTAACACTCTCCATCATTTTCTAGTTGCCTGAGTGCTTGTACTCAATTGTGATGCACTTTTTATTCACCGAGACATGAAAAAGTCCACTTCTTATGTTCAGGTTGACTGCATGGTCATAAATCCAGTCTTGACCCAAGGCAAGAGGCTCGATGAGATCCTCATCTTCACACACTAGCACCTTCACTATAATTAGAACATCTTGAAGGTAGATGGGAAGCTCCACCTTGCCCATGCAAGGGGTTTCCACACCTCCCCATCCTATGAAATATGCTTCTATAGGATTGATATTTAATTTCAATTGTTGACACTAGGAAAGTCTAACTACACTAGTGGCTGCACTTGAGTCAATCAAGGCTCTTACAGTCCTTGCACTCTTGCCTTGTCCTACTTCTAGGGTCACAAAGGGATGTCGGTCTATTATTCGAGGTGAGATGCTCCTGATGCTTGGCACATGGCTATGTGATATTGGAGCCTCATGAGTATCTGACCTAGGTTGATCTCTACTTATCTTCTCAATTTCATTCATCGGATGGTTCTAAGACTTCTGCCTGCACTTCTTCTTGGACTCGTTTTTCCTCTTCCTTATGTTTCTTTGGAGTGTTGAATCTACTAAGCCTTTCCTCTATGAGGGGTTCTTAACATAATTTGTTTTGCATCCACTGATGTAACTAGGTAGGATTTCACCTTCTATAGTGGCTAATTGGATAGCTCCACTTCTCGAGATTCTGTTAATTATAATTGGCCCATAGCCATGCTTTTCTAGCTTCCTTGCATGTTTCTTCAAGGAGTATACCAAGAGGAAATCTCTTGCCTTCAAGCCTTTATCCTTCACATGGGCATCAAAGCATGCATTTTGCCTTTTCTTGGTTGTGTATATTCCTACAAATTCTCGTAATATCATTTCACCTAATCGTTCAAGATCAAAGATTATTCTAGATGAGAGTCCATGGCTAGTCCATTGATGCTGTTGTCCTTCTTTCAATGTTGTTATCAAGAAATCTAGTGGAAATATTGCATTCTAGCCAAATACCATATGAAAAGATGTGGCATTGAGTAACCTTTTATAGGTGACTCTATATGACCAAAGAACATGATGTAGCTATCTGTCCCAATCAGAGCATTTATTATTCACCTGTTTTGTCAATACTAGATAGGATCTTATTTGTGCTGTCGACTTGTCCGTTAGCTTATGGGTGATAAGGGGCAGAATTCATATGTACCACCAAGAATTCTTAAAGAAGGTTCTCAATGACTTCATGCAATAAGTGCATGCCTCTATCACTTACTAGCTCTATTGGTAACCCATATCTAGTGAACACATTATTGAATAAGAACTTAAGCATCGTTTGAGCATCATTCTTGGTCCTGGCTTTTACTTCTACCCATTTGGTTAGATAGTCCATGGCAACAATAATGTATTTAGCATGTGAACTCTGAGCTGGGGGATTAATAGACCTACAAAGTATATTCCCCACTTAGAGAAGGCACGCCCACCCATCATATATCTCACTGGCATCTCGTCTTTACGTATCGGATACTGAGTTCACTGACAAATATCACACCTCTTCACATAGGTATGTGCATCCATATGAAGTGTTGGCCACCAAAGACCTGCAAATAGAATTGCCTTAATCACACGGTATGGTCCAAAATGTCCTCTTTCCACAACTTGGTGAGTAGTTTCTAAGATCTTAAGATATTCACTTTCATGGACACATAGTCTTAGGTATCGTCTCTTCTATGCTTGTATAAATTATCTCCAACAAGTGAATAATCTAGTTCTTCTTGTTCTAAGCTCTTTCATGTAGCCAATTTCATCTCTTGAGGAAATGTTTTTGTCCTAAAAACTCTACCAAAGGTTTGCTCCAATTTGGCACTAAAGACACTTGATATGGAGTGGCATGTTCTAGTGGTGGTCTTATAGCACAAACCTGTCATTCCTTGCACCTCCTATGGACATGTGCTTCCATCATTGGCCAATATACACCTAATCTTTGCAAAGTCTATAGGGTTCAATGTTTGGAGTGATGTTGTTGTAGTGCACCTACATGTGCTACTTGCAACCACTTTGCATATTCATCTTCCTCTACACAACAAACCAGTATGCCTTGATTTGTGTGTTTATACACATTGCCTGCCAATATGTGGTATTTTTGAGATCTCACCACTTCTTTATCGCTGGCTCTCAATGCAAGATGTTTAGGTTCAAAGGTGAGAATAGCCACTATAGTTTTGGCCCATTCAGGCAATACTTCTATATTAAACAAGTAAGCATCAGGAAGGTCAATTGATGCTCCTTTAGGGGACTCTCCTAAAGTTAGCCCATAAAGGTGATCTACCATAAGGTGAGTCCTACCTTTCCTAACCACAACTTCAAAGTCATATTCCATTAGTGAGAGAAACCATCTTACTAATAAGCCAATATTGCACGATTTGTTCACTAGATAGAGTAGTGCTTGATGATCTGTAAAAAAATTATTTGCAATCAAATAATGTCTAAAGTTTTTAACCACATATACCATGCTCAATCCTTCACTCTTGGTAGTGGTATAATTTGTTCACCCACATTCAATTGTTGGAAAGAGCACATAGATCATCAACATTGACTTCCAAGGTTTTATGCAAGAACTCTTTAAATACATGACACATCAAACTTTCGAAGGTAGCTAACACATTGGTAAGACCAATGGCATTACCTGAAAATCAAATATGCCCCATTCTGTGGCAAAAGCCATCTTATTTTGGTCTTCTACGGCAATGGCCACTTGATTGTAGCCAAGGAATCCATCAAGGAAGTTGTATACTTCCTTGCAGGCCACTCTTTTTAATAGATGTTGGGGATGTAAGGGTCATGTGACCTTACCCCCATATTCATATATATACATCATATATAGAGCATTGCCTCAAGAGAGATCATTATGTGGGTTTCGAGGCTCCCACGCATGTCCGCGCATCGTTCCTCTCTTCTCTCTCTCTCTCCATCTCCTCCTTCCTCCTCTTGTTCTGCACACCAAAGCCCTTCATTGGTATCAGAGCATGTTGAAGGCTTGTGTGCAAGAAGCTTCAATGGAAGCTTAGGTGAGAAGAAGTAGAAGTGCAGGTCCGCATCTCTTGACAGCAGTTAAGTATTAAAGTCATAACTCGAGCTAGAAAGCTCGGATTGATGCGTTTTAAAATTCTGTGCGTAGGTAAGACATAGAGCTACAACTTCATAGAAGGGCGCAGAACCTGTTTCGGAGTTGTAGACTGCCGAAAATTCGAAAAATGCAGAGTATTGCAGAAAGCGAATCTACATTGAGTAGGACAGCAGGTCGGTTTTTTTGTCATAACTTGAGTTCTACAGCTCGGAATGCAATGATTCAACTTGCTGCTCGTACCTTGGAAAGATAGCTAGGACTTTGCAGAAGAACTCAGATTCAGATTCCCAGTGCAAGGTCACCGAAATTGCAGAATACAGAGCAGTACTGTTGCAAGTGAAAGTGAAATTGACAGCAGGTGCTTGTTTTGAGCATATCTTGAGCTATGCACCTCCGATTGAGGTGTTCGTTACGTAGCTAAGAATGAGATCTTAAAGTTTGCTGAAGAGCAAAAGTTCAGATTCAGAGGTTATCACCTCTGAAACAGCAAAACAAAGAGCAGCACATTTTTTGTCATAAGAACCCTAACTGCTCTTGGAGGTTGAATTTGCTTTGGAACTTCTTCAAGAGAGAATTTTTGGTGTGCAAGCTCTTATTTTCAGAGCTTCAAAGCATTGTACATGTATGATCATTGTGGTAGCTCCTCCATATGAGAGTAGAGCATGATCTTGTCACGTATTTGGCATGTAAGATGACATTGTGGTATATTCTTCTTTGAGGTTTATGTCATCACGAGTTCGATCATGGATGTATAGTGGCATTGTGGTCTATATCTTGCTTATGCCACTTGGTTACGGATTTACTTTTTGATTGCACATACTTTTGTGAGAGTTGACATTGGATCTTAGTTGGTACTTGTATCTTTTGTTTTCTTTGCAGGTACATGATCCAGATTGGAGCCTCAGTTATACGTTTGTTTGTCACCGTTATTAGCATTTGGTCATTGATTGATATGTATTTGTCAGTGTGATTCTTGGCATATGTGGATGGTGATTCCCACATGGTTATTTTGGTTCTAGAGTCCATTTTACAGAGGAGATGCTGCCGAAATTTCACCGGCTTTTATGCTAGAAAGGAGCTCTAGTGGATCTTGAAGCTTGTGTGATAGCTTTGGATCATTGATTATCTCCATTCACTTGGACTTGCTCACAAGTTATTTGTGATAGGTTGGACCATCTTGCAAGATTCATTCTTGAGTGGGAGGTGCATCACCATTGTATTGACGTGTATTGCCATTAGTTTTTTGGCACATGTAGTTGCCATTATCTTTGGTTGGATCAGTGACAGGTGGTGGCAAGTTACTTATTGTTCTTTCATTATTGGTTATCTTGTTTGATTGCTCAGTTTACAAGGGATACTCTGTCGAAATTTTCCTAGGATTCTTTCACATCTATTTGGTCACTTTGGAGACTTGGTGAGCATGCTTATGCTCATGGTTTTATATGCATGGTAGATGCATGGTTATGTGACAGGTGGTTCACATGGTTCCTTCTCCATCGAGACATTTGTGATGTGATTTATGCATATGGATATGCAGGTGTGATCCTATTGAGGATAGAGTATTGTTTCTAGTCTCTTGTTACATTGCTAGTCTTGGATTGTCAGCATTGTATCTTCTCGATTCGATGGTATTGACTTTCCGAGATGGAAAGCTCAGATGTGGCATACATTGGCTCGTGCAGGGTTACACATGTATGTGCATAGAGATGCACAGAGGCCTCGGGACATGCCCGATCATGTATGGATGGATATGGATGCATTGGCCAACTCCACTATTCGATTACAACTTGTGGATTCTATATATGATTCTGTTATGTATGAGGAGACGAGTAGTGCATTATGGCAGAGACTACATGATATGTATGCGAGTCCATTGGCTCATGTGAGACATAGATCGCATCGACGACTTCGATGTTGGCACTGTGGCCGTGATGGCCATACTCAACGACGTTGCTTCAGGTGGATACGATGACGTCAGAGACATGCATGTGATGCAGGTCAGGTAGTGGTTTCAGGAGAGTCTATGACAGTTGATTATGCTAGTGATGGTGATATCACTTTCTCCTATGGTTCATCTCAGGATTCCTCTTGTTCATTGGATAGCACACATATGGCTTGGTTACTTGATGCATTAGCCAGTTTTCATGTTACTCCACATTGTGAGTGGTTTTGGCGATTCTCAAGTGAGAGTCGTGGATGTGTGCAGTTGCCTGATGGTACGACATATGACATTGAGGGTGCAGGAGATGTATGCCTTATGCTACCTAGTGGAGCATCACTTATGCTGGCTAGTCAGAAGGGCAAAGGAAAATGGAGCTCTTCTAGCAGAAATCTGCAAATGCTGCACAATCGAAGAACCAGGATAAAGATGAGAAGAAATCAGAAAAGCAGAAATTATTCTGCAAGTACTGTAAAGGAAATGATCATATTATAAAGAACTGTCCAAAACTGGCTGCTAAAGAGGCAAAGAAGAAAGAGGCTTGAATGGTTGTTGCAGAGGCCTCTACACCAAAAACAGAGTCAGCAAATCTTGTGCAGGAAGAAGAATGGGTGTTTACTACTGTCTGCAGTTTTGACCCATCTTCTCATGATCAGTGCATGTCTGCAGTAGACTCAGATGTTTGGTACTTTGACAGTGGGGCGACCAAACATATTACCTCGCAGCGCAGTTTCTTCTCTTCACTCGAGCCTTCCCCTACAGGGAATACTGTCACATGCGCCAATAACTACTCTTATCCTGTTATGGGGTTGGTAAGATCATTCTGACTACTACTGATGGTAGTTCTTTCACTTTGTCACATGCTTTATTTGTGCCAGGGATCAAAAAGAACCTGTTATCAGTTTCTGCATTAGCCAAGATTGGCTTGGTTGTGAAATTCGTTGATGACAGGTGTACAGTCCATGATCTCTCAAATGGCGATGTGATTATTGCTTCTGGCATTTTATGTCGTGGGCTGTATAAGCTCATAGACTATGAAAGATCTGTGAATGATTCGGCATGTGCAGTTCATGATTCTTAGGCTATGTCAGATGCAAAGCTTTGGCATGCACGCTTTGGTCATCTGAATTTTGCTAGTTTGTTACGCCTGTAGAAATCTGAAATGGTGTCTTCTTTGCCCAAACTTGAGGCACCTGGAAAACATGTTTGTGAAGGCTGTATTTTGGGCAAAATGCAGCGTTCTTCCTTTCCAAAAGATGGTTCAGTTCGGGCTACGCAGAAATTGCAGCTTGTACATGGTGATGTCTGTGGTCCTATGCAGACACCCTCTTTTGGAAATTACCTTTACTTCGTGACTTTCATTGATGATTTTTCTAGGCATGCATGGGTATATCCACTCAAAGCAAAGTCCGAAGTGTTCATGTGCTTCAAACAGTTTTTGGTTTTGGCTGAAAATCTGTCAGCATGTAAAATGGGCACCCTCCATTCTGATCGAGGGGGGGAATATATGTCTTCAGATTTTAATGCATTTCTGGCTGAACGTGGGATAAAACACCAGTGTACAGTGCCGTATACACCTCAACAGAATGGAGTTGCTGAACGAAAGAACAGGTCACTCATGGAGATGGCGAGGTGCATGGTCAAAAGTCAGGCTTTACCACATAGTTTCTGGCTTGAGGCTGTCATGTGTGCAACATATGTACTGAGCAGGTGTCCCACTAAAGCGTTGCAGTCTATCACTCCATATGAGGCTTGGCATGACCGCAAGCCATTTGTTGCTCATCTACATGTTTTTGGTTGTTTGGCATATGCATTAGTGCCTGAACAACATTGCAGAAAATTGGATGATAAGGCAGTAAAATGTATTTTTGTTGGGTATAGTTCTGAAAGTAAAGGCTATCGTCTGTATCATCCACAGACTAAACGCATTCTGGTTAGTCGTGATGTTGTCTTTGTGGAAGATGCTATTCAGCCATTGCTTTCATGTACTAAGGAGACATCTGTTAGGTCCAAAGACATGTATGATACTTTGATGCCTCTTTTTACAGGTGGACATGCTAGTGCTGGTCCTAATGAGGCAACTTCTCAGCCTTTGCAGGTTTCATATGATGATGCAGATCATTCCATTTCTGATGCAGATTTACATGATGCACTTGTTGATGAGAGAGCTGATATTGAGCAGGCAAAAACTATGCCAAAATGGCTAGTGCAGACTTTGCGTGACAGCAAATTAGATGCACCTTTGTCATATCGTACTCGTTTAGGCGCTCATAGTGCCTCCTTTGCATCAGATTGCTATGTTATGGCTGCATCTAGTCTCTGTGATGAGAATGAGCCTGTTTCTTTTGATGAAGAACAAAATTCAGAAAATTGGATGGCTGCTATGCAATCTGAATATGATGCTATAATGAAGAATGGTACAAGGTCTTTATGTGACTTGCCTCCTGGCAAGAAGGCCATTGGCACTAAGTGGGTATACAAGCTGAAGCGTAAACCTGATGGTACAGTTGACAGGTATAAGGCTAGGCTTGTTGCAAAGGGTTATGCACAGGAAAGAGGCATTGATTTTGATGAGACCTTTGCACCTACATGTCGTATGACTACTGTTCGGAGCATTTGTGCACTTGCAGCCCATCATGGTTGGAATGTACATCAGTTGGACATTAAAACAGCATTTCTGAATGGTGACTTGCATGAAGAAGTGTATGTTTTTCAGCCCCGTGGCTTTGTGCAGAAAGGGCATGAAAACCACGTTTGCAGGTTAAAGAAGGCATTATATGGTTTAAAGCAAGCACCACGTGCTTGGTATGAGAAGATACATGCCTATCTGATTGCAAAGGTTTTGAGAACAGTCCAACTGAAAGCACCTTATATGTTAAACGTGCTAATGATGTGCTTCTAATCATTGTTGTCTATGTTGATGACATGCTGCTCACTGGTCCTATTGAGA
This sequence comes from Ceratopteris richardii, assembly GCA_020310875.1. Taxonomy (NCBI): domain Eukaryota; kingdom Viridiplantae; phylum Streptophyta; class Polypodiopsida; order Polypodiales; family Pteridaceae; genus Ceratopteris; species Ceratopteris richardii. The sequence goes on along the minus strand of CM035425.1, from coordinate 17,597,497 downwards.
CACATATTGCTGATTTTAAGGCTGATTTGCATGCCTCATTTGAGATGTCTGATTTGGGGCATTTGCATCACTATTTGGGCATTCAGTTTATGCACGTTGATGGTGGAATGGCTTTGTGTCAAACGAAATATATTGACACATTATTGAAGCGTTTTGGCCTTGAAGTCTGTAAGCCTATTGCCACTCCTATGGAGACAGGTTTACGATTGAGTCTTCATGATGCTGGAGATGCATTTGATGTAGTTCTCTATTAGCAGGCTATTGGATGCTTGATTTACTTATGCATTACTCGGCGAGATATTCAGTTTGTTGTCTCACAGATGAGCAGGTTTATGCATTACCCAGGAGTCACGCATTGGAAAGTGGTTAAGCGCATCTTTTGCTACTTGAGTGGTACTCGGCTTCTTGGGTTGTTTTATCCCAAGGGGGGATCACTACCGCGAGATTTGCATGCTTTTTCTGACTCAGATTGGGCTGGTTGCTATGACACTCGTGTGTCCACCAGTGGTTTTTGCTTCATGCTTGGTAGCTCATGTATATCTTGGTTGAGCAAGAAGCAGCCTACTGTGGCCACTTCTAATTGTGAGGCTGAGTATAGAGCAGCTTTCACAGCGACTGTTGAGTGTGTGTGGCTCAGACGCCTTATGGCTGATTTGGGTGTTGGCAGTCTTCTGCCACCACCATCTTCACTGACAGTCAGAGCACATTGGCAGTTGCGAGGAACCCTGTGTTCCATGCTCGCACTAAGCACATTGAGGTGCATTATCACTATGTCAAGGAGAGGTTCTCTGCTGGGGAGATCAGCTTGGCATATGTGCCCACGCAGGAGAACATTGCAGACCTTTTCATGAAGGCTCTACCTAGGGAGAAGTTTGAAGCTTTCCGCAAAGCTTTGGGCCTACTTCCTTTTGTGGAGTGATTTCCACATAGCTTGGCACTTCCTTATACATGAGTGCCAGCTCCTTGTTCACCGCATCACTCCCAAGGGGGATTTGTTGATATATTTAGGTAGTGATGTGTGTGAACACTCTAGGACCACCGGGGCACTTTTTTCCCTCTTTAGGAGGTTTTTTTTCCCCCAGCTTGTATATACGCCTATTGCTCTAATGGGCTACTTATCTTTGTACATTCTCTAGTAATACATTCAGTATTGTGTGTTTGTGCTCCAAGCTTCTTCTTCCTCCTTGTGCTATTTGCGTGCTTCCGCAGACGTCTATCTCCAACACTTACCCCCATATTCATATATATACATCATATATAGAGCATTGCCTCAAGAGATATCATTATGTGGGTTTCGAGGCTCCCACGCATGTCCGTGCGTCGTTCCTCTCTTCTCTCTCCCTCCATCTCCTCCTTCCTCCTCTTGTTCTGCACACCAAAGCCCTTCAATAGATGCTTACTAATAGGAAGAAAATAATTATCTCTAATAGTGGTTGCATTAACCTTCTTCAAGTTAATGCATACACGTAACTTTTCGTTCTTTTTGGGAACCATTACAATGGGGGACACCCATCCAATGTGCTCAATCTCATAGATGAATCTAGCTTCTACCAATCGATCTATCTCCTCCTTGATCTTAGTAGCATAATTATCATTATATGTGTATGATTTCTACTTTGAGAGTTTGGCTTCTGAGGTGGTGGGAATTGTATGTGAACATATGTGAGGGTCTACTCCTTTTAGGTACTTATATCCATGCCAACACATCACTATATTCTCTTAATAAGTCAATCAACTCCTTTTCCTCTTGTTCAGTCAGGTCATGTCCTATGTATGTGCATCATTCTTCACCTTCTTCTATGGTGACAATAACTTTCTTAGTCGTCTCTTTGTTATCATATTCCACTCTTGTGAATGCTTCTCGTTTAGGCATTCTAATCATGAATTTTCTACCCTCTACTTTGTACTTCTTAAAGTTTTTAGGCACCTCAAATATGGATTCTTCCTCTTCTAGTGGTAGTTCTCTCTTCTTTCTTTTCTTGCGTTCACTCTTGGTGGTTACCTGTGTAGTTAACCTCAAATAATTTGTATGCTCTTCTCATCCTTGAGGCTGAGCTTCTACTATGTACATGTATTCCTCTTCTCATGCAAAAAAGGGTCCATAATAGTTGGTTCTAGATTTGCGTCACTTGCTTGTTCAATTCCTTCCATGCTAGGCTCACATTATTTGATAACTGAATCACACATTATTGGTTCAATAGTGAAGTCTAGAATGTCATAGCCATCCTCATCAGAGTGTGGTATCCGTTGTTCTTCATTGATGGCTACGCCCATTGTGGCTAGGATTTTTGTCCAACCATGAGGTTCAAACTCCTCGTCTAGAAATACTATAGGTGCATAGGCTGGGTCTTGAATTGGTCTATGCATTTCCTTCGCACCTACCTCTCTGCCATTTTCTCTTTTATCTTTTTCCATTGCAACTTTGCACATCCATAGGTGAGTGTCTTCATGCATCCATGAGGATCTTGATCCTATGGAATGCACTAACTCCATATACGTGGCTCTATTGATGGGATTCCATTGTATAGGGGGCACGCCTCTATGAGAGTAATCCTTGAGATTGACTTTAGTCATAACACCTAAGTGTTGCAAATACAATGAATTGGTTCCCGAATCTTGTACTACTTACAATTGTCTCTTGAATGGTCTTCCCAAAATCATGTCATAGGCTTGATTTTTCCTAAATTCACATATGGAAAAAGTGTGCTCAAACTCTACACCACAAGTAGTGAGAGTTATTCCTTCTAGCAGTCCTTAAGGTCTCTCTATGTGACCATCAAGCATTTGCAATTTCATTGTCATTGGCCTGAGTGTTGGCTTGCCCCAATGCTTCCATAGGGAGGTGGTAGCAATGGCAACTCTTGCACTTGAGTCCAAAATAGCCTTGGTGGTGTAACCCTGATGAGTGATAGGGAGATAAGTGTTTCCTTCTTCTCCATCACTCATGTCTCCTATCTTATCCAAAGGTATTTCTGGTATGTGATCCTAGCTGGGAATGGGTTTTAGCTACTTTCGGAACTTGATTGGCTACGTGTTTCCACAATTTTGCCTTAACCTTGACTAGTGCTTCTAAAGTGAGATTGCACTACACTTTAGTGTTCTTTACTACCTCCGTATTCCTAGGTATGATTGAGTCTTCATTCCTGACCATGACAATGGGTGCTCTCATAAAAGTAGACTTTGCTTCCCATGGACCTATGAAATGAGGTAGTTCTTGTAAGGAATTAAACTCAAAGTCTAATCATTCACTAGGCTGGATATCCTCTTGTTCTCCATAAATAGAAGGAGTGTCTTTCATTCTTGAGAATGACATTTTTGAACTCATTTGTCTTGTCTGGTAAGCTCGTAACCACATACATGGTTCCTTGCTTTTCAATATATGAACCCTCTTTGAATTTAACCACTAGGTGTTCAAGTCCAAAGGCTTGATCAAGATTTTTGAGTTGGATAATTGAATGCCTCAAACCATCCTCATAGATGTGTGCACCTAATCGGTTGGTTGTAATATACTCCAAATCCATCTTATAGGGACCTTCTAGTGTCTGTAAATAGGTTGTGCTTGCACTACCTACCGGTCGTTCCATGTTAGAGGACATCTCTTAATCACTCGTTTCCAAACTGAGTATGTAGGGATAATCACTAAGTTGTACCTAGCTATATGGTTGACACTAGCCTTAGATGATCTAATACTTCATCAGTCTCTCCCTAAGTGTCTACCTGATCTAAGATTCATATGCCCTACTAATTAGCTCAATTACCCTTGTACAACCACGTTGCTGATTCCTTGGTATCAATCACTTGTTCCTTTTAATTTCTTTATTATGTATTTCCTTGCCTAAAAACATGTATTGTTAGGAGCACTTAGGTTTGCCGCACTTGATGTTCTTCATCCAATCACATAAAATTCATTGCCCTTAAGTTTTTCCTTGGCTGCAATTAATCTATTCTTAAACTTGAGAATATAAAGGCTCTTAGAAATTTAGTGTTCCTATTGTGCCTCTAATCAATCAAAACCACTAATTGCACTTAGCCTATGCTAAGAATTGATTGAGGGGGTTGAGAGATCTTCCAATCTCAAGTCACTTCACCTTGTTTGCATGTGTATGCCCAAGATGTGCATCTCCAAGCTTGCACACACTAACATCTTTCTTTGGTCTCTCCAAGATCTCTTAATGATCCTATAAAAGTTCCAAGTTTAGCTCAATCTTTTAACTTCAATTGAAAGATGATTTGATTCAGATATTTTTAAAGACCCATTTTTCACCTTTTGTATTGATAAGAAATTCTCTAGAGCTCCCTAGGTTTCCTAATCCCATTGAGGGTCAACTTCGAATTACCCTACCTGAAAATCAACACTTTCTAGAGCTCAAAAAACAGATTTCGTATGAAAATGTTATGTCAATTCAGGGTTCTAGGGGTTAAAATAGGCAAACAAGATCTCTCAGGATATTGTTGTATTTTTCTATGGCCTCTTTAATTGTGTAGGTGAAAGAGTTTGTAAATATGCCCAAAATTAGTCCTCAAATTTCAAAAAAATACAACCTTAATTTTTGTCAAAATTGGCTATCTATCATGATAGATGGTGTCTGTCGGGATATACCTATTTTTCGTGATAGACGAGTATCTATTGTGATAGATGGTCTCTATCATGTGCGGCTATCTATCATGATAGATGGGTGTTTGTCACGATAGACACTATCTATCTTCTATCATAGGGTCATGTCTATTGTGGGGTCCTATCTATCGTGATAGATAGGTGTCTATCATGATAGAAAATATATATTGTTTGTCGTGGTTTTGGTTTGTCATGATAGATGGGTGTCTATCGTGATAGGCGGGTGTGTGTTGCGATAGATGCTGTCTATCATCTTTCATGGGGTCACAAATGAGGGGAAATGAGGAGGATAGGTGGATATGGTGAATTTTTTGATTTTTTTGGAGTGGAAGAAGATGATGCATGAAAAAGGAGTGTAGAGGAGATGAAAAACACAAAAAACTAGTTAAAAACAACAACAAAAATTGAAATTTTTACCTTCCAATGCCACTTATTGCTATACTCTTACCATCACACATTCATCCTAGACTCGATCCCCGGCAACGGCACCAAATTTGGTGTTGCTCTAGTACAATGGTAAGCACCACATTAAGAAGCTCCACCTCCTTAATGTCAATCCACGGAAGAGATAGGAGTGATATGAAGATCGTGAACGTGAGATGTAGTGAGAGTGAAGGTGAGAAGCATAGAGATGTACACACACACATACACACAACAAAAAGACAAGCAAGACACAATGGAAGGTTGAAAGTAGATTCTATTACTCAAGAACACTCTTACAAGCTCAAGCTCTTACAAGTCTACACTAGCTCATACCATCTAATCTCAAAAATGAGCTCTCTAGCTCTTTTAATAGATTCTAGACTAGTTTTGATCGGTTTCACATCTAGTGATCCGCATAGTTAAAAAATAAGTTCTAGGTACTATTTGCAGGTGTAAACAAAATCTAAAAATAACCAAAATTGGTACGCTTGTTCTACCTAAGCTCCTCAAGCTCGAGGACTCCTCGGCTTGCAAAAAATGGAGCTATTAATTACAAAAGTGGTTGTTCTATGTTACATATGGTACAAGAGTGATAAAAATCACTATTGAGAGTTTTGAAAAAATAATAAAAAACATGTTTCTTTGAAAAAATCATCTGCTTGGCTCTCCACTACTTCATTGTAATCCACATTCACATACTTACTCATCGTATGTGCCTTTGGCTACTTCCAACATGTGTTCATGGCTGTTTGTATCATTTCCTTTACTATAGGTTTAAGCTGGGCCACATCCACATTCAACAATGTTTGTGGTATGATCCATTCTTCACCAGTTTTCACATCTTTTCCTTTTTCAATATTTAATGTTTCATTAAATGGTTGTCAGATGTGAAGGTGAACTTGTTGTTCATCCTCGTGCTTAGTGTTTGGTTTTGATGAGCTGCCTTGAAATGTCACATCCATAGGTGAAGGTTCTGCTACCACTTTGATTGGCACAATCTGTTTTTGTTCAAGCAATTCTTCATCTTGTGGCTCTTCCTTGGGGTGCTTGATTGTCTTATAATCATCCAAGTTAATTTCTGTGAATTGAATCTTTGTTGCTTCATTCATTTGAATAGTATACACACCTTCATCTCATTCGTTATTCACTTGTTCTTATTTGAGTTGACTAGATCTTTCTTCATTTTTCTCTTTGCTTGCTACTTCTTGTTGGTCTACTGGTTGGTTCAGTTCATCCCATCCAGATTGATTGTTCGTTTCAGTCTAGATTTCCACATTCATAGTGGAGTGGTTGTTGTCTTCTTATGATTCTGATGATGAGCTCGAATTAATTAATCTCAATTCACGATATCGATGGAATTTTGTGAGTCTCTTTCTTGGTTGATTGTGATAAGCCGCAGTTTTTTTATGGTAATGATGACCTTCAATGCCACACTTCCATTGAGAATTTTTTTGTGGCCCCATTGTTTCTTGGCTTGAAATAAGCATTCTTGAACATAGGGCATGAGATTTATCTAGTTATCCACTTGTTTGATTGCATGGAACAATAGTTGAATTACTATTTTCTATGGGACTGTGTATCGATGCATATTCAAAAAGAAAAAATGCCAGTGCACTAAATGAACCACTTCTTCAATGTCCATTTGATTGATTTCCAAAAATTTTCTCTTTTTTGCTTCATGGATTTCTTCTTTAAGATTCATGACACCATCTTTAGTCCATTCAAATGCTTCTTTAATCAACTTGTGTATGAATTCAATTGTGACCCAGTTCCCTTGTAAATCTAGTACTGTAGCTTCTTGTACTAAGGGCATATCCAATGCTACGTGCATGGTGGTCATCACTTGAGTGCATCTTTCAAAGTCTAGCTTATAGATAGGTAATGCAAAATATTTTTTGATGTCTCCCTTGTTCAAGACGTCCAAGATTGAAGGGAGTTTGTGGATTACCCAAAAATCTTGCGACATGATGGGGAACTGATGATCTCTGTCCTTAATCTTTATGGTGACTAAAAATAGATGTTCTCCAGCTAGTTGGTCTTCATGGAACCAATGCCCTTTCCTTAGTTATGCTCTTCAGTGGAAATTCCAAAATCTCCTCTTGTATCATTGCTTTAGAGTCTTGAGAAGCCATCTACACTCGCAATGGAATTGAGAATTAGTCTCAACATAAAAATTTGCCTTCATTTTAGTCGTGTGCAATGACTCTATGATTCTCCTGAACAAGATTCCCCCTTGCTAGTTGAGGAGAGCATGATACCCGACCTTCTATTTTTTATTTTCTTATTTTTTATGGCTGAAAGAAAACATAAAGATTAGTTTATAGCCGAAGCAATTATTGTACATCAGTTTTATTTGGGATATTATGGTACAAGTTAAGTCTTATTCTTGTATAGGAAGTGTGCACGGCTTGTTGTAAAAGTTGGGTGTCAAATGCATGGCTTTGTAAGATAGCCCTATATTGCATACTTGGAATGCATTTAACTCAGCATGAGTGCATAATAGATTTGTTTGATTTCCTTGGCACACTCCTTGTGGCTCCTTTGGTCTCCATCTCAATTTTGTCATTTGATTTTTTTGTGACTTGTTTTGTTGTGTTGATGTTGGCAAATTCTTGGTTGCAATCCTCCTACACCTTTGTCCTTGTTTCAAAGTTGTTGCTCTTTAGTAATGCATCGTTGTTTCTTTTCCTTGGGTATGTTGTTGAAGTCATTGGTATATTGTTGTGTCACTTTACCTAGCTTTTTGATTTCTTGTTTGGCTTGTTCCTTGACTTGTTTTGGAATTCAGATGACTCATTTTGATCATTGAAATTCCATCAGCCTCTTCGAAATCCATACTTGTAAAATTTCTAGAATCCGTCTTCCATATTTATGGGCCTTTGTCATCTTCTCTTGTTGTTGAATTTTGACATGTTTGTGTCTTCCTTTGCCATTCATATTGTTCCAATTGGTCTTTCTACTCCATTTATGTCTTATTCTTTGGCTTCATTGAGTCCTTGTGATTGATAAGATAATTGATTGTCTGATTTTCTTGTTCGTACCTCGAAGAGGACTATCCTCACTCAATCGCTTAGACTCACTCTCTTGGGAAGAATTGAGAGCTTGTTGTGTGCAAGGTGTAGATGAATGGGAAACAAACAATCATTGTATAAGGTTTTTGTTGGGAGTTAATGCAATAGTTCCTCTAGACTTGTGATCCTAGGTATCTTGTTTTTTATCGTTTTTAAAGGCTTTTCATCTAGAATACTAAAGACTTCCTTATGATGTATTTTATCATATATGTATCCTTGAGCAAGGTGCATACTTACTTCATATTCAAAGATCCAATCTTGGCCTAGGACCAGTTCTTCTAGAAGATCTAAATCATTGCAAACTAGGAATCTTTGGTTCATGGTAGTGTTTCCAAGATGCAAGGACATCGAAGTCTCACCTTGACACTCAACGTTGTTTCCTCCATTTCTTTCATGCATGCCTTTGTTGAATTAGTTTTTTTCATGAGCTCCTTTGCTAGAGAGGTTCTTATGCAACTCAATGCAACTACTGTGTCAATCAACGAGTCTACTAATTTGTATTCATTTGTACCAATGCCTAGGTTCAAATATGGTCTTTTGATAAGATTCCCTTGCGACTCCTTTTTATCCGTTCGATAGTTTGCCATGGGGATGGGTTCTTCTCCTTGCAGATATCTTTCGTCCCATTGTCGTATCCACTCTTTCCATTTTCTTATGCATTCTAGTGCTTCAATTCAAGCTTCTTCCCTTATTCTTTCTTCTTCCTTTTTTCGATTCTGAGCTCCTAAGAGTCTTGCTAACATCTTTTCAATCAATGGTTCCAGATACCTCATAACTCTACAATCGGTTATGTAATTAGGTAATATGTCTCCATCGAGTGTGACCAAGTTAATTACTCCACTAGTTGAAATTTGATTTATCAATAGTGGTCCATACTCTCATTGTTGTCTTCACGTGTTGTTTCAATGTGTACACTAGCACTAGATCTCTTTCCTTGAGTCCCCTGTCTTTAACATGAGTGTCATAATAAGCTTTTTGTCACCTTTTTCAAGCATAAATACCTGCTACTACTTGTAACATTGTTTCATGCAACTTCTCCAATCGGTCTAATTGTCTAGACAATTCATGTCCCGTCCATTCCTATTGTTGGGAAACTCCCAAAGTGGGGACTAAAAAATCAATTGGCAGTATTGTGTTTTGTCATATACTAAATTGAAAGGAGTAGTTCCAATAGCGGTCTTGTATGCTACCCAAAAGGCCCATATTGCATGACACAATTGTTTATCCCAATCCAACCTTCCGTTGTTAACTATTTTAGTTAAGACTGTGCATAGTACCTTATTGGAACTCTCGGCTTGTCCATTGGCTTGAGGATGATATGGAGCTAATTTCTTATGTATTACGTGAAATTCATTCATCACAGACTCAATGACCTCATTGATGAGGTGTGTTCCCCTGTCACTAATGATTTCAATTGGGAGTCCAAAGCAAGTGAATATATTTTCAAACAAGAATTTGTCCCTGGTTTGGGCATCATTTTTCCTACTTGCTTGGCTTCTACCCATTTTGTCAAATAATCCATGGATACAATTATATATTCAGCATGTGATCCTTTCGCTGGGGAATTTATTGGTCATCTTAAAGGACACTTCATTCATTGACATACTTCACAACTTTTTACATAAGTTTCTACATCCATATGTAAGGTTGGCCACCATAGGCAAGCGAAGAGAATCATTTTGACAATCCTATCAACTGAGAAATGTCCTCCTACTGTGCTTGCATGTGCCATTTTTAAGATTGGTAAGTATTCTCATTCATGTACACATAATCGTAACTAATTTTCCTTTCCTCTTTTGAATAGTTGGCTTCCTATGATAACATAATCCTTGCTTTGTTTTTCTAGAGCTCTTCTTCCGATTAGGCTTTCTCCCACAGGGTAAGTTCGTGATTTCAAAAAATTCATGAGCACTTTGCTCCATTCAGGTGCTATGGTGGAGTAACATAAAGAGGAAAATTCATCACGTGGATTTTCCTTACATTCTTTGCAATTATTGATATGTTCATGTACATCCTTCTACATATCTAGCCAATACACACCTAACCTGTTCAATTCTTTGGTTGTTCCATGAACACCCTTGTAGCTTCTCCACTTGTTCACGTGGGTTTGTGTTAATAAACTCTTACGCTCCTCATCCTCTACACACCTTAACAATACTCCATTAGATTCTTTAAAATACAAACTGCATGCAATAATATGCAAGTTTCGTGATTGTATGAATTCCTTTTTGTTGTTCTTGTTGATCCTATGATGTGGTCCATGTGTGAGGATCGGGATCAAATTTTTTTCCCATTTCGAACACACTTCCAAGTTGAACAAGTATGTGTCAGGTAGATCATCTGCTACACCTGTGGGTGGTTCTCCATGTGTCATTGTCAATAAGTGATCTCCTATTACATGAGTGTTTTCCTTTTTCACCACTACTTTGAAGTCAAATTCTATGAATAGTAGAAACCATCTCACTACCCTTCCTGTGTTAGAGGGTTTATTGACCAAGTATAATAGAGCTTCGTGATCAATAAAGAACTTAAATTTATTGGCTAGGAGGTAATGTCTGAATTTTTAACTACATACAACATTTCTAACCCTTCTCATTCGGTGGTCATATAATTTCTTTCCGCTTGATTTAGTTGTCTACTCGTGTATGCTATTGGGTGGTCTAATTTCCCTTCATCCACAGGTTGTGCTAATATACATCCAATTGCAAAGTTGGATGTGTCCAAGTGAATATGGAATGGCTTATTCCAATTAGGTACTTTCTCTAGCTCTATTTATAGTTTTTGACTAGGTTTTGGCCGTGTCCAGACCTAGTGTCCGGCTTAGTTAAAAATTAGGTTCTAGGGCCTATTTGAAGACTCAAACGAAGTCTAAAAATTATGAAAATTGGTAGGTAGCTACTTCGAATGCTCCTCAAGCTCAAGGACTCCTTGGCTTGCACAAAATGGAGCTACAAAAATATGAAATGATATCTACAATGGCTTTTAGTGATGAAAATCACTATTGTTGTAGGGATTTCTTCTAAGGATTTGACATACACATCTTCGAGCTCCCTACTTGCTCCTTCTCCTTGTGTGTCCACCTCTTTGATATGCTTTAGTTTCTTGAAAAAAATATTGGCCTACTTGCCAGATGGTCATTGACTACTCTGTCTGCTTGTGCCTTCTCTTCTCTCTGACTCCCTTTGTAGGCTTCCTTGCCTTGTGAGTCCTTTAGTTCCAACACCCCCCCCTCTCTTGCGTCTGTCGTCCCTGACAGACCCTTGTTGGGTGGGTCGTTGGATGTAGTATTCTACAACGTCTTGTGCTAAGTGATGTTCTGCAATTCTCAACCCTTTGGCCAAGTCCGTGAGTAGAGCATCCCAATCTACCGGCCTAGGAACCTCTGGATGTGGTATACGTAATTTTTCTGAATGGAGAGCTTGTTCCACCGCAAACAACTACAATAAATGTGATGGTCTGGGAATGAATATCTCTGAATGATATTCCCAGAATCCTGTGACAAACATTTCTTCAAACGTCTGTTTGAAGCAGGCTCGTAGATACTTGATACGCTCGTGTCATGCATATACGACATTAATAGATGGTGTTGCGCTCATGTCGTAGACAAGGTCCTGATTACCTTCATTAAATCCAAGAGCTGACAGATGAGGTTCCTTGACATTCTTGAAGGTCCTGAAGGTGACCAACATGAGTTCAAAAATTTTAAGGCACATTTGGGCCATGACATCTGGTACATTTTTGAACCGGACCCCCCAATGGCGAATCGTCGAAATCATATATCCTATGGTAGGTTGGCCTTTAGGTGGTGCTAAGTAGACATAATTGAGCCATTTCTCACATCCTTTGGTTGTCAGCACAGTTTTTGTGTATTCCGGCCATGACCTTCTTCGAAATATAGGGCAGTAGCATGGGTTGTATTTGATATACAAAGGCATGTTATTCCATGTCCTTACCATCTCAGGGTAGGTTTCCAGCAGACGAATCCTCCACGTAGGTTGGTGTATATTTCCCTGCTTGGCACTTGCTGGGATGTCGTCCGGTGCAAACTGTGTAGCCGAGGTTGGTTCTTTTGAGGTGTGGTGCTTGATTTCAGCATTGTAATCCGCCATTAAGACACAGAAAGGAACATACAAATCGTCGGATGTGCCGATCCACCTATGATGGGAGAGGTTTCTAAAGTAATCCGATTTTATGACTACCTCTTCCAAACGTGACATAGACGCTATCTGAACTGCCACTCTGTCATCATGGGTTGTGGCCACTTTCTCTAACCTCTACATCCATTCAGGAGCCTCGATCTCGATGGTGTCCATGCCCTCTTCTGTTTGCTTGCCCCCTGGTGCAGGCATGGGAACGTATGGGTCTTCGAAGGTTTCCTCTATTTCAATTGGTACTAAGTCTTCAGGCTCGGGCTCTATAAGGGGAGAAGGTTGATGCTCGTATTGCATGACTTTACTTCGTAATTCTTCTAGTTCTGCTCTGAGTTTTTCGACTTCTTCAGACGTGTCAACTACGGTTGTGACTTTGCTTGGTGACTCATGTTGGGTTGCCAGCTGCTTTAATAGGTCATCTCTTTCTCTTTCTAATGCTGCATGGGCTTCTAGGAGGTCGGCATGGGTTTCCAACACAATTTGCATATTCGCTGAGGGTATGGCCTTGAATCTATCTGGGTCGATTTCCTATGGGGAACCCTCCATGGCTGCTTCCAAGTTTTCTTCGTTTTTTTTCTGTAGTCGTTTATTCTCCTCAAGTGCAGTAGACATGTGTTTGCGTAAGAGGGCCAGGTTGCGTCGAAGCTTGAGATTCTTTGTTATCTGGGAGTGTAGAAGATCATCCATTTGTTGTTTTTCTTCTGCATCTGATTGGGGTGGATTGGCTACTAACTGCTCATGTTGTTCCTGTAAAGTGACATACTGTTGTTGTAGTAGCCACTTTTCCCTTTCTAGATCAATGAATCCTACTTGAAGTTCTTCATGGCTTCAGAAGAGTCTCGTATGTTGGTTATCAAGATGTTGGTAGTGCTGTTGTAGTTGAGACATACAGTGATACATATTAGTAAATACATTATTAATAGGGGTGGATGCGGGAAGGGTGTTGAATGCAGAAGGGAAGGGAAAGGGGAAGGGGAGTGTGGATGCGGTGCTAGAAAATGGTGAAGTGGGTGGTGGAGGAATGGGAGATGGTGGGTGTATGGGGGGAGGGAGAGGTGCGGAGGTGGGTGATATGTCCATAAAATCAAAAGTGGATGCAGTAGTGGGAGTGATTGTGAACATTGGAATTGTGGGTGCGGTGATAGTGGTGAAAGTGTACAGTGTTGTGTGCAATTGTGAATACGAACTGCCAGGAAGTGTGATCGGGGGAATGAGGTTTTCCGTGGCTGCGGTTAGAATTACTGTGTCAGTGGACGTATAGACAAGAGAGGTGGAGATAGGGTGTGTGGGTTGTGTGGGTTGACTGATGGTATGAGCTTCGGTATGGGTAGTAGACTCAGAGGCGGTGACAGTAGTGGTTACACTGGTAGTGGGAGGTGAATGTGGTGGAGTTGGAGGCAGGGGTGGCAAAGGGGGTGACGGGGGTGCACTTGATGTATGGGTTTCCTCTGTATCATGAACGGTGTGTGCAGTGCCCATGGTTGTGGATGTTCCTTGTGGTTCTTATACTAATACATTCATCTGTTTTCCTAATCGTGGGGGGCGTCTGCCATATCTTCGCTCCGTTCTTCGTGATTGTGCAAGGGCACTATGCACCATCTCAGGTACTCCTAAAGCATCAGATATCATATCAAGTGTGGCACGGTATTGCTCATCTACTCCTTCCTCCTCAAGGATTTGGTTCATGAGAGCTTTTCCTGCTGCGAGGGACAGTCTATGTTGCTCTTGAACCCTGTTGATGGTATCATAGAGCTTTTTCAATTCCTTCGTATAAGCCGGGGCACCCTCAAGTACTTGCAGAGCTCCCTGATCATATTCCTGCTCTTCTTCCTCGGATTGTCCACCATGTTCCTCCTCTTGTTCTTCTTCTTCACCCTCCACATTGATGACATCTGGTTGTCTGGGATGGGGTTGGTCTGTAGCAGTTTGTTGTCCACTAGCTTGCTCTGCCTCGACTTCCGCGTTAATAGCTTCGATTATTCTGGCAACCTCCTCATCAGTTAGGTCTTCTAATGTGAATCCGTGAGGAAACTCTAGGTCAGTTGGTACAGGTGGGAACACCAGATTCGGTCCATCAGTGCTGTGTCTTGGTAATCTGATAGTGAAGGGTTGTACCCGCCTCGGAAGTCGTGGAGTTGTCTCAGGTGTCAGTGTCGCACCGCGGGGTTGTGCACGGGGCATCTGAACGGCACCTCTCATTTTCTTGGAGGGTGGCCTTGCAGTTGATAATCTGCGTTGAAACTCCTGTACCCTGGTCCAAATGAGTGCCCTTTGCACTGGCACATCATACACCAAACATCTATACACAATCTTGGTGAGGGCACAGCATCCATACAGTACAGACTTTTGTTTTTTATACCACCTTTGATGAGCCAAGTGGATTTGGTCGATAATCTAGTAGGGCATATTGATTGTCAAACCGAAGGCGTCGGCCAAGTATAGACTAAACCATATCTTTTTGGGTGGCATCGTGAACCTCTCCTGAGCGGGGAATGTGAATTGCTGCATGACCATTTGCAAATGAATGGCAATCGTTGGTGTCATTGCTACCATGTCTTTTAATTTCATCAGATTACTGTTCTTCATATTGCCGGGGACCATGGACTCCTTCTCAGTGGGAATGTGCATTCCCTTCATGTCTAGAGCTTCCCTTACCAAATTGATAGTCAGCCTGAAGCACTTCAGCTCATTGCCCCTTGTGAGAGATCGGAGGGCGAAGGTGTTGTATCCCTTTTTGTCTTTGCTCGGAGTGAGGGTACTAATCAAATATGAGCATCTTAGAAACTCGGGCTTTGGCAATTGGAATTTGAAGTAATCGTAGAGTCCCGCCTTCTTCCATATAAGTTTCAGTCCTTCATTATTTTGCAATTTCTCAAATTCTCTGGTGAAGAAGTGATACCTGCCCCAGCGCCCATTGAATTCTATCTCGGCCTCCCACATGTAGGTGCCTTTACCCAGAGATCCTACCACATCAATAAACCAATGTGAATTTTTGCTGACCGGCATTGTGTGCCCTTGTGGAGGATTCTGAATCGGTATGGAGTGTAATGCCCTCAATGCCACTGGACGTTCCGTCAATTCCTCCTCAATGGGAAGGCTTTCAATGTCCACGACTTGGGGGCTGGTGCCTGCCTAAGAGCTAGTTCCTGCCGTATTTGCCATGTTACTTCTTGTCTCCTGACTCTGTGAGCATATAGAAACAGGTGTTAACATTGTAAAGGACAAGATAGAACCGTTTTTGTCTCCATTACAACATTAACATGAGGTTCGGGAGAGATTAGTAGGTTATTAGGTGCTCGGTGCTTGTGCGTGTAGTTAGGAATTGGGTAGACCTAGGAGCTAAGTGGAATGATGTAGTGTGAGAGTGATGTAGTTAGTAGTTGGGCATGGATTTGCAACTGGGGTCCGAGGGTTTATTACAAGTTTTAGGTTGCCAAATGCAGTGGATGGGTTTTGATCTTGATTTTGTGGAGACTCTGGAGAGTTTGATAGGAGTATTTACTTGAAAATGAGGCTTTTTAGGGACCCATTTACAAGTGATTCTACTTGTGCTCATGGAAGAATATGTGTCCGTCCGTGATGTATAAGAATGGGCATCGGATGTTCGAGTGAGTGAAACATGTTGTACCGGGTGTGGCCTCGGTGTAGCTATCTGAGCCCGCAAGCAAGCCTTAGGCACCCAGATTTGTCGTGATTGTGGGCTGGCCTTCATCGACTTCTTGGGTACCCAAATAGACTTCACATTCGCATAAGAATTTATGAAAGACTTCTTATTAGTGTCGTGTTGTTGATTACTAATAAGAGGTTTTGGTCGTGGAGTTGGCATGGTCGCAACAGGGTGTTCGCAACAGGGTGTTCGCCTTTCCGCACCCACAATTGTTTCAACGGTTGAGACATTCTGCTTTGCACATTTTTTTGGCCTCCAGTATAGGTAGTACTCTGCTCCTTCTGTATTTGATCTACCCTTGATTGCTGCATCCCTCTGGCCTTTGGAAAAGAAGGGAGTGTCGTCTTATCCTTGACTCCGTTGTTGAGACAATCCTCTTTCTGCATCATACAGTTTTGGACAAGAATAGCATTGTCAACTTCATGTGCACCCCTGGAAGGACCAGGAGTTCGTGCCTTACCTAGTTCCTTGAGTGCCTCATTTTCCAATTCAACTGTAATTCGACTATGATTTACCCATACCTGAAGAAGTCCACTCCTTAGGTTTAGGTTGACTGCATGATCATAGATCCAGTCCTGACCCAAGACAAGAGGCTCAGTGAGGTCCTCATCTTGACACACTAGTACTTTGACTGTCGTTGCTTCGTCTTGAATATAGAGGGGAAGTTCCACCTCGCCCATGCAAGGGGTTTCCACACCTCCCAATCCTATGAGATATGCTTCTATAGGATTGATAGTTAATTTCAACTTTTGACAGTAAGAAAATTTAACAGCACTAGTGGCTGCACCTGAGTCAATCAAGGCTCTTACAGTCCTTGCACCCTTTCCTTGTCCTATTTCTAAGGTTATAAAAGGACGTCGATCAATTATCCTATGAGAGATTATATCTGAAACTTCACACATAGCCACGTGATATCCTTGATCTGCATATGCATCTGTCCTAGGTAGCTCTCTACCCAGTCTTCTCAACTTCATTCTCCGGATGCGTTCCAATGCTTCTGCTTGAGCTTCTTCGCGAATTCGTTTTTCTTCTTCTTTGCGTTTCTTAGCAGTGTTGAGTCGACTTAGCATCTCTTCCGTCAGAGGTTCCTGATATAACTTGACTCTGCATCCGCTTATGTAGCTCGGGAGAATATCGCCTTCTAATGTGGCTAGTTGCACTGCTCCACTTGTTGAGATTCTATTAATGATCATGGGTCCATAGCCTCTCTTCTCTAGTTTCCTCGCATGTTGTTTCAAAGTATATACTAGTACTAGGTCGCCTGCCTTCAAGCCTTTATCCTTAACGTGGGCATCAAAGTATGCCTTCTGACGTTTCTTAGCTGCATATATCCCTACAGCTGCCCTCAGTCTTGTTTCTCCTAATCGTTCAAGGTCAAAAAGTCTAGAGGAGAGTTCATGACCCCTCCATTCATACTCTTGTGCTACTTTCAGTGTAGGTATTAAGAAGTCCAACGGTAGCACTGCATTTTGGCCAAATACCATCTGGAAGGGGGTGGCTTGGAGTACCGTTTTGTAGGCGACTCGGTAAGCCCAAACCGCATGGTGTAGTTGTTTGTCCCAATCAGAGCATTTATTGTTCACTAATTTCGTCAGTACATTGCATAAGATCTTATTGGTGTTCTTAGCCTGGCCATTAGCTTGGGGGTGATAGGGGGCAGACTTCTTATGTACTACCAAGAATTCTTGGAGCAGATTTTCAATAACTTCATTCAAGAAGTGAGTGCCTCTATCACTAACTAGCTTTATAGGTAGCCCGTATCTAGTGAACACATTCTCAAATAAGAACTTAGCTGTAGTTTGTGCATCGTTCTTCATGGTAGCTTTCACTTCTACCCACTTGGTTAGATAATCCATGGCCACAATGATATATTCAGCATGAGAACCCTTAGCTGGGGGATTAATAGGATCTACAAAGTCTATTCCCCACTTAGAGAATGCTCGTCCACCCATCATAGGTTTCAGTGGCATTTCATCTTTGCGTATAGGATACTGAGTTCGCTGACAGACATCACACCTCTTCACATAGGTATGTGCATCCATGTGAATGGTCGGCCACCACAAGCCTGCAAATAGAATCGCTTTAATCACTCGATCTGCTCCAAAATGCCCTCCTGCTACACCTTGGTGAGCAGTTTCCAAGATCTTGAGATATTCGCTCTCGTGGACACATAATCTTAGGTAACCATCTTTACCACGCTTGTATAGGTTATCACCAATGAGCGAGTAATCTAGGGCTTCTTGTTCTAAACTTCTTTGTCAGGCTAGTTTCATATCTTGAGGGAATGCTTTCGTCCTCAAGAAGGATACTAGTGGTTCACTCCAATCTGGCACTATGGACACTTGATAAAGAGTGGCATGTTCCACAAGTGGTTTAGTGCAGTAGATTGGGCATTCCTTGCAAAACTTTTGGACATCAGCTTCCATAGTCGGCCAATGCACTCCAAGTCTTCTTAGTGTCTGTAGGGTTCGTTGCTTTGAGTAGTGTTGCTCTAATGCACCTACATGTGCTAATTGCAACCATTTAGCGTGCTCATCCTCTTCCACACAACAAGCCAAGATCCCTTGATCTGTGTGCTTGTACATACTTCCTGCCATGATGTGATACTTTTGGGCTTTTACTACCTCTTTATCCTCTGTGTTTATTACTGGGTGGTTAGGTCCGTACGTCAATACTGGCACTAATGGCTTAGCCCACTGTGGCACCACTTCCAAATTAAACAGGTAAGCATCAGGAAGGTCATCTGACACTCCTTGTGGGGCTTCTCCAGATGTGAGCCTAGAGAGATGATCTGCTCTCAAGTGAGTCTTCCCTTTCCTTACCACAACCTCAAAATCATATTCCATTAGCAAGATAAACCATCTTACTAATCTTCCTATATTGCATGGCTTGTTTATGAGATATAGCAGTGCCTGATGGTCAGTAAAAAATTTAAACTTATTTGCAAGCAAATAATGTCTAAACTTTTTAACTGCATATACCATGCCTAATCCTTCTCTCTCCGTAGTGGTATAATTTCGTTCAGCTGCATTCAATTGTCTACTTGCATAGGCAATTGGAAGATCCATATTACCTTCACCGGTAGGCTGCACGAGTACACACCCAATAGCATAATTGAATGCATCAACATGAACATGGAAAGGCTTATTCCAATCTGGTGTGGTCAAGATTGGTGCTAAACATAATCGCCGTTTAAGCTCATTGAAAGAATTCTCACATTCATTAGTCCACTCAAAGTTAGTCAAAAGTCCATACAGAGGCTTTGCTATGATGGCATACATGTGTATAAACCGTCGGTAATAACCACAATGACCCATGAAATCTTGTACTTCCTTGACATTCTTTGGCCTAGGTAACTCGGCTATGGCTCTCACTTTCTCTTCATCAGTGGATATGCCATTCTTTGACACTATGTGTCCTAGAATCTTGCCTTGCCTGACCATAAAAACACACTTTTCTGGGTTCAGGCAGACTTGATATTCTCTACATTTGTCAAAGATTTGTCTAAGTTCAGGAATATGGGTTTGTCTAATGTTGGAATGAGCACAAAGATCATCAACATAGACTTCTAAGTTCTTCCTCAGGAACTCTTTAAATACATGGCACATCAGCCTCTGGAAGGTAGCTGGTGCATTGTTAAGCCCAAATGGCATTACTCTAAAGGCAAAAATTCCCCATTCAGTGGCAAAAGCCGTCGTGCTGATCTTCTGGAGCTATGGCTACTTGATTGTAGCCCGAAAATCCATCAAGGAAGTTGTACACTTCCTTGCCTGCTACTCTTTCTAAGAGATGCTCTGTGATAGGAAGCGGATACTTATCTCGAATTGTGGCTGCATTGACCTTCTTTAAGTTAATGCATACACGCAGCTTTCCGTTTTTCTTGGGCACCACTACGATGGGGGATACCCACTCAGTGTGCTCGATTTCATAGATGAATCGACCTTCAACCAGTCTATCTATCTCCTCTTTGATCTTAGCAGCATAATTATCATTATATGTGTATGGCTTTTGCTTAGAAGGTTTGGCATCTGTGGTCATGGGGATAGTGTGTGAGCATATGTCAAGGTCCACTCCTTTCAAATCCGTGTAACTCCAAGCGAATACATCTCTGTATTCTCTTAGCAAGGCTATCAATTCGTGCTCTTCGTCTTCCGTCAGGTCATGGCCTATGTATGTGCATCTCTCTTCTCCTTCTTCCACGGCTACCACTATTTTCTTCGTAGTTTCTTTGTTATCATAGGCCTCCCCCGATTGCGCCTCTCGTTTAGGCATTCTGATCATGACTCTCCTGTCATCTATCTCATACTTCTTAAAATTTTCTGGGACCTCAAACAAAGATTCTTCCTCTTCTGGTGTGACTTCTCTCTTCTTTCTTTTCTTTCCTTCTTCCTTCGGGGTCACATATGTGGCTAGCCTTACATCATTTGTAAGCTCTCCATGCCTCTGGGGTTGAAATTCTACTTCATAGAAGTATTCTTCATCTGATGCAAAAGGTGGGTCCATAATGATTGACTCTAGATCGGAGTCACTTGCATCCTCAAATGCATCAGGGCTAGGTTCACACTCTTCTAACACTGCCTCTCCCATGATCGGCTCTATGGAGAAGACTGAAATGTCATAGCCATCTTCATCACAGTGAGGTGTCCATTGTTCTTCATTGATGGCTACATCCATTGTTGCTAGAATTTCTGCCCAGTCGTGGGGTTCAAATTCTTCGTCAGGAAAGACTACAGGTGCATAGGCTGGGTCTTGGATTGATCTATGTGTTTCTTTTGCACCTATCTCTCTGGCGTCTTCTCTCTTCTCTTCTTCTACTGCTACTTTGCACATCCATAAGTGGGTGTCTTCATGCATCCATGAGGATCCTGATCCTATGGAATGCACCGATTCCGTATCATCTTTGGCTCTATGGAGGGGATTCCATTGGATAGGAGGGACATCTCTATGAGAGTAATCTTTGAGATTCACTTTGGTGGTAACACCTAAGTGTTGCAGGTACAAGGAATTGGTTCCCCAATCCTGTACCACTTGCAACTGTCGCATAAAGGGTCGTCCCAAGATCATTTCATAGGCATGATTTTTGCTAAAATCACATATAGCAAATGTATGCTCGAACTCAACACCACATGTGGTGAGAGTTATTCCTTCTAACAGCCCTAAGGGTCGCTCTATGTGACCATCAGCCATTTGCAATTTCATCCTCGTGGGTCTGAGTGCTGGCTTGCCCCAATGCTTCCATAGGGAAGTGGTAGCAATTGCAACTCCTGTGCCTGAGCCTAAAATGGCCTTGGTGGTGTATCCTTGATGGGTGATAGGAAGATATGTGTTTCCTTCTTCGCCCTCACTCATGTCTCCTATCTTGTCCAATGGTATTTCTGGCAATGTTCTCTGGGATCCTACCTGGGAACGAGGTTTTGCTATTTTTGGTACTTGTTTGGCTACATGTTTCCATAGCTCTGGCCTTACTTTGAGTAGCTCTTCTAAGGTGAGGTTGCACTGTACTTTAGTGTTTTTCACTACCTCTATGTTCCTAGGTATGACTGAGTCCTCATTTCGTACCATGACCGTGGGTGCTCTCATACAAGTAGACTTAGCTTCCCATGGGCCTGTGAAGTGGGGTAATTCTTGTAGAGAGTTAGACTCAAAGTCTAATCTTTCCTGAGATTGGGTGCTCTCCTGCTCCTCATAAATGGATGGGATGTCTTGTGGGAATTGGTCGTGTGCATCATCCACAAGTTCAATGGGAGGAGGGACTTCACTCTCTTTAGCCCATTTGTCTTCTTGAATCTCTCGTAGGAATTCTGGTGTGAACCGATTCATAGAAGATGATGTGTCAGGCTCCGTAGAGTTAGGCACATAGGCTTCCTGGGCAGGAAGACCTGCCCTTTCACTTGCCTTGTCCTTGTGTTGAGAGGCGGGTTCCTTTTCTGATTGTGCAATTAGCCTCTCTATTCTTTCTAACAGTCCTTCAAAGTGCAGTTGCGTCTTGGCTGAGCTAGATATGTTAAAAAGGCGGCTGGCTTCAAACATGGTTTGAGCCAACTCCACCATCTTAGCACAAATTTTAGTTCGTTCAAGCTCTAATTCTGCTCTAGGGTAGCACTTTCCATGATCAGTTACGTTTGGCCCATCTTGGATTCTGGCCTGATATGCTTTGAGCATCATGTTTAGGTCCTCGGGAGTGGGATTTGCTAGGACTGATCCTACTCTAGGGGGTGGTGGGATTAGGTGAGGCGGGTTGGAAGGTGGCGGTTCGGATGGAGTTGGGAATGGTGGAGGTGGGGTAGTGTGAGAGGGAGTTGAGATGTGAGTTCGATTATCCTGGCTCTCGTTTCTCTTAGGCTTTCCTCAAGTTCACTCATTTTCTTTTCCCATTGTCTTTTCATTCTTTCACGACTATCTCTCCAAGCTCTAGTCCTCTTCTTTGTCATGCTCTCCGTTTCACTAACATCTGGGCTCTTTTCCTGGCCTAAACTTTGGTTCTGTTGCAAGGCTTGGGCTCTAGTGATCACTTGCACTGGTGTAGTGGGCGTCACACTTCCTATGGAGTCTACAACTAACCCAATGACATTGATAGGAGTGATTTTCAGCATATTATTAGGATTCTTTGGGCAGTCTCGTAAGAGATGCTCCTTTCCACACTCCTGGCAATATCCCTGGATTGTCACTGACTGGGGTTGTGTAGGTGGAGGCAAGGGACAATCACGAATGAGATGATCTCCCTGACATCTGTAGCATGGTCCTTTAGGAAATGGGGGTCTTACTTGCCTAGGTTGAGGTTTGGAGTTGGGGTTTGCGTACATGACATTAGCATACTCTGGCTCCCAATTAGGTTCACTCAGTTCCTCACTATAGTAGGACTCACCATGTTCAGGAGACTGCATGTAGTAAGCCTGGGGACTATCAACATGTGTAGAATCAAAGCTATGGTCACTGGGATCACTTTCTGAAATTAGTGGTGTTACTGGGACTATAGCTCTATTCAGGTTTTCTTCTGCAGCAGCATACTTTACCGGAATCACATTAGTAGGAGCAGGTGGTTGTTGTGCTAGCACTAGCTGGGGTCTCAGTTGGGCCTGATATTGCGGTTGATAATTTTGCTGAGGCCTAGTATACTGTTGGGGTGGGTATTGACTCTAGTATCTACCTTGTTGGTATGGCTGAGGGTAGGTTTGCCTAACCGCTTGCTTATTGTATGGGTAGTCTTGTGCTGAGTGATTAGTGTATCTTCGTTCTATGGTGCAGTACTGGCTACTAGGATTTACTTGGGGTTGAGCCATAATGGGACATACATTTGCCATATGGTCACCTCCACAAGTATAGCATCTTTTCACTGGGGCAAATCTTGGGATCTGTTTGCTAGTGACACCTAATTTCTGAGCTACTTTCTCGGCAAGTTCCTCAATTGATGTGGATTGCGAGGAAGAGAGGCTAGAGGCACTATCTGAGTCTTTGTAGATTTTGGAAAGCTCTAGTTCTTCTCCTAGGTTATCCTCGATGTCAATGCACATGCGTACACACTCTTCTATGGTCCTAGGGTCCTTCAAGTACACATATGATCTCAATTTGGTACTTAGCAATCCATCCAAGAACAAAGCCACTTGCTTAGCTGGTGTGGGTAACTCAGGGACAGGGCATCTCTCTAGGTATTGCCTAAATCTTCTTCCAGCAAGTCTCACGGTTTCTTGAGGGGTTTGCTTGAAGCTGTGAATCAGCGAGGAAGTGTTATGTCTTATGCCACTTTTAGAGAATTCGATAATGAATGCCTCCAGAAGTTGATCTATGCTCCTGAACTGCCTCTCATTTAGTGGATGAAACCATGTCAGGGCGGTGTTCCTAAGGTTAGACCAAAGGCATTGTATTGCGTAGACAGATCTTCCACTTGTTCAGCTCTCAAGACTTTCCTAAACTCCGCCACATGATCGTATGGATCTCCAGTGCCATCGAAGTAGTTCTTCATGGACTTAACTAGCTGAGTCGGTCTCAAAGTCCTTGTGTGCTCTCTAGGTCGTGGTAGAGGGAAATCATCCGCATTTCTTTGATTCCTGGGAGCTCTAAGTACCTCAGGCTCTACTCTATTTGTTTCCGTCCTCGTTCTTTCTCTACCCCCTGGGTTGGCAAAGCTTACTTCTGGCCTATCTCTACTTCTGTCTCTTTGAGTTCCATGAGCTTGGGATGTTCCAGCTCCAAGGTGACCATAGGACACGTTCGATCTTGGTTGGGGGAAAACAAATTCACCCTTCCAAGTATAAGCATGCCTGTCATGTTCTGTAATCACAAAGATCCTCTCTGAAGCGTGATCTAAGTAAGTCACTCTGCCTGGGCTATCAAGATCTTTGAACTCTTAGATCAGGATTGACCCTACATCATTTGGCCTATTTGATTTATACCTCCAAAAGGCTTCATCAGTCTCTTGGTTTAGGAGCAGATCTATACTCTTATTGTCCTGGGGAACCCACTCAGGATTGAGGATTCTAGTAAGAACAGACTTCCCTCGAGGGGTCCTAGGCTCTCCTCCTACGTTCCCTTGTTCTAGGTCATCTATGTCCGTCTCAGGGATCACATTCCCGAATTCATCTGTCCTCTCCGGGTGAGTGGTGACTACGTATACGGTTCCTTCTTTATCCAGGTGTGCTCCATTTTCGAACTTGACAGCTGGGTGTTCTAGTCCAATGGACTGGTCCGGGTTTTTAATCTGGACCACGGATCTTCCTAAGCCGTCCTCATAGATGCTAGCACCTAATCGGTTGGTCCTAAGGTATTCCAGTTGCGTCTTGTAGGGGCCTTCCACCCGATACAAATATGGCACACCTATACTTCCTGTAGGTCTGTCCATACCTTGGGACATCTCTGACTCACTAGTCTCAGAGCTAGGGTAATGCGAGTGGTGACTCAACTGCTAGGCCCAAGACCTAGCAGTATGATTAACGCTAGCCTCCGAAGACCTAAGACTTTTTCTATCCCTTACTAGATGCCGTCCTGATCTAAGGTTCATATGCTTATCTAAGTAGCCCCTATTTTGCCCAAGTACAACCTTGTTGCTGAGTTCTTTTGTATCAATTACTTGATTCCTTTTTATGTTGATTATCGTGTTTATACTCTTGTCTGATATCACGTCATCAGGAGCAATTGAGTGTTTTTTCCGTACTTTTAGGTTGATCGTTCCACGTTAGGTACTTTTCCTTTAAGTTATCGACAGTACAGAGGTTATGTTTCTAGCTTGAACTTGAGTTTTTAGGTAGTCTTCAACTTGAATACTACCTATCGTCACCCTAGTTTACTTCTAGCACTATTCGTACTTAGCCTGAGCTAGGAATTGACAGAGGGTGTTGAGAGTATTCCGACCTTACTTGTTGATCCCTTGCTTTATGATGCTTAAGAACCCGCTTCTCAAGCTTGCAAAGAAACCCTTGCCTTGGATGCTCTCGAATGCTCTCAATGGACCTGTGAAAGTCCCAAAATTAGCTCAAGACTTAAACTCAAATGATAGACAGATCACATTTGTGCATGCAATTTGGATATTAATTATGTCCCCTGTCTTTATTGCAAACAATTCTAGAGATCCCTTGGTTTTGTTCCCCCTAGGTATGGTATGTGATACACAGGATTTTTCTCAAGACACACTTGTAAGTACCTCATAAATCACTAATTGCTAGACCAATATGCCCAAAAACTATCCCCAAAACTTGGAATAAAACCCTAATTTTTTTGGTCGAAAAGCCTGTCAATCGCGATCGACAGGTCTGTCAATCGCGATTGACAGAGGTGTCCGTCGGGGCCTGTCGATCGCGATTGACACGTCAATCACGATCGACAGTGTCAATCGCGATCGACAGAGTCGATTGTGGGTCCTCTCAATCGCGATCGACACGTGTTTCGGGATTTTTGCCGTAAATTCAGTCGATCGGAGCTGTGTCCGTCGTGATAGACACATGGCAACGCGTGAAATTTTGTCAATCGTCAAAATTCAATCGGTTGCAAACAACAGAGGTATCGGTCATGTCTGTCGATCGCGATCGACGGTGTCAATCGTGATTGACAAGGTCAGTCGGTCGTCTCTGTCGGTCGCGATCGACAGATCTGTCGGTCGCGATTGAGAGAAGTTGTCGATCGTGGGTGTCAGTCGCGATCGACTGTATCAATCGCGATTGACAGAGGAACTCGGAATTTTTTAACTGTTTTTAGTGATTTAGCATGTGCTCATCATGTAGATTATGGTGGTGCACTTTGTTTTACCAAATGGGCGGTTTTTCTGTCGATCGCGATCGACAGACTTCGGTGACACAGAGACAGTTTCGTGATGTTTCGTACCTGCGCGGAGTGCTGGAGATGATGATGTAGCAAGTACCTGCAAGAAAGCTCAAGAAACATGCAAAAACAACACACACAATATCGCTCTCTCGCTCTCTCTCACAAGTGGAATGAGGGAAATGAGGTGGAGAAGGTGATAGGGTTTTGCAATTATGTCGTACATGTGAATGAATCATCGATAATAGTCACAATGTCCATAAAGGCTTGTATGTCTTTTGCATTCTTAGGTTTTGGTAATTCTAAGATTACTTTGATTCTATCTTCATCTATTGAAATACCATTCTCGGATGCAATATGTCCCAAAATTTTGCCTTATCTCACCATGAAAACACATTTTTCGGGATTCAGACACACTCTCTGAAGGGTTTCAATGGCAATGCACCACGGTGCGCTCTCCTTATCTAGAGCTCCAGGACGATATCCTCGGAGAAGAAAATGGACTGGTTAAGGCCACACATAGTACTCCGCACAGAGACTACAGAATACGCAAAAAACACAGTACACAGGGAGCACAAAGATAGACTTCTTAGGTCTTACAAATGCAGTCGAACTTATAGTTTGGGACTGACCATGCCACTATATGTTTTATTAAAGAACATCTACAGAGAAGTGTCATGTGGCCATTTGGACTTTCACATGGACACTAACGGTAAAAATCTCCTACTAAAGGCCAATATGGCCAAAGTAACTATGGGAGAAAAATAAAGAATGATAAAGAATACCTGAGTGTAAGTATACAAACTATACCTCCCACTTGATGGGCATGTTACACAGTATACAAGTGACTGTGTAAGATCATGAATCAAGTAACCCCCATCAAGTGACAACAATGTCGAAAGCTATCATGTGGTAGAGCTTTAGTCAAAGCATCTGCAACATTATCTCGAGTGTGAACCTTCTCAAGAATAATGCGCTCAGTGGCTAAGCAATCTCAAATGAATTGATACCTCACCCCAATGTGCTTGGTCTTTGCATGATAGACCGGATTCTTAGCCAAAGCAATGGCACTTTGACTATCACTGAGCAAACGAGGTACATCCTGAGGTAAACCTATGTCACAAGCAAGACAAGAAAGCCACAACGCTTCCTTACATGCCTCATTTGCTGCAACATACTCTACTTATGTGGTGGAAACATCTGTACATTCTTGAAGATGAGATCTCCAAGGGATAGCACCTCCTGCAAAATGAAAAATGTACCCTAATGTAGACTTACGATTGCCTACACAACCATCATAGTCAAAATCTGTGTAACCAATAATGGATGATTTCCCTTTACCTAAGCATAGACACTTGTCCTTGGTGCCACTCAGATATCTTAAAATCATCTTGACCATTTCCCAATGTTTCTTGCCAGGATTAGACATATATCTGCTCACAACTCCCACTGCAAATCCAACGTCTAGTCTCGTAGCTACCATAGCATACATGAGACTACCAACAGCAGACTGATAGGGAATTTTGGTCATGAATTCCTTTCTCTCATCTGATTTGGGGCAATCATCCTTGCTCAATTTCACATATGTGGGTAAAGGTGTACTCAATGACTTTCCACCCTGCATATTGAACCTGTGAAGTACTTTGGATATGTACTCACTTTGAGACAGGTATATGCATCTTTTGCTCCTATCACGAGTAACGTGCATGCCAAGCATATGTTTGGCATCCAACAAAACTCAACTTCTTTTTGAGAATTGACAAATCATAAGAGCACTTCCCAACAATCAACATATTGTCGACATAAAGTATCAAGCATATCAAGGTGCCATCTGAGCATCTCTTTGTGTAGAGAGAATGATCCTCATTGCTTCAAGAATAGCCTTGAGACTTCATAAAAACAACAAACTTTTGGTACCATTGTCTAGGGGACTGTTTAAGTCCATACAAGCTCTTCTTAAGCTTACAAACTAGACTTTCCTTGCCAGGAACTACATAACCCTCTGGTTGTTCCATATAGATCTCATCTGTAAGATCTCCATGCAAGAAAACAGTTTTCACATCCATTTGGACTAGCTCTAAGTCCTTCGTTGCAACAAATCCAAGCAACATGCGTAGGGTAGTCATCTTGACCACGCGACAAAGGATTTCCTCGAAATCAACACCATGTTGTTGCTTAAAACTCTTTGCAACAAGTCGTGCTTTATACTTTGGAGAAGCACTATTTGATGTGAATTTCAGCTTATATACCCATTTACATGGTAAATCTTTCCTACCCTTTGGCAAAGGTACTAAATCCCAAGTACCATTCTTGTGAATAGAATCCAACTCACTCTTCATGGCACGCTCCCAATTGACATGATCCTCTATCTGCATAGCCTCTTTGTAGCAAGAAGGATCACCAGCATCTGCTAGCATAACAAAATCTAAACCTAGAACATATCTATTAGGTGGATGTGAGACACATGCAGAATGTCTCAATGGTTGCTGAATAGGAATATGTGTAGACCGATCTGAATGGACATTTTCTTGAACATCCCTATGTGCAGCATTTTTATGCAAGCTAATTGGAGGACTAGTATCCTCAAACACCACTCTTCTCACTTCAACCTCCTTAATGGGCTATTTATGCATCTTAGACTCATTAAAAATGACATCACTACTTCTAATCACTGACCATGTTTTAGGATCCCATAAGCGATATCCAAATTGTCCTTCTTGACCATATCCAAGAAAAATGCATTTCTTTGACTTATGGTCCAACTTTTGTCTAATATTCTTGGGTATATGAACATATGCTTCACACCCAAAAACTCAAAGATGATCATAATATAGTGGCTTCCCTGTCCATAACTCTTGTGCCACTTTCAGACCTTTGGTAGTACTAGGTGAAAGGTTAATAACATGAACTACATTCAATACTGCTTTTGGCCAAAAGCCTTGTGAGAGGTTTGCATGATGCAACATAGAAACTACTCTATCTTGAATAGTTCTATACATCCTTTCATCTACACCATTCTTTACTACGGTATAAGGAGTTGTAAACTATCTACAAATCCCTCTAGATTGATAGAAAAGTCTTAATTCATGTGAGGTATACTCACCCCCATTATCCGAACGTAAAGCCTTATGCTTAGTTCCTTATTCAGTCTCAATTGAAGCAAGCCATTTTCTAAAAATAGGGAATACCTCATCCTTTGATTTGATAGAATATACCTAGACTTTTCTAGTAGCATCATCTGTGAAAGTGACAAAGTAACGAGAACCACCTAAGGACCTAGTGGGCATAAGACCACACATATCTGTATGGATGATATCTAAAGGCTGAATTGAAGAGTCAATGTGTATTTTATGCACATTTTTGGTTTGCTTTCCATATTGACAATGCTCACAAAATGAAAAATCAAAGAAAGATAACACAGGTAAGTAGCCAGAATGAGAAAGATTTTCCATTCCACTACGAGATATATGGCCCAAACAACCATGCCAAATACAAGCCATAGGCTGTTCAGTAATAGCTAACAAGTGTTCTTTCTGTGATACAAATAAAGGATAAAGTGAGCCAACTTTGCTTCCTTTTGCAATAACCATATTGCTCTTTGATATGTGAAAGGACTCAGCATAGAAGACCACCTTGTAACCAAGGTCATCAAGTTGACCAACTTACACCAAACTGTGTGATAGCTGAGGTACATGGTGTACATTATGCATAGTAAATTTTGAACCATCAATGAACTGCACAACCACATCTCCAATCCCCACAACATCATAGTGGTAAGAATCACCAAGTCTCACGGTACCAAGAGACTTTGTTGCATAATTAGAGAACCATTCTCTATGTGGTGTCACATGGAAAGAAGCACCAAAATCTAGCAGCTAGGTGTGGGAAAGAGAAATATGCCATAAGAGCCTCAATTGGCACAGTACTATCAAGTGTCAACACATCAACATCATCAAAAATAGCATTAATTTCTTCAATCTTCATAGTCGAAGTAGATGGTGCGCATAACTATTTAACATGCCCATCAACATTCTGTCCTTTACCTTTAGCATTCTTTAATGCATAAAAGTCTTTCTTCATGTGTCCTTTCTTATGACAATAATGGCATTCGACATCCCTCTTCCTTGATTTACTTCTACTCTTATTCCGTTGACCATTCTTTTCCTTGTTCTTGCTCGTGCCACATTGTTGATTCTTTCCTTGGTAAGAACCATGAACATTATATGCATATCCACTCTGAGTGCCAACCATAGATTTTCTACGAATCTCCTCACTCAAGATTGCTCCACATATGTCATCATAGACGAGTTTACCACCACGTGCACTATTGCTAATAGCTGTGCAAAATGTATCCCATGATGAAGGCAAGGTGCATAACAACAATACTGCTTTCATTTCATTATCCATATCCATTTTTTGAGCCTATAACTGAGAGAATATGCATCAAACTCATTTAGATGAGCAGCAACACTATCTGTGTCCTTCATACAAAGTTCATATAATTTTCCCATCAGATAGACTTTCTTTGATGTCGTCTCTTTTTCATATGTATTGCATAACTTCTTCCAAAGCTCCTGTGCACTTTCACAGTCTAATACTGTAAAGTAAACATTATCTGCCAGGTGCAAGTGAATGGTAGACCTAGCCATTTCATCTAACTCATCCCAATCATCTTCATCCATGTCAGCAGGCTTTTTTGAAATTCCATTTACTGGCTTCCATTGCCTCCTTTGAATCAGCAAATCTTTAATCTGATTCTTCCATAACGCAAAGCTTGTGCCATCAAATTTTCGGATCTCAAAATGGTCTTTGCCCTGCAAGTTATAGCTCCTCCTCGAAACACTAGCACTAGACCCTGATCCACCGGATGCGCCTGAGACCCCCTGATTCTATGATGGTAGAGAACTGAATGGAATGATAATGGAGCTAGAAGAGTATAAGCACCAATGAATAAGTGTATCAAGGAGTAAATGGACCACATGGATGTACATAAGCGGTATCCATAGAAGCGTACATAATGTGTATGTGCTCAATATATGCAGTAACATGACACTGAAATGTTGAATGCACAGTCCAAAAACTAGCCAATAACACCTGCAAGTGTCTGTCAACTCTGATGTTTTTGGCTCAAAAAACCTGCATAAATTTGCAGCGGTTGCTCCCACCAAAATTGAAATCTTTCAAGAAACCTATAGTTTTATGAGTGTGGCTGAAAAACACAGCCCCAAAGGTTTATATTTAATGTCAAAGAAGTACAAAGAACACTCTTCTTCATGTTCTTGGACCTGCGTGAAGAGAACTATGTGCGGAAGTACTCCAAAATGGCTCCAAAAGACACCCCAAAAATGCTTCAAGAATAGAATTTGAAAGCAAAAAATGAAGCTTTGAGGAACCAAAACATGTTCAAGGTAATGTCAAACTTAGTCTTTCCCCTTCTTCAGACACCACAAGAGTGTATCTTAGTGGCAAGAGATTGCCACAGTTGAGCGAGCTTTGGGGGGAACAATATTGGGATGGGTGACCTCCCGGGAAGTATCGGGAACCTCTATCTTCCTTGATCGTTGAGGTCCTCCCTTGCATGTAGCCAACGGCGCCAATGGTGACTTCAGTGACTCGGATAACAAGGTATGCCAAGGTCTATGCCTTGGTCGCTGTTGAAGAAAGCCGAGGGGGTGACGGGGTGCTCGCTTCGCTCGCAAAAAAAGGAACAAAGCTTTTGCGTCGAACTGCTCTGATACCAGTGAAGGGTTTTGATGGCGATGCACCACGATGCGCTCTGCTTATTGTTGGCATACAGGTCATATGAAGAGCATACAGGTACAATAGAGCAGTCATGCACAATACGGCAACAAGGCCTAATCATTTTTTCCAAGGACCATTCACAACTCAAGTGATTTTAATCACTACACAAACATTGTAAATTCTGTTTTTGGTAGAATAGACTCCATTTTGTTCAAACCGAGGAGTCCTCGAGCTTGAGGAGTATTAGAACTAGCTACATACCAATTTTCATAATTTTTAGACTTCGTTTGAGCCCTCAAATAGGCTCTAGAACCTAATTTTTAACTAGGCCGGACACTAGGTCTGGACAAGGCCAAAGCTAGTGAGAAAACCATAAAAAGAGCTAGAGAGCTCATTTTGGGGGGAGATTGTTTGTGAATTGAGCTTATGTAAGAGACTTTTTGACTAATGCAAAGAACTCCATTGTTCCTCTCCTTGTTTTGCCTTGTGTGCGCGTGTGTGTGTATGTGTGTGCATGCTTGTGTGCTTCTCACTCACACACTTGTGCCTTCACTTGCTCATAGTCTTCATACTAGTCCTCACGTCTCCACGGATTGACAATTATGAGGTGAACCTTCTCACGTTGGTACTCACCATTGTGCTAGAGTGACACCAAATTTGGCGCCGTTGCCGGGGAGAGAGCTTCGAGGACGAGCGTGTGATGGTAAGACGTCGAGTTGAGACATTGGAGTTATAGGTAATATCCTTTCTTTTCCTTATTTTTCTTCATTTTTTCTTATTTTTGCATCACCATCATCATCCCCACCATCTCCCACCTCCATCTCCATCTCCACAAAAATTTCAGTTTTTTGGTCATATTCCACTCCCCACCTCAATTCCCTCATTTCATTGTGAGAGAGAGCGAGAGAGAGCTTGCATGCGATCTGTTTTTGTGTGTTTTTTGAGCTTATGTTGCAGGAACTAGCTGTACCACCATCTCCAGCAGCTTGCGCAGGTACGACAGACTCTACACAGGTCCCGAGACGACGACCTCTGTCTGTCTTGACAGACAGAAAAACTTGATATTTTTTGAATGCATGTTTGGCATGGTAACCTACATCATTAGAGCACTCCAAATCACTAGAAGTTTCTAAAAAATTTGCATTTTTTCAATCTATCACGATAGATAGTCTATCGCGACAGACACCGTCTATCGCGACAGACCAAACCACGACAGACGATAGACACCGTCTATCGCGACAGACACCCGTCTATCGCGACAAACAGAGACCCACGACAGACACCCGTCTATCGCAACAGACCAAATTCCACGACAAACTCAGTCTATCGCGATAGACACCGTCTATCGCGACAGACCAAAACCATGACAGACGATAGACACCGGCTATCGCGATAGACACCATGTATCGCGACAGACCCATCTATCACGACAGACCCATCTATCGCGATAGACACCGTCTATCGCGACAGACTCGTCTATCGCGACAGACACCGTCTATTGCGACAGACTCATCTATCGCGACAGACACCGTCTATCGCGATAGACACCGTCTATCGCGACAGACTCGTCTATCGCGACAGACACCGTCTATCGCGACAGACCCATCTATCGTGACAGACACCGTCTATCGCGACAGACACCGTCTATCGCGATAGACATACATTTTCGGCAAAAAATTAAGGGGTAATTTTTTTGGAAATTTAGGCTAAATTTTGGGCATATTTGCATACTCAAATACTCATACATTTACAAAGGCCTTAGAAAAATGCATTAAAACTCCTGAAAGGTTGTGTTTGTCTGTTTAACCCCCTAAACCCTGAACGGTCATAACTTTTTCATACGAAATCCATTTTTTGAGCTCTAGGGCTTATCGGAAAGCTCGTGGCATATACTACACGCGCTCAACTGTTTTTTATAAAGATAATGCATTGATTTTCAGATATGATATTTTGAAGTTGACACACTGAGGGGTAGGTACACCAAGGGAGCTCTAGAGGAAATTTTTTTAGCAATACAAAAGGGGGAACAAGGGTCATTAAAAAGTGTCTGAAATAAATTGTCTGTCAATTGAAGGATCAAATTGAAGCTAAACTTGGGGTTCTTACAGGATCATCGAGAGCTTTTGGAGAAAGCAAAGTAAGTGCCAGGGCGAACAAGCTTACGTGCTTCCTGGGTAGACCAGCATCACGACGAGGAGCGACTTGAGGTTGGAACATCTCTTAACCCCCTCAGTCCATTCTTAGCATAGGCTAAGTGCGAGTAGTTGCCCTGATTGACTAGGGGTACGATAGGAACACTCAAGTTTGAAGAGCCTTTAATTTCTCAAGTGCAAGGATAGGCTAAATTGCAGTCAAGGGGTAACTTAAAGGAAAAGAACTTAAACTAAGCGGACGCAGAACATCAAGTACGACACACTAAAGTGCTCCTGACGACGCTTAATTAAAAACAAGAAAACACATCCAAAGGAACTTAAAAGGAACAAGTGATTGGTACCAAAGAATCAGCAACGTACAAAGGGCATATGAACCTGAGATTGGGAAGACACCTAGGGAGAGACCGCCAAAGTGTTAGATCATCCGAGGCTAGCGTCAACCATACAGCTAGATCTTGGGCCCAACAATTGAGTGATTACCCCTATGCTCTAGACTCAGAAAACAGTGACTGTGACATGTCGTATAGCATGGAAAGACCGATAGGTAGCTCAGGAATGGCATACCTAGAAAGACCTGAAGGTCCCTACAAGACTCAGTTGGAATACATCCAGACCAACCGCCTAGGTGCACGCATCTATGAGGATGGTTTGCAAAGATCTGTTGTCCTAATTAAAAATCCGAATCAGCCCATTGGACTATAACACCCTGTAGTCAAGTTTGAAAATGGTTCATACATAGATAAAGAAGGAACAATGTATGTGGTCACCAGCCAACCTGAAAGGACAGATGAGTTTGGCAACATAATCTCTGAACCTGAATTAGGTGACATAGAGCAAGGGAACTTAGGAAAGGAACCGAAAACCCCTCGAGGCAAATCGGTCCTAACAAGGATAATCACTCCAGAGTTAGTTCCCTAGGATAATAGGAGCATAGAATTGCTCTGGAACCAAGAAACGGATGAGGCTTTTTGGAGGTACAAGATTGAAAAGTCTAATGAAGTGGGAGCTCTTGCCATCTATGAATTCAAAGATCCTGATAGCCCAGGCAAGGTGACCTACTTAGATGATGCTTCTGAGAGAATCTTTGTGGTCTCTGAGCATGGAAGACACGCATACACTTGGAAGGGAGAATTTGTTTTTCCCCAACCTCGATCCAATGTGTCTTATGGTCACCAAGGAGCTCGAACATCTCAAGCTCATGGGACTCAAAGAGAAAGGAGTAGAGAGAGACCTGAGGTAAGCTTTGCCAACTCTTGGGGAAGAGAAAGAACGAGAACGGAAACAAATAGAGTGGAACCTGAGGGACATAGAGCCCTAGGGAACCGAAGAAATGCCGATGATTTCCCTTTGCCAAGACCGAGAGAGCACACGAGCACCTTGAGACCGACCCAGCTAGTTAAGTCCATGAAAAACTACTTTGATGGCACTAGAGACCCCTACGATCATGTAGCTGAGTTTAGGCAAGTCTTGAGAGCTGAACAAGTTGAAGATCTGTTCACGCAGTACAATGCCTTTGGTCTAACCCTTAGGAACACCGCCCTGACATGGTTTCAACCACTACACGAGAGGCAGTTTAGGAGCATAGATCAACTTCTAGAGGCATTCATTATCGAATTCTCTAAAAGTGGCATAAGACATAACACATCCTCCCTGATATACAGCTTCAAACAAAGATCTCAAGAGACAATGAGGCTCGCAGGCAAAAGATTTAGGCAATATCTAGAGAGATGCCCAGCCCCAGAGTTACCCACTCCAGCCAAGCAAGTGGCCTTATTTTTAGATGGATTGTTAAGCACCAAACTGAGATCATATGTGTACTTGAAGGATCCTAGATCCATAGAAGAATGTGTACGCATGTGCATAGACATTGAGGATAATCTAGGGGAGGAATTAGAGCTCTCAAAAATCTATAAAGATTCAGATAGTTCTAGTAGCCTCATTTCCTCACAATCCACATCAATTGAGGATCTAGCAGAAAAGGTAGCTCTAAAATTAGGTGTCTCCAGCAAGCAAATTCCTAGATCTGCCCCCGGAAAACGATACTATACCTATGGAGGAGACCATATGGCTAATGGGTGCCCTATCATGGCTCAACCCCAAGTGAACCCTAACAACCAGTACTGCACCATAGAAAGGAGGTACACCAATCACACAGCACAAGACTGTCCATATAACAAACAAACTGTTAGACAAAATTATTCTCAGCCATATCCACAACAAGGAAAGTACCCTAATCAGTACCCACAACAACAGTATGCTAGGCCCCAGCAAATCTATCAACCACCCTATCAAGGGCAACAAAGACCACGACCAGTCCTAGCGCAGCAACCTTCTGCCCCCACCAATGTGATTCCAGTAAAGTATGCAGCGGCAGAAGAAAATCTAAATAGAGCTTTAGTGCCAGTGACATCCTCGCTTTCAGAAAGTGATCCAAGTGATCATAGTTTTGACTCCACCCATGTTGAGAGCCCCCAGGCCTACTACATGCAATCACCGGAGCATAGTGAGTCATATTATTATGAAGAACCGAATGAATCTAGTGGGGAGCCAGAATACGCAAACGTCATGTATGCCAACCCCAACTCGAGATCCCAACCTAGGCCGATGATACCCCCATTTCCTAGAGGGCCATGCTATCGTTGTCAGGGAGATCATCTCATTCGTGATTGCCCTCTACCTGCACCGACACAAACCCAATCTGTGACAATTCAAGGCTTTTGTCCTGATTGTGGAAAGGAGCATTTGTTACGAGAGTGTCCCAAGAACCCCGCCAATATACCAAAAATTTCTCCTATCAATGTTATTGGCTTAGTGGTAGACTCCACAGGAAGTGTGACTTCCACAGCCCCAGTACAAGTCATCACGAGAGCCCAGGCACTTAAGCAAAACCAAGACTTAGGCCAGGAAAAGAATGCAGAGGTTAGCGAGATTGAGAGCCAGAATAAGAAGAGGACAAGAGCTTGGAGAGATAGCCGTGAACGTATGAAAAGGCAATGGGCAAGAAAGATGAGCGAACTTGAGGAAAGTCTACGAGAAATCAAAGCCAAAATCATAGAAATCACATCTCAAACGCACTCTCACACATCCCCTTCACCCTTCATTCCTCTACCCACCAATCCACCACATGTAACCCAACCACCACCCCGATTAGGATCAGTCTTAGCCGATCCCACTCCTGAAGATCTAGACATGATGCTTAAAGCATATCAGGCCAGAATCCAAGAAGGGCCCAGTGTAACAGATCATGAGAAATGTTACCCTAGAGCTGATCTAGAGCTTGAACGAACTAAGTTGTGTGCCAAGATGGTGGAATTGACTCAAGCCATGTTTGAGACCAGTCGCCTTTTCACTTGCTGTAGCCCCACTAGAACACCATTGCATTTTGATGGTCTGTTAGACAGATTGGAGATGTTAATTGCAAAGTCTAGAAAAGGAGCCAACTCCCAGGCTAAGGAGAAGGCAAGTGATGGAATAAGCATTCCTCCCAAGGAAGCTTATGTGCTTAACTCCACTGAACCAGACACCCCTTCTTCTATGAATCGATACACACACGAATTCTTACGAGAGATTCAAGAAGAGAAATGGGCTAAAGAGAGTGAAGTTCCTCCTCCCATTGAACTTGTGGATGACACACACGATCAATTCCCACAAGACCTTCCGTCCATTTATGTAGAGCAGGAGAGCGTCCAATCTCAAGAGAGATTCGACTTCGAGTCCAATTCCTTACAAGAGCTACCCCATTTCACAGGTCCATGGGAAGCTAAGTCTACTTGTATGAGAGCACCGACCGTCATGATAAGAAACGAAGATTCAGTCATACCTAGGAACACGGAGGTAGTGAAGAACACCAAAGTGCAGTGCAATCTCACTTTGGAAGAGCTGCTTGAGGTTAGACCATAAGTGTGGAAACATGTAGCCAATCAAGTGCCCGAAGTAGCAAAACCACATTCCCAAGTAGGATCTCAAAGAACAGTGCCAGAAATACCCTTGGACAAGATAGGAGACATGAGCGAGGGAGAAGAAGGAAACACCTATCTCCCCATCACTCATCAGGGCTACACAACCAAGGCCATTTTGGACTCAGGTGCAGGAGTTGCAATTGCTACCACTTCCTTATGGAAACGTTGGGGCAAACTAGCACTCAGGCCAACGAGAATGAAATTGCAGATGGCTGACGGTCACATAGAAAGACCCTTAGGACTACTAGAGGGGATAACTCTCACTACTTGTGGTGTAGAGTTTGAGCACACATTTGCTATCTATGACTTTAGCAAAAATCA
The DNA here is from genome assembly GCA_020310875.1 of Ceratopteris richardii. Taxonomy (NCBI): domain Eukaryota; kingdom Viridiplantae; phylum Streptophyta; class Polypodiopsida; order Polypodiales; family Pteridaceae; genus Ceratopteris; species Ceratopteris richardii. The sequence continues at coordinate 17,559,147 of CM035425.1, read as the reverse complement.
AGCCTATGAGATGATTTTGGGGAGACCATTTATGCGGCAGTTGCAAGTGGTACAGGATTGGGGAACCGATTCCTTGTATTTGCAACACTTAGGTGTTACAACCAAAGTCAATCTCAAGGATTACTCTCATAGAGATGTCCCTCCTATCCAATGGAACCCCATCCATAGAGCCAAAGATGATACGGAATCGGTGCATTCCATAGGATCAGGATCCTCATGGATGCATGAAGACACTCACTTATGGATGTGCAAAGTGGCAGTGGAAGAGGAGAAAAGAGAAAAATCCAGAGAGGTAGGTGCGAAGGAAACACATAGATCAGTTCAAGACCCAGCCTATGCACCTGTAGTATTTCCGGACAAAGAATTTGAACCTCACGGCTGGGCAGAAATTCTAGCAACTATGGATGTAGCCATCAATGAAGAGCAATGGACACCCCACTGTGATGAGGATGGCTATGACATTTCTGTCTTCTCCATAGAGCCAATCATGGGAGATGCAATTTTAGAAGAATGTGAACCTAGCCTTGATGCATTTGAAGATGCAAGTGACTCCGACCTTGAGTCAATCATCATGGACCCACCCTTTGCATCAGACGAAGAATATTTCTATGAAGTAGAAGTTTACCCTCAGAGACATGAAGAGCTCACTAATGATGTGAGATTAACCACACGAGTGACCACTAAGAGTGAAGGAAAGAAAAGGAAGAAGAGAGAAGCCGCACCAGAGGAGGAAGAAGCCCTGTTTGAGGTCCCTAAAAATTTCAAGAAGTATGCAATAGAAGATAGGAGAGTCATGATAAGAATGCCAAAACGCGATGCCCAAGCAGGAGAGGCCTATGATAACAAAGAAACCACCAAGAAAGTAGTGGTAGCCATAGAAGAAGGAGAAGAGAGGTGTACTTACATAGGACATGACCTCACTGAGGAAGAGGAGCATGAGCTGATAGCTTTGCTAAGGGAGTACAGAGATGTATTCGCTTGGAGCTACAAATATTTGAAAGGTGTAGACCCTGACATATGCGCCCATACGATTCCCATGACCACAGAGGCGAGACCTTCTAAACAAAAGCCATACACATACAATGACAACTATGCTGCCAAGATCAAGGAAGAGATAGACCGCTTGGTTGAAGCTGGATTTATCTATGAAATTGAGCACACTGAATGGGTGTCCCCCATTGTAGTGGTGCCCAAAAAGAATGGTAAATTACGTGTATGCATTAACTTGAAGAAGGTTAACGTAGCCACTATCAGGGATAGTTATCCGCTTCCTATCATCGAGCATTTATTAGAAAGGGTAGCCGGCAAGGAAGTGTACAATTTCCTAGATGGGTTCTCTGGCTACAATCAAGTAGCCATTGCACCAGAAGATCAGCATAAGACGGCTTTTGCCACAGAGTGGGGCATATTCGCTTTTAGGGTAATGCCATTCGGGCTTACCAATGCTCCCGCAACCTTCCAGAGATTGATGTGCCATGTGTTTAAAGAGTTCCTGAGAAAGAATTTGGAAGTCTATGTTGATGATCTCTGTGCTCATTCCAACATTAGACAAACACATATACCTGAACTCAGGCAAATCTTTGACAAATGTAGAGAATATCAAGTCTGCCTGAACCCAGAAAAGTGTGTTTTCATGGTCAGGCAAGGCAAGATTTTAGGACACATAGTGTCAAAGAACGGCATCTCCACTGACAAAGAGAAGGTGAGGGCTATTGCAAAACTACCTAGGCCAAAGAATGTCAAGGAAGTGCAAGCTTTCATGGGGCATTGTGGTTATTACCGACGTTTCATTCACATGTATGCCATCATTGCAAAGCCTCTGTACGGACTTCTGACAAACTTTGAGTGGACTGATGAATGTGAGAACTCTTTCTATGAGTTGGATGTGTGCTTGCACAACCTACTGGTGAAGGTAATATGGATCTTCCAATTGCCTATGCGAGTAGACAGTTGAACGCAGCTGAGCGAAACTATACCACTACCAAACAAGAGGGATTGGGCATGGTGTATGCGCTTAAAAAGTTTAGACATTATTTGCTTGCAAATAAGTTTAAATTTTTTACTGATCATCAAGCTCTACTTTACTTGGTGAACAAGCCATGCAACACAGGTAGATTGGTGAGATGGTTCCTCTTACTAATGGAATATGACTTTGAGATAGTGGTGAGAAAAGGCAAGACTCACTTGAGAGCAGATCATCTCTCTAGGCTCACATTGGGAGAAGCCCCACAAGGAGTATCAGATGACCTTCCTGACGCTTACTTGTTTAATTTGGAAGTTGTACCTCAGTGGGCTAAGCCATTAGTGCCAGTTTTGACATACGGGCCTAATCACCCAGTCATAAACACGCAAGATATAGAGGTAGTAAAAGCCCAGAAGTACCATATCATGGTAGGAAGTATGTACAAACAGACAGATCAAGGGATATTGGCTTGTTGTGTGGAAGAGGATGAGTACGCTAAATGGTTGCAGTTGGCACACGTAGGTGCATTAGAGCAACACTACTCAAAACAACGAACCCTACAGACACTAAGGAGACTCGGAGTGCATTGGCCTACTATGGAAGCTGATGTACATAAGATGTGTAAAGAATGTCCAATCTGTTGCACTAAACCACCTGTGGAACATGCCACTCTTTATCAAGTGCCCATAGTGCCAGATTGGAGTGTGCTTTAATTGACTCAGGGGCAGCCACTAGTGCAGTTCGATTGTCTTACTGCCAAGAGCTGCAATTACAAATCAATCCTATAGAGGCATATCTCATAGGATTGGGAGGTGTGGAAACCGCTTGCATTGGTGAGGTGGAACTTCCCCTCTACATTCAAGAAGTGCTAATGGCAGTCAAAGTGCTAGTGTGTGAAGACAAGGATCTTACCGAACCTCTTGTCTTGGGCCAAGACTGGATCCATGATCATGCAGTTAGCCTCAACCTAAGAAGTGGACTTCTTTAGGCATGGGTAGGCCAAAACCACATCACGATTGAATTAGAAAATCAAGCACATAGGCCGCTAGAAGAGGCACCGAATTCTGGTCCTTCCAGGAGTCCACCTGAAATGAACCATGCTACTCTTGACCAAAGTTCTATGGTGCAAAGGATTGCCACTCATGACGAAGGTACAGAAGTCAACAAGGAGTTCCCTTCTTTTCCAAAGAGAATTCGAGGAAAGCAAGCCAGAAAATACAAGATACAGAGGAGCCCGAGGACCAAGAAGAATGAACACCAACCAGTACAATAAAGAATACCCCATGGCATGAAGCAGATCTCGATACGCAAAGGTGAACAACCCTCGGCTTTGGAGACAGGATTCCAAAGAGGCATCAAGCAAGCCAATCTTGTACTACTCTTAATTGTCTTATGAAAGGTCATCTTAAAATCATTTCATAATTGTTTTCTTTTCCACAGTGACATATAGCTAGGATATTTTCAAATTCTACTTCGCATGTGGTCAGCATTATCTTTTCTAGGATTCTTAAAGGTCTTTCTACATGACCATATGCTTATTGGAGTTTGATTCCTGTGGGTCATAGGGTTGTTTTTCCCCATTTCTCCCATATCTCTTTGTGGCTATTCCTACTCCTATTCCTGTGTCTAAAATCACTTTGGTCATGTATCCGTTGAATGTGGGAAGGCATGTGTTTCCTTCATCTCCGTTGCTAAGCTCTCCCACTTTATCTATTGGAATTTGAATTATGGTTGGAGCCTCTTCTTCCTCCTTCACCTTGGGTTGCTCGTCCACTTCTATCTTTAGTTGTTCGGTCAAGCATTTCCATAGATGGGGTTTAGTCCATAGCAGCTCTTCTATAGTTAAAGAGCATTGTACTTTTTCTTTATTGAGTCCAAATAATATGTGAGATGCTTCACCATGCAATTTTCTCTTGTTGTCTCTAATTGGGGGAGCATGAAATAATTATGAACTTCTTTCATATTCCCCCATGTAATTGGGAAGTGTTGATATGTTGTTTACTTCTTCTCTGTTTTGATACAATATCGATATTTCTTCATATATCTCCTCGATTTCCACTACAGGTAAATTCCCAATGGTGTCTAACTCTTCAAAAGGGGGTGGCACATTCCCACTTTTCTTCCATCAATCTTGTTAAACTTTGACCCAAAGGTCACTAGGCTAGCTAGCTTCTATTTTTGGGATTATCGAATCTTTTTCCTTTTCCTTAATATTGGTGTTTTCCTTTCTCTTGTCAACTTGTTGTCTCTCTTTGTGTTCTCAGTTGGTGGTATCTAAAAATTCTTGGAACTAGATTGTGGTTTGAGTGATCTCAATCAATTTTTTGCATATTTCCAATATGTTCTTCTGCAAGTCTCCTCTAGGATAACTTTTTTCATGTTGTTCTATGCTAAGCCCTATCTCTATCCTAGATTGATAGGCCTTCAACCACATGTTCAGTTCTTCATTCATGGGATTCGCTAGAATTGATCTTGCCAAAGCTTTCTCTGATTCTTTGATTACCATGTGAGCCTTCTCAGGTGTCTTTTGATTTTCACCTATCTTACTTTCTTCTAGAGTTGTCTCTTTTTCTTCATTCTTCCCTTTAATCCATTTGTTCTTAAGTTTTTCGCACCTTGACTTCCATCTCTGAGTCTTTTTACTTTTAGAAGTCTCATCTGGCTCCTCTAAGTCCTCTACCACTTGAATTTTTGGTCCTTGCTCCTCCTTATTCTTTGGATGGTACAATCCTTTCCTTTCTAAATTCTCCTTGGCTTTGGCTTTGGTAATTGCCTTCAATGACACTGTGTATTCTTTATCCCTTACTGATGATTCAATTACTTCAATCACATTGATTTAAAAAGTAGGGGGGAACTTATTGGGGTTTTTAGGGCAATCTCTAAATCGGTGTTCCTTTCCACATTCATTACAATAGCCTTTCGACACATGGTGAGGTGGTGGGTGATAGGGTAGTGTGCATTCTCTTATGAAGTGATCTCCCCGATATCTATAACATGGTCCTCTCTATACAGGCAGTCTAGTCGGGGGCCTAATACAAACTAGGGCTCTTGGTGTAGTGTACATAAGACTAACATATGCAACTTTCTGATTTTGTTCTTCGATAGACGTCCCGTCCTGCCCTGCAATTTGATATTGGGCCCTTAGCCGTCGGAACTCAACTTTTGAGTTTTGAAAATTGCAAACTCAACAGAGTGTTTAGAGCTTTCTCCTTCCTATATAGCTACTCTATCCTCCTAAGTGGGTACACTTTGTAAACTTCTTTTAGTTAATCTACTTGGTCAACCTTTACTTTTACTAACCTCCAAAATAGGTTTTGGGTCAACATAGTATGGTGGGTATTCCTGAGTCCACTAGACAACTTTCTTCAATTGTTGCTTCTGCTCTACTAGCGAGTAATGCTCTGGTTGTTGTGCACTCTGGTATTCTTTTTGGGACCTCATAATAACTGTTGTTAAGGGTTCCACATATTCCACGGTCATGATGTTTGCCATAGGAGCTTTTAGTTTATGTTCTTTTTTTCTCTGATCATACTCCTTAACTTCTTCACATTCAAATCATCTATGTACATACTCCAAACAGAATTGGCACTAAACTGGTTGATTCTTGAAATTACTCGGTCTTGGTTGTCTAAATCAATGGCTTCTCTGTAGTCCTGAAAATTAGGCCGGTAAAATCTCCACTGATCTTGAAACTACTAGGAGCCAAAAAACTCACATTGCCTAGACACACTTTCTTCTTCACTCTCCATCCATAGTCCAGATTGGACTGGAGGCTTATATCCTGTAGAGTCACCCTTCCACGAAGAGGTTTCAACTTGTGCCATTACAGCCAACATATTTTTGCCATTGAACTTGCATTCTTCCAAACTGTGGTTATTTTTGTTGCAAATGGGGCAATATACATGGTTGAGGATACAATTTGCGGCAATATGGCCCGCATTTTGACATTGTAAATAATACAGCTGTTGGACAAGATTAGCATTTTTCTTTGCGATTGGGCTTCCTTTTTGGAACCCAAATTAAGTAGCTAAATTTTTTTGTCCACTCCTTTTGCCAAATCAATTATCTAATCTAATGTTCAGGCTTGTTATAATGTGTACATGTAAATGTTTTCTTTAATTGCTGTTAAAAATAAAGAAGCAAGGTCATATATATTTTGCAAAAAAGATTTTTCTTCAAATAAAAGGAAAATACAAAAATGAAAAATGGAAGCATTTACTTTAGCAAGTAGTGGAGGCCAAAAGAGAATCAAATCCAAGAACTAAATTGGAAGAGGAATGGCTACCCAAAGTAGTAGAGAAGTTACGGAGAAGAGCTCTCAAATTCATCATGAGAGCTCGTGGTCATTTGGATACAAAAGAGGCACGGGAGGACACTCAAGAACAGAGAAAAAAGGTGTTGAAGTCCCCTTGTAGGTATTTCATTTGATTTCAATCATTTCGGTCGCTTCAGTCTCATAGACTATGCCCAGCTGCATACCAATTGGGTAGCCTGCTTGTGAGAGTCATATCTCTCAATGTATGTATCGATTTTTAGAGTTCAAATATTCTTTGGAAAGTTTGTTTTGTACTTCCTTTCTCTAGATTAGTTTTATCAAATTTGTCATGCTCTATGAGTTATTCAATTTTTAGCAAAGTCCAGTTTTTAGCCTAACTCAATGAACAAGCAGCCTATTTTGAAGCAAAGAGTTGCCAAACGAAAAATACTCCAAATTGAGTGTTTGATAGCTCATTTGAAACCTATAAGTGTCTAGTCTGAGTGTTCAAAGTTTCAAGTCCATTGCATTTTTCAATTGATACCAGTTGGCATTTGAAGATTCAGCTATTGGTAAAAGTCTTGATCCTGAGAAGGTCTTCTACACTTTCTGATACGAATAGGAGAGGAATTCTCCAAGAATTGGTATCAGAGCATTGGAGTTTGAAGAAGCAAAGCATTGGAATTGAAGTAAAGCAAAGGAGAAGCTATAAATCAAGGGGGAGCTTCATAAAGTCAATATAGAGTGCCAAAACATAACTGAGGTAAACTTCAAACTTCGATGTCTTCAATGGCTGATTTAGGACAAGTTGAGAAGTTAGATAAAGATAATTTTTAGTCTTGGAGGTATAGAATGACAAATTACCTAAAAGGTAAAGGTTTATAGAGTCTAGTTACTAGAGATGATCCACAACCGGTGGACCTTCAAGATCCCAACATTACTACATCACGAAGGAGAAAATTTGTTGATTGGGAAGAGAGGAATCGAAAGGTGATGTTCCTCATTGCACAAGTTATTTCTAACACTGTGATTGGCCATGTGCAAAGCTTAGAGACAGCCAAGGAAGTTTTGGAAGCATTGGAGAAGGTGTATGCTACCTCAACAAGGTCTCAGAGGATGCAACTCAAGAACAAGCTCAACAACATGAAGAAAAGCTCAAACCAAAGCATTAGTGAGTATAGATTAAAGATCAGGGAGTTTCAAGATCAGCTAGCATCAATTGGATGCAAGATAGAAGAGGAAGACATCATCAAAATATCCCTCAATGGATTTAGGAGTGAAGATAAGTGGAAGCCCCTCATCACAAACATTTTTTATAGAGACCCTCTACCAACATCGATGAGATTATACTAAATCTTGTGGCTAAAGAGGTTGCTCAACAAGGAGAAGGCAACAAAGGTAAAGGCAGCCATAGTCAAATGTTATATAAAGGTCGAGGTAGAGGAGGGAACTCAAGAGGAGGCTTGAGAGGAAGAGGAAGAAGCTACAACAACACAAATTCTAGGCAACACAATTTGGAGGACAACAAGGACAACTCAAATGCCAACACACATGGAAGAGGTCGAGAAAGAAATAGAGGAAGAGGTAGAGGTTCATACAATCCTCATAAAAGTATAACATGTTATCATTGTGGTAAACTATACCATTATGCAAATGATTGTTGGCAAAAGAATGGAAGGCTGAATGGAGGCAACCAAAGGAGCCAAAATAACTATGCGAGTACATCAAGCGAAGGAGACAAGCAAACCATGCTTGCCATGAAGCATGAGTACAATAGCCCGAGAAGTGATGATCAAAATTGGTTTATAGATTTAGGTTGCAGCAACCATATGACATGCCAAGGAGATTTATTCACAAAGCTACAAGCTCCAAGTGGAAAAGGATGTGTGGAGACTAGTGATGAAAGTCAACATGCAATTGAGCATGTTGGATATATCAAGCGCGGAGACAATAAGGTATTGACTGATGTTCTTCATGATCCTACTATTGCAAAGAATTTGATTTCAATAGGACAAATGGTAGAGAAAGGATATCATGTTATCTTCAATGAAAAAGGTTGCTTTATAAAGAATCCAAAAAAAGGATTCAAGTTCATTGGTCAAGGAAGGAAAGAAGGTAGGATGTTCACTTTGGACATTCAACAACCACATGGAAAGGTGATGTATGTTCAGTTTGTAAACAAGAGGATTGCTGAAATCGATTTGTGGCACAAAAGGTTTGGACATATCAACATTCCCAAGCTCAAGGACATGAGCAACCAAGAAGTGGTAAGAGGTCTTCCAAGATTCAATGATGCTAGACTAAATGAGTTTTGTGAAGCATGCCAACTAAGAAAGCAAACTCAACAACCATTCAAGAAGAGCAACTATGTGGCAAGGAATGTCCTCGACTTGATACACATGGATGTATAGGGACCATCAGTGGCTAGTAATAGATATTTTGTCACTTTTGTTGATGATCATTCAAGAAAAGTATGGATGTTCTGCATAAAACAAAAATCATATGTGTTCTCCATGTTCAAGAGATTTAAAGCACAGGTAGAAAAGGAAACATGACCTACATAAAGACCTTGAGGCCCGATGGAGGAAGAGAATATTTCTCCAAAGGATTTTCAGATTTTCTTTATGAAAATGGCATCAAGCGATAATTTATATGTAGGTACATGCCTCAACAAAATGGAATAGTTGAAAGGAAAAATTGACATATCATAGAATTTGCAAAATGCATGCTCAACAAGATGAAGGTGCCACTAAACTAATAGGTTGAAGCAGCTAGCATAGTTGTTTATTTGATGAACAAGTGCACAACAACTGGAGTGCATAATTTAGCTCCTGAGGAGGTTTATTTCAGTAAGAAACCTGACCTTACACATCTCAAAGTTTTTGGATGTGTGTGTTATGTTCACATCCCTCAAAAACTGAGGACAAAGATGGAGGCAAATTCAACAAAATGTATTTTCATTGGATATTCATCGGAGCAAAAGGGATACGGGTGCTACAATCTGGTGACAAAGGAGCTACGAGTCTCACAAGATGTTGTATTTGATGAGCTAAGACCATGGTTTGGAAACGAAGGGAAAGAGAAGATTCTTGAAGAGATTGCAAAGATCATGGAGGTGCTGTTCAAGAAGAATTTTAGCAAACAAACACTCAAATGTCAGGTCTAGAAGCTTCTACATCACATGGCGAAAGTTCAACATGGAAAGGGAGACTAAGTAGTCATTCCTCATCACCAACATCAGGTTATGGAAGATTTGAAGCTAAAAGTGCTACCCAAAAATAGTGATTCAAATGCAAGTGAAGAAGAGTATGAAGAGGTGATTACACTAAAGGTAAAGCTGAACCAGTTGAAGAAGCAATATTCAAAAGGAAATGAAAGGAGGTCTTCAAGAGCAAGGTATCCAATTCAAAGGCTGAGGTATGATAGTTTTATTGCAAAGCATTTTGCATATATGACACAGGTGGTCAAAGACAAAGAACCGGATGCATATGAAGAAGCATGTACATGAAAAGAATGGCAGCAAGCTATGCAACAAGAGATAAAAGCTCTCAAGGATAATCACACATGGGAGCTAATTCCAAAGGCTGAAGGTATGAAAATTGTTCCAAATAAATGGGCGTTTAAAATAAAGAGAAATGCATGGTTCTCTAGCTAGACATAAAGCTAGACTAGTAGCAAAAGGATTCAAGTAGACTCACAACATCAACTATGAAGAGACTTTCAGCCCAACTCCAAAGATGGGAACAATTAGAACCTTGATTGCAATGAGTGCAGAAAGGAGATGGCCATTGTACCAACTTGACATAAAAAATGCTTTTCTCAATGGTGAACTTCAAGAAGAGGTATACAAGAGTCAACCTATTGGATTTGAAGATAAAAAGCATCCATGTTTTGTTTGCACATTGAAGAAAGCTCTATATGGGCTGAAGCAAGCACCACATGCTTGGAACCAAAGATTGGTTGAGTACCTCACAAGGTGTGGGTATAGTCCAAGTAGTGCAGATCCCTCTCTCTACATGGAGAAAGAAGAAGGCAAACATGTATACATCTACATATAGCAGTAGTCAAAATGATCTTACCAACTCCCATAACAGGATAAGAGGAGTTGTTGGCGAACAAGAAGTAATGTTGGAGGAATACAAGAGATAAAAAGAAAAGTCGGTAAGGAGTTTAAAATTTCAGATCTTGGTAAGCTAAAATATTTTTTAGGCATTGAGATAGTCTATGGGAAAGATGGCATCTACTTGATGCAAAGAAAGTACATGTTGGATGTTCTTTTCAGATTTGGAATGAGTGAATGCAAACCACTCATTCAACCTATGGACACAAATGTGAAGCTATGCTCAAATGATGGAGAGAAGTTACATGATGTAACTACATAGAGGAGTTGTGCTTCAAGCTTCTTCTTCTTCCTTGTGTTGTTCGCATGCTTCAGCAAACGTCTAACTCCAACAATTGGTATCAAAGCAAGTCACCGCTTCATCTAGGGTTTCCTCGACACCTCTCAAATTGCAGTCTCATAATCAAACAAATTTTGGTGAGCATACTCAGCATGTTTTCGAGGTCAAAACTACTTCGTTTTGTTGTGCCAAAATCACGATTTGAGCTTGTTTCGGCCTTCGAATGCACTATTGCAGTGCTTGTGCAGGCTATTTCATCTTTTTGTGCCAAAGGTATATACCAGTTTTGGTTCGCCAATATAAGCATCTCGAAGTCTGCTATAGGTCTAACAGAATTCGTCTAGGCAGTTATGTTCAAATTTTTTAGATACAGTCAATTTTTTGCATCAAGGTATTTTAGTCACTGGCCATGGTTAGCTACATTGGTAGGGTTAGATATTGGAAGGATTGAAGTGGGTGCAATAGGATGGAAGTCTACTTCATATGCAATTGGTGTAAAGATTTCTAAGGTGTTGGTAGTCCTAAATATCGAGGTTAAAGGTTGCGTGGTTATGGAATAGTGGATACAATCGGTGTGATTGTGCTGGTTTTAGTGTGTGAAGGTGGAGAATGGAGTTCTACTATGATGGTTGTGGCTTGTGAGACATCTTCCTTGATGTGTGGATCTGTAAAATTCATATGTCATGTGGAGGGATGGTGGTGGTGATGTGGTAGGTGATGGTTTGATTATCTTCCTCCTTCCTCAAAGTGGTTGCTCTTTGGAAACATTCTCTAAATCCTCTACCTTGGACACTTCTACAATAAGAGTCACCACATTGATTTTTATTTTTCTCAGTATCCTTACTAGTTTCTTTGCCTTTGCTAGCCACCCTCCCATGTCTATTTCTTCTTTTTCAATATCCACACTTGTAGTAGTTGACAACTTATGGATTTTTCCTTTTCTTTGTTCTTTTATAATTATGAGTTATAGCTCCAGTTCACTTCTAGATTGTACTTCTGCTTCAACCTTTTCCAGATCTTCATTAGAAATATAAGGAGCCATGTGTGAATAGGTGATGGGGTATAGTCAAAGATGAGTGAGTGTTGGAAAAAACCTACTCAACACCAGCCAAGGTAGCTTCTGGAATGTCTAGTATACGTCCTTAGCTTCCAAAGTATGCAAAGAGAATCACTAAGTCCTTTGGAACATAAGTCTTATATGATTGCATCAAATCAGATGAAATTGCACTTCATAAGACTTAGAAAACCTTTTGTTTTGGGAAGCGAAGCTCTCAATAAGGAAAAAACCTGTAGTCAGCACTAGAGTAAAAAGTGCCCATGTATAGGGAAAAGGTTCACATCAAAGCTACTCAAGGAACACATAAGTGTAACAAAATCCTCTGGAGCGAATAATCTAAACACATACAGGGAGTGACAGATCAGTCCCCACAAGGTAATAAGCCTAATTTTTTGTGAAAAGCTTCAAACTCTTCCTGTGGAAGAGCTTTGGTGAATATAACTGCAACATTATATTGTGTAGGCACATATACCAAATCAATATCTCCTGCATGTAGGCACCCTCTCACGTAGTGATAATGCAGCTCAATATCTTTGGTATGTGCATGAAACACTAGGTTTTGTGCAACATCCAATGCACTCTGGCTATTGGTGAGAATATGCATAGCAGCATCAATCTCCATGCAAAGATTCATCAATAGGCATCTTAGCCATATACACTCCACTGTAGCTATGAAAACTGCCCATACTCAACTTCACAACTCGATATGACCAGTGTATGTTGCTTCTTACTCAACCAAGATATGTATGAATCTGGAAGGAAAAAGAAATTACCACTAGTGGACATGCGAGTATCATAACAACCAGCCCAATCACTATTTGTAAAAGCATGCAAGCATGGCTAAATATCTCTTCCATAAAAGACACCTAAGCTCAAAGTTCCTTTGAGATATCTAAACACATGGTTCACCACCTGAAAATTCTTAGTGCAAGGGCTATGCATGAATGGAATCAACTGGTAAACTACACACTGTATATCGGGCTTTATGTTGCATGCATATATAAGACATGTCACAACTTAGTGATAAAAAGAAGTGTCAAATGCATCACTGGAATCTTCAACTAAGAACCTAAATCCTATCTCAAATGGTGTGAACTAGCTTGCAATCCTCAATTTCAAAATGTTTAAGTAGTTTTTCAACACACTTTGCTTGATGCATAACAATTCCCCCCCTCAACGGATACAAACTGGATGCCAAGATTGTTGGGAAAGATGGATGGACACTCCAAGAAATGATTAGGTACCACCAATCCCTGCTTTCTACTAGCCCCTTTTTGCTTCAGAGTTGAGTTGTAGGCCCTCTTAGCTTTCCAATGACACTAAACACGTGCCTATGTACTTTGGAAATGATGTGAGAAATAATTGATTTAAAATATACTACTTCCAAGTTGAAGGACCAATGAAAACCTTCTATTTTTGTTCACACACCTATTGGTTGTTATGCTCACTGCTTCCAATACGGTAGTAATTAGAAAAATTCCTTGTAGAGATATCAAAGTAGCTTAATGAGCTAATGATTCCAAGTAGAATCACTTGAAATGATGCACTATACACAGAGCAATCAATTTAGCAATCAAATCATTACCCCTAATTTTTTAGGACCTCTGTACAGTTTGACCAGTAGGTACTTCAATGCACTTTTCTCCAGCTCTGCTAAATGGATTATCTTCAAACTTTGTGAGATGTAGAGAACTTGGAGCGGATTCCAAAACGTTATAGAAAATTGAAAATGGTGAAGAAATGATTGAGATATGAGCAGTACAAAATGAGTATTCTAAGTAACTATGATAGAGAGACCATAGATGATGAATAGGATTTGCTGCAAGATGTAGTGAGCTTGTATTATCTCCAAAAATCATTGGAGATGTAGTATGCAAACCTAAATCTGTATATAACAATCTGATCCATATGGCCTCTTGAGTAGCATTGGCCAATCCTCTATACTCTGCCTCTGTAGAAGACAAAGCAACTGTAGGTTGCTTCTTTGAAGACCATGATATATGTTTATTACCTGCAAAGGATAGGTAACCTGAGGTACTCCTTCTATCATCTTTGCAACCTGCCCAATCTGCATCTGAATATATCTTGATGTCCAAATCTAAGGTATAAGGAAAGTATAATCCTTGTTTTTGAGTGCCCTTAAGGTACTTCAAAATCCTCTTGGTAACTTCCAAGTGAGGTGCCCTAGGTTTGTGCATAAATTGACTTAAGACACTTACTCCATAAGCAATATCAATCCTTGTCAATGTAGCATAATTCAAGCTTCCCACTATGCTTTGGTAACCTGCAATATTCTCAAGCACATCACCTTCATGAGCACTTAACTTTGGTTTACATCCATTGGAGTGCTTGCTACTTTGGCATCCTATAAATGAAACTTCTTTAACATGTCCTGTATATACTTTCTCTGAGTAATATAAATTCCAGAGTTAGTATAGACTAACTCAAGTCCAAGAAAATACTTTAGTGATCCAAGGTCACTAATTTTGAACTTCTGCATCATCTGATTCTCAATCTACTTGATGCCATTAGCATCATTACCTGTGAGTATGATATCATCAACATATACACATAGGTATATTACCTCTGAATTACTTCTCTTAACAAACAGAGAAGTATCTGGTTTACTCATGATGAATCCTTGATCCTGAAGGTATGTAGTCAACCTATGGTTCCATGCCCTAGGTGCCTCCTTCAACCCATAAAGAGCTTTGTTCAATTTACACACATATGTTACCTTGCTTGGATCCTCATAGCCAGGAGGTTGAGACATGTGCACCACCTCCTCTGAAATCTAGCCATTAAGAAATGCTTTTTTTACATCCAATTGGTACATGTTCCAATTCTTTGATGCAGCCACACTTACCAATACCCTGATGGTTGGCATTTTTGCCACAAGTGAGAAGGTTTCTTCATAATAAACTCCTTGGGTTTGTGTAAAACCCTTAGCCACAAGTCTAGCTTTGTACCTGCTTATTGATCCATCAGAATTCCTCTTGATCTTATAGATCCATCTAGAACCAATTACCTTCATAGACTCCTTCTTTGGCACTAGTTCCCAAGTATCATTTACCTTGAGTGCTTCAATTTCCTCATCCATAGCTTCCTTCCATTCTGCCTTGGTCTTTGCCTAGCAACACATCCAAAGATCCTGCAATGATCAAGTGAAGGTCTTCTACCATGCCATGCTTCATATGGGGTCATCACATCAAGAGATTTGGATGGAAACTTGTTTACAAGATAAGTGGCAGTAGATACACTCTTTGCCCATAAGTAGTTAGGTATTTTTTTCTCATTTAACATTGACCTAGCTTTTTCAACAATTAGTCTATTTCTCCTCTCTGCCATCCCATTTTTCTTAGGGGTATGCCTTGTTGTGATTTCTCTCTGGATTCCTCTATCCTACAAGAATGCATCAAACTCATTTGAGAAGTACTCACCTCCTCCATCTGACCTTAGTCTCTTAAGGCTTCTCCTTGTTTGGTTCTCAACAAGTGCAAGATACTTTTTAAAGCAACTAAATACTTCATCTTTGTGCTTCATAAAGTACAAGATAGTCCACCTTGTGAAGAGAGATGGTGGATGCAATCCAAAGATGAGTAGGTGCTGCTACAACCAGCTTCACATCAGCCAACTGAGACTTCAGATTTCATTAGTAGACCCTTTGAGCTTCCTAAATCCACCAAAATATCAGCCAAGTACTTTGGAACATGTATCCCAAAAGTTTAAGTCAAGACAGACTAGTTGCGAAATGACTAGCTCCCAAAACTTGCTATTTTTGGACATACACCTGCTGGAAAAAATGAACAGTGCTCTCAACCTGGTAGGAATTAGAAAAATTCCTTTTGGGCATAGCAAATAGACTTAGCAAGATTCCCAATCCAAGTTAAAACACTTCAAATGATGGACTGAGCACTGAGAACAAGTTTCATCAATTTCTGGAACATTCCCACAATTCTTGGGGCTCTGTAGAGATAGACTAGTAAGCAATAAAATGCAGATATCTCCAAAAGTATTAATCCAATGGCCTTGAAAATTTATATGCACAAAGTAGACAGTACAAGCTATCCAACGCAAGTTAAATCACTGAAAAAGGTTCAGTAGAACTCGAGATATGAGCTTCGGAAGTTACTACTCTGAGTGAGTATAGCAGAGAACAAAACAGAGAAGTAGATGATGATGATAAATGTATAGATTCACATATGATTACAACCACATTGGCAATGAATCTTTGCACAATGGGAGTAGAATGATAGAGCTATGGAGTAAGCTCTTCAATCTCTACAAAATGACATCAAGTGGTCACGTACAAGGCTTGCTAATCGCCTCTTCCTTCTTGCTCCTTTTATAGCTATTCTTGGAGGGAATTTTGAATTCGAATTCGAATGGCTCCACCTAAAAGTGATCCCCAAAGTTAGGAGAGATTCCCTCAGCTCTAAATTTCGTGGTTTTAGGTAGTTAGAACCACGAATTTTCTTTTACATCATGGATGAGGTAAGCCATCCTTTTCCTTTTTTCTTTTTCCATTTACAAGAGATAAAATGTACTCTTTTACGAGAGGTGTTCACACGACTACTCATGTGACTTACAAATGAGGATAATATCAAGTATATCAAGCATCTAGGCTTGGGCAAAATGCACCAACACACCTACTGAAATCATCAATGGAAGATACATAATACCTTGATCCATAAATTAAGGGATCCTTACTTGGTCCCCATTTCTCTCACCAATATGCCCTAATCTCTTATGCCAAATTTCAAGCTCTGGTAGTGTTTTGTCTTTGTAACTATAAAGTGCAATATTCCTTGTATCTTCAAGCTCAAAAGTGAATAATCTACCTGTCTTTTCTCCTTTGGCAATTCTCTTGAATCCATGTTGGGGATCCTCCACAAATGCTCCATATTGGTTGAACCTAACTAGCAAACCTTTTTCCACAATCTATTCAACACTCATCAAATTCTTGGTAATTGTAGGTACATATAGAACCCTACTCAACAGATTTCTATTTCCATCAAAGGTATTAATATTTCCTACTTTAATCACTAAGTGCTTGGTGTTATCACCTGTTTGTACCTGATGCTTACCCTTTGGTTCTTCAAGGTCAAAGATAAGAGCTACATTTCCTGCCACATGGTTTGAGCATCCTGAGTCAATGTAGAAGATATGGTCATCATTTATACCTGGTTTTGAAGTCATATTCATAATCAGAAGAGAATCCTTTTGCTCCTCTGTGTAGTTTTTGTAATCTTTCCTTGATTTGTAGCCTCCTTGTTAGTTGTTATTGTAGTTGTTGTTGTAGTTGTTATTGTACCCTTGATGATGGTTGAATCTTCCTCTTGATTGTGTATATCCACCTCTTTGAAATCCTCTAGATCTCTGATTCTTGAAGTTCCTATAACACTCATCTATAGTATGATTTGACAATGTATATCCACCTCTTTGAAATCCTCTACCTCTCTGATTCTTGAAGTTCCTGTAACACTCATCTGGAGTATGATTGGACAATCCACAAATATTGCATGGTGAGGAGTTATAAGGTCTCCCCCTACCTTGCTTACCTCCTCTGCCCCTTCCTCTTGAGTTACTACCTCTCCCTGCATATTTGGCTTGGGAGGTAGCTCCTTCATCCTCAGTCTTCTTATTCTTTCCTTTCTCTTTATTCTTACTTTTATCTGTGTATAGGGCAGAACAACTTTTACCTCTTGATGAATCTCCATTCTTGTTGAGCTTGGCTTCATGGGTGAAGAGTTGCCCCATGAGTGTGGTAAGGTCTGGAATCTGCATGTCCATGTACAAGTCCATGGAAGTTGTGAAGCTCTCCCATTTGTCATCTGCTTTAATGCCATTGATTACCTGTCTGACAATCTTCTCCTCTTCAATTTCTTCTCCTATGCTTGCCAATCGATCAGCTACATCCTTGACATTGGTCACATACTTTGAGATGACTTGCTTGGGCTGCTTTCTTTGAGTGGTAAACTCAATCCACAATTGGTTCTTCGTAGCCCTTGTGTTGGAAGAGAAATATGAAGACAATGTTTCCCAAGTCTCTTGGGATGTCTTACAATTCATAATGTGTGGAAGAAGAAAATCAAAAAATGAGTTAAGTAAGTATGACCTTGCTAAGGCATCCTTGGCACACCATGTATTGAGTCTCTCATGCTCCTCTCTTGTAGGTTGTCCTTTGCTTCTGAATATGGGCATCTCCTCATCTCCTGAGATGTATCCATAGAGGCTCCTTCCTTGCAAGTATGTCTTCATCCTCAAGGACCATGCTTGGTAGTTTTTCATGTCTAATTTATCAATGAAAGAAGGAAAAACATCTCCCATTTTACCTTAGTTTTGCTCTGATACCATTGTTGGGAAAGATGGATGGACACTCCAAGAAATGAGTAGGTACTGCCAATCCCTGCTTTGTACCAGCCCCATTTTGCTTCAAAGTTGAGTTGTAGGCTGTAGCTCAGTGATGAGTAGCACCTCCTTTAATGTCAATCGGGGAAGACGTGAGGATGGTATGAAGACCTCGAGCAAGTGGAGGCACAAGTGCGTGAGTGAGAAGCACACAAACATGCACACACATACACACACACGCGCACACACGGCAAGACAAAGAGTGAGAAGCAATGGAGTTCTTAGATTACTTTCAAAAAGCTCTTACCAGTTCATTTCAATTACAATCTAACCAAAAAAATGAGCTCTCTAGCTCTATTTATAGTTTTTGACTAGGTTTTGGCCCTGTCCAGACCTAGTGTCCGGCCTAGTTAAAAATTAGGTTCCAGGGCCAATTTGAGGGCTTAAACGGAGTCTAAAAAATACGAAAATTGATATGTAGGTACTTCTAAGGCTCCTCTCAAGGACTCCTTGGCTTGCACAAAATGGAGCTACAAAAATATGAAATGGTATTTACAATGATTGTTAGTGATAAGAATCACTGTTATAAAGATGTTGATTTGCAAAAATTTGAAGGGCCTATCTGCCAAATTTGCATCGACTGCTTTGTCTACTCAATCCTTCACCTCGCTCTGACTCTCTCCGCTGGCTTCCTTGTCTAGTTAGTCCTTGGGTGCCCATACTGCTCTCAACACCCCCCCCCTCTCTCGCGTCTGTCGTCCCTGACAGACCCTTCTTGCTGGGAGTGTTGGATGTAATATTCCACAACCTGAGTGGCAAGCCGATGTTCTTGTATGCGTAGTCCTCTGGCCAAGTCTGTCATCATACGATCCCAATCAATTGGTCCTGGAATGCCTGGATGTGGCAGATGTAACTGATCTGCATGGATCGCTTGTTCTACTGCGAATAGATGTAGCAAATGTGTGGGTCTGGGAATGAAAATTTCTGAATGATATTCCCAGAATCTCGTAGAGAACATTTCCTCAAATGTCTGCTTGAAGCATGCGGGTAAGTACTTTATTCGTGCATGCCAGGCAAAGATTATAGTAACCGAGGGAGTCTGGCTCATGTCGTAGACTAAATCCTTGTTACCTTGAGAGAATCCAGGGGCAAAGATGTATGGAGCTTGTACATTCGGAAAGGTTTCCAAGACAATGGTCATGAGCTCGAATATCTTCATACACATTTTCGCTACTATGTCGGGTACATTATTTAGACGTGTAGACCAGTGCCGAATTGTTGATATCATGTAGGCTACGGTTGGGGTCCCTCAAGGTGGAGCAAAATATGGATAGTTAACCCAAGCCGAGCATTCTTTATTGTTGCGTACCTTGATCGCAAATGCTTGCCAAGATCTGCGACGTACCATTGGGCAATAGCATGGATTATACTTGATATACAGTGGCATGGTTGCCCAGGTGCTCATCATCTCAGGGTAATCGGTTAGTAAACGTGCACGCCAATTAGGCTGGAAAATCGAGCCCGCACGCGCATCTGTCGGTAAGTCCTCTGGCTCAAATTGAGTGGCAAATGTGGGCTCCTTCCCTGTATGTCTTTTAACTTCTGCATTATAATCATGTAGCAAGACAAAATAAGGCATGTATTGCGACTCTGATGTTGTGATTAACCGTTGGTGGGATAGGTTCTGAAAGTAAGAAGACCGAAGGACAGTTTCTTCCAGATTTGTGAGAGATTGCATTTGCACAGCAACGCGATCATCATGTGTCTTACCCACTTTCTCGACCCTTTTGACCCAATTTGGAACTTGAATTTCTAAAGTTTCCTGTCCTTCCTCTCTAGTCCGACCACCGGGTGTTGGCATTGGCTCGTACGGCTCTTCATAGCTGTCATCGACGGGGATTTCCACGACTGTTTCAGGTTCTGGTTCTTCAGTGGGCGAGGGTGGCCTTTCATATGGTAAGAGCCATGCTTGGAGTTCTGCCACCTGTTTCCGGAGGGTCTCTACTTCTTCTGTAGAGTGTTGCAAGATTACCGGCTCCTGTTGAGCTGTGGGGGCACTGGCTATCTGTTTCTTTAGGTCTGCACATTCAGTCTCTAAATTTTCATATGACTCCAAGAAATTTGCATGCTCCTCAAGTAAGATGCGAATGTCTTCCGATGGGACTGCTCTATACTTGGTAGGGCTAATGGTTGCTCCTGCAGTTCCTTCCATAGCCGCTTCAAAGTTGTCTTGGTTTTGTTGTTGAAGCCTCTTGTTCTCTTCTAGTGCTGCTGCCATATGCTTCCTTAATAGCCCAAGGTTGCGTCTGAGTGTAGCATTAGATATCATTTGCGCTTGGAGCACTGTTTCTAGTTCCTTGACTGCTTGATCATCTACTGTTGATGTCTTTGATTCCAATTCGGAGTGAGCTACTGTAAGGTGGTATGCTCGGTTAGGAGCGTTTGGTAATCAACTTCAAGAGTGGTGACTCTAGCCTGCAGACACTGAGATTCTGCCTGGAGGGCCGTAGTGCGTTCTTCCAATTGATGGTATTCTTGTTGTAGTTGATGTGCACACTGAAGTAATGTGTTGAACGTGCTATTTACATTATGAGATGCAAGGGGAAAAGTTTGAAATGCAGGGGAGGTGGGATTGAGGAGGGAGGTAGTGAATGCTGTGTGTGCCAAGGATGTGAGTGGTGAGGTGGGGGGTAAGGGAGGGGGAGATGGTGGAATCGTGGGGAGAGCTGCTGTGGTTGGTGAAATGTCCATTGGGTCAAACAAGGTGGTGTGTACAGGGGCTACCATGTAGGTGGGTATGGTAGGTGAAGTGAGTGTGGTGTTCGTGTAAATTGATGTCGTTGCGAACGTCGGGGAAATGTACCTTTGAAACATTGGAGAGCGGATGAGCTGCTCCACAAAGGACGGATATTGGGGTGGTGAGGTCAGGTTGAAAGAGGTGTAGGGGCCCGATGGAAAGTGAGGGTCATGGAATGGAGGTACCCATATTGGGGGATAGGCTGGGAAATAGAGGGTGCCTTCTGTGGGTGCCGGGTTTCCAACCACACTTGGGATTATGGGATGGCCAGTTATGGGTTCGGCGGGTAGAAGGGTTGAAGTGTACAAGGGATTGGTGACGAAAGAGAAGAGGGTGTCTTGTGAGGTGGGTTCTCGAAAGGAAAATGATGTGACAGAGGGTGGGTTATAAGTAAAGGTAGAGGTGATGACTGGCGTTGCTTCCATGGTGGGAGGTGGCGGTGGGGGTGGAGAAGGTGGGGATGGGGGATGCTGGGGTGAGATGGGTGATATCTGAACGAAGGTTTCGGCAGAGAGGTCAATATTGGTGGTGGGGGTAGCTGTGGCTTCAATGGTTACCTCTTGTTCTGTGACGGGCATCGTGATAGTCTTACATGCTCATGGTAATGTGTCAACTCTGCGTTTGTCATACCTCACGGACTGGCGAACTGCAGTGTGGACAGCCTCCGGAACTCCTAAAGATTCTGACACTAATTTGAGGGTGTCAATGAAATGTTGATCCACCCCATCATCTGATAGCATTTCTTGCATCAAAGCTTGACGTGACACAAGAGAGAGTTGATGCCTTTCTTGCACTGCTTTAATTGTGTCGTATAACCTTTGTAGTTGAGCTGTATATGCAGGTGCTCCTACAATTTCTGGCACTTCTTGTTGCTCATCATGATGCTCTTGATCATAATCCTCCTCATCTTCCTCTTGATCTTCATCTTCATCATCCTCTTCATCCACTTCAACTGTGGTGACAGGTACTTGGGCGGTTGTTGCTTGTGTTTGCACATTCTCCACTTGTTGTGCCTCTTCTGCCTCCAACTCTACATCTTGTAATAATTGTTCGAAATCTTCATTCGTGAGTTCTTTCAAAGGTGCACCACTGGGAAATTCAAGATCGGTTGGGATGGGAGGGAATATCAAGGTAGAACCATCGGTGCTGCGTCTTGGAAGTCGGAGTGTGAATGGTCGGACTCTTCGGGGTGGAGGGGTGACATCTGGTGTTAGGGTGGCTCCATGTGGTTGAGCACAAGGGACTTGGACAGTACCTCTCATCTTCTTAGAAGGGGGTCCGGTGGATGTCCTGCCTCTAAACTGCTCTACACGATTCCACATTAGGGCCCGTTGAATAGGGATGTCATAAGCCAAACACCTATAAATGATTCTCGTCAGAGCACAGCAACCATATAAAACCTGTTTCCGCGGCCATCGTTTGTGAGCTAGGTGTATCTGATCAATTATCCAGTGGGGTAAGTTGATGGGGAGGCTCTGTGTCTCTGCCAGATACAAACTAAACCAAATCTTTTTGGGTGGCATGGTGAATCTATCTTGTGCAGGAAAAGCAAAGTGTTGCATGCACATGCGAAGGTGTATTGCAATATTAGGCGTCATGGACACCATGTCCTTGAGTTTGGTGAGGCTTCGATTCCTCATGTAATCGGGCACTAGGGTCTCCTTCTCTGTAGGAATATGCATTCCGTGCATATCTAGGGCCTCTCTCACCAAGTTGTTGGATAACCTAAACCTTTTGAGCTCATTTCCTTTTGTTAGAGATGGGATCACAAATGAGCTTGAACCTTTTGGGTTCTTGTTTGGAGTCAAGGTGTTGATGAGATAGTAGCATCGCATGAAGTCAGGCTTTGGGAGCCGTGCAATGAAATATGCATCCAATCCTGCCTTCTCCCAAATCGAACGTAGACCTTCTACATTTTGTAACTTCTCGAATTCTCTTGTAAAGAAATGGTATTTACCTTGCTTCCCATTGAAGTCCAACTCTGATTCCCATAGGTATGTTCCCTCTCCCAAGGGTCCTGCCACTTCACTAAACCAGTGGGAAGTTTTTCCTACGGGCATGGTATGGCCACTGGGAGGGTCTGCAATAGGTATGATTTTGATGGCCTACAATTCTTCGGGTCTTTCATTTGTCTCAGGCAAAACGGGTAAACTGTCTAAGTCCACCACTTGCTGGCTCGTATCTGTTTGAGAGCTAGTTCCTGCTGCCTCAGCCATGTTGAAAACTTCGCAGCTGGTTCTGTGAGAATATATGAATAAATGTTAACATTGCAATGGACACAAAAATGACACTATGTCCCCTGTTACAACATTAACATGAGGTTCAGGAGAGGTTAGGGGGTTAGTAAGTGCTCGGTGTTTGTGTGTGTAGTTAGGAATTGGGTAGACCTAAGAGCTAAGCGGAATGATGTGGTGTGAGAGTGAAGTAGTTCGTAGGTGGACATGGATTTACAATTGGGGTCCGGGGGTTTATTACAAGTTTTAGGTTGCCAAATGCAATGGATAGGTTTTGATTTTGACTTTGTGGAGGCTCTGGAGAGTGTGATAGGGTATTTACTTGAAAAATGGGGCTTTTTGGGGACCCATTTACAAGTGATTCTACTTGTGCTCATGGAAGAATATGTGTTAGTGCGTGATGTGTAAGACTGGGCCTCAGATGTTCGCGTGAGTGAAACATGTTTTACAGGGTTTGGCCTTGGTGTAGCTATTTGAGCCCGCAAGCAAGCCTTAGGCACCCAGATTTGTCGTGATTGGGGACTGGCCTTCATTGACTTCTTGGGTACCCAAATAGACTTCACTTTCGCAGAAGAATTTATGAAGGAATTCTTATTAGTGTTGTGTTGTTGATTACTAATAAGAGGTTTTGGCCGTGGTGTTGGCCTGGTCGGAACAGGGTGTTCGCCTTTTCGCCTCCATACTTATTTTATCGGCTGAAACAATCTGCTTTGCTCCTTTTTTTGGCCTCCAGTATAGGTAGTGTTCTGCTTCTTCTGTATTCGATCTGCCTTTGGTTGTTGCATCCCTCTGGCCTTTGGAACAGAAGGGAGTGCCTTCTTATCCTTGAATCCATTGTTGAGACAATCCTCTTTCTGCATCATACATTTTTGGACAAGAACAGCATTGTCAGCTTCATGTGCGCCCCTGGAAGGACCAGGAGTTCGAGCCTTACCAAGTTCCTTGAGTGCCTCATTTTCCAGTTCAACTGTAATTCGACTATGATTTACCCATACCTGAAGAAGTCCACTTCTTAGGTTTAGGTTGACTGCATGATCATAGATCCAGTCCTGACCCAAGACAAGAGGCTCAGTGAGGTCCTCATCTTGACACACTAGTACTTTGATTGTCATTGCTTCGTCTTGAATGGAGATGGGAAGATCCACCTTGCCCATGCAAGGGGTTTCCACACCTCCCAATCCTATGAGATATGCTTCAATAGGATTGACAGTTAACTTCAACTCTTGACAGTAAGACAATTTAACAGCACTAGTGGCTGCACCTGAGTCAATCAAGGCTCTTACAGTCCTTGCACCCTTTCCTTGTCCTATATCTAAGGTGATAAAAGGACGTCGATCAATTATCCTATGAGAGCTGATACCTGAAACTTCACACATAGCCACATGATATCCTTGATCTGCATAGGCATCCGACCTAGGTTGCTCCTTATTCTGTCTTCTCAACTTCATTCTCCGGATGCGCTCTAAGGCTTCTGCTTGGGCTTCTTCTCGAATTCGCTTTTCTTCTTCTTTGCGTTTCTTAGCAATGTTGAGTCGACATAGCATCTCTTCCGTCAGAGGTTCCTGATATAACTTGACTCTACACCCGCTTATATAGCTAGGAAGAACATCACCTTCGAGGGTAGCGAGTTGAACTGCTCCACTGGTTGAGATCCTATTAATGATCATGGGTCCGTAGCCTCTTTTCGCTAGTTTTCTAGCGTGTTGTTTCAAAGTGTAGACTAGTACTAGGTCGCCTGCCTTCAAACCTTTATCCTTAACGTGGGCATCAAAGTATGCCTTTTGTCGTTTCTTAGCTGCATATATCCCTACAGCTGCCCTTAGTCTTGTTTCTCCTAATCATTCAAGGTCAAAAATTCTAGAGGAGAGTTCATGACCCGTCCATTCATGTTCCTGTGCTACTTTCAGTGTTGGTATTAAGAAGTCTAATGGTAGCACTGCATTTTGTCCAAACACCATCTGAAAGGGGGTGGCTTGGAGTACCGTTTTGTAGGCAACTCGGTATGCCCAAACAGCATGGTGTAGCTGTTTGTCCCAATCAGAGCGTTTATTGTTCACTAATTTCATCAACACATTGCACAGAATCTTGTTGGTGCTCTCAGCCTGGCCATTTGCTTGAGGGTGATAGGGGGTAGACTTCTTATGTACTACCAAGAATTCTTGGAGCATATTTTCAATAACTTCATTCAAGAAGTGAGTGCCTCTATCACTTACTAGCTCTATAGGTAGCCCGTATCTAGTGAACACATTCTCAAATAAAAACTTAGCCGTTGTTTGAGCATCGTTCTTTGTTGTGGCTTTTACCTCTACCCACTTTGTTAGATAATCCGTGGCAACAATGATATATTCAGCATGGGAACCCTTAGCTGGGGGATTAATAGGACCTATGAAGTCTATTCCCCACTTAGAGAATGCACGTCCACCCATCATAGGTTTCAGTGGCATCTCATCTTTACGTATAGGATATTGAGTTCTCTGACACACATCACACCGTTTCACATAGGTATGTGCATCCATATGAAGGGTCGGCCACCAGAAGCCCGCAAATAGTATTGCTTTGATTACCCGATCTGGTCCAAAGTGTCCTCCTGCTACACCTTGGTGAGCAGTTTCCAAGATCTTGAGATATTCACTTTCATGGACACAAAGTCTCAGGTAACCATCTTTACCACGTTTGTATAGATTATCACCAATGAGTGAGTAATCCTGGGCTTCTTGTTCTAAACTCCTTTTCCTAGCCAGAGTCATGTCTAGAGGGAATGTTCTCGTCCTTAAGAACGATACTAATGGTTCACTCCAATCTGGCACTATGGATACTTGATAGAGAGTGGCATGTTCCACAGGTGGTTTACTGCAGCAGATTGGGCATTCCTTGCACAACTTTTGGACATCAGCCTCCATAGTCGGCCAATGCACTCCTAGTCTCCTCAGGGTCTGTAGGGTTCGTTGTTTTGAGTAGTGTTGCTCTAATGCACCTACATGTGCCAATTGCAACCACTTAGCGTACTCATCCTCTTCCACACAACAGGCCAAGATCCCTTGATCTGTGTGCTTGTACATACTTCCTGCCATGATGTGATACTTTTGGGCTTTTACTACCTCTCTATCCTGTGTGACCATTACTGAGTGGTTAGGCCCGTAGGTTAATACTAGCACTAATGGCTTAGCCCACTGCGGTACAACTTCCAAGTTAAACAAGTAAGCATCAGGTAAGTCATCTGACACTCCTTGTGGGGCTTCTCCTGATGTGAGCCTTGAGAGATGATCTGCTCTGAGGTGAGTTCTGCCTTTCCTCACTACTACCTCAAAGTCATACTCCATGAGTAAGAGAAATCATCTTACTAATCTGCCCGTATTACATGGCTTGTTTACCAGGTACAGTAGAGCTTGGTGATCAGTAAAAAATTTGAACTTATTTGCAAGCAAATAATGTCTAAACTTTTTAACTGCATATACCATGCCTAGTCCTTCTCTCTCCGTAGTGGTATAATTTCGTTCAGCTGCATTCAACTGTCTACTAGCATAGGCAATTGGAAGATCCATATTACCTTCACCAGTAGGTTGTGCGAGTACACACCCAATAGCATAATTGGATGCATCCACATGAACATGGAATGGCTTATTCCAATCTGGTGTGGTTAAGATTGGTGCTGAATATAATCTTCGTTTAAGCTCATTGAAGGAATTCTCACATTCGTCAGTCCACTCAAAGTTAGTCAAAAGTCCATACAGAGGCTTTGCTATGATGGCGTACATGTGTATAAACCGGCGGTAGTAACCACAATGCCCCATGAAAGCCTGTACTTCCTTGACGTTCTTTGGCCTATGTAGTTTTGCGATGGCTCTAACTTTCTCTTCGTCAGTGGATATGCCGTTCTTAGACACTATGTGTCCTAGAATTTTGCCTTGCCTGACCATGAAAACACACTTTTCGGGGTTCAAGCAGACTTGATATTCTCTGCATTTATCAAAGATTTGTCTGAGTTCAGGTATATGGGTCTGTCTAATGTTGGAATGAGCGCACAGATCATCAACATAGACTTCCAAATTCTTCCTCAAGAACTCTTTAAACACGTGACACATCAATCTTTGAAAGGTAGCAGGTGCATTAGTAAGCCCGAATGGCATTACTCGAAAGGCAAATATGCCCCACTCCGTGGCAAAAGCCGTCTTATGTTGATCCTCTGGAGCAATGGCTACTTGATTGTAGCCCGAAAACCCATCTACGAAGCTGTACACTTCCTTGCCTGCTACCCTTTCTAATAGATGCTCAGTGATAGGAAGCGGATAACTATCTCTAATAGTGGCTGCATTAACCTTCTTCAAGTTAATGCATACTCGTAATTTTCCGTTCTTCTTGGGCACCACTACAATGGGGGATACCCATTCAATGTGCTCAATTTCATAGATAAATCCGGCTTCCACCAAGCGGTCTATCTCTTCTTTGATCTTAGCAGCATAGTTATCATTATATGTGTATGGCTTTTGCTTAGAGGGTTTAGCATCTGAGGTCATGGGAATTGTGTGTGAGCATATGTCTGGGTCAACACCCTTCAAATCCTTGTAGCTCCAAGCGAATACATCTCTGTATTCTCTTAGCAAGGCTATCAATTCGTGCTCTTCGTCTTCCGTCAGGTCATGTCCTATGTAAGTACATCTCTCCTCTCCCTCTTCTAGGGCTACCACTATTTTTTTGGTGGTTTCTTTGTTATCATAGGCCGCTCCTGATTGTGCCTCCCGTTTAGGCATTCTTATCATGACTCTCCTATCGTCTATCTCATATTTTTTAAAATTTTTTGGGACCTCAAACAAAGATTCCTCCTCTTCTTGTGTGACTTCTTTCTTCTTCCTTTTCTTTCCTTCTTCCTTAGGGGTTACATGTGTGGCTAGCCTTATGTCTTTTGTAAGCTCTCCGTGCCTCTAGGGTTGAAATTCTACTTCATAGAAGTATTCTTCATCTGATGCAAAAGGTGGGTCCATAATGATTGACTCTAGATCGGAGTCACTTGCATCCTCAAATGCATCGGGGCTAGGTTCGCACTCTTCTAACACCGCCTCTCCCATGATTGGCTCTATGGAAAAGATTGAAATGTCATAGCCATCTTCATCACAGTGAGGTGTCCATTGTTCTTCATTGATGGCTACATCCATTGTTGCTAGGATTTCTACCCAGCCATGGGGTTCAAATTCTTCGTCATGAAAAACTACAGGCGCATATGCTGGGTCTTGAATTGATCTTTGTGTTTCTTTTGCACCTATCTCTCTGGCTTCTTCTCTCTTCTCTTCTTCTGCTGCTACTTTGCACATCCATAAGTGGGTGTCTTCATGCATCCATGAGGATCTTGATCCTATGGAATGCACCGATTCTGCATCATCTTTGGCTCTATGGATGGGATTCCATTGGATAGGAGGGACATCCCTATGGGAGTAATCTTTCAGATTCACTTTGGTCGTAACACCTAAGTGTTGCAGGTACAAAGAATTGGTTCCCCAATCCTGTACCACTTGCAACTGTCGCATAAAGGGTCTTCCCAAAATCATCTCATAGGCATGATTTTTGCTAAAATCACATATAGCAAATGTATGCTCGAACTCGACACCACATGTGGTGAGAGTTATTCCTTCTAATAGCCCTAAGGGTCTCTCTATGTGACCATCGGCCATTTGCAATTTCATCCTCGTGGGCCTGAGTGCTGGCTTGCCCCAACGCTTCCATAGGGAAGTGGTAGCAATTGCAACTCCTGCGCCAGAGTCTAAAATGGCCTTGGTGGTGTATCCTTGATGGGTGATAGGAAGATATGTGTTTCCCTCTTCGCCCTCACTCATGTCTCCTATCTTGTCCAATGGTATTTCTGGCACTGTTCTCTGGGATACTACTTGGGAACGAGGTTTTGCTATCTCTGGTACTTGTTTGGCTACATGTTTTCATAGCTCTGGCCTAACTTTGAGTAGCTCTTCTAAGGTGAGGTTGCATTGTACTTTAGTGTTTTTCACTACCTCTGTGTTCCTAGGTATGACTGAGTCCTCATTTCGTACCATGACTGTGGGTGCTCGCATACAAGTAGACTTAGCTTCCCATGGGCCTGTGAAGTGGGGTAATTCTTGTAGAGAGTTAGACTCAAAGTCTAATCTTTCTTGAGATTGGGTGCTCTCCTGCTCCTCATAAATGGATGGGATGTCTTGTGGGAATTGGTCGTGTGCGTCATCCACAACTTCAATGGGAGGAGGGACTTCACTTTCTTTAGCCCATTTGTCTTCTTGAATCTCTCGTAGGAATTCAGGTGTAAACCGATTCATAGAAGATGATGTGTCTGGCTCCGTAGAGTTAGGCGCATAGGCTTCAGGCACATAGGCTTCAGGCATATAGGCTTCCCGAGCAGGAAGACTTGCCCTTTCACTTGCCTTGTCCTTGTGTTGAGAGGCGGGTTCCTTTTCTGATTGTGCAATCAGCTTCTCTATTCTTTCTAGCAGTCCATCAAAGTGTAACTGTTTCTTTGCTGAACTAGAGATATTAAATAGCCGACTGGCTTCAAACATGGTCTGAGCCAATTCCACCATCTTCGCGCAAATTTTGGTTTGTTCTAGCTCTAGTTCTGCTCTGGAGTAACATTTTTCATGATCGGTTACGGTTGGCCCTTCTTGAATTCTGGCCTGATATGCTTTAAGCATCATGTTTAGGTCCTCGGGAGTGGGATCTGCTAGGACTGATCCTACTCTTGGGGGTGGTGGGTTTAGGTGAGGCGGGTTCGAAGGTGGCGGTTCGGATGGAGTTGGGAATGGTGGTGGTGGGGTAGTGTGAGAGGGAGTTTGAGCTATGAGTTCAGTTATCCTGGCCTTTGTTTCTCTGAGGCCTTCCTCGAGTTCACTCATCTTTTTTGCCCATTGTCTTTTCATTCTTTCACGACTATCTCTCCAAGCTCTAGTCCTCTTCTTTGTCATGCTCTCCGTTTCACTAACATCTGGGCTCTTTTCCTGGCCTACGCTTTGGTTTTGTTGCAAGGCTTGGGCTCTAGTGATTACTTGTACTGGTGCAGTGGAATTCACACTTCCTGTAGAGTCTACTACTAACCCAATGACGTTAATGGGAGTGATTTTTGGCATATTATTAGGATGCTTAGGGCAGTCTCGTAAGAGATGCTCCTTTCCACACTCTTGGCAAAAGCCCTGGATCGTCACTGATTGGGGTTGTGTAGGTGGAGGCAAGGGACAATCACGAATGAGATGATCTCCCTGACATCTGTAGCATGGTCCTCTAGGGAATGGGGGTCTTACTTGCCTAGGTTGAGGTCTAGGGTTGGGGTTTGCATACATGACGTTTGTGTAATCTGACTCCCAACTAGGTTCATTTGGATCTTCACTATAGTAGGACTCACCGTGTTCTGGAGACTGCATGTAGTAATCCTGGGGACTATCAACATGTGTAGAATCGAAGCTATGGTCACTCGGGTCACTTTCAGAAAGCAATGGTGTTACAGGGACTATAGCTCTATTCAGGTTCTCCTCTGCAGCTGCATATTTTACTGGGATCACATTAGCTGGGGCAGGGGGTTGTTGTGCTAACACAGGCTGAGGCCTTTGTTGGTTTTGGTACTGTGGTTGGTAGGTTTGTTGAGGCCTAGCATACTGTTGTGGTGGATAATGATTCTGGTATCTTCCCTGCTGAGGGTATGGCTGAGGGTAGGTTTGCCTAACTGCTTGCTTGTTGTATGGGCAGTCTTGTGTTGTGTGATTTGTGTATCTCCATTCTATGGTGCAGTATTGGCTACTAGGATTTACTTGGGGTTGAGCCATAATGGGACATACATTCGCCATGTGGTCGCCACCACAAGTATAGCATCTTTTCACAGGGGCAAACCTTGGGATTTGTTTGCTAGAGACACCTAGTTTTTGAGCTACTTTTTCTGCAAGTTCCTCAATTGATGTGATTGCGTGGAAGAGAGGCTAGAGGCACTATCTGAATCTTTGTATATCTTGGAAAGCTCTAGTTCTTCCCCTAGGTTATCCTCAATGTCAATGCACATGTGTACACACTCTTCTATGGTCCTAGGGTCCTTCAAGTACACATAAGATCTCAATTTGGTACTTAGCAATCCATCCAAGAACAAAGCCACTTGCTTTGCTGGTGTGGGTAACTCAAGGACAGGGCATCTCTCTAGGTATTGCCTAAATCTTCTTCTAGCAAGTCTCACGGTCTCTTGAGGGGTTTGCTTGAAGCTGTGAATCAGCGAGGAAGTGTTATGTCTTATGCCACTTTTAGAGAATTCGATAATGAATGCCTCTAGAAGTTGGTCTATGCTCCTGAACTGCCTCTCATTCAATGGTTGGAACCACGTAAGGGCTGTGTTCCTAAGGGTTAGACCAAAGGCATTATATTGTGTGAATAGGTCCTCCACTTGTTCTGCTCTCAAGACTTGCCTAAACTTTGCCACATGATCGTATGGATCTCCAGTGCCATCGAAGTAGTTCTTCATGGACTTGACTAGCTGAGTCGGTCTCAAAGTCCTTGTGTGCTCTCTAGGTCGTGGTAGAGGGAACTCATCCGCATTTCTTTGATTCCTGTGAGCTCTATGTATCTCAGGTTCTACTCTATTTGTTTCCATCCTCGTTCTTTCTCTGCCCCCTGGGTTAGCAAAGCTTACTTCTGGCCTATCTCTACTTCTGTCTCTTTGAGTTCCATGAGCTTGGGATGTTCCCGCTCCAGGGTGACCATAGGACACATTTGATCTTGGTTGGGGGAAAATAATTTCACCTTTCCAAGTGTAAGCATGCTTATCATTTTCTGTCACCACAAAGATCCTCTCTGAAGCGTGATCTAAGTAGGTCACTCTGCCTGGGCTATCAGGATCCTTAAACTCATAGATCATGATTGTTCCTATATCAATTGGCCGATCAGATTTATACCTCCAAAAGGCTTCGTCAGTTTCTCGGTTCAGAAGCAGATCTATGCTCTTGTTGTCTTGGGGAATCCACTCTGGTGTGATAATCCTAGTGAGAACAGATTTGCCTCGGGGGGTCCTCGGTTCTTCACCCATGTTTCCTTGCTCTAGGTCACCTAAGTCCGTTCCTGGAATCTCATTCCCAAATTCATCAGTCCTATCTGGATGACTGGTGACTACATATATTGTCCCTTCCTTGTCTAAGTACGCTCCGTTTTCGAACTTGACAGTTGGGCGCTCTAGTCCAATAGATTGGTCAGGATTCTTAATCTGTACTACAGATCTTCCTAGGCCGTCCTCATAGATGCTAGCACCTAATCGGTTGGTCCTAAGGTATTCCAGCTACGTCTTGTAGGGGCCTTCTACCCTGTGCAAATATGGCACTCCTGAACTTCCCGTAGGTCGATCTATGCCTTGAGACATCTCTGATTCACTAGTCTCAGAGCTAGGGTAGTATGAGTGGTGGCTCAACTGCTGGGCCCAAGACCTAGCAATGTGGTTGACACTAGCCTCTGAAGACCTAAGGCTTTGTCTATCCCTTACTAGATGTCGTCCTAATCTAAGGTTCATAATCCTATTTAAGTAGCCCAATTCGTGCCCAAAGTACAACCTCGTTGCCAATCAATGGGTATCAGTCACTTGATTCTTTTTTAGTGTGTTATCGTGTTTATGATATTGTCTGATATCGCATCGTTAGGAATACTTGAGTTAATTTTCGCACTGTAAGTTGATCGTTCCACGTTAGATTCTTCCCTTCAGGGTTATCGCATCACGAAGAGATTATGTTTAGTCTTGAACTTGAGTGCGTAGGTAGTCTTCAACTTGATTGATGCCTATCGTTGCCCTAACTTACTCCTAGCACTAGTCGTTCTTAGCCTAAGCTAGGAATTGACAGAGGGAGTTGAGGATTTTCCAACCTTGAGTTTCTTTCCTTGCGTTGTTGCCCTGGTGTGCCCAGGACGCGTAGTCCCAAGCTTGCACTTACTCTTGCTTAGAATGCCCTCAAGTGCTCTTGCTGGACCAAAAGGTGAAAATTTCTGTCAATCGCGATCGACAGAAGTCGGCGACTGCGAGACAGTTCTGCACATTTCCGTACCTGCGCGACGTGCTGGAGGGGATGATGATGCTGAAACCTGTAAGAAACTCCAAAAGCATGCAGAAAATAGCACACAACAGTTCACTCTCTCGCTCTCTCTCACAAGTGAAATGAGGGAAATGAAAGGGGGAAGGAGATATAGTCAAAAAACTGAAATTTTTGCGATGATGGAGATGGAGGTGGAAGATGATGGGGATGATGATGGTGATGATGGTGGTGAGGTAAGGAAGAGAAAAACAAGAAGAGTAAAGAAATTACCTACGACTCCAACGTCTCAACTCTACGTCTTACCATCACACGCTCGTCCTCAAAGCTCGATCCCCGGCAACGGCGCCAAAATTTGGTGTAGCTCAGTGATGAGTAGCACCTCCTTTAATGTCAATCTGGGAAGACGTGAGGATGGTATGAAGACCTCGAGCAAGTGGAGGCACAAGTGCGTGAGTGAGAAGCACACAAACATGCACACACATACACACACGCGCACACACACGGCAAGACAAAGAGTGAGAAGCAATGGAGTTCTTAGATTACTTTCAAAAAGCTCTTACCAGTTCATTTCAATTACAATCTAACCTCAAAAATGAGCTCTCTAGCTCTATTTATAGTTTTTGACTAGGTTTTGGCCCTGTCCAGACCTAGTGTCCGGCCTAGTTAAAAATTAGGTTCCAGGGCCAATTTGAGGGCTTAAACGGAGTCTAAAAAATACGAAAATTGATATGTAGGTACTTCTAAGACTCCTCAAGCTCAAGGACTCCTTGGCTTGCACAAAATGGACCTACAAAAATATGAAATGGTATTTACAATGATTGTTAGTGATAAGAATCACTGTTATAAAGATGTTGATTTGGAAAAATTTGAAGGGCCTATCTGCCAGATTTGCGTCGACTGCTTTGTCTACTCAATCCTTCACCTCGCTCTGACTCTCTCCGCTGGCTTCCTTGTCTAGTCAGTCCTTGGGTGCCCATACTTCTCTCAACATAGGCCCTCGTAGCTTTCCAATCACACTAAACAAGTGCCTATGTACTTTGGAAATAATGTGAGAAATAATTGATTTAAAAAAGACTACTTCCAAGTTGAAGGATCAATGAAAACCTTCTATTTTTGTTCACACACATGTTGCTTGTTATGCTCATTGCTTCCAGTACAATAGGAATTAGAAAAATTCCTTTTGGAGATATCACATTAGTTTAATGAGCTAGTGCTTCCAAGTGGAATCACTTGAAATGATGCACTATACATAAAGCAATCAATTTAGCAATCAAATCATTACCCCTCCTTTTTTAGGACCTCTACAGAGTGACCAATAGGTACTTCAATGCACTTTTCTCAAAATGTTCTAAATGGATTATCTTCAAAATCTGTCAGCATGTAGAGGACTTGGAGCTGATTCCAAAAAGCTATAGAACATTGAAAATGGTGAAGAAATAACTTGGATATGAGTAGGACAAAATGACTATTTTGAGTAACTATGACCGAGAGACCATAGACAAAAGTATTGATCTATTGTATTATAAGACAATGTTGTACATGATCATTGGCATGATAATCAATGCCTAATGATAGTGAGTAGTGTAGGCTATGAAGTGTGCCTCACTCCCTTACAAATTGATCAACAAAAAAACGGAATAGTAGTGATCTCTACCGCATGTTTTTACATTCATCTTTTATAGATGTTCCATTCAAAATTTGAATTTGAATTCAAGTTTGTCTCCTCGCTAAAAAGTAATCCTCTAATCTAGGAGATATTCTCTCCAAATAAAGGCGTGATTTTTTTCCATCTAAAAAACTCCATGAGTTTAATGGTAGCTACAAATATTCTTCCAACTTAAATAGACTTTTACAAATGGTAAGAAGGTAAAACATCCATAGCAATGGTTCTCATGGATCTTCAAACATTTGCACATAAAGTCTTTATATCTAGCCAAGTGTGTAGGCTTGGTATTTGCACCAACAAAGATAGTAGTCGAAAAGAAGGAGATAAGTGACATCAAAAGTATGCTACAAATCAGCCATAAGAATGTCAAGCTTTGCATCACATGATCCAATCAAGAGTATGTCATGGACATAAAGAACAAGCACAATAAGATCAGCCCCATATTTGCATACATAGAGTCTTATTTAAATTGGACTACATGTGAAGCCAAGAGCAATCAAGTGCTTATGGATTTTATCATACTATGCACGTGGAGCTTGCTTGAGACCATACAAAGCTTTATGCAAGCGACAAACCATATGCTCTTTCCCTTTCATGGAAAATCTAGGAGGTTGCTTCACATAGACATCTTCTTGCAAATCACCATTCAAGAAAGCTATTTTTATGTACAATTGTACTTTCCAACCTCAATGTGTACACAATGCAACCACGGTATGAATGGTACCCATGCATGAAGTAGGTGCAAAAGTTTCCTCATAGTCAATGCCATATTGTTGCGCATATCCTTTGGCAACTAATCTAGCTTTGTAGCAATCAATGCTACCATCAGACTCTTAATCTTCTAAAGCCACTTTGTACCAATGGCAATTTTTCCTTTTGGAAATTCACATAACTTCCAAGTACCATTCCTATGTATGGAATCCATTTCTCATTGCATAGCACTCATCCATTGTGGATTGTCACATGCATCTTCAAAGTTAAGTGGCTCTTCATTACATGTTGTTGCAATAAGAGAATAACCTACAAAATTACTTGATGCATGGTGAGAGCTTGATCTTATTCTACCAAGTAAAGGTGCACTCAACTTGTTGTCCTGCAAAGTTTGTTTCAATGACTTTGGCATAGTTTTTACACTCTTGATAGACATGCGTTCTTTATGTAATACATCATCAACATGTGTAACATGTGTGGGCTGAATTTCATGCTCATTTTCAGTCATATTTTGATGCAAATATTCAGTCATATGTGGCTTGAAATTTCTAGCAATTCCAATAATTTTTGCTTCAAAACTTTTAGCCATGTTTGGTTGGAAATTCTCTTTATTTTCACCTCTACTTGGCTGCAATTTTCTAGCCCTTTGAGCCTCATTTGGCTCCTCTACATGGCCATAGTCAAGCACACCTGTCACTAATGGCAAGTACCAATGTGAGGAGCTTTACCTCATAAATGTCAATCCGTGGAGACGTGAGGACCGGTATGAAGACCAAGAGCAAGTGAAGTGCACGTGTGTGAATGAAAGCACACAAGCATGCACACACATACACACACGCGCACAAGGTAAGAGCAAAGAGTGGAACAATGGAAGGACTTCGATTACAAAAGAACTCTATTACAGAAGCTCAAATCTACAACAAGCTAACCCCAAAAATGAGCTCTCCAACCCTTTTTATAGTTTTTTGAGTAGTTTTGGCCTTGTCCAGACCTAGTGTCCGACCTAGCTAAAAATTAGGTTCCAAGGCTTATTTGGGGACTCAAACGAAATCTAAAAATTATGAAAATTGGTAGGATGCTACTTATAATACCCCTCAATCTCAAGAACTCCTTGGCTTGAACAAAATGAAGTTGTAAAAATGGAAAATGGTTTTTACAATGATTTTTAGTGACAAAAGTCACTATATTTATAGGGATTTCTTATGAAAATTTGAAATGTGCCTCTTGGAGCTCCCTACTTGCTCCTTCTTCTTGTGTGTCCACTTCATTGATGTGCTTGCATGCTTTGTCCTTGTAGCTTCAACACTCCTTCCCCTCTTGAGTCTGTCATCCCTGACAGACCCTTGTTATAATGGTTGTTCCATGTAGTACGTTGAGAGGTAGTGTCCTTCATGTATCAACAGGAGCGATCCATCTTCCCAATGTAGCCTGGTCAGTTGTCGGGTTCTTCATTTTTCATTAAGAACCCTTGCAGGTTGTAGCCCCTTTGTATGTACTTCTTCCTTGTACTCCAACTTGATGGTGCATTTGTGAGCCTTTGAAAATTGTTAGCTGCTCCAAAGAGGTGGTTACTGTTGATTATGAGCAACTCTCGGTGGTGGATTTCTTCCTTGCTCTTATCGTTGTCACCTTGATGTCCTCTGGTTCTTCCAACGATGGCTTTCATAGTTTTCATGCCAAGTATTTGTAACCCATAATGGATGATGGGTAAGTGCATTAGTGCATGGGTTGAAAACATTATGTGCCTTGTGCATGGCCTTGTAGTGTGGCCCTATGTATGCGTACTTGGAAAATGCATGGGAAGAAGTATGGTGCCAGAAGTTGGAACTTGAGTTAAGTGCTCAAGGGTATGCCGACAAAGAGGTTTCCTAATCGATCATGGTCATGTTGTTGTTGAAGCATACAATTCTTACCATGGTGAAAGTTCCAACGATCTTCACTCTTCGTGTTGTTGATGGATGTCCGTGTTGATGGTTTGCATCAGAGATTCTTCAAGCGCACATCCCGATCCGGTCGTTTTTTTTTTTTTTTTTTAAAGGAATGGAATAAAACAAGAAGAAAGGTGTTAGCATCAATAAAATATTTTACATTTGTCAGATGTGTTACATGTGCCTGGGATCCTCATTTGTGTCTATGCACGGCCATGTAATGTGGCCCTATATTAATGCATACTTTGGAAATGCATGACCTGAATGGTGGAAAAGACAAGGTTATGCCAAAGGCACATGGTTGTTGCATGTCGAGGCTTTCAATGTTGTTGGTGGATGTTGATGCAGTCTTTGTTAGAGGTAGCCAGTGGACCTTAAAATGATGTAATCCTTCTTATAGGGATCCATTTCAGGATAGTATTTGGCCCTATAGACATAAGCTCTGTCCTCTTTATCTTTGGGTGGTTTCTGAATTTTGGTATCCAGCGTGGTTTGCTCTTTGGTTTTGTGGAAGTTATTGGTACTTTTGGCTTCCAAACCCATACCCTTTTTGCACATCTTCCTACTCGTTTGGAAGTGGTGATTTGATCTTCTTTTGGTCTCTATGCTTGGTTCTGACCCTTGCCTCTCCTTGGCTTCTTTGTTGAGATTTTGCTTGTGAGGGAGATCAGTGGTGTTTGAGCATGTAAGAGTGCCTTGGGTACCCACATGTGTAATTGTTCTTGTTGAGCTGCAACTAATTTCTTAGGCACCCAAATTTGTACATGATTATCTTCAGCCTTCATCGATTGCTTCGGTACCCAGATTTGTCAGAGACCTTGTGATTGAGTTTGTCTGTGTTTCTTGGTTCGTCTTTTAGTGTGGTGGGCTTGCCGCAATGGTAATGGTTGGGGCAACACTGGTGGTTGCTCTCCTTTTTGTACCCAAATCTGCTTCGTGCCATGAGCTACTTTCTTCTTGAATTCTCGTTGTCTATTTGATAGAGCGGTTGTCATGTACGGTTTCACTTGCCTTGTTGGTTGAGTGGTTGTGACGGCATTAGTCTTAATACAAGAGGAGTCAGCTTGCCTTTGAGTGTGTTCCTCCATGATTGAGTGCTTCGGGAACATAGAGCCTTTGACACACAGAACATCTTTTTTGCTAAGACTAGTCCTAGAAGAAGAGCTAAGAGAATGAGTGACCTCTAGATTTGTGAGCATGCAATTGTCTAATTCTAATGTAATACATTGTTCATGCACCCAAACTTGAAGAAGTCGGCTTCTGAGATTTAAGTTGACTGCATGGTCAAAAATCCAATCTTGACCCAAGACAAGTGGCTCGGTAAGGTCCTCATCGTGACACACTAGCATTTTGACTTTCATTGGAACATCTTGAAGGTAGATGGGAAATTCCACCTCACCCAAACAAGGGATTTCCATGCCTCCCAATCCTATGAGATAGGCTTCTATGGACTTGATGTCCAATTGCAGGTCTTGGTAGTACGAAAGTCTAACTGCACTAGTTGCTGCACCTGAGTCAATTAATGTTCTCATAGTCCTTACATTCTTCCCTTGTCCTACCGTTATGGTTACAAATGGATGTCGATCAATTATTTGAGAAGCAATTGTACTTGATGTTTGACACATGGCCATGTGATATCTTGGGGCCTCAAGATTGATATCTAGACCTAGGCGTCTTAACTTATCTCTCCTAATGCGTTCTCTAGCCTCTGCCTGTGCTTCTTCTCTAACCCTTAACTCTTCTTTTCGCTTCTTAGCAGTGTTGAGTCTCTTTAGCATATCCTCTATAAGAGGTTCTTGATATAGCTTGACTCGACAACCACTAATATAGCTCGGCAAGACATCGCCTTCTAGTGTGGCTAATTGAACAGCACCGCTAGTGGAAATTCTATTAATGATCATGGGTCTGTATCCTCTTTTTTCCAATTTACGGGCATGTTGCTTTAGTGTATAAACCAACACTAGGTCTCCCTCTTTCAAGCCTTTATCTTTGATATGTGCATTTAAGTATGCCTTTTGTCTTTTCTTTGCAGCATAGATGCCTGCAGTCGCTCGTAGCTTTGTCTCACCTAATCGTTCTAAATCAAAGATCCTCGAGGATAACTCGTGTCCATTCCATTCATGCTCTTGTGCTACTTTTAAAGTTGGGATTAGGAAGTCCAAAGGTAGCACAGCATTCTGTCCGAGACCATCTAAAATGGGGTGGCATTGAGTACCGTTTTGTAGGCAACTCAGTAAGCCCAAACAGCATGATGAAGTTGTTTGTCCCAATCAGAGCGTTTGTTATTTATTAGTTTTGTCAGTACATTATGTAGGATCTTGTTTGTGCTCTCGGCTTGTCCGTTAGCCTGTGGATGATAGGGGGCAGACTTCTTATGTATCACCAAGAATTCGTGAAGAATATTTTCAATGACTTCATTCAAGAAGTGTGTGCCTCTATCACTCACTAACTCTATTGGTAGCCCATATCTAGTGAACACGTTCTCAAATAAAAACTTAGTTGTAGTTTGAGCATCGTTCTTTGTTGTGGCTTTGACTTCTACCCACTTTGTGAGATAATCCGTGGCTACAATAATGTACTCGGCATGGGAGTTTCTAGCTGGGGGGTTAATAGGACCTACAAAGTCTATGCCCCACTTCGAGAATGCACGTCCTCCCATCATTGGCCTCAAAGGCATCTCATCTTTTCTAATTGGGTATTGGGCACATTGGCATGTGTCACATTTCTTCACATAGGTATGTGCATCCATATGAAGAGTGGGCCACCAAAGTCTTGAGAATAGAATAGTCTTAATTACTCGTTCAAGACCAAAATGTCCACCTGCAACACTGATATGGGCAGTTTCTAAGACTTTCAAGTAGTCTCATTCGTGAATGCACAATCTTAAGTAACCATCTTTGCCTCTTTGGTATAGGTTATCTCCTATTAAGGTATATTCTAGAGCCTCTTGTTCCATGCTTTGTTTTCTTGCTAGACTTGCCTCGCTGGGTAGTGTTCCTGATCTCATAAATTCCACCAATGGAGCACTCCAATCTGGAATTAATGACACATGATAAAGGGTGGCATGCTCCATTGGGGATGTTTCCTGGCACCCTGGACAATTCTTAATCCACTCATGTATTTCTTTATCCATACTAGGCCAATACACTCCTAAATGTTTTAGATTCTGCAATGTTCGTTGTTTAGAATAGTGATTTCCTAGAAATCCCTCATGGGCTTGTTGCAACCAACTACTATGTTCCTCATCCTCCACACAACAAGCTAGAACACCTTCGGTATCTTGTTTGTACATGCGTCCTGCCAATATTTGATATTTTTGTGATCTTATAATTTCATCCCTGTTCGTCTTCACCTTCTTATTTGCAGGTCCAAAGGTTAGGACTGGTACCAACTTATTTGCCCATTTAGGAACAACTTCTAGATTGAACAGATAAGCGTCGGGCAATTCATTAGACACTCCTTGTGGTGACTCGCCTGAAGTGATGCGAGAAAGGTGATCCGCTCTGAGGTGGGTCTTACCTTTCCTAACAACCACTTCAAAGTCATATTCCATTAGTAAGAGGAACCATTTTACTAAGCGTCCGGTATTGCAAGGTTTATTGACCAAGTATAATAAGGCTTGATGATCAGTGAAGAACTTAAACTTGTTGGCCA
Organism: Ceratopteris richardii; assembly: GCA_020310875.1. Classification (NCBI taxonomy): domain Eukaryota; kingdom Viridiplantae; phylum Streptophyta; class Polypodiopsida; order Polypodiales; family Pteridaceae; genus Ceratopteris; species Ceratopteris richardii. Next base: position 17,518,112 of record CM035425.1, on the reverse strand, counting down.
ATAAATAGTGTCTAAACTTCTTTACTGCATATACCATGCCTAAGCCTTCTCTTTTGGTTGTGGTGCAGTTTTGTTTAGCAGCATTCAATTGCCTACTAGCATAGGTTATAGGCAAATCTAAATTTCCTTCTCCTGTGGGTTGTGACAACACACATCCTATTGCATAATTGGATGCATCCACATGTACATGGAATGGCTTATTCCAATTAGGAGTGGTCAGTATTGGTGATGTGCACAAGCGTCTCTTCAGCTCATTGAAGGACTTCTCACATTCGTTGTTCCACTCAAATTTTGTCAACAAGGCATAAAGAGGCTTAGCTATAATTGCATACATGTGAATAAACCTACGCTAATATCCACAATGGCCCATAAAGGCTTGTACCTCTTTAACATTTCTTGGCCTCGGCAACTCCGCTATGGCTTTTACTTTATCCTCATCTGTTGATATTCCGTTCTTAGACCCAATATGACCTAAGATTTTACCTTGTCGTACCATGAACACACACTTTTTAGGGTTCAGACACACTCAATATTCTCTACACTTGTTGAAGATCTGTCTGAGCTCAGGAATGTGGCATTTTCTTTGTTGGGAATGAGCACATAAATCACCCACATATACTTCTAAGCTCTTTTGCAAGAACTCTTTGAAGACATGACACATGAGCCTTTGGAATGTTGCAGGTGCATTGGTGAGCCCAAATGGCATAACACGAAATGCAAAGACTCCCCACTCTGTGGCAAAGGCCATTTTATGTTGATCTTCTATGGCAATGGCTAATTGGTTGTAACCCGAAAATCCATCAAAGAAGCTATAAACTTCCTTGCCTGCAACACGCTCCAATAAATGATCAGTGATTGGAAGCGGATAACTATCTCTTACTGTGGCAGCATTAACTTTCTTAAGGTTAATACATACATGCAACTTTCCATTCTTCTTGGGTACCACTACAATGGGGGACACCCATTCTGTATGCTCAATCTCATAGATAAATCCAGCTTCAATCAATCTATCAATTTCTTCTTTTATTTTGGTTGCATAAGTGTCATTATATGTTTAGGGCTTTTGTTTGGTGGGCTTGGCATCAGCAGTCATGGGGATCGTATGAGAGAAAATTTTTGGATCTACTCCCTTTTCAAGTCTCTATAGTACCACGCAAACACGTCCCTATATTCCCTTAACAAAGCTACCAACTCTGCTTCCTCTTCTTTACTTAGGTCATCTCCTATGTATGTACATCTCTCTTTGTTTTCTTCAATGGTGACTACGACTTTTTTGGTCTTTTCTTTGTTATCATACGCTTCTCCTGTGATGGCCTCTCTCTTAGGCATTCGTACCAAAATTTTTCGGTCCTCAACTTCGTATTTCTTGAAATTATCTGGTACTTCGAACAATGATTCCTTCTCTTCTTGTTTCACTCCTTGTCTTTTCTTTTTCTTTTGACCTCCTTCACTTCCATCCTTTGAATTGACGGTTTTCATGCTTGTGAGAGGTTCTTCTTCCTTTTGGGTCAATACTCCTATGTCTTCTAGATAGTGCTCCTTTGAAATAAAGCAACTATCCATCACAATGGACTCTAGATCGTCATCGTTCTCTTCTTTTTCTATGAAGTCACTAGGGTCACATTCTTCTAGCAAGGGTTGACACATGAACACTGAGATATCATAACCCTCCTCATCACAATGAGGTGTCCATTGTTCTTCATTCACTGCAATGTCCATGGTAGCTAAGATTTCTGCCCAACCATGTGGCTCAAATTCCTCATCTGGAAAGATCATCGGTGTATAGGCTAGGTCTCTAATTGGTCTATCTCCTTGAGAAGTTCCTTTTTCTCTCGCTTTTAGGCATCTCTCCTCTTCCTTTGCGACCTTGCACATCCACAAATGAGTATTTTCATGCATCCAAGATGTCTCAGATGAACTTTTAGAATGCACAGAGATCAAATCTTCTTGCTCCTTGTGGATAGAATTCCACTGTAGGGGTGGTACATCTCTGAAGGTGTAATCCTTCAAATTGACCTTGGTTGTGACCCTTAAGCATTGCAAGTATAAGGAGTTGGTTCCCCAATCCTGTAAAACTTGTAGTTGTCATAGGAAGGGCCTTCCTAGGATCATTTCATAGGTAGTAGTTTTACCAAAGTCACATATAGCAAAGGTGTGCTCAAACTCTACACCACATGTGGTTAGAGTTATCCCTTCTAGCAATCTTAGAGGTCTTTCAACATGGCCCTCTGTTGGAAGATGCATTTTTGGAAACCTTTTTTGAAGGAAAATTATTGTAAAATGATAGAAATTTGTAGAAATATTTATGCAATTGTTGTAAAAATAAGGAAGAGTCTTCCTTTTGTAGGATAGAATCTTATGTATTTTTTCTAGAATTTTTGGAAACTCTTAAATAGCATATTTTTAGAATAATAGAGGAAAGGACCAAAATCCAAGTGTGAAAGAGGACACTTGAAAATGTATATAATTCAATTTTCTCTATTTTGGAGAGGTTGGTTAGTCATTTGTACATGCTATCAATAGAGAAGAGAGAGTTTCTGCTGAAATCGTGTTTTCTCCTGTTGTGTGTATTTCCTTTGATGTGAGAACTTGTTTCTTGATTAATCATGGAGATTTGTGAGTTTCATTTGTGTAATGCTGAGTAAGATGTATGAAGAGAGATGATTACTGATGTATTGAGTGAAGAAGGATTGAAGAATGTTGCAGAAATGTGAAAATCGTCTACTGGTACAGAATCGCGATTGTCTCGTTTCTGTGATACAGGTGATATTTTCCAATTCTGATTTCTAACAAGGACAAAGAATACTCAAAATTGCACAAGATAAGATCTACAAGAAAAAAAAACACGATTTTCTACACAAAATCGCGATTTTCTGTAAAAGAAAATTTTTGGAATTTCTAGTACACTTGGGTACTTGGAGATAAGAAAGTGTAGTGGAGATCATTAAGATTGAGTAAGAAAAGTTGAACAAGTGAAAGAGTGTGAAAAGTTGGAAATCACACAAAATCGCGATTTTCTTAAACACTATAAAAACCTGGAATTGAAGGAAAATTTCATTTTGAGTGAGAGTGAGAGAGAGAGAGAGTGAAAAAACTCGCGATTTTCTGCAAACCAAGCATTTGAGAGCTTTTTGGACCTAGCAAGCAAGGTAAAGGGTGTCACTATCAATTTTTTCTATTGTCTTAAAAGTTTCAACAGTTGAAAGTGAAAAAAATTAGGAATATTAGGAAATCACGGAATCGCGATTCTGAGTTTTTGAGTTTTCAATGAGTAAAATCAAAATTTTTGAAGGTTTCTTTCATTGCATGTTAGAGAAATGACTTGGCGATTCTATAGGTGAAATTTAAAATTAAAAAAATCACTATCAGAAAAATTCTAAAAAAATTGATCAAAATCGCGATGCTGTAATCAAATTCAAAATCGCGATTTTCTGATATAAGAACAACATCGCGATTCCCAGAACGGGATTTTCATAAGAAAATCGTGTTATTAACAATCTGTGAGCAATCACGATTGTATGGGAACAGAATCGTGAGAAACACGATTTTGATCACAAAATCGTGAAAAACACGATTTTCACTCAAAATCGTGAGAAACATGTTTTTCACTCAAAATCGTGAAAAAAACGATTTTGATCACAAAATCGTGAGAACACGATTTTCACTCAAAATCGTGGAAAACACGATTTTTATCACAAAATCGTGAGAAACACGATTTTCACTCAAAATCGTGAAAAACACGATTTTCACACAAAATCGTGAAAAACACGATTTTCACACAAAATCGTGAAAAACACGATTTTCACACAAAATCGTGAAAAACACGATTTTCACTCAAAATTGTGAGAAACACGATTTTCACTCAAAATCGTGTAAAACACGATTTCACTCAAAATCGTGAAAACACGATTTTCACTCAAAACTGTGAAAAACACGATTTTCACTCAAAATCGTGAGAAACACGATTTTCACTCAAAATTGTGAAAAACACGATTTTTATCACAAAATCGTGAGAAACACGATTTTCACTCAAAATCGTGAAAAACACGATTTTCACTCAAAATCATGAAAAACACGATTTTCACACAAAATCGTGAAAAACACGATTTTCACTCAAAATCGTGAAAAACACGATTTTCACTCAAAATCGTGAAAAACACGATTTTCACTCAAAATCGTGAAAAACACGGTTTTCACACAAAATCGTGAAAAACACGGTTTTCACTCAAAATCGTGAAAAACACGATTTTCACACAAAATCGTGAAAAACACGATTTTAACACAAAATCGTGAAAAACACGATTTTCACACAAAATCGTGAAAAACACGATTTTGATCACAAAATCGTGAAGAATACGATTTTCACACAAAATCGTGAAAAAACACGATTTTGATCACAAAATCGTGAAAAACACGATTTTCACACAAAATCGTGAAAAACACGATTTTCACACAAAATCGTGAGAAACACGATTTTCACTCAAAATCGTGAAAAACACGATTTTCATCACAAAATCGTGAAAAACACGATTTTCACTCAAAATCGTGAAAAACATGATTTTCACTCAAAATCGTGAAAAACACGATTCTCACACAAAATCGTGAAAAACACGATTTTCACTCAAAATCGTGAAAAACACGATTTTCACACAAAATCGTGAAAAACATAGAGATAATCAGAAAACACGATTCAGATCATAAAAATCGTGGAAAATCAATACTTTAGGCAGAAAATTGTGGGAAAACACGATTTTTATCACAAAATCGTGAAAAATACAAAAATAGTCAGAAAATCGTGAAAAATACAAAAATAATCAGAAAATCGTGAAAAATACAAAAATAGTCAGAAAATTGTGAAAAAATTAATACCTTAGTTAGGAAATTGTGACAAACACTCTTTTGAGTTTGAGATTGTGAAAATTAATTGAATGATACTTAGATCTATAAACAAACTTTCTGAACAAGAGCTAATAAGGAAGGAGACAGAGACAGTAAAAGGCAAAGGGCAAGAAAGAAGTTTAGGGCAAGAAAACAACATGGAAAACATAAATGAAACAAATGAGCCTATGGAAACTGGGGATTTTAGAAACATTCTCAAGTACATGTATACAAATAAGTTTGGAACCTATGTATATCAGGATGGAATGCATAAATTTCTCATTAGATTGAGAAATTTAGAAGTTCCCCTGAATATAACCCCTGTAGCTCAATTCAAAGATGGGAGATATGAAGATAGGCAAGGATGTGTGTACATATTCTCTCAAGACCCAGAAAATTCAAATGATCTAGGGCAATGTACTGACAAAGGACCTTGGGAACATAACATGGAGCAGACAAATTTACCTAGGCCAAATGAAAACTATATCGGTAATGAACAACAACATGGGAGGAGGACACAGATTTCCCCAAATCCCTTTGACAAGGAACTAGAAGGATATAATGACTTCCCATTCAGAAGAAGATCCCATTGGCAGCCTCAGGGTAGAATGCTTAGACCATACCAAGTTGCCAAATGTATGAAGAACCAATATGAGGGTTATTCAGATCCTCATGCTCATGCTGCAGAATTTAGGCAATTGATTAGAGCTGAAGAGGTAGAAGATTACAAAGTACAATTTGAGGCATTTGGTCTAACCCTAACAGGACCAGCCTTATCTTGGTTCATTCCTTTGAGAAAGGAAATGTACCAGGATATTGAATCTTTCTTAGAAGCCTTCATTGGGGAATTCTCTAAGACCGGGATAAAACATAGTACAGCCACATTGATACATAGTTTCAAGCAACAAAAGGATGAAAATGTTAGAGAAGCAGCCAGAAGATTTAAACAATACATTGATAGATGCCTAAGAGAGGAAGTACCTTCCATGGCAAAACAAGTATCCTTATTCATTGAGGGTTTGAGAAGTGCCCAACTAAGAACCCTAGTGTATTATAGAAGATGTCCTGATTTAGCAGCCTGTGTAAAGGAAGCAATAGATTTGGAGGACAACAGAGGTCAAGATCTGTTAGCATTTGATCAACCTAGATCATATGAAGACAAAATTCCTCCAGCAGAAGAGTTGGCTCATGCTATTGCTAAAGCCCTAGAGGTAAGCACTAAAACTAATCTGATAAACTCTAGGATAAACACAAATAAAAAATGTTACATTTGTGGAGAAAATCATCTGGCACAACAATGCCCATATCAGAAGCCACCACACTTACAAGATAGGAAGACACTTGAGTACTATACATTAGAGAGAAAATGGACAAACCATACCAGGGAGGAATGCTGCTATAACAAACAACCCATCAAGGAAAGAGATTATATGGCTCAAAGGGAATCAGGCTATACTGAACAACCAAGACCTGTGCTTGGACAACAACCTCCTATACCAACTAATGTGGTACCAATCAAGTATACACCAATAGAGGAGGGGAATTCAAGACTAAGATCACCATATAAGGAAGAATATCAATGGAGTGAGGGATATCAAGAAGATTGGGAAGAATATGAAATAAGAGAACCTGAGTTAAAAGCCCTAGACTTGGGAAATGGGAAAATTGAAATGGACACAGCAACATTCATGTACATTACCAACAATTACATGTCCAACCAAAAACCTCAATTCAAAGGGGGACCAAAGATAACTTGTTATAGGTGTGGGGGAGAGCATTTCATTAGAGACTGTCCGCAACCTCCTACATTGAGAATAGAGGGAGCCTACTGTAAGGATTGTGGCAGAGAACACGTGATAAAAGATTGCCCAAAGAATCCCCAAAAACAACAGAACACACCTAATAACATACCTTTAAAAACAGTTAACATTATGGAACAGGAAGAATTGAGTGAAAATGACCAAGTTGGAATAAATATTATAACAAGGGCTCAAGCTAAGCAACAAGGAACAATTAAGGAACAAAATGAAGGTTCAGCCTCAAAGGTGAAGAGAAATAGACAAAAAGGGAAATGGGAAAAGAAGAGAAGGATGGGCAAAAATTTGGAAGAAGACAATCAGGATCAGTCAAAAAGTACTCCTCCTCAAAAGACACAAAATCAGTCTGAAATAGGAAGTTCCCAGAGTCTAGACACCCTAATCAAAGCATATAAGGGAAGGATTCAAGAAGGACCAAGTCCTACAGATCATGCAGTGGCCTATCCCATGCCAGAGTTAGAGCATGAAAGGATGCAAAAATGCAAACAAATCATTCAGGAAGTACAACTCAGAATGGGGGAAGGAAGTAGCTCGCAGAGAACAGTTGAACAACTTGAGAAAACGAAAACAAGGGAAAATGCTAACAAAAAAGAAAATCCACAAATAACATTCCAGATGATTATAGATGAACAATGTAGCATTACATGTCACACAACATGGGAAGAACTGTTGAAACAAAATCCTCACTTACAAAACAAAATGAACAAAGGGGAAACAATACCTGGAAACCTTCATTCACCATTACAAGAATTAGAGGAATTATGGTATATTCCTATTGATAAAATAGGAGGGTATTGTGAAGGGGAAGAAGGAAATTCAACCCTAAAAATACAATATGGAAAAAACTGTGCTAAAGCCATTTTGGATAGTGGATCAGGAGTGGCCATAATGACTAAACAAACTTGGGAGAAATGGGGAAGCAATGAATTACTACCCACTAAGATGAGATTGCAACTTGCAGATGGGCATATAGAAAAACCCCTAGGTATTTGGGAAAAAGTAATTGTGAACATATGTGGAACAGAAATAGAACATACTTTTGCCATAGTAGAATTTCCACAATCCACTTCATATGAAATCATCCATAGGAAGGCCTTTCATGAGACAAATGCAAATTGTGCAGGATTGGGGTAATGATTGTTTATATCTCCAAAGCAAAGGAAGAATAACAAGAGTGAACTTTAGAAATGGGCACTACTGTGATATATCTCCTCAAGAATGGTACAAAATACATCAAAATCAAGAAGAAAGTGAGGAATCAGAGTTGGAGGATCAGGAAGAGAGTGAATCAGCAATATGGAAGTGTAACATAATAAGAAACCTCACCAATAAGAAAAGGAGACTGAAAAGAGAAGATTGTGTGGAAGGAAGAAAAGTGCAAGATGAAAGTTATGTGCCACAACAATTTAAGGATGAAGAGTTTGAGCCCTACGGCTGGAACCAAATTTTGGCTACCATGGACATAGCCAGTGAGGAGTATGTAGGAGTGGAATTTCAAAATGAAGAAGGGTTTGATATTTTTCACATTAGTATAAACATGATAAGTGTATCAAAAACAGAGGAGGATCAAGATTCAGAAATGGTATTAAAAAAAGGGAAAACAAAATATTTGGAGATAGTAAAAGCTGAAGATGCAATCAAAGATAAAATCTCAGGCAAATACAAGGAACATAAACACATAGAAATGGAAAAGGAACAAGAAAGTGAGAAGAAAGAGAAGGAAATAAACAAGGATCAATACTTTGATGTACCAGCAAATTTTAAAACCTATGAAGTGGAAGACAGACTACTTCTAAAAATGAAACCAAAGAGAGAAAAAAAGAAAGGAGAAGCTTATGATAATGAAGAACAAACTAAAAAGATCATGATTACTCAGGAAGAAGGAGAGGAAAGACATATTGTAATAGCTGATGATATGACCATAGAGGAAGAAGAAGCACTAAAGAACCTCGCAAAGAATTATAGGGATGTATTTGCTTACAGTTATAAAGATTTAAAAGGAATTGATCCAAAAATCTGCGAGCACAAAATTCCTATGACTCCAGATGCAAAACCTAGTAAACAGAGACATTATACATTCAATGATAAATACTCTGCCAAGATAAAGGAAGAGATTGACAAGTTGTTGGCTGCTAACTTCATTTATGAAATTGAGTATACTGAATGGATATCACCTATAGTTGTGGTACCAAAAAAGAATGGAAAACTTAGGGTATGCATTAACTTGAAAAAAGTGAATGCAGCAACTATAAGGGATAATTATCCATTGCCAATAACAGATCATCTTCTTGAGAGAGTTGCAGGAAAGGAAGTTTATAGCTTTCTAGATGGTTTCTCAGGATACAATCAAGTACCTATAGCCTTGGAGGACCAACATAAGACTTCCTTTTCTACAGAATGGGGGATTTATGCTTTTAGGGTTATGCCCTTTGGATTGACCAATGCCCCAGCAACTTTTCAAAGATTGATGTGTCATATCTTCAAAGAATTCCTGAGAAATGTGATGGAAATCTATGTAGATGATCTGTGCACTTTCTCTTTAAAAAGACAGGATCATTTACAAGATTTAGAAAGAATATTCAGGAAATGCAGGACATACAGAGTATGCTTAAATCCTGAAAAGTGTGTATTCTTTGTAAGACAAGGAAGAATGTTGGGTCACATAGTTTCAAAAAATGGAATTGCTACTGATGAGAAGAAGATAAAAGCTATAATAGAGCTTCCAAGACCTACAAATGTGAAGGAACTCCAAACTTTTATGGGACATTGTGGGTACTATAGGAAATTTGTTCACAAATTTGCAGATATAGCTAAACCCTTATATGCTCTCATCACAAAGTTTGAGTGGAATAAAGAATGTGACCAAGCCTTTGAAACTTTGAAAACTTGTTTGGTGACAGCCCCAATTCTAAAAACACCTCAGTGGGATAAAATATTTCATGTGCATGTAGATGCTTCAAATTATGCTTTGGGATGTGTGTTGGCACAACCTATAGAAGGAAGTAAATTAGATTTCCCAGTAGCATATGCTAGTAGACAATTGAACATTGCAGAAAAGAACTATACAACCACTGAGAGAGAAGGGTTGGGAATGATATTTGCTGTTAAAAAATACAGACATTACCTATTGGCTAACAGGTTTAAATTCTTTGTGGATCACCAAGCTCTACTTTATTTAGTAAATAAACCATGTCATACAGGAAGAATAGTTAGATGGTTTCTTTTACTAATGGAATTTGAATTTGATGTGGTGGTTAGACAAGGCAAAACACACTTAAGAGCAGATCATTTGTCTAGAATTCAGTCCAAAGAACCTAGTTCACCCTTAGACGATGACCTGCCAGATACATACCTATTCAAAGTAGAAAGTGTGCATGAATGGTCCATATCATTAATTCCTTGGTTAACCATGGGACCTTGTAAGTCATTAGCAAATAACACACATTTGGTGTTACAAAGCAGGAATTTTATGTTGCTAGCTGGGCATTTGTATCACCTCAATCAGTCAGGTATACTGGAATACTGTACCCCAGAAGAGGAGCAACATGAATATGTAAGAAGAGCTCATTGCTGGAACCCATGTACTCATGCTTCCAAAATAGTCACTTTAAGCAATCTGAGTAGGATGGGAGTACACTGGCCAAATAAAATTCAAGATGTGGAAAGATATATTGCTAAATGTCAAGAATGTCAAGATTTGCAGAATTCAGATTTAATAACTCTATATTGGTTTAAAAAAAACCCTGAATGGAGTGAGAACATTGTTGAAGAATTAAAGAAAAAGGAGAAAGGGAAGCAACTTATAGCTGGTACAGATTCAAGAAATTTACAAGAAATCTCTGAAGAATATCAACTCATAGGAGAACAATTATACAAAAAAGGAATGGATGGTTATTTAAGAATATGTGTTCCTGAAGAGAAGTATTTGGAGATGTTGGAAATGGCACACAGTGGAGTGGCAGGAGGACACTTTTCTAGTGATAGAACAGCCAAACTCATTTTGTATTCTGGCTTTTGGTGGCCAACTCTATTTCTTGATGCAAGAACTTATGTAAAAAGATGTGACATCTGTCAAAGAGTGAGTCAACCAAATAAAAGAGATAACATGCCATTAATCCCATTAATTTCAGCCAGAGCTTTTAGCAAATGGGGATTGGACTTTATTGGACCTATACATCCTCCAGCTAGACAATCTCATGCAGAATACATATTAGTGGCTACTGATTATTTGACAAAATGGGCTGAGGCCAAAGCCACTAAAAGAAATGATGCTCATACAACTGCTAAATTTTTGTATGAAAATATTGTTACTAGATTTGGACTTCCAATTGAATTAGTAAGTGATAGGGGAACTCATTTTTTGAACCAGATCATAGAAAACATGACTAAATATTTCATGATTCGTCATAGTAAGTCAGCCCCATATCACCCACAAGCTAATGGATTAGCAGAAAGTACTAATAAAGTACTTTGCACTGTATTGTCCAAATTAGTCAACACAAACAGAAATGATTGGGATTCTCAACTTAATCATGTTCTCTGGGCTTATAGAGTGGCATACAAAACTGCTTTAGGGACTACTCCATTTAATTTGGTATATGGACAAAATGCAGTTTTACCCATGGAATTTCTTATTCCAACATTAAAAGTGGGTAGTCAATACAATTGGACAGGACATGAACTATCTGAAAGGGTCATAGATTTAGAAAAACTAGGAGCTTCTCGACTTCAAGCAGTAATGAGTATATATACAGACAAGAGAAGACAAAAAGCCTACCATGATGTACATATAAAAGAAAAAGATCTCCAAGAAAGAGACTTGGTTCTGGCATACACAGTCGAGCATCAGAAAAAATTTCAGAAGAAAGGTCATGGGCCATACATCATACATAAGATAAGCAAGAGTGGAGCCATTCAATCAGCTAACATTGATGGAGAAATCATGCCAAATTTTATAAGTGGATGTAGAGTTAAGAGGTATGAGTGTCCATTAACTACTGATGAATGGAGAAGACTGCAAAAGGCTCAAAATAGGAAAAAAGAAGAAGAAAACATCAGAAAGGAGGCTCAACAAGAAGCAAAGGAGAGAATAAGAAAAATGAAAGAACTTAAGGAGGTGTGTTTATGTGAAAGCACTCTAAAACAAAGAGAACATTTGCCTGTGATAGAAATGGATCATCAAAATGAAAACATAAGGGTTTTGGTAGATTCAGGAGCTCAAGTGAACTTGATCAGTTCAGCCTTGGTAAATAAATTTAGCATAAAGAGGAATAAAAGCAGAATGTTGATTAAAACATTAGAAGGAAAAATGATTCAGAGTTTGTCTTCACTTGTTATTAAAGTTAAATTTAATAATGAATATATGAAGATAGATTGTGAAGAGTGGCTAGATCATTTGATGACTCAAAAATTGATTTTGGGACAACCCTGGCTCAAACTAGGTAAAGTTATTTTGAACTTTGAAAAAATGAAGCTCAGTTTGACCATAAATGACAAAAAATTTTTAATGTTTTTTCTGAGTAATGAAAAACAGGAAGTTCATCTAGATGTTCATGACCCAGATATGGAAGGATTTACTTTCTCAATGAAGGACAGGGACATATTGCCACTACAAAATGATCAAGCTTCTTACAATCAAAACCAGCAAGAGAATTCAGGGGTAAAGAAGAATGGTGAGACAAAACGAGGAAGACACTTATTGCCTAATTTGAAACATCAACAAATCAGAACAAGAGGGACATGGAAAGAAGGCATACACCGATATTACTCATTAAAACAGGAAGTTAGAGCAAAATGGGTATGGAGACCAAAAAATGCTACAAAATGTTGGTCTGGGAAGCATGGATGTTTGGATGACATAAGGACAATTGCAGTTAAACATTATTGGGTAAAAAAATCAGAATTATGTCAATGGCAGAAAGATCATCCACATTTGACCTATCTTCAGAATTTTGGAACAAAATACTAAAAAAAAAAAAAAAGAGAGAGAGAGAAGGATGACAAAAGTATTTTCTTTTAAACCTTTTCCCCTTAAAAGAGAATTAGGAGGGGAAGAAAAGGAGGATAAAGCAGAAAAAAAAAAAAAAAAAAGAGAACAAATGGGTTAAGAAAAACTGGACACAGTGTGTATTTTTTGTTTTTAAATTTATAAAGCACAAAGCAAGATATAGGGAGGAGGAAAGTAAATTATTATGGAAAATTTGTATTATTTTGTTTCAATTTTCTATGATCATCTTTTGATTTCTATTTTTTTTGAAGTTTTTTTTTCATTAATCATTGTTTCCATCATTTCTTTCTTCAAGAATTATTCTCTTTTTGGGAAAAGGAATGACAAGCAAGGAAGTGACAATTAAAGGAAGCACATTAGACATCTTGCTACACCTGTAATGATCACTTTAATTGAGTCTTTTGAAGAAGCAAAATTTATTTGGAAGACTTTCTTTCTTTATTTTCATGGCAAGAATATTCCAAAAGAAAACATTAATTTTTCTGGATTTTTGTGACTTATATGGGTGGAGTGTTTTCTCTTCTTTTGTATGTTACAAATACAGGATGGTGAATACGAAAGAATTACAAATCCATGACTTCAGAGCAGATTCGGTAACTTTGTCCAGAGGACACTGGTTCCTGGATAGTGATGCAGCTGAGGAACAGGTGGACTTAGAATCAGATGAAGAAGCAGAAATTCCAGAAGCTGAGAAGGTGGTAAAGGAACTTAAGGAGACTCTAAACATCATCGGTCAACACATATTCACAGTGGGAGTAGGAGGATATAAGTACACTATGCTGTGCCAGGAATTTTACAGGTTTCAGAGAGCTCCTGTCAACATAAAGAGATGGAAAGCTGTGGGATTGCACAAACTCTTGGAAGAACCTATCTTCTTTATTGACTTTGAAAGAGTAGCACAAGTGATGGGTAGTTTGGAAGAAGTTGGGAAAGGTAATGATGCTTACTTCAGATGCAAAGTAACGAACAAAGACAATCAGGAGGTACGGGTTACTATCAAAGCAGAACATATCAGAGCTGCTTTACAGTTCTTTCCAATGGGAACCAAACTAGACCCAAGCTTTGTCAAAAAGAATAAGGGAACCTACAGAGGATTTACAAAGTTCACTGATTTTAAAGGAAGGGAGAAAGAAGAATATGTTGTAAGGATGTTCTTACAATTCTTCTGTTTTCCAAAACTACCAAGATACACAATGCCACATAAGTTAGTGACTTTATTGATGTTTAACAACAAAGATAGAACCAAAACATTTGGAGTAATGGATGTCTCTCCATACATTCATGAACAGCTGAAAGAAGCAGCAAAACATTGGGAACAGAAGAAGTTTATAAATGGAGGTCAATTCTTAACCAGAATCATCTATCATATTTTGGGAATGGAAGAACAACTGAAACTGGCTCCAGAAGCACAGTACTTCAGGAATCTAATGGCAGGAGTAAAAAGCCCTCCCAAAAGGATGCATCATAAAGAAACAGTGGGACACACTAGTATGAGAGGAGCTGGGATGAAGAGGAAAATAATCTCTGAAGAAGAGATTCCAGTCAAAAAGAGAAAGTTGGATCCCAGGAAAGTGGAATTGGAACAGACTGAAGTAACAAAAGAGGAACATGTGGCAGCTCAAAAGGAGGTACAATCTTCTAGTGAACCTCATCCTCCACAGACAAGTAAAGAACAGCTCTACACTTATCTTACCCAAGGAAACAACAAAAGAGCCATGTATGAGGCACAGTATCAAAACATGTTGGAAGATTACTCATGCAAAGCTACAGATTGGATCCAAGAAGAAGTGGAGCATTATGAAACATTACATGATGAAATGATGGCAGCTGATACAGAAGAGGTGTTTGTTAAGAAGGAGGTGGAGTTGCTGGCCTACTTCAAGGAATTACAAGGACCTCCAGAGACCAGAACCACTATTGTTGTGAAAAAGAAGGTGCCAAGGAAACCAGTTCAAAAGAAGAAATTGGTTAAGAAGGGGAAAGGAAAAGTAATAACTGAAGCTGCAACAATGAAAGGCACAGAAGAAGTGATCAGGGAAGCAACACAGAAGCCTATCACAGTGGAAGAAGTATCAAAGCCTACAGAACCTGAAATAGGGGGGTCTTCACGATTTTCATCCGATTCAGATAGTGATATTGAAAGCTTCTTGTTAAAAAGTCTAAATCTTTCAATACCAAATACTCCTAATGTGGTTACACAGGCCACAGAGAAGCTGAAGACACCTGAGGATTCAAGTAAGAAGTCTCAAGAAAAGCAGACACGGGAGGAAATAGTTCAACAGATGAGCTCAGAAGAAGGAAGAAGGCTGTTAAAAGGAAAGGCAGTAATGACAGAAGAGGAAGGCCGAATAAGAGAAGAAGTCAGTTATGAGTGGGTGCATATAGGAATAAAACCCATATGGACAAAACCATCACACTTCAAATTGGATGAAAAGCTAGAGGAGTTGACAAAGGAGCTACAGAAGAGTAGTTCAATTAAAGTTATGAAGGATGTGAATAAGGATCAAGAAATAAAGAAGATAGAAATGGGAAAGAGTGCTCCAAAGGTCACAGGGAAAGTTATGGAAGAAGAGATCATTCAAAGTATAAAGGATGTATTACATGATATAAAAAGTAGTGAGGAATTTACATCCAAGGATGATCAAGAACAAGAGGAAGAAGCAGACCTCATGGACATTGATGAACAGGAACGAGAACACAAATGAGAAAAGTAATGACCAGGTTGCTTGTATGAAAGAAATTGAATCAGTTTTAGTTCAGGAAAAACAGGGACAGGAAGAGCAACTCAGGAAGGTTCAAATAGTTCTTGTTGGAAAGGACTCAAACAGAAGTCAGGAAACCCTAATACAAGAGAAGGAGATACAAACTAAGGGAGATCAGCTCCTTACAGAGAAGCAACAAGTATTGGAAGAAAAGAAGTTATTAGAAGAGAAGAGGGCTTCAGATTTTTCAGAGCAGAAGAGTGCAAATAACAAAGCATTAGATTCTGAAGAAGATGATACCAATCAGGAGACAAAGAATGATGATCACAGTTATGAAGAACAAGACATTCAGGATATAGATGATGAAACAGCAGCAGAAGAAGATGATGTGGGTAAAGAAGACAAGCATATTGAAGTTAGACAGACAGGAATAGAAGTAGGGTTGGAAAGAATACCCAAAAATATAAGATCAGCTTGTCAAATAATCATGAGCAACATTGAACAGTTCAGACCATCTAGCAAAAATATGATCATATCAGGAATGGTGGCTGAATCGGAATTTGAAAAAGGAAGTTTAATTATCAAAGAGCACAAGAAGGAAAAAGAGCAGATGTTAGAACAATTAAGAGTGATGAAGGAAAAGAATGAAGAATATATCAATAGAATCATTGCTTTGGAAGAAGCTGAGGTTCAGAACCAGAACAAAATCCAATATTTGGAAGAAAAGAGTGTAAAGTTATCAGAGCAGAATGCCAAAATGGAAATGGAATTAAAAACCATAGGAGGAAGATACAGAACTTTACAAACATCATATCAAATTCTGACCAGAGCACATGAAGAGATTAATAAATTGTTGTTAGAAGAAGGTCAACTAAGAGATGAAGGTAAACCTGCTCAATTGACAGAGGAAGAAAAGGAAGAGCTGCATAAAGAAATTCAAAGACTTCAAATAGAATTAAAAGAGGCCAAAGAAATGGAGAAACAGGCAAACACTCATGTTGCCACATCAATGAGAGGGTATCATCAATTACATATGGAGGTAGAAAAGGAAAGAAGTGAATGGCAGACAAAGATGGAGAAAGAAAGAGATGAGTGGAGGAAGGAAAAGGAGTTATGGGCAGCTCAGAACAAAAGTTCAATGATGACTATAGAGGAATTACAGAAACAGTTGGAGAAACCAAAAGTTCAAGAAGAAATTCAAAATCAAGTACAGGCAGAAGATACAAATACAAGAGAATATGAAACAGGGAATTTTGATAGAGAACAAGAGAACAATGAACCAGCATCCAAAGGACTAGAGGAAAAGTATTCTGAAGATTTTGTCCAAAAATTATTGACCAATAGAGAGTCAAGAATGGAATTTATCAAAAAAATGCATGATGAGTATGAAGATCAAATAGTTACCTTTGCTCTGAATAAAGGCATTAATCCAGATCAGCATCATTGGGCTGCAGATGGATTAGGAATACCCTTCTGTATGATGTTGGAGAGTATAAAGAATTATCAATTGGCCAGAGTAGGGTTATCTCCAAACAAATACCTTGAGTATGAAGAAGATATTAATGTCACGAAGGAGTTATTTGAAAGAGCAAATCCCAAATGGAGAAATAAGTGGTTGGATGCCAATAAGGAATGTAGGAAAATCTGGAAAGAGGCACCTCTGCATTTAAAGATCAATCCAGCTTATTGCCCAGTTGCCAGAAGAAGAGAATGGACTGTTTTTTGGGAGAGAAGAAAAGAAGGTCAGATCCCAGCTAAATGGTTAAACTTCCCTAAGATAGCAGGTCCAAAGGCAGGAACTTGGCCTACAAAGAGTTATATGGTGAACACTACCGAGTCAGTCATAGCTATGTATAAAGATGTTAATGACCCTGCTTTCATATTACTTATCAAAATAATGAGGGTACTTCTAGCTTGTATAGAAACATATACAGATACAGATGTTAGAGTTTTGAATTACATTGGTTTCAATTCTCCTACGGATGCCTTATTATTTGATCTAAGTGAGACACCTGATAGGATCTGTCTGATGGCCTACTACAGCAGAATTATATTTTTGGGTAGCCATTATTTACAGATTTTTGAGGATGCCTTCGATTATGGATTTTTTGAGAGGGAGTCAGAGATTTTTGGAAACCTATCAGTCGTTACCAAGTCCAGACTTACAGCATATGAAGCTGCTTACACAGAGTACTTGAAAAAGGATGTCATAGATAAACCTGAAGCTGCAGTACAGTGGAGAAAGGCTTTATTCGAGATGGTCAACAATCTAAATGTAACAGAAAGAAAAAGTCATGATTTGCTGTCACAAGTATATCAAAGAAAGAAGAAATGAAGAGAAGTGATCAGTGCAGAGAAGCAGGAAAATCTTTCGTCAGGAGCCGAAAGGCTTAGGAGGGGAAGGATGTTGGAAGATGCATTTTTGGAAACCTTTTTTGAAGGAAAATTATTGTAAAATGATAGAAATTTGTAGAAATATTTATGCAATTGTTGTAAAAATAAGGAAGAGTCTTCCTTTTGTAGGATAGAATCTTATGTATTTTTTCTAGAATTTTTGGAAACTCTTAGATAGCATATTTTTAGAATAATAGAGGAAAGGACCAAAATCCAAGTGTGAAAGAGGAAACTTGAAAATGTATATAAGTCAATTTTTTCTATTTTGGAGAGGTTGGTTAGTCATTTGTACATGCTATCAATAGAGAAGAGAGAGTTTCTGCTGAAATCGTGTTTTCTCCTGTTGTGTGTATTTCCTTTGATGTGAGAGCTTGTTTCTTGATTAATCATGGAGATTTGTGAGTTTCATTTGTGTAATGCTGAGTAAGATGTATGAAGAGAGATGATTACTGATGTATTGAGTGAAGAAGGATTGAAGAATGTTGCAGAAATGTGAAAATTGTCTACTGGTACAGAATCGCGATTGTCTCGTCTCTGTGATACAGGTGATATTTTCCAATTCTGATTTCATATTTGTATTCTGATGAGAAAATAACATGAATTAGACACAAAGATCATAGAAAATGATGAAGATTTGCTCTAGATAAGGTAAACCCTAGATATTTCCTCTTCATTTTCATTTTCTCAGAATTCCAGCCATCAATCTCTTATTTCTATGAATCTATCATCTAGAAGGGGCTGTGGTCTTATGGATATTCCCAGGATTGACAAAATAAAGATGATTTGTTGATTCTTTTTTACTTCATGATTGGAGAGGACAACTCCAAAGTCAATAACAAACACCCTCAGTCATCTGAAGCTTCATTCTAGTTGGTCTAAATGCAGGTTTACCACATTGCTTCCACAGGGAAGTGGTCGCAATAGCAACACCAGCACCAGAGTCTATGATCGCTTTGGTTGTGTAACTATAGCTCAGTGATGAGTAGCACCTCCTTTAATGTCAATCCGGGAAGACGTGAGGATGGTATGAAGACCTTGAGCAAGTGAAGGCACAAGTGTGTGAGTGAGAAGCACACTAACATGCACACACATACACACACACGCGCGCACACAGTAAGACAAAGAGTGAGAAGCAATGGAGTTCTTAGATTACTTTCAAAAAGCTCTTACAAGTTCAAATCAATTACAAGCTAACCTCAAAAATGAGCTCTCTAGCTCTATTTATAGTTTTTGACTAGGTTTTGACCGTGTCCAGACCTAGTGTCCGGCCTAGTTAAAAATTAGGTTCTCTACCCTATTTGGAGGTTCAAACGAAGTCTAAACAATGTGAAAACTGACAGGGAGATACTTCTAAAGCTCCTCAAGCTCAAGGACTCCTTGGCTTGCACAAAATGGAGCTACAAAAATGTTAAATGGTATTTACAATGGTTTTTAGTGATGAAAATCACTATTTTTGTAGGGATTTCTTCTAACATTTTGACATACATTTCCTAGAGCTCCCTACTTACTCCTTCTTCTTGTGTGCTCAACTCATTGATGCTTAAAAAATTTAAATGGCCTACTTGCCAGATCTTCTTTGACTACTGTGTCTACCTGTGCTTTCTCTTCGTTCCGACTCCCTTCGTAGGCTTCCTTGTCTTGCAAATCCTTCAGTTCCTTGACTACTGCCAACACCCCCCCCCTCTCGCATCTGTCGTCTCTGACAGACCCTTGTCTAGCTGTGCGTTGGACGTAATATTGGACGACATCGGTAGCGAGGTGTTGTTCTTCTAATCTGAGCCCCCGTGCTAGATCTATTAACAATGCATCCCAATTCACTGGTCCTGGTACGTCCGGATGTGGCACCCGCAGTTGTTCTGAATGGATGGTTCTCTCCACAGCGAATAAGTGGAAGATGTGAGGGCCTGGGTACAAATATTTCTGAGTGATATTCCCAGAATCCTATTATGAACATCTCCTCGAATGTCTGTTTAAAGCAAGCTGGGAGGTACTTTATTCTGGCGTGCCAAGCATATATTACCTCTATTGATGGGGTGGTGCTCATGTCGTATACCAGATCTTGGTTCCCTGTAAGAAATCCGACACCTGAGAAGTGGGGGTCTTTAATATTCTTGAATGTCCTGAATGTGATTAGCATTAGTTCAAAGATTTTCATGCACATTTGGGCCATCACATCGGGGGTATTCCGTAGTCGGATGCTCCAGTGATGGATGGTAGAAATCATGTAATTCATAGTGGGAGGGCCTTGTGGAGGTGCTAGATAAACATAGTTTAACCACCCCCCGACCCCATCTGTAAATTAATCTCCACTTGCTAACTACATCACTCTTGGTCTTGTAATAAACCCCCCGACCCCATCTGTAAATTAATCTCCACTTGCTAACTACATCACTCATACACTGCATCTTTCCATCTAGCTCCTAGGACTATCCATTCATTAACTAGACACACAGTCATCGAGCACTCACTGACCCACTAACCCATTACTTACCCCATGATAATGTTGTAACGGGGACAAAAAGTGTTCTATCTTGCCCATTACAATATTAACGCATGACTCTATATTCTCACAGAACCAACAAGAAAGCAATAACAATGGCAGAAGCAGGAGGCACCAGCTCCCAGGCAGGGTCTAGCGCACAGATTGTGGACATTGAAACCCTCCTCATGGAGCCACCACTCACCGAAAGGCCTCAAGAACTTCAAGCGGTGCATGTCCTCCCGATTCAAGACCCTCCTCAGGGACACACTTCTCAAGTGGGGAAACACGCTCATTGGTTTAGTGATGTCGCAGGGCCATTGGGGGATGGGACCTATTTCTGGGAAGCAGAAATTGAATTCAATGGCAAATGGGTACGTTATCATTTTTTCACTCGCGAATTTGAAAACTATCAGAATGTAGAAGTAATGCGATCGGTTTGGACCAAAGCGGGATTGGATAGCTTCTTCAGAGCACATTTGCCTAAGCCAGATTTCCTTCGCTGCTCCTATTTCATCAGTACGATCACTCCTAGCAGGGCCAAGGGAGGCGATAGTACTTTTGTGCTACCCTCACTATTGCCAGGCCACGAACTCAAGAGATTCAAACTGACCCTCAATTTGGTACGAGCAGCATTGATCATGCAAGGAATGCATATTCCCACTGAGAAAGAAACAATGGTTCCAGGCAGGATGAAGCATAAAGATCTCAACAAATTGAAAGACATGGTAGCAATGACACCTACCATCGCTCTACACCTACGAACTATCATGCAACATTTTGCTTTTCCTTCCCAAAAACGATTCACTATGCCACCAAAAAAGATATGGTTCAGCTTGTACTTGGCGGAGACAGAGAACCTCACCATCAACATACCGCACTGGATCATCGATCAAATACACCTAGCCCATCAACGGTGGAATAAGAAGCAGAAAAATGTACTTCATGGATGCTGTGCTCTCACAAGAATAATTTACAGGTGCTTAGCGTACGACGTGCCAATTCAAAGAGCATTAGTATGGTCCCGAGCTCAAGAATTCCAAAGACGACTATCAACGGCGGGCCCTCCATCAAAGAAGATGAAGGGGGGGAGTTCAATTACCATGCGCTCAACCAAGGGGAGCCACTACCACACCAGAGGTGACCCCTCCACAGACAAGGCGTGTCCGACCATTCACCATTCGCCTACCCAGACCGAGTGCAGAAGGACCCGACCTGGTGTTCCCTCCTATTCCTTCAGACTTGGAGTTCCCTCAAGGCTACACCCTTGCTTACCTAACAGATGAAGAAATCGCCCGATTGATCAATGAAGCTAACCTGGAGACAGAAGAAGAGCAGACCCAAGGACAACAACCTACGACTACCACTTCAGCCCCGACCCAACCGGGAGTAGTAGAAGTAGAAGACGATGAAGAAGAGACAAAAGAACAAGAGGCACACAAAGAGTATGATCAATAATATGAAGAACTTTCCGAACTAGCAAGTGCCCCGGCATACTCAGCCCAAATAAAAAGATTATACGAAACCATGAAGCGGGTCCAAGAGCAACACAAACTGTCGCTCGAAACAGGAAAGATGATCATGAGTCAAATGTTAGCTGAGGAAGGTGTGGATGACATGTTCATCGAATCAATGAACCTGCACGCTGACGCAGTGGGCTTAGATGAGGCTGTTCATGCAGCCATGACCTATATTAATTGATTTGAGAAGCGTGTGCCTACCCGTCCCATGCGATCTGGCAAACAAATACACATCAATGTATCAGAACTAGGAGGCCACACACAAACAGAAGAACATCAGGAGGAACCACTCTCACCACCCACCTCACCTCTCACTACACAAGTCACCTCACCACCTAGCACTACCACACCTATTTCTGCCATTACCACAGTCATCATGGGAATTCCTCTCTCTCCCGGCATCCAATTCGGAGGAGCTACCATGCCCACCTTCACAACACTCTTCACAAATATCACATCCACCCCACCCACTGTTCCCATCTTTATAGTCACACACACATTCGACACAATGGAGACATCACCAGTCACAGCACCACTCCCACCCCCCACACAACCTCAATCTCCCATACCCCCTCCACCTACCTCACCACTTGATTCCACAGCATTCACAACTACCTTCCCCTTCCCCATTCCCCCTGCATCTTCATCTTTCCCTGCATCGTTTAACGTAAATAGTATAGTCATAGCATTACATCAATGCGTGTATCAACTTCAGAGTGAGTACCAGGCTCTTGAAGACCGTCATCATCAGCTGACGACGAATCATCAACAACTCCAAAGATGGCTTACAAGTATAGAAGAAGAAAATGCAGAACTCAATCAACGCTACACCACTCTCGAGCAAGCTCATCAAACCCTCCTGGAGACACCCCAACCATCAAAAGAGTCAGGTGTCAAACAACTCGAAGCCTTACTGGAGGTTTACCAAACAGATAACCTGAGAGTCCGACGAAATTTAACTCTACTCCGAAAAAACATGGCTACGACCCTTGAAGAAAATAAACGTCTGCAAAGACAAAACGAAGAAAACCTGGAAGCTACCATGGAAGGCTCCCCCCATGAAATCGACCCAGAACAATTCAAAGCGGTTCCCTCAGAAACCATAAAAACCATCTTGGAAAGCTATGCTGATTTATTAGAAGCACATGATGATTTGGAAAGGGAACGGGATGAACTACGTATTCAGCTCAGGGAACAGGAGGCGCAACCCAAAGTCATAGAAACGACCTCGACTTCAAAGGAAGTAAAGGCATTGACAGAGCAGGTGGCGGAGCTGTAGAAAAAGTTACTGGAATATGAAAGACAGCCTTCTCCAGTTGTAGAACCAGAGCCTGAGGAATTGGTACCCATTAAGGTGGACGAAACGTATGAGGAACCATATGTTCCTATGCCGATGCCAGGTGGTGAACATACCTCAGAGGGAATGGACACGTTAGAAATTGAAGTACCTGAATGACTCCAGACACTAGAGAAAACAGCAACAACCCATGAAGATCGAGTGGCAATTCAAATCCAATCAATGGCAAAGTTAGAAGACACCATCATAAAGTCAGAATATTTCCGCAGCATGTCTCATCATAGATGGATCGGCACCAACGACGATCAATATGTGCCATATTGTGTACTCCTTGCAGATTACAACGAGGAGATCCAACGCAGATGTGGCAAACCTCCAACTTTCGCCACACAATTTGGGCCCGATGATATCCCAAAAAGTGCTAAGAAAGGATCCATTCATCAACCCACCTGGAGGATCCGTCTTCTTGAGACCTACCCAGAGATGGTTTGTACTTGGACTAACATGCCACTTTTTATTAAATACAATCCTTGCTATGTTCTAGTCTTCCGCAGGTGCACCTGGCCAGAGTTTACAATTGCTGTAAGAAAGCCTCACCGCACTAGTGGCTGCACCTGAGTCAATTAATGCTCGCACTATTTTTGCACTAACTCCTTGTCCTATCTCTAAAGTCACAAAAGGACGTCGATCTATTATTCTTTGGGAACTTATTCTTGAGACTTCACACATTGACACATGATATCCTGGATCCTCATAGGCACCTGTCCTAGGTTGATCCATACCTTGCCGTCTCAACTTCATCTTTCTGATGCGTTCTAAAGCTTCTGCTTGAGCTTCTTCTCGAACTCGTTTTTCTTCTTCTTTGTGTTTCCTTGCAGTGTTGAGTCGACTGAGCATTTCTTCTGTGAGGGGTTCCTGATACAACTTGACTCTGCACCCGCTGATGTAGCTCGGAAGAATATCACCTTCTAAAGTGGCCAGTTGTACTTCTCCACTAGTCGAAATCCTGTTTATGATCATGGGTCCCTAACCACGTTTTTCTAGCTTCCTCGCATGTTGTTTCAGAGTATATACCAACACTAAGTCTCGGCCTTTAATCCTTTATCCTTAACATGGGCATCAAAGTACACCTTCTGTCGTTTCTTGGCTGCATATATTCCGGCTGCAGCTCTTAGTCTGGTCTCACCTAATCGTTCAAGGTCAAAAATTCTCGAAGAGAGTTCATGACCCGTCCACTCATGCTCCTGTGCTACTCTCAATGTGGGAATCAAGAAGTCCAAAGGTAGCACCGCATTTTGGCCAAATACCATCTGAAAGGGTGTGGCTTGGAGTACCGTTTTATAGGCCACTCGGTATGCCCAAACAGCATGGTGTAGCTGTTTGTCCCAATCAGAGCGTTTATTATTTACCAATTTGGTAAGCACATTGCATAGAATCTTGTTTGTGCTTTCGGCCTGGCCATTGGCCTGTGGGTGATAGGGGGCAGACTTCTTGTGCACTACCAAGAACCCTTGGAGAAGATTTTCAATAACTTCATTCAAGAAGTGAGTGCCTCTATCACTGACTAGCTCTATGGGTAGCCCGTATCTTGTGAACACATTCTCAAATAGGAACTTAGCAGTTGTCTGAGCATCATTCTTTGTTGTAGCTTTTACCTCTACCCACTTTGTCAGATAGTCTGTGGCAACAATGATGTATTCAGCATGTGAACCCTTAGCTGGGGGATTAATAGGACCTACAAAGTCTATTCCCCACTTAGAGAATGCACGTCCACCCATCATAGGTTTCAGTGGCATCTCATCCTTGCGTATAGGGTACTGAGTTCTGTGACAGACATCACACCGTTTCACATAGGTATGTGCATCCATGTGAAGGGTCGGCCACCAGAAGCCCGCAAATAGTATTGCCTTGATCACCCGATCTCGTCCAAAGTGTCCTCCTGCTACACCTTGGTGAGCAGTTTCCAAGATCTTGAGATATTCACTCTCATGGACACATAGTCTCAGGTAACCATCTTTACCACGCTTGTATAGATTATCACCAATGAGTGAGTAATCTAGGGCTTCTTGTTCTAAACTTCTTTGTCTGGCTAGTGTCATATCTTGAGGGAATGTTTTCGTCCTCAGGAAGGATACTAGTGGTTCACTCCAATCTGGCACTATGGACACTTGATAAAGAGTGGCATGTTCCACAGGTGGTTTAGTGCAACAGATTGGGCATTCTTTACACATCTTCTGTACATCAGCCTCCATAGTAGGCCAATGCACTCCGAGTCTCCTTAGTGTCTGTAGGGTTCGTTGTTTTCAGTAGTGTTGCTCTAATGCACCTACATGTGCCAATTGCAACCATTTAGCGTACTCATCCTCTTCCACACAACAAGCCAATATCCCTTGGTCTGTCTGTTTGTACATGCTTCCTGCCATGATGTGGTACTTGTGGGCTCTTACTACCTCTCTTCCTTGAGTGTTTATGACAGGGTGGTTAGGCCCGTATGTCAATACTGGCACTAATGGCTTAGCCCATTGAGGTACAACTTCCAAATTAAACAGGTAAGCATCAGGAAGGTCATCTGATACTCCTTGTGGGGCTTCGCCCGATGTGAGCCTAGAGAGATGATCTTCTCTCAAATGAGTCTTCCCTTTCCTTACCACAACCTCGAAATCATATTCCATTAGCAAGAGAAACCATCTTACTAATCTTCCTGTATTGCATGGCTTGTTTACGAGATATAGCAGTGCCTGATGGTCAGTAAAAAATTTAAACTTATTTGCAAGCAAGTAATGTCTAAACTTTTTAACTACATATACCATGCCTAGTCCTTCTCTCTCAGTCGTGGTATAATTCCGTTCAGCTGCATTCAGTTGTCTACTAGCATAGGCAATTGGAAGATCCATATTACCTTCACCAGTAGGTTGCGCAAGTACACACCCAATAGCATAATTGGATGCATCCACATGAACATGGAAAGGCTTATTCCAATCTGGTGTGGTTAAGATTGGTGCTGAACATAATCGCCGTTTAAGCTCATTGAAGGAATTCTCACATTCGTCAGTCCACTCAAAGTTAGTCAAAAGTCCATACAGAGGTTTTGCTATGATGGCATACATACCGTCGGTAATAACCAGAATGCCCCATGAAAGCTTGTACTTCCTTGACATTCTTTGGCCTAGGTAACTCGGCTATGGCTCTTACTTTCTCTTCATCGGTGGATATGCCATTCTTTGACACTATGTGTCCTAGAATCTTGCCTTGCCTGACCATAAAAACACACTTTTCTGGGTTCAGGCAGACCTGATATTTTCTACATTTGTCAAAGATTTGTCTGAGTTCTGGTATGTGTGTCTGTCTAATGTTGGAATGAGCACAGAGATCATCAACATAGACCTCCAAATTCTTTCTGAAGAACTCTTTAAACACATGGCACATCAGCCTTTGGAAGGTTGCAGGAGCATTGGTAAGCCCAAATGGCATTACCCTAAAGGCAAATATGCCCCATTCAGTGGCAAAAGTCGTCTTATGCTGATCTTCTGGAGCTATGGCTACTTGATTGTAGCCTGAAAATCCATCAAGGAAGTTGTACACTTCCTTGCCTGCTACTCTTTCTAAGAGATGTTCTGCGATAGGAAGCGGATAGTTATCTCGAATTGTGGCTGCATTAACCTTCTTCAAGTTAATGCATACACGTAGCTTTCCATTCTTCTTGGGCACCACTACAATGGGGGATACCCACTTAGTGTGCTCAATTTCATAGATGAATCCAGCTTCTACCAGACGATCTATCTCTTCTTTGATCTTAGCAGCATAATTATCATTGTATGTGTATGGCTTTTGCTTAGAAGGTTTGGCATTTGAGGTCATGGGGATAGTGTGTGAGCATATGTCAGGGTCTACACCTTTCAAGTCCTTGTAACTCCAAGCAAATACATCTCTGTATTCTCTTAGCAAGGCTATCAATTCTTGCTCTTCTTCTTCCGTCAGGTCATGTCCTACATAAGTACATCTCTCCTCTCCTTCTTCTAGGGCTACCACTATTTTCTTGGTGGTTTCTTTGTTATCATAGGCCTCCCCTGATTGCGCCTCTCGTTTAGGCATCCTTATCATGACTCTCCTATCGTCTACCTCATACTTCTTAAAATTTTCTGGGACCTCAAACAAAGATTCTTCCTCTTCTGGTGTGACTTCTCTCTTCTTTCTTTTCTTTCCTTCTTCCTTCGGGGTCACATGTGTGGCTAGCCTTACATCATTTGTAAGCTCTCCATACCTCTGGGGTTGAAATTCTACTTCATAGAAGTATTCTTCATCTAATGCAAAAGGTGGGTCCATGATGATTGACTCTAGATCGGAGTCACTTGCATCCTCAAATGCATCAGGGCTAGGTTCACACTCTTCTAACACTGCCTCTCCCATGATCGGCTCTATGGAGAAGACTGAAATTTCATAGCCATCTTCATCACAGTGAGGCGTCCATTGTTCTTCATTGATGGCTACATCCATTGTTGCTAGGATTTTTGCCCAGTCGTGGGGTTCAAATTCTTCGTCAGGAAAGACTACAGGTGCATAGGCTGGGTCTTGAATGGATCTATGTGTTTCTTTTGCACCTACCTCTCTAGCTTTTTCTCTTTTCTCTTCTTCCACTGCCACTTTACACATCCATAAGTGAGTGTCTTCATGCATCCATGAGGATCCTGATCCTATGGAGTGCACAGACTCAGTCTCATCTTTGGCTCTATGGATGGGATTCCATTGAATAGGCGGTACGTCTCGATGAGAGTAATCCTTGAGATTGACTTTGGTTGTAACACCTAGATGTTGCAAATACAAGGAATTGGTTCTCCAATCCTGTACCACTTGCAGCTGTCGCATAAATGGTCTTCCCAAAATCATCTCATAGGCATGATTCTTGCTAAAATCGCATATGGCGAAGGTATGCTCAAACTCAACACCACATGTGGTGAGAGTTATTCCTTCTAACAGCCCTAGGGGTTTCTCTATGTGACCATCGGCCATTTGCAATTTCATCCTCATGGGCCTGAGTGCTGGCTTGCCCCACCGCTTCCATAGGGAAGTGGTAGCAATAGCCACTCCTGCACCTGAGTCCAGAATTGCCTTGGTTGTGTACCCCTGATGGGTAATGGGAAGATAGGTGTTTCCTTCTTCACCTTCACTCATATCTCCTATCTTGTCTAGAGGAATTTCTGGCACTGTCCTCTGAGAACCAACCTGGGAACAAGGTTTTGCTATCTCTGGTACTTGTTTGGCTACATGTTTCCATAACTCTGGCCTAACTTTGAGTAGCTCTTCTAAAGTGAGGTTGCACTGCACTTTAGTGTTTTTCACTACCTCCGTATTCCTAGGTATGACTGAGTCTTCGTTTCTTACCATGACTGTGGGTGCTCTCATACAGGTTGACTTGACTTCCCATGGGCCTGTGAAGTGGGGTAATTCTTGCAGAGAGTTAGACTCAAAGTCTAATCTTTCCTGGGATTGGATGCTCTCTTGCTCTCCATGAATGGATGGAATATCTTGTGGGAATTGATCATGTGCATCGTCCACAAGTTCAATGGGAGGAGGGACTTCACTTTCTTTAGCCCATTTGTCCTCTTGTATCTCTCGTAGGAATTCTTGAGTGAACCTATTCATACAAGAGGAGGTGTCTGGTCTAGTGGAATTGGGCACATAAGCTTCCTGTGGGGGATGACTTAAGTTTTTGCTTGCCTCATCTCTTTCTTGATTTTTTTCTTCCTTGGCAGATCTTGCAATTATACTCTCTAACTTCTCTAGGAGTCCATCCAAGTGCAATTGTGTCTTAGCTGAGCCTGAGTAGTTGAAAAGGCGACTGGCTTCAAACATGGTCTGAGCCAATGCGACCATTTTCGCACATAGCTTGGTTCTCTCTATCTCTAGGTCAGCTCTAGGGTAGCACTTGTCATGGTCCGTCACATTTGGCCCTTCTTGGATTCTGGCCTGATATGCCTTAAGCATCATGTCTATGTCTTCAGGAGTGGGGTCAGCTAACACTGATCCTACTCTAGGGGGTGGTGGAGGTATGTGAGAGTTTGTTTGAGAGGTGAGTTCAACGATTTTGGCTTTTGTTTCTCTTATGCTTTCTTCTAAGTCGCTCATCTTTTTAGACCATTGTCTTTTCATTCTTTCTCGACTATCCCTCCAGGATCTCGACCGTTTCTTGGCTATGCTCTCAGTTTCACTAACCTCTGGGCTCTTTTCCTTGCCTACACCTGGGTTCTATTGTAAGGCTTGGGCTCTAGTGACCACTTGTACCGATGCAGTGGACGTCACACTTCCTGTAGAGTCTACTACCAACCCAATAACGTTAATTGGAGTTATTTTTGGCATATTATTGGGATTCTTAGGGCAATCTCGTAAGAGATGCTCCTTTCCACATTCTTGGCAAAAGCCTTGTATTGTTACTGACTAGGGTTGTGTAGGTGGAGGTAAGGGGCAATCACGAATGAGGTGATCTCCCTGACATCTATAGCATGGTCCTCTAGGGAAGGGAGGTCTTACCTGCCTAGGCTGGGGTCTAGAGTTAGGGTTTGTGTACATTACATTTGTGTACTCTGGCTCCCAACTGGGTTCACTTGGTTCTTCACTGTAGTAGGACTCACCATGTTCAGGAGATTGCATGTAGTAAGCCTGGGGACTATCAATGTGAGTAGAATCGAAACTATGATCGCTCGGGTCACTTTCTGAAAGTAGTGGTGTTACTGGCACTATAGCTCTATTCAAATTTTCCTCAGCTGCTGCATACTTCATAGGAATCACATTAGCTGGGGTTGGAGGTTGTTGAGCTAGCACAGGTTGTGGCCTTTGTTGGTTCTGGTAGGGTTGTTGATAGGGTTGCTGCGGTCTACCATATTGTTGTGCGGGGTACTGGTTCTGGTATCTTCCCTGTTGTGGATAGGGCTGAGGGTAGGTTTGTCGAACTGCTTGCTTATTGTATGGGCAATCTTGTGCTGTGTGATTTGTGTATCTCCGTTCTATGGTGCAATATTGGCTGCTAGGATTCACTTGGGGTTGAGCCATGATGGGACATGCATTCGCCATATGGTCACCACCGCAAGTATAGCACCTTTTTACTGGGGCAAATCTAGGAATTTGTTTACTAGAGACACCTAGTTTTTTAGCTACTTTCTCCGCAAGTTCCTGTATTGATGTGGATTGTGAGGAAGAGAGGCTAGAAGCACTATCTGAATCTTTGTAGATTTTGGAAAGCTCTAACTCCTCCCCTAGTTTATCCTCGATGTCAATGCACATGCGTACACACTCTTCTATGGTCTTAGGGTCCTTCAAGTACACATAGGATCGCAACTTTGTACTTAGCAATCCATCCAAGAATAAAGCCACTTGTTTGGCAGATGTGGGTAACTCAAGAACAGGGCATCTCTCAAGATATTGCCGAAATCTTCTTCCTGCCAGTCTCACAGTCTCTTGAGGGGTCTGCTTGAAGCTGTAGATCAATGAGGAAGTATTATGCCTTATGCCACTTTTGGAGAATTCGGTGATGAAAGCCTCCAAGAGTTGGTCTATGCTCCTGAACTGTCTCTCATTCAATGGTTGAAACCACGTAAGGGCTGTGTTCCTAAGTGTTAGACCAAAGGCATTATATTGCGTGAATAGGTCCTCAACTTGTTCAGCTCTCAAGACTTGCCTAAACTCGGCCACATGATCATATGGGTCTCCTGTGCCATCGAAGTGATTCTTCATGGACTTAACTAACTGAGTCGGTCTCAAAATCCTGGAGTGTTCCCTAGGCCTTGGCAGAGAGAAATCATCAGCATTGCTCTGATTCCTTGGGGCCCTAAGTCCTTCAGGTTCCACTCTATTTGTTTCCGTTCTCGTTCTGTCTCTTCCCACTGGGTTGGCAAAGCTTAGCTCCGGCCTATCTCTATGTCTGTCTCTTTGAGTTCCGTGAGCTTGGGATGTTCCAGCTCCTTGGTGACCAAATGACACATTCGATCTTGGTTGCCAAGTGTAAGCATGCCTATCATTTTCTGTAACCCCAAAGATCCTCTCTGACGAGTGATCTAAGTAGGTCACTCTACCTGGAATATCAGGATCTTTGAACTCATATATTATGATTGTTCCTACCTCACTCGGCTCATCATGTCTATATCTCCAAAAGGCTTTGTCAGTCTCTCGGTTCAGAAGCAGATCTATACTCTTGTTGTCTTGGGGAATCCACTCTGGTGTGATAATCCTAGTGAGAACAGATTTGCCTCGAGGGGTTCTAGGTTCTTCGCCCATGTTTCCTTGCTCTAGGTCACCTAAGTCCGTTTCAGGGATCACATTCCTGAATTCATCTGACCTCTCCGAGTGACTGGTGACTTCATATATTGTCCCTTCTTTGTCCAAGTATGCTCCATTTTCAAACTTGACAGCTGGGCGTTCTAGTCCAATGGATTGGTCCGGGTTTTTAATCTGGACCACGGATCTTCCTAGGCCGTCCTCATAGATGCTAGCACCTAATCGGTTGGTCCTAAGGTATTCGAGTTGCGTCTTGTAAGGGCCTTCCACCCTATGTAAATATGGCACTCCGGAGCTTCCTGTAGGTCTCTCCATACTGTGGGACATCTCAGACTCGCTCGTCTCAGAGCTAGGGTAGTACGAATGATGGCTCAACTGTTGGGCCCAAGACCTAGCAGTATGATTGACACTAGCCTCTGAAGATCTAAGACTTTGTCTATCTCTCCCTAGGTGTCGTCCTGATCTAAGGTTCATAAGCCCAATTGAATAATCCCAACTTTTCCCAAGTACACTTTGCGTTGCTGAGTTCTTTTGTATCAGTCACTTGTTCTTTTTTAATTGCTCTTAGGGTGTCACTTCTTGTCCAATTAATCTTCGTCGCAAGGAACGCTTAAGTTTTTATCGTACTTTGAGTGCGGTCGCTCGATTTAATTTCTTTTCCTTAAGTTGTTTTGCAATCGTAATCTCCTAGCACTTGCACTTGAGTGATTAGAGTTCTTGGACTTGGTTGTTCTTAACGTGTTCCTAATTAATCAAAACCTCTATCCGTACTTAGCCTAGGCTAGGGATTGACCGAGGGTGTTGAGAATTTCCAACCTTAAGTTCTTCTCTTGGTTGCCCTTGTATGCCCAGGAAGCGTGTTCCCAAGCTCGCACTTACTCTTGCTTCGAGTACCCTTCGATGCTCTCAAAGAACCTGAAAAAGTCCACAATTAGCTCAAGAATTGAATTTAGATGACAGACAGATCACTTTCATGCATGTAATTCACAGACCCAATTGCCTTTTGCCTCTATGGAAAACAATCCCAAGGGACCCTCAATTTTTCCTACCCCGGGATATGGTCAACTTCAAATTATCCTATCTAATAATCCTAAAATTAATTCTATCGTAACCAGTGGAAGTTTTGGTTGTATTCCCCACGAGCTTTTCAACAAAACAAAAATCACCGCAATCGGATTTCGTATGAGGAAGTTATGTCCATTCAAGGTTTTGGGGCCAAAACAGGATTTAAAACAGTCTAGTCAGGCAGACAGGAATTCTTGAATTACTTGGGTTGCGGCCTCATAATGCAATGCTAACCCCTAGTGTTTGTCCCACAATTTGACCAAAATAGCCCACTACTTTTTGCCCTAAAAAATTGGCCAATTTTGCCCTTCAATCGCGTTCGCAAGCTCTGTCAGTCGCGATTGACAGGTCAATCGCAATCAACGTGTCGGTCGGGATTGACAGGTCCGTCGTGGCTGTCAGTCGCGATTGACACGTGGCCCGGATTTTCAGTCGGTCGTGGTCAAAGGGTTGTTGACTCTGTCAGTCGCGATTGATGGATCGATCGCGATTGACAGGTCCTTTGCGA
Organism: Ceratopteris richardii; assembly: GCA_020310875.1. Classification (NCBI taxonomy): domain Eukaryota; kingdom Viridiplantae; phylum Streptophyta; class Polypodiopsida; order Polypodiales; family Pteridaceae; genus Ceratopteris; species Ceratopteris richardii. Next base: position 17,485,180 of record CM035425.1, on the reverse strand, counting down.
GGGTTTGTCCGTCGTGGTCAAACAATCGTTGACTATGTCGGTCGCGATTGATAGGTCCGTTGGGGGCTATCAGTCGCGATTGACTGGTCGATCGCGATTGACTGGTCGATCGCGATTGACACGTGTCACACGTAAGGTCTGTCAGTCGTGGTCAATCGGTCATTGACTATGTCGGTCGCGATTGATAGGTCCGTCGGGGCTGTCAGTCGCGATTGATGCGTCGGTCGCGATTGACGCGTCGGTCGCGATTGACAGAGCCGTCGGCAGGTGTCCGTTGTGGTTTGGCGATCGTGATTGACAAAGCGATCACGATTGACAGAAATCTGAGGAATTTCAAAAATTTAAACACATTTTTGGGAAGCTCTAGGCCTGTAGATCATGGTTATGCACTTTGTTTAGCAAATAGAGCATTTTTTTTATCGGTCGCGATTGACAGAGGTCAATGCCTCGGGACGTGCACAGTCAAATTTTTTACCTGCTGGAGCTGGTGCAGCTGCTGGGGATGCTGATTCTTGCAGAAAATCTCAAAAAACACAGAAAATCACAAGCACACAAACGCTCTCTCGCTCTCTCTCACAAGTGAAATGAGGGAAATGGTATGGGTGGGGTGATATGACCAAAAACTAAAATTTTTCGCGATGATGGAGATGGATGTGGGAGATGGTGAGGATGATGATGGTGATAAAAAAAACAAAAGAAAATAGATAAAAGTGAAGAAAATACCTATGACTCCAACGCGTCAACTCTACGTCTTACGAGCACATGCTCGTCCTCAAAGCTCGATCCCCGGCAACGGCGCCAAAATTTGGTGTAGCTCAGTGATGAGTAGCACCTCCTTTAATGTCAATCCGGGAAGACGTGAGGATGGTATGAAGACCTTGAGCAAGTGAAGGCACAAGTGCGTGAGTGAGAAGCACACTAACATGCACACACATACACACACACGCGTGCACACAGTAAGACAAAGAGTGAGAAGCAATGGAGTTCTTAGATTACTTTCAAAAAGCTCTTACAAGTTCAAATCAATTACAAGCTAACCTCAAAAATGAGCTCTCTAGCTCTATTTATAGTTTTTTACTAGGTTTTGGCCGTGTCCAGACCTAGTGTCCGGCCTAGTTAAAAATTAGGTTCTCTACCCTATTTGGAGGTTCAAACGAAGTCTAAAAAATGTGAAAACTGACAGGGAGATACTTCTAAAGCTCCTCAAGCTCAAGGACTCCTTGGCTTGCACAAAATGGAGCTACAAAAGTGTGAAATGGTATTTACAATGGTTTTTAGTGATGAAAATCACGATTTTTGTAGGGATTTCTTCTAACATTTTGACATACATTTCCTGGAGCTCCCTACTTACTCCTTCTTCTTGTGTGCTCAACTCCTTGATGCCTAAAAAATTTAAATGGCCTACTTGCCAGATCTTCTTTGACTACTGTGTCTGCCTGTGCTTTCTCTTCGTTCCGACTCCCTTCGTAGGCTTCCTTGTCTTGCAACTCCTTCAGTTCCTTGACTACTGCCAACAGTAACCTTGGTAGGTGATCGGAAGATAAGTATTACCTTCCTCACCTTTGCTCATGTCCCCTATTTTTTCTAGAGGTATCTCTGGAACTTTCTGCTTAGAGTCTGCTTTTGGCATATTGGAATCACGTTCTAGGACCTGATTCGCCACATGTTTCCATAACTCAGGTTTTACTTTGAGCAGCTTTTCTACAGTGAGATGACACTAAACCTTAGTGTTCTTCACAACATCAGTGTTTCTTGGAACCACTGAGTCTTCATTTGTTACCAATATTGTGGGAGCTCTAATCTGAAGAGATTCAGATTCCCATGGACCTGTGAACTGTGGCAAGTCTTGTATAGAATTGGATTCAAATCCTGAACTTTCTTTTTCTTGTTGCTCTACTTGGTCTCCATAAATAGATGGAATGTCTTCTGGGAATTGATCGTGACGGTCATCAATTTCAAGAATAGGAGAGGAAACATCCTTCTCCTTGGCCCATTTCTCTTCTTGTATTTCTCGCAAGAACTTTTGAGTGTGCTATTGAATTGAAAGAGGTTCTCCGTCATCTATGGAGTCAAGAACATAGACTTTCTTTGGTGATGAGCTTTCTCTTTCAACAGTTGGTTGAGCCTGTGGAGGTAAAGAAACTTGAGGTTTATTTACCAACTTTTCTAATCTCTCTATTAAGCCTTGGAAGTGCAAACCCGGTGTAATAGCATTCGTCTGATTGAACGATTGATTGGCCTCGAACATAGCTTGAGCTAGTTCCACCATTTTTATGCACATTTTTGTCCGTTCAATCTCTAAATCTACTCTAGGGTAGCTCTTGTCTAGGTTCACAGGTGTTGGCCCTTCTTGAAGTCAAGCCTGGTAGGCCTTGAACATCATGTCCAAGCCTTCTAGAGTTGGATCTACAAGAACAGATCTTGGTTGTGGTTTATTTACAATGGTTGGTGGGTGGGGATGAGCTGGTGTGGATGGAGTTTCGACATGCAAGGAGCTTTGAGAGGCAATATCTTCTATTTTTGTTTTTGCGTCTTTCAGGCTTTCTTCTAGTTCAGATAACTTTTTGGTCCACTTACGATTGGCCTTCTCTCTAGTATCCTTCCATGTTCTTGTTTGTCTCTTACTAGGCTCTCCTGACTCACTTGGCTCTGATTGTTTAGCTAGTTTAGCTTTTTGCAATGCTTGTGCCCTAGTAACTGCATGTATAGGAGCCACATTATCGCTACTGGAACTTGAATCCCCTACTAGGCCTACCACATTAACTGGTGTAACCTTTGGTGCACTAGAGGGATGTTCGGGACAATCTCTCAGGAGTTGTTCCTTGCCACACTCGAGACAAACGACTTGTATTGTGATATTCTGCCCTTGTGTCGGCGCTAGTGGGTTGGATGGTTGTTGTCCTAGTATAGGTTGAGGTTGGCTATATCCTCCAAGTTCATATGGTCTAGTTGCTCCCCGTGGTTCTGGACATGGGTTATACCTAGGAGCTTCTCTACCTTGTTCTCTAGGAGGGTACCCATATGGTCTACATTGGGGTGGTACAAACTGTTGTGGTTGCTGATTCATTGGATAGTTTTCGGTGTTGTAGTTGATGTACTTCTGCTCACTATAAGAGTACATGTTAGGCTCCTGAGTTGGTCGTCTATTGTAAGCGTAAGGTTGTGATAACCCTAATCCTTCTCTGGCACAGGCCTGAGATGGATGATCTCCACCACAAAGTGTGCAACTTCCTAACATTGGTAATCTCAAGGAAGAGTTTTGGTAGTTCCTTTGTCCTTGTACCCCTAATTTCTTGGCTACTAACTCTGCCACTTCCTCCACATAGCTCGAACTAGAAGTTTCATTGCTCCTTGTATCCTCTGATTTGGTAGGATCTTGTATGATTTTGAGATCCTCAGCTAAGTTGTCTTCCAAATCTATGCACTCTTGAAGACACTCACTTAGGGTTTGCAATCATTTTACGTATACCAAGATTCTCAATGTTCCATTGGTTAGACCTTCTAAAAATAGGGATATCATTTTGTGCTGAGAAGGTCTCTCTGTCATAGGGCATCGGTTTACATATTGATTAAATCTTCGTGCAGCATTTTTTACTGTGCTTGATCCCTCGCTTAGTGAATTCACAAAAAAATTCTTGGAAGAATTGTTCTTGGTATCGTATCGTCCGCTTGCCTGAGTAGTATCGCGGTACCATCTTCAGTATCGTATCGCCTTGGTTCTCTGGTATCGTATCGCGAGGACCTGGGTATCGTATCGTCCCTGATAGTAGTATCGTATCGTTAATCCCAGCAAGTATCGTATCATCCATTTCCTAGAGTAGTATCGCGATACCATAACAAGTATCGTATCGAACAAGTTGGTGGTGTCATATCGCCGCTTGTTCGGGTATCGTATCGTTTCATTATCAAATCGTATCGCGATACCAAGTTAGTATCGTATCGGCGGTGTGTTTGGTATCGTATCGCCTCCTTGTCGAGAATTGTATCGCGATACCAAACTAATATCATATCGGCACATGTTTTAGTATCGTATCGCTTGAGCAAGCTGGTATCGTATCGTAGGAACTTCCAGTATCGTATCGCCTAAAAAGGTTGGTATCATATCGTGACCAAAAGTAGTATCGTATCGTGGCAGGTGCTCAGGTATCGTATCGTGATGATTGTTGGTATCATATCGTGGCAATAGTCCAATATCATATCGCCTTCTGCTGATAGTATCATATTGTCAAGTGCCAAGTGTCGTATCATGGCCATTGTGGTATCACCCAGTGCAATATTGCCTGGAAGTGGCATCGGCCAGAGTGTTTGAAGCACTTTGTCAGGTAACTAGAGGCATAGGAAGCTCACATAGAAAACAAACAACTAGAGAAAATTTTGAAGCCCTTCAATGTACCATATGGTCTTCTAAAGGAACAAACGTGGCATTATATACGAACCGCCACTAATAAAGAACCTGATAGCAACCTCCAGTTCCACAAAAATACTTTCAATTACACTCAAGAGGAGTTCGAGAAGGCGGATCCCATCTGGAGGCAGAAAATTTTGGAAAAGAATCCTACACTACGGGTACAGTGGGAAGCATCACCATATGTGCTTCAAGTCAATCCATCTTTTTGTCCTGTACCCCACAGACACTCCTGGACGCAATTTTGGGAAGGACAGCGCCAGGGAAATATCAATAATCAGTGGCTAAACTACCCATTGTTACCTAGCCCTCCACACAATTACCTACCGACAGAGGAGTATATGGTAAAAACAATGGAATTTTGGATTGCAAGATATGCTACAGTTCCTGATTTAGTAGTTAAAATGACTAATAAAATATTCACTATGCTACTAACAGTAATCAAAGTTTTCCAGCATGCCAAATATACATTTTTGAATTTCATTGGCATTACGCAAGGATTCGAGGCTCTAATTTTTTATCTATCTACTATACCCAGCCGCTTGACTCTAATGGCATATTATTCTCGACTCATGTTTTTGCCGTCAACATATATGCAAACTTTCGAAGAAGCATTTTTCACCGGCTTGTTCGAAATCGATTTAGAAATTTTTGTAAAAATGACTTCAAACCTGAATGCACGTCTGGTAGCTTACGAAACGAGTTTCTTTGCGGATCATCGGCAAGCGCCAGAGGACGGATTCAAGTCCCAATAATGGAAAGAATTCATGCTTTGTCATGCTAATCTGCTGAATAAACGAGAGCAAACGGCTATACAGACATACACACGTCGCCACAAAAAGCCTGTCGGGGACGACAGAGTTCAGGAGGAGGGGCGTGTAGAGGGAGAATCAAGCAAAAAGAAAAGAAGAAGAAGATCAAAGTCCAAAACTGCTCAATAAAGATCAAAGATCATAATACCAAAGAACCACTCTCTGCACAAAGCCCCGTAGGGGCACACACACCAAGGAAAAGCACGCAGCTGGAAGGAGGAATCAGGGCCAACAAGTATCCATGAAGAAGTGCAAGAAGATATCAGGCGGTTCCATAGCCACATGAGGGTGCTTCAACCTCTTGAGCAACAGAAGGTTCAGATCAAGGCTTAAGAGCTACATCCTCATATGTCTACTAATGGTGTGCGTGGCAACCCGATTTAACAAGCAAACCAAATGCATCAGGCCTAGAGGATGTCAAGACAAATATCATACAGGGCCATTAAAAGGTAATGCCAGTCGAACAAACAGGCAAAACTGACCAAGAGATGCGTGCGGACGACAAGAGGTAGACGAGAAGAAAAGCCTGTCAAGGGACGATAGAGACAAAGAGGGGGAGAGTGTTGTAGAGCAAAGAACCACAAGCAAAAAGCCCCAAAATTTTCAAATTAAGGGGCATAATTCTTCTTCTTCGAGGTCTTATGGAATTCCCTCAAAACTATGTAAATGCAATAGAGGAGTCCTCTAAATGCATAATCCCAACTTGTTGTAAAATAACCCTTGTAAATTAGTAGGAAATTCACCCTTTTTTGTAATAAAGTGCCGGTCTCTTGTGTGAAAGAACCAAACTTAGGGCACATGTATATAAGTCACTTGGTGACTCTTTGTACATACTTTTTGCCATTGTGAAGAAGGAGCTCTCCAAAATTTCGAATTTGCCTCTTTCTTGCAGATTTCGATCTTCTCTTTGATCTTGTATGTATGTGTAATGCTTGGAATGTGTGTGTAGGACTGTTGTCTACCCCTCCCCATTGTTTTTGAGCTACTGTAGTGTATGTGCGAACTTGTAGGAGTTGTGGCATGAGTGTGGGTGCTTCCCACCATTCACCATTTTGGCCAGAACTTGAAGCAGAGTTGTCAGAATCGAGTGGTTCCACTTCCAATAGATGCGTCTCCTTGAGAGCTTTGAAATGACTACCCTATTGACTATATTCGGAGTTCGGAGCTGGGAGAAATCCTTGATTTTCTGAAAACTTCTGTAAGAGGTATCGCGGCAGACACTTTCAGCATTTCAGTGAGTGTGAGAGGTGGATTAGTCTTTTCTCATGCATGCAAGCTTAACCACTTCATTTTCCATCATGTGTGCACATGTCCTCATACACTTGGTTAGGTCGTTCGATCGGATTGACATTTAAATGTGTGTTAATTTCCCACTATATGCACTTGTGCTGCAATAGAGGTACAGTCTCATTGGCACGAGTCCTTGAGTCTTCTTGACTCAAGTACACAGCATGTGTATAGGTTTAATAATTATATATATGTGGTAGGTCTAGGGCATGTGTAGTAGAGTTAGGGTTTGTAATATATATGTATATATAAAAATGGATCTATAGAAAGACATAGGATTCATGTTGGAAGATTTCAAATGCTTCTCTCATGGGTGTGTTCATGTGTGTGTCTTCTATATATCCAAGAACTGCTAAGATGCAATCAAAGGAAAAAGGAAAGGTTGTAATGGATTCGAGACCTAAGAGAAAATCCATTTCTGATTTTTATTCACTTAAAGGAGGGATTCGTGGCTCGAATGTCATGCGCTCTTCATGTGTAGCAAGCTCATCCCTTGAGCCTACAATTTCACCCCCGATTGCATGCTCTAATATCTCTGTGTCAGAGTCGAAAACCTCAAATGAAACTTCTATGTCTAAACGTATGAAGAGAGGGAAGGGTCAATGGGATATAGGAAGGACTTTTAAAATAGATTGGATAACAAAGTTTCCTTTTATTGAGCCTTTGATAATTGAGGGTGAAGAAGAACCAAAATTTGCCACTTGTATACCATGTAGTTGGAAATTAGCTAATCAAGTCAAGTTACAATTGAAATTAGATACCATTGAAAAGCATGTGGGTAAAATGTATGAGAAAGTAGAAGTAGACTATCAATACAGTGTTGAAAAACAGTGTTGATTACTATCAATATAGACTTTGAGACTAAGTGGTCACATTTTTGGAGTGAAGTGCAGAACAATCGAAATAAACAAAGCATAGAATTATCAGTTGCTTATGATCATTTGTTGTGTGGCAGAGCAGAGTTCTCTATTAAATACTTCCTTCTAAAGGTTTTAGAGTGCATAGCTTGTTTGTTCTATTAATTTCCATGTCAATGTTCATTTTCTTCAGTTTGAGGGCTCCTCGCAATGAATTTGTGAGACATTTGTCATATCTGGTTTTCCCTGTTGTTGTTTGGGCATCCTTCCGATTCAATCAAGTTGGTTTGCCATTGTCAGTGGTGGTGGAGGCAATTATTGCTAGTGGAGGGACAGCAAAACACCTTGGCCCATTATATCATCAGGATAGCAATGAAAATTCTTTACTACAGGTGATGACCTTGACTCTTAATAGAACACTTCTGCAGATTATTATATTATTCCACTAATCTCTTTCCTTTTATCATCTATATAGTTTTACCTTGAATTAAGTCTGGGGTTTTGGTGCATGTTTACCAGATTACTCGAGATGGCATGTTTATTTGCAGTACTTTTTTCATTCCAGATGTATACAATTAAAGTGTCGATCGATTGGCTGCTATTAATTTATCAGTTTACTTTCAAAAGGTTCTATTGGAATGTTGAATTCAGTTTTAAGATATAAAAATATTCCAAGAAAAAAAATCCAGCATTATAACGTGTTATTTTTCAAGTTCTGAGTCATAGTTCTTTGTTTTCAGGTTGGAGTAACACTCATTGTATTTCTATCTTTGAAGGCAGAGGTTTAAAAAGAAATGTTCATATGCAGCCAGATTTTTCCACTACTGGCCTTCAGCATGGTTGCTTTTACTTTCAGCTATCTTGTTGTCAAATCTCAAGTTCTCAAGGAGTTCTCTATGGTCAAGTTAATCTCAGCAAGAAAAGTTTCATGTGATGGATTGTGGAGATCAGCTTGTCAGGCAAGCTAGAAGGATGTTGTAGTTTAAAGATAGTAATGGGAGAACTTTGTATGATTGGGTTCATCATATATATCTGTATTAGAAACATGCATTAGTTATGCACATACTGAAAGAAGTTGGAACCTGTATGTTTTTAGTGCATATGTTTGGCTGGCATTTGGCTCCTTTGGAGGAGCTCATGCAATCAGAGTACACAAAGTGGAAAGCATCCTCTCTGGAAAAGTATTGAGCTCAAGAACTCTGATTGAAGCCATTGATCCTTTAAAAAGTGAACTTCAACCTTCTTTAAGAATGTCAAAAAAGGGTAGCTACAAACTCAGTCCTGCTGTGGATTACCTCTCCAGTTTCTTCTCTCCTCTATTGGAAAGTGCATTCACTGGTACTTCTGATATTGAGAATGGCTTGTCATCTAATGTGGATGGGAAGAGCAAGATCCGAAACACTGCAAACATACTACTGTGCATTGTATCTAAGCTTCCTTGTATGCATTTTTTGTAACTGATTGTGTTCTTATAGGTGGCAAATACAACAGAGTATGCTCAGGTAGCTACACGCTTAGTAAAAATTGAGTATGATGTGGAGGCTTACACATTGAACATATTGGAATTTGGGACCTCTGATCAAAAATTGGTAATCTAATGTTATTTCTAGATGTGTGTAGAAGTATGTATGCAGGTGTGTGTAGGATCTAGGTATGTATATGTCAAAATAAGTTTAGACATGGATGGGCAGGTATGTATATGCCAAAATAAATTGAGACAGGTATGTATATGCATGTGTGCGACAGGTATGGGCAGGTATGTACATGATTTTTATTCATATGTATGCCATGTATGTGCAAGTATGTATATGCACAGGTATGCATATGCTTTGATTGATGTGTATGCAAGGTGTGTGCAGATGTGGGCAGATATGCATAGGATGTATGTTCACATGTATGTAGATTCTTTGATTGATATGTGTTAGGTATGTATATGCACATGTATGTATATGCATAGGGCATTGGCGATTGAAATGTATATGTAGGTGAGGGAAGGTATGTGCAAAGTATGTTATGTATATGCTTTGATTGATATGTATGACGATGTACGTGTGGGCAATTATGGGCAGCTATGTATATGCACATGTATGTATATGCTTCACTTCTTGGTATAGGCACGTATCTATGTATCTGCTTTGATTCATGAGTATGTTTTGGTTGTTATGTGCAGGTATGTATATGCTTTTTATATACTTTCATTGATGTGTATGTCACGTATGTGCAAGTATGCATATGCATTTCATGTTGCTGTGAATTTTGGGCAGGTATGTATAATGTTTCAATCATATTGGAGATACCACAAGTACTCTCCTGAGAATGTACTCTCCTACCAGATTTCTTATGGCCTTTTCCTTTATGGATTGATTAGTTCTAGAGGTGGATTATAGTTGTAATTATGATGATTTTGTCGGTGGATGGCTTCACTGACACCAATATGTATCTTATCCTAGTGTTTGGTGTTTTGATGATCCTCTTGTTGTAGCCTTGAGATTCATGGGGGCCTCCCCCTACACTTATTGTAACATTTCTTTCATCAATATATTTTATCTTTGTTTTCCTTAAGAAAAAAAGAAGGTAGCAATAGTGAAGAGGACTACAAAGAAAAGATAGCAGAAGTGATTTGACACAGCGAATGGTATCAAATACTCAAACATTTCTATATTTTTAAGGGAGGTTATTATAAAAATTCGCTTAAGATTTTATATTTCAAATATAAGTTATCACTAAAATTCGCCAAATTTTTTTATTTTTCAAATGGAAATTATTATCAAAATTCGCCAAATATTTATACTTATTATCTAAGATAGTTAGAGAAATTCGCCCATATTTTTATACTTTTGAGTGAGGGGGGTGGTCTTATTTTTTACCCTGTCAGAAATCTCCTTCATTTTGGTGACATAATCAGTCACATTTTGCATGGGACTTTTCTTCAAGGTAGTAAACTCCATCCATAGTTGGTTTTTCCTTGGTCTAGTATTTGAAGAAAAGAAGGAAGCAAGAGCTTTCCATGTCTCTATTGAGGTCTTACATCCTTTCATATGAGGTAAAAGAAAATCAGAGATTGAGTTTAAGATGTAGGACCTGGCTAGTGCATCCTTTGAACACCAAGTTGTAAGTCTTTCTTGCTCTTCAGATGATGGTTGTCCTTTGCTTCTGATTATTGGCATGACTTCATCCTCAAATATGCATCCAAATAGATTTCTTCCTTGAAGGTAAGCCTCCATCCTCAAAGACCAAGCTGAGTAGTTGTTTCTATCCAAATTTTTGTATTGTGGAAGGAAAACCATCTCCCATGTTGATTTAGCTATGCTCTGATACCGCTATGAGAAGAGATGGTGGACACACTCCAAGAATGTGCCTGATGCTGCAAAAACCTGCTCTACACATGCCAAGGTAGCTTCAAGGATAATAAGTCGACACCTTGTGCTTGCTAAGGATGCATATAAACCACCTTAGTGCTTTGGAGCATCAATCTCAAATTGATTCATCAAAACATACTACTTGAGACATAACAAAACTTGCAATTTTGGGATGACATGCACTCTAGAATTTCACTCAGAGCTCAGAGACTGTTGAGAATTGACCAAGGATATTTTTCACATCTCTAACTTGGTATATGATGGATCTAAAGCAACAAATTTGATGAATGTTGATGATCCTTACTCAGAGAAATAAGTTTAGCAAGATAAGGGTGTCATCCCGACCTTTTAGGAATCATGTGCCAGAATACATAAGCAACTTCAAATAGATGTATCTCATAAAGTAATCAACCAAAAATGATGAAAATTGATACGCTGCAAATAGACTCACTTACTTACCTATATCAATCTAAATCTCATCAAAAGACTTAGTATGCATAGAGAAATTCTCAATTGAAGTTGACTAAAAAATGAACATAGACCTGTATGAGTAGATGAAGAGAACTCCAAGTTGTAGCTTGAAATGTCAATCTGTATTGCACATATGATACATGAATTGAATGAGAATGAAGCTTGCGAAGGAGGAGCACAATGTGTGCTTCAAAAATGGCATGATTATCTCATCAGAGTGTAGCTCAAAATGTTCTGCTCTGCTCACGACTATTTTTGTGTGTATATATAAAAGATTTTGAATTCAAAACTTTGGATGGATGCTACCTAAGGGTTCCCTTAATTTAGGGGAATCTTTGGCAAATCAATCTCTCCTACTTAGGCTCATGAGTTATGTAAAACTAAGCCATGAGATCTTCAAGGGACGTTTACTTTTGATGTAGTTACATTTCAACTATTACAAGAGATAGTTTTTATGGCTCCTCTCATTGAGAGTACAACCAATGTCTTTATACTAATGACTAATCAAGCACTAGGCTTGGATGAAAATGCACTAACATGGGTGAACCCCCTATGGGTACGGAGGGCATCCTAGGGTGACCCTAGCCCGAGGGTCCAAGGATCAAGGCACATAGACAATCATAAGCAAGGACATTTGGCACAAGCCATTTTGGGTTATAACCACCTCTTTGGGTTTGGGCACCTAATACTTCTCACTTTTGGGCATAGCCAACTGGGTGAATACCTTTAAGGAAGGTGAATTCACCACCAAATTTGTGCACTCCACCTTGAGGGCGACTACCAGATGGATGCTAAGGTGACTTATTATCATCAAGGTGATGCCATTTTGTTGGCAACACCATACCTAGGCAACTACACTACTAAGTTATCTTTGCACCTCATATTGGGCAAGGCTCAAACTCTTGCTACCTTCAAATAAGGTGTGGCCAAATTGGTTTTCTCCACTATAGCAGGCATCACCACATATTCAAGTACACCATGATGTGAGTGACACACATGCCATACATTGATCAGGGTGACTCCCTCTTTGGTGGGCAACACAAAGGGCGACCAATTCTTCATACTTCCTTATAGTATGGGTGATGCCCAAATATAGAATTCTTCCAAAATAGGTGATGTCCATGGGTTGGCATCCTCTGCCTAGGCAACTACCATTCTTCTCATCTCAAAAAGAGGGGTGACTTCTTCAGTAAGGGAAACCTCATTATGTAATTCTATGAAGTGATTGGGGTGACACACCTTTCATGACATCCTTGAGTAGAAGAAGTACTAGAAGTTTAGAAGTAGTGGCCTTCTCTATAGTTTGGCATTTTGCAAGAGTTTGATACCCTAGTACCTCCTCTATAGTGCTTAATCTAGGTCTCTTTCCCTCATAAAACCTTGTGAAGGTCTTAAGAACCCATATGGAGTATGTGGTGGACCTACACATACATCCCATCAAGATGTTCAAGACTACCAAACAAGCAATCAACTCTTATAGTCTCCACCTTCCAACCCAAGAAAAAAAATTAGGGAGGCAGAGCCATCCAAGCATCATCATGAGATAACCCTTGGGCACATCAGTCAAGGCATGCACCTTTCTAATGATTTCAATAAGTGCATTGAAAGTTGCATTCAAAGGGCCATCTTACAAGATTGTGCATCACATACAACTACCTAAAACCCATGCACTAGACTAAATAGTCCCCCTATGAGTACTTCCGCAATCTACTTCTAATAATTTTTCCTTCTATTTTTAAAGTCATGGAAGTAGCTTTATTTTCTTTTTATCCATCACAACATGCACAACCCTTCAATCCGAATCTAGCTTATTTTTATTTTTTCCATCCATCCTTTCTTTTGTTTTTGAAGGGTCACAATTCACTCATGCACACCCTCATTCCACAATCTTCTGTTATCTTTGGGCACATCATTTATTTTTCTTCTTGAAGGTACATGTAACTGATATTCAAAAAAAAAAATCCAAAAACCGTCTCAACCTAAAATTTGTGCATCGATTTCCATGCTCATTCTAGACAATAGAAAGACATCTATCAAGGATGACAGAAAGCACGAGGGGGGAGTGTTGGAGGAAGCTTAGAAAGTGACGCCAAAGGCTAAAGTTAAAGCAGTCAAAGATTATTCAAAGGATAAGAATATGGTAAAAGGAGAGCACAAGCATGGAAGTAAAGGAGGAAGGATTCTATTAATTTCTCCCATCTCAAAACCCTCCCCAAATTAGGGTTTTTCCCATGTTTACCTCAAAATATGTATACAAATGCTTATTCTTTGCATAAATTCCTATTTTTAGTAGTAATTGGTATTGATATATTTAGGTAGTGATGTGTGTGAACACATTAGGACCATTGGGGCACTTTTTTCCCTCTTTAAGAGGTTTTTTCCACCGACTTGTATATACACCTAAAATCCTAATGGATAACTTATCTTTTTACATTCTTTGGGTATTACATTCAATATTGTGTATTGTGCTCTAAGCTTCTTTTTCTTCCTTGTGTTGTTCATGTGCTTCCGTAGACCTCAAACTCCAACAATTGGTATCGGAGTAGGTCACCGCTTCATCTAGGGCATCATCCACACCCCTCTGGTCACAGTCTCAAAATTGCATGAAATTTGGTGATCATAGTTAGGGTGATTGGTGGTGTCAAAATTGCAATCTAAGCTCATTTGGGCCTTTGAACACACTATCGTAGTGCTTGTGCAGGTAATTTCATCTTTTTGTGCCAAAGATATATATAGGTTTCAGTTTTCCAATATAAGCGCCTCAAAGTTTGCTACAAGTTTAGTAGAACTCGACATGGTAGTTCTGTTCAAATTTTTGAGATACAATAATTTTTCTACATCAGGGTATTTTAGTGAGTGGCCATGGCTGAAAGTAGTGATGTATTTCGTATGTTGGTTGTTGAGGATAAGTTGGATGGTACCATTTACCCATTATGGGTTTATATGATGGATCATGTATTGGTTGCAAAAGGACTATGGAATATTGTGTAGGGTGTTGAAAAACGTCCTATTACACCTACAAATACAGTTGTTGAAGGTGATGTAGATGGCATTGAAGATTATGATATTCTTCATGTTCCTTTCGTGTTGTGTTTCCTACTACACCTACTGCAGAGAAACTTTGTTGGGATGGCAGAGATGCTCATGCACATGCATTGATATCCTTGTTTGTCAAACGTGCCATTATTCCTCACATTTACTCTTGCAAAACAACAAAGGATGCTTGGGAACACTTGCCACTTTATACCAGGCAAGGAATGAGGCTCATGTTGCTTACCTTCAAAAATAGTTGAAGAGTGAGCACATGAATGAAGGAGATTCCATGGACAGTTTCTTGATAAAGATCAAAGATTTGAAGGAGTAGTCGATTTCTATTGATGAACTTCCAAATACCTTAACATTGAGGAGTTATTCTTTGTTCTATTGCAAGAAGATCAGTCTAGGCGAAATAGGTCTATTGTGCATGTTGTAGATCAAGCTATCCTAGCTAGTTAGAAGGGCAAAGGTAAATGGAGCTCTTCTACTAGTAAGCAAAAATATGCTAATTCTACACAATCAAGTAAGGATGACAGAGATGAGAAGAAAACAAAAATGTAGAAAATGTTTTACAAATACTGTAAAACAAATGATCATGTCATTACCCAGGATAGCACAAGTGTAGTTGAACTGTCAAGCATGTACGAAGGACACATTTATCCCGTTAACTATAGAAGCATCCATTTCCTCATCTACACCCTTAACATTAGTCCATGCCAATCTTGTGGACTTATGCATACACCATCTCTAAGTGGGACACTTTACTTCTTCTTTATAGTAGATGACGTCAATGGCTATAGGGGTTTATTCACTAAAAGATAAATAGGATGCACTTCCAAGTTCAAGTAGTAGACATAGATAGTTCAAGACAACTTTCCAAGTTCCTTAAAGCCCATCAAATCAAATGGATACAATGGCTTTGTCAATCATAACTTTCCAAGTATTTGAAGCAGCAAGGTATTAAGTACCTAGCAAAGAAGGATACTCAGGATGGTATTGCTCTACAGAGGATTTGAAGTGTGATTTAGATGGCCAAGTCTATGCTTCATCAGAAGCAATTTCCACAAAATTTCTAGAGTGAAGTTGTACATACAGTAGTACATATTCTTAATAGAGGGTTCTCACATGTTTTGAAGAACCAAACCCCATTTGAGGTTTACTTTCAGGGGAAACACAATGTCAGCTGTTTTAGAGTATTTGGTAGTGATGCCTATCTGCAAGGCCTTGATGATGATAGGCCCAAGCAATACATTTCCATTAGTTATAGTGACCAAGAGAAGGCATATAGACTCTATGACCCTAAGAGTCACTCACTTAAAATTATTAGAGACTACACTTTTGATAAATACTCTAATTTTTCATTCCCTTTGGATTCTTCTCAGGCTCCAAATCCTCCCATTCCTCGTTAGAGGGGGATCATTCCACTACTAGAGAGTCTCACTATGCAGAGCATGCTCTATTTATACATGGCTTTCTAGATCATGATACAATTTTGGAGCATGAGGGCTTAGAGATAGAGTCTCAATTTAGACCTCAGATGGCTACACCTCCCATGGGTCATTGACGGATGAATGACAAACTCCAAGCTCTAAAGATGATAAGAATTGAGACCTAAGTATGGCTATCAGATGCACTTTTTTGAAAGAGCTTTGAGAGGGCTTTCCACAGCAACAAAGATATCTTGATTTGGAGGAGATATGATCAAGATATGGCTAAATAGGTGAAGCGATGTAGTCTCAATTAACTAATTTGGTTAACTCTTGAGTATAGCAATCAGAAAAAAAAATCGATTGTGCCTTCTTTGGCCTTCCTTCAATGACAAAGATGCACATAGTGTTTTACTTAATCCCACATACAGTGTTCCAGAGGGGCAACACTATATGTTTCCAACAGGAGTACTTCTGTGGTCAGCGCCCTAATCGCACAAGAGCAAACATTGATCCACAGGGATCATGATATTGATCCATAGGGATCAATGTCTGACAGCTACATACATGGTGGACATTTCTCTCATACCCTAGCAGACTCCATACTCTAAAAAATGGAGCTGCAGAGGGGGTGTTGAGAATATGAGAGTGCACCTCCATTTTGTATCTAAGAGACACTTCATTTCTTTTTTTTATTGTATCTCGTTCTATTTGGATAGATTGCCATTTGCTTCTACCAATGTATTCATTCTCCTTCTAAGGAAATTATCTCACATATGATGTACTTTGGAGAGCCCCCTCGAGGGCCTCTCCATAACTTTGTATTTGTTTAGAAGCTTGAGGAGCCTACTTCATGCTCTTGGCAAGCTCACTCTAATCCATGTGAGTGTTTCCATTTCATGGTGTACTCACTTTTGATTCTCACACTCTTTCGTCTTGTGAGTACAGTTTTCCCATTTTATGGCCTGCTCACTTTTGAGTCTTATACTCTTTCATTTTGTGAGTGCACTCTTCTTTTTCATTTTTCTTCCCTATGTGTACTCTCTACAACAACAATGTGGGCTAACAGGCTAACAAAGCATAAAAAAATTTTCTAAATCATTGTCACGTGGAATCATAGTTGTTTTGTTGCTCTCTACTATTTTGATTCTTCAACCTACAATCACTCTCAATATTACTAGTTTTACTAAAATTCTAGTATACCTTAGTGCCATTACTTGAATAATTTCTTTGGAAATTTGTGTGGCTTCTTTGGCTCCCCCTACCCTGAAACTATCCTCCACATTTTGCATAAGTTTATTGTTGACCTTTGTCTCGGTTATTGTTTCCTCTTCTACTTCCAAAGCCTCTACCTTAGCCTCTTCCTATGTGAGAGTAGAATACCTACTTAGAACTAGCTTTTCCTTTGGAGTTTGAATCTTCACGAAGGTTTTTTCTTCAATTATCAATGTGGACACAAGATCAATAAAATTTGGAATATTCTCCCTAGTCTAAATAAAAGTCTTGAACTACTTATTTAAATGCACACTTCAACCTTATCATCATCATTGACATTCACACCAATAGATGCAAGTGACTCACATATTCTTTTGATTTTTAATGTGGTCACTTATGGACATTATACTTTTCTCCAATGTATGCAACTCATTCTTGAGTTGCAATTTATATGCCGTTGTATTGGTCTCATACAATGTAACCAAATTATTCTAATCCTCTTTTGGAATTTTGGCATCCTTTATGTGCCTAATCATGCTATCTTGTATGCTAACAAATAGCCAACACATTACCTTCCATGTTCCTCGATTCCTTTCTTCATATGCTCTTAATTGGTCTACAGTCTGATTCCTCTCTGGTAACTATGGGGTGTTTTCATTGTTTCCTCTTATGTACTTTCAATAGCCTTTTCCCATCAAGAAATTTTTCATTTTGAACCTTCAAGCATGAAAGTTGTTCTTGTCCAACTTATCACTCATAAGTTGACTCATTTTATCAGCATTTTCCATTTCCACGATAATTTACAATGCTGTGAAAACACTAGAAGCAGTAACTCTGCTTGAACATTGGCACATAGTGACTTGACAAGTCGTACTAAAAAAATATAGTTTTCATGTATTGCTAGTGCATGGAACTGCTTGAAATCCGGATCTAAAATGATTGGGAGATGTTCAATAGATAGCAATTTACAATTTTGCAAATTGACCCTTTTTTGTGGGCCCCACCTTGTGGGCTCAAAATGGAGGTTGAAATGGCTTCAAAACAAAAATCTGAGCAAAATGAGTGACATTTAAGGATTGGTTACAATGGTGGGATACCCTACATGGGTATTGTTATTGACATTGTTTTGAAAGAAATAGTGGGCATAGGTTTCCATGTGGTGGTTGTGCTTATGGGTATAGATGTGACATTCGTTACATCAGTTATGAGTGTAGAGATGGATGTCACTCTAGCACAATGGTGAGTACCAACGTGAGGAGATCCACCTCATAATTGTCAATCCGTGGAGACGTGAGGACTAGTATGAAGACTATGAGCAAGTGATGGCACAAGTGTGTGAGTGAGAAGCACACAAGCATGCACACACATACACACACACGCGCACACAAGGCAAGAGCAAGGAGAGGAACAATGGAGTTCTTTGCATTAGTCAAAAAGTCTCTTACATAAGCTCAATTCACAAACAATGTAACCCAAAAATGAGCTCTCTAGCTCTTTTTATAGTTTTCTAACTAGCTTTGGCCTTGTCCAGACCTAGTGTCTGGTCTAGTTAAAAATTAGGTTCTAGAGCCTATTTGAGGGCTCAAACGAAGTCTAAAAATTATGAAAATTGGTATGTAGCTAATTCTAATACTCCTCAAGCTCAAGGAATCCTTGGCTTGAACAAAATGGAGTCTATTCTACCAAAAACAGAATTTACAATGTGTGTGTAGTGATGAAAATCACTAAAGTTGGAAATAGTTCATGGAAAAAAATGATTAGGCCTTGTTGTCGTATTGTGCATGACTGCTCCGTTGTACATGTATGCTCTTCATATGACTTGTATGCCAACACTCCCTCCTTCCTAGCGTATGTCGCCCCTGACAGACCTCTGTTCTATGGGATGGTCGATATAATATTGGATGACGTTGGTGACTAGTTCGTGCTCTCCTATCCTTAATCCTCTTGCTAGATCAGCTTCCAATGCATCCCAATTGATTGCACCGGGGACCTCTGGTTGTGGTGTGGTGTAGTACTCAGAGTACATGGCTTGTTCAGAAGCAAAGAGATGGATCAGCTGTGTTCGCTTAGGTGCAAACACTTCTGAGTGGTACTCCCAAAATCCGGATCAGAACATCTCTTCAAATGTTTGTTTATAGCATGCAGGAAGATACTTAATTCGTGCATGCCAAGCGTAAGCTACTCAAATGCTGGGGGTGGTGCTCATGTCATACACCAAATCATAATTTCCATTAGTAAACCCCGTTAGCCGTACCTGTGGGGTAGCTGCATTTCTAAAGGTTTTGAGTACTACCTGCATCATATCCAAAATCTTAAGCATCATTTGGGCCGCAACATCCGGCATGGGCTTCAGTCGAGGCATCCAATGTCGGATTGTTTCCATCATGTATGCAACTGACGGTGGTCCCTGTGGTGGCGCGATGTATGGATAATTGAGCCACTCCTTACATTGAGCATTATTTTGTACTTTTATGTTGAATGCTTTCCATGAGCGGCATCGTGGAAGCGGGCCATAGCATAGGTTCGGTAAGATCCTCGTCTTCACATACTAGCACTTTGACTGCCATTTGAACCTCTTGAATGTAGAGGGGCAATTCCACCTCTCCCATGCAAGGGGTTTCCACATCACTCACTAACTCTATTGGCAATCTGTATCTAATGAACACGTTCTCAAATAAGAACTTTGCTGTCGTTTGAGCATCGTTCTTCATTGTGGCTTTCACTTCTACCCACTTGGTTAGATAGTCTTTGGCCACAATGATATACTCAGCATGTGAACCCTTAGTTGGGGGATTAATAGGTCCGACAAAGTCTATTCCCCACTTAGAGAATGCACATCCACCCATCATAGGCTTCAATGGCATCTCATCTTTGCATATAGGATACTGAGTTCGCTGACAAACATCACACCTCTTCACGTAGGTATGTGCATCCATGTGAAGGGTTGGCCACCAAAGACCTGCAAATAGTATTGCCTTGATCACGCGATCTGGTCCAAAGTGTCCTCCTGCTACACCTTGGTGAGCAGTTTCTAAGATTTTAAGATATTCGCTCTCATGGACACATAGTCTAAGGTAACTTGCCACGCTTGTATAAGTTATCACCAATGAGTGAGTAGTCTAGGGCTTCGTGTTCTAAACTTTGTTGCCTAGCCAGGTGTCACTCTAGCACAATGGTGAGTACCAACGTGAGAAGATTCACCTCATAATTGTCAATCCGTGGAGACGTGAGGACTAGTATGAAGACTATGAGCAAGTGAAGACACAAGTGCGTGAGTGAGAAGCACACAAGCATGCACACACATACACACACATGCGCACACAAGGCAAGAACAATGAGAGGAACAATGGAGTTCTTTGCATTAATCAAAAGGTCTCTTACATAAGCTCAATTCACAAACAATCTAACCTCAAAAATGAGCTCTCTACCTCTTTTTATAGTTTTTTGACTAGTTTTGGCCCTGTCCAGACCTAGTGTCCGGCCTAGTTAAAAATTAGGTTCCAGGGCTTATTTGAGGGTTCAAACGAAGTCTAAAAATTATGAAAATTGGTACGATGGTACTTCTAATACTCCTCAAGCTCGAGGACTCCTCGGCTTGCACAAAATGAAGTCTATTCTACCAAAAACGGGATTTACAATGTTTGTGTAGTGATCAAAATCACTTGAGTTGTACATAATCCATGGGAAAAAATGATTTGGCCTTGTTGCCGTATTGTGCATGACTCCTCTGTTGCTTTGTATGCCAACACGCCCCCCTTCCTAGCGTCTGTCGCCCCTGACAGACCTTTGTTCTCTCGGGTGGTCGATATAATATTGGATGACATTGGTGGCCAGTTCATGTTCTCCTATCCGTAAGCCTCTTGCTAGATCAGCTTCCAATGCATCCCAATTGATTGCACCAGGGGTCTCTGGTTGCGGGGTGGTGTAGTACTCTGAGTACATTGCTTGTTCACAAGCAAAAAGTTGGAGCAGATGTGTTGGCTTTGGTGCGAAAATCTCCGAGTGATACTCCCAGAAACCTGATCTGAACATTTCTTCGAAGGTCTGTTTGTAGCAGGCAGGGAGGTATTTGATGCGTGCATGCCAGGCGTAAGCCACACGAATACTGGGGGTGGTGCTCATGTCATACACCAAGTCGTAATTTCCATTGCTAAACCCCGGGAGACGTACCTGTGGTGCGGCTGCATTTCTAAAAGTCTTCAGGACTACTTGCATCATATCTAAGATTTTAAGCATCATTTGCGCTGCTACATCTTGCATGGGCTTCAAGCGCGGCATCCAGTGGCGAATGGTTCCCATCATATATGCTACCGACGGTGGTCCCTGTGGTGGCGCAATGTACGGGTAGTTCAGCCATTCCTTGCATTGCGCGTTGTTCTGTACCTTGATATTGAATGCCTTCCAAGACCTGCGGCGTGGGACTGAACCGTAACATGGATTGTATAGGAGGTGTAGAGGTGCATTGTTCCATGTGCGTAGCATTTCTGGATATGTCTCTAGAAGTTTCTGCCGCCAGGTGGGTTGACGAATTTTGCCTTTTTGCACCTCTGGAGGAAGGTCTTCGGGTTGAAATTGGGTTGCAAAGGTAGGAATCTGACTCGTGACCCTTTGTATTTCTGCATTATAATCAGCCAAGATAATATAATACGGCCTGTATTGGAGTTCAGATGAGAGGATCAGGCGTCTCGATGACAGGTTCTTGAAGTAAGCTGATTGTAACACAGTTTCCTCTATGACCCTCATGGCCTGATTTTGCACTACTGTGCGCTCTTCGTGCGAACTCCCGATTTCCTCCACTTGACGTAGCCATGAGGGCCGTGGTGCCTCGAATGTGTCCTGCGCTTCTTCTGTTTGTTGGCCTCCTGGGAATGGTTGCGGATCGTATTCTTCGTCAAATGTTTGTTCCACAGGAATTTGCACAACTTCTTCGTCCGTGGGAGCCTCTGGAGGGGAAGATGGTCTCTCATACTGTAGTAGACGTGTTTGCAATTCAGTGACCTGTTTCTGGAGATCTTTTATGGCCTCTGCGTCTGTGAGAAGTGAAGCCGCGGAGGGGGTGGTTGGAGAGGCTTCTGTTGGTCCTTTTTTGTGTTCCTGCTTCAGTTGTCCCAGTTCCTCCGATAGTTTATCATGTGCTTCAAGCAGCATGGCATAGTCTTCTAATATGATCTTGATATTATCGGGGGTCACTGCTTGAAACTTGGATGGGCTGATGGGTGCCCCCGGTGTGCTCTCAATTGCTGCCTCCAAGTTCTCTTGATTTTGTACTTGCAAGCGTCTATTCTCTTCCTGAGCGGCCGCAAGATGGCGTTTGAGTAGAGCCATATTTCGCTGAAGTTTTGAGTTGCGTTCCAGCTGTGTCCGTAGGTGACCTTCTACCACCTGTATCGCTTCCTGATCTGTGTTCTGTAACTGTACCTCCAATATGCCATGAGCTTCTTGGAGAGTTTGGAACTGTGTGTGGAGGCGAGCATTTTCCTCTTCTAGTGCCGCAAGGCAGTGCTGTAGTGTCTCTGAGTGCTCGTGCAGGCGTTCGTTTTGTTGCTGGAGCTGAATGTAATCTGTCCTTAAATTTGATATACAAGCCAGCATGGTGTCCAATGCATTTCCTATAGATGAGTGGGTGGTGTTTACAGTGGGAGATGCATGGGAAGGGAATTGGGGAAGGGGAACAGTGAATGATGTGTCTATGGAAGTCGTGTGTGTGAGTGAAATTGGTGGAGGGGGAATGGGAGGAGGTGAAATCGTGGGGGGAGGTGCCGTGGGTGGTGAAATGTCCATACCTTCAGGAGTGGGTGTGAGTGTGGGGTCTGCCATATACATTGGGATGGTAGGTGGTGTGTGTGTGGAAGTGGTGAATAGATGCGAAATGGGGTGGGAAGCTGAAAAGACAAGAAATGGTTGAGACCCTGGTTGAAAAGCTCTAGCAAGGAGGTCATGGAGGGATTGTAGAAATGGAGAGAGAGAGGTCGGGGGTTGAGGTCGTAAATTTGAGGAGGGCTGGAAGGGTTGCGTGGTAGCAGGGAAACCCATGAATGTGGATCTAGGGTCAGGGTGACCTATGGCTGAGGGCATGGGTGATGGTTGCCCTAGGGTAGGCTCTATGAGCGGTTCGGTGGATTGTGTAGTGATGGGGGTTGCTTCAAAGATTGGGTTATCAGTGGTAGAGAATAGGGTGGAACTAGATATGGGAGTACGGAAGATGAAGGTTGGGTCGATGGGTTGAGTGGTCGAGGTGATTTCCACTGTTTCTGCTCTAGGAGGTGATGGTGGGGGTGTGGGTGGTAGTGGTTCGGTGGACTCCTCATGGGTGACTGGGTGCTGTTGGCTAGCCGTTTCGGTTGCTTGGGAGGTTGTCCTGATAGGTTCAGATGTAATAGTTGGCTCTTCTGCAACTGTAATGGGAATCTGGATATTCTTCCCTGAGCATGGTCGTGTCTGGAACCTTCGTGGGTCATATTGAACTGGAGACCTCTGAATGGCAGTGCGCACTGCTTCCACTACCCCATATGTTTCTGCCATCAATAAGAGACCTTCCCTATACTCTGAGTCAACTCCTGCTTCTTCCAACAACTGAGTCATGAGTACTCTGCTACTCTGTTCGGTGAGTAGTTGTTGCGATCGCACTCTTTCCATAATTTGATACAGCCTTCAAAGTTCTGTTGTATAGGCTGGGGCTTCAGTGGTCTCCTCTTCATACGCTCCTTCTTCGTCTAGGTGTCCTTGTTGTTGACCTTGCTGAGCGTCACTCCAATGTACATGTCGACCGTTTGTAGACTTTCTTCTTCTTCGTGAGGATGTGCCTTGTTCCTCTGCCTCTGAATAAAACTCCACATCGGAGAATTGTGTACTTTGTAGGAATGCTTCGAAGTCCTGGGGGTCCATTCCTTCAGCATCTCCAGTGGCAGCAAATTCGAACTCAGGTGGAACAGGAGGAGCCGATGGGGTAGCTTGTGTCGTAGTGTCAGATCCCGACCTGGGTATCCTAATGGTAAAGGGAGGTACAGTGGCCTCCCTTCGTGGCGATACCTCAGGAGTAGTTAGAACTTCCCTTGTCTGGACACAAGGGATCGCACCCCTCATACGCTTGGATTGATGTGTGGACGTCTTGAGCCTTTTAAACATTTGTAATTGTGCCCAAGTTAAGGCACGTTCAATGGGGACATCGTACGCTAGGCACCGGTAAATGATGCGTGTGATTGCACAGCATCCATTCACCACTAATTTCCTAGAAGACCGTTTGTTTGCTTCATACAATTGATCTATAATCCATACCGGTAGCTTAATGGGTAACGCACCTGCTTCCGCTAAGTAGAGAGCGAACCAGATTCTCTTGTGTGGTTGTGTGAAGCGGTCTTGGCCGGGAAAGGCGAAATGTTGCATGCACATGCGGAGAGGGATGGACACGTTTGGTGTGAGTGCTGCCATATCTTTAAGCTTCAATAGTTTCCTATCCTTCATGTTAATGGGAACAAGAGCATCCTTTTCAGAGGGTACATGCATGCCGTGCATATTCAAAGTGTCGCTTACCAACTCCACAGTAAGTTCAAACCTCTTCAACTCGTTGTTGCCCAGCAATGAGGGAAGAACAAATGATCCGGGTTTGTCCTTTTCTTCATTAGCTTGTAATGTGGAGACCAGATAGTAACATCGGAGGAGATCGGGTTTAGGTAGTGGGGCTTCAAAGTATTCTGCCAGCCCTGCTCGTTGCCATATGGTCTAGAGATCTTCGGTGTTCTGTAAAGTCTCGAACTCCTTGGAGAAAAATTGGAATCGCACCCATGATCTGTCATACTCGCACTTAGACTCCCATATATACTTGGCCTCTCCTAATGGACCTGGCATGCCATTGAAGCAATGAGAATTGGCGTGGACTCTTTCTGTGATCCCTGTGGGTGGATCCGGCACCGGGATTTGCTGAAGGTGCTGCAGCTCCACTGGTCGTTCAGTTGGTGGCACATCCACAGGTAGACTATCCACATCAATTCCTGCAGTAAGTATCCCTACTTGTGAGCCCGAACCTGTCGCTTCTGCCATTTTACTTCTTGCCTCCTGATTCTGTGAGAATATAGAATCATGTGTTAACATCGTAATGGACAGAATAAATCCGTTGTTGTCCCCGTTACAACATTAACATGAGGTAGATGGTGAGTTAGTGGTTAGTAAGTGCACGAAGACAGTGTGTGTAGTTAATGCTTGGGTATTCCTAGGAGACTAATGCAGTTAGTAAGTGGGGTGAATTTACAAATTGGGGTCGGGGGGTTTATTACAGGTCTTAAGCTGCCAACTGCAGTGGATTGGTTTTTCCTTTGATTTCGTAGAGACGCTAGAGAACATTATAGGTGTATCAGCTTGAACATGAGGCCTTTTAGGGATCCATTTACAATTGATTCTGTTCGTGCTTATGGGCCTTGGTGTGTTCGTGAGTGTTGAAAACGAGTGGATGCCGGTTGTGCGAGTGAATGGGTTACGCTGTATAGGTTGTGGCTTCGGCATAGCTATTTGCGCCCGCAAGCAAGCCTTAGGCACCCAAATTTGTCTTGATTGTGGGCTAGCCTTCATCGACTTCTTGGGCACCCAAATAGATTTCACGTTAGCAGAAGAATTTCCGAAAGACTTCTTATTAGTGTCGTGTTGTTGGTTACTAATAAGAGGCTTTGCCCGTGTAGTTGGCTTGAGTGCAACCGGGTGTTCGCCTTTCCGCACCCACACTTGTTTCACTTGCTGGGACATTTTGCTGCGCAGGTACTTTGGATCCCCGACATAGGTAGTACTCTGCTTCTTCTGCCTTTGATCCACCTTTGGTTGTTGCCTCCTTCTGGCCTTTGGAAAAGAAGGGAGTTCCTTTGCATCCCTGACTCCTTTTTTGCGAATATCATTCCTCTGCAACACATAGTTTTGGACAAGAACAACATGGTCATCTTCATGTGTATTCCTGGAAGGACCAGGAGTCTGTGCCTTTCCTAGTTCCTTGAGTGCTTCATTATCTAACTCTACTGTAATTCGACTATGATTGACCCAAACCTGAAGAAGTCCACTTCTTAAGTTTAAGTTGACTGCTTGGTCATAGATCCAATCTTGACCCAAGACAAGAGGTTCAGTGAGATCCTCGTCTTGACACACTAGTACTTTAACTGTTATAGCCTCATCATGAATATAGAGGGGAAGTTCCACCTCGCCCATGCAAGGGGTTTCCACGCCTCCCAATCCTATGAGATACGCTTCCACAGGATTGACAGTTAATTGCAACTCTTGACAGTAAGATAATTTAACAGCACTAGTGGCTGCACCTGAGTCAATCAAGGCTCTTACGGTCCTTGCACTCTTTCCTTGTCCTATATCTAGGGTTATGAAAGGACGTCGATCAATTATCCTATGCGAGCTTATTCCTGCGACGTCACACATGGCCATAGGATATCCTTGATCTGCATAGTCATTTGTTCTAGGCTGATCTCTACCTTGCCTTCGTAACTTCATCCTTCTGATGCGTTCTAAAGCTTCTGCTTGAGCTTCTTCTCGAATTCGCTTTTCTTCCTCTTTGCATTTCTTAGCAGTGTTGAGTCGGCTGAGCATTTCCTCCGTGAGGGGTTCCTGATACAACTTGACTCTGCAACCGCTAATATAGTTTGGGAGAATATCACCTTCTAACGTGGCTAATTGTACTTCTCCACTCGTGGAGATCCTATTGATAATCATAGGTCCGTAGCCTCTCTTTTCTAGCTTCCTTGCGTGTTGTTTCAGTGTATAGACTAAAACTAGATCTCCTGCTTTCAATCCCTTATCCTTCACATGGGCATCGAAATATGCCTTCTGTCTCTTCTTGGCTGCATATATTCCTGCAGCTGCTCTCAGTCTTGTTTCTCCTAATCGTTCAAGGTCAAAGATCCTAGAGGAGAGCTCATGACCTGTCCATTCGTGCTCTTGTGCTACTCTCAATGTAGGAATCAGGAAGTCCAAGGGTAGCACAGCGTTTTGGCCGAATACCATCTGAAAGGGGGTGGCTTGGAGTACCGTTTTGTAGGCAACTCGGTATGCCCAAACAGCATGGTGTAGCTGTTTGTCCCAATCAGAGCGTTTAGTGTTCACTAATTTCGTCAGTACATTGCATAAAATCTTATTAGTGCTCTCAGCTTGTCCATTAGCTTGAGGGTGATAGGGGGCAGACTTCTTGTGTATTACCAGGAATTCTTGGAGTAGATTTTCAATCACTTCGTTCAAGAAGTGAGTGCCTCTATCACTTACTAGTTCTATAGGTAGCCCATATCTTGTGAACACATTCTCAAACAAGAATTTAGCAGTTGTCTGAGCATCGTTCTTTGTCGTAGCCTTTACCTCTACCCACTTGGTGAGATAATCTGTTGCAACAATGATGTATTCCGCATGAGAACCTTTAGCTGGGGGATTAATAGGACCTACGAAGTCTATTCCCCACTTAGAGAATGCACGTCCACCCATCATAGGTTTCAGTGGCATCTCATCTTTGCGTATAGGATACTGAGTCCTCTGACAGACATCACACCGTTTCACATAGGTATGTGCATCCATGTGAAGGGTAGGCCACCAGAACCCCACAAATAGTATTGCCTTGATCACCCGATCTGGTCCAAAGTGTCCTCCTGCTACACCTTGGTGAGCAGTTTCTAAGATCTTAAGATATTCACTTTCATGAATACATAGCCTCAGGTAACCATCTTTACCACGCTTGTATAGGTTATCACCAATAAGTGAGTAATCCAGGGCTTCTTGTTCTAAACTCCTTTTCTTAGCCAGAGTCATGTCTGGAGGGAATGTGTTTGTCCTCAGGAAGGATACTAGAGGTTCACTCCAATCTGGCACAATGGATACTTGATAAAGAGTGGCGTGTTCCACTGGTGGTTTAGTGCAACAGATTGGGCATTCCTTGCACAACTTTTGGACATCCGCTTCCATAGTTGGCCAATGCACTCCGAATCTCTTTAGAGTCTGTAAAGTTCGTTGCTTTGAATGGTGTTGCTCTAACGCACCTACATGTGCTAATTGCAACCATTTAGCGTACTCATCCTCTTCTACGCAACAAGCCAAGATCCCTTGATCTGTGTGCTTGTACATGCTTCCTGCCATGATGTGGTACTTTTGGGCTTTTACAACCTCTCTATTCCGTGTGTTTATCACTGGATGATTAGGCCCGTATGTCAATACTGGCACCAATGGCTTGGCCCACTGCGGTACAACTTCCAAATTAAACAAGTAAGCATCAGGAAGGTCATCTGACACTCCTTGTGGGGCTTCTCCCGATGTGAGCCTAGAGAGATGATCAGCTCTCAAATGAGTCCTACCTTTCCTTACCACAACTTCAAAGTCATATTCCATGAGCAAGAGAAACCATCTCACTAATCTTCCTGTATTGCATGGCTTGTTTACGAGGTATAGCAATGCCTGATGATCAGTAAAAAATTTAAACTTATTTGCAAGCAAATAGTGTCTAAATTTCTTAACTGCATATACCATGCCTAAGCCTTCTCTCTCCGTAGTGGTCTAATTCCGTTCAGCCGCATTCAATTGTCTACTGGCATAGGCAATTGGAAGATCCATATTACCTTCACCAGTAGGTTGTGCAAGCACACATCCAATAGCATAATTGGATGCATCCACATGAACATGGAATGGTTTATTCCAATCTGGTGTGGTCAAGATTGGTGCTGAACATAATCTTCGTTTAAGCTCCTGGAAGGAATTCTCACATTCATCTGTCCACTCAAAGTTAGTCAGAAGCCCGTACATGGGCTTTGCAATGACAGCATACATGTGTATAAATCGTCGGTAATAACCACAATGCCCCATGAAAGCTTGTACTTCCTTGACATTCTTTGGCCTAGGTAGCTCTGCTATGGCTCTCACTTTTTCTTCGTCGGTAGATATGCCATTCTTTGACACTATGTGTCCTAGAATCTTGCCTTGCCTGACCATAAAAACGCACTTCTCTGGGTTCAGACAGACTTGATATTCTCTACATTTGTCAAAGATTTGTCTGAGTTCAGGGATATGGGTTTGTCTAATGTTGGAATGAGCACAAAGATCATCAACGTAGACTTCTAAACTCTTCCTCAGGAACTCCTTAAACACATGGCACATCAGCCTCTGGAAGGTAGCTGGTGCATTGGTAAGCCCAAATGGCATTACTCTAAAAGCAAAAATGCCCCATTCTGTGGCAAAGGCTGTCTTATGCTGATCCTCTGGAGCTATGGCTACTTGATTGTAGCCAGAAAATCCATCAAGGAAGCTGTACACTTCCTTGCCTGCCACTCTTTCTAAGAGATGTTCTGTGATGGGAAGCGGATAGTTATCTCGAATTGTGGCTGCATTAACCTTTTTCAAGTTAATGCACACACGCAGCTTGCCATTCTTCTTGGGCACCACTACGATGGGGGATACCCATTCAGTGTGCTCAATTTCATAAATAAATCCAGCTTCAACCAATCTATCTATCTCTTCTTTGATCTTAGCAGCGTAATTATCGTTATAAGTATAGGGCTTTTGCTTAGAGGGTTTGGCATCTGAAGTCATGGGGATGGTGTGTGAGCATATGTCCGGGTCAACACCTTTCAAATCCTTGTAACTCCAAGCGAATACATCTCTGTATTCTCTTAGCAAGGCAATCAATTCGTGCTCTTCTTCTTCTGTCAGGTCATGGCCTATATACGTGCATCTCTCCTCTCCTTCTTCTAGGGCCACTACTATTTTCTTGGTGGTTTCTTTGTTATCATAGGCCTCTCCTGATTGTGCCTCTCGTTTAAGCATTCTTATCATGACTCTCCTGTCATCTATCTCATACTTCTTAAAATTTTCTGGGACCTCAAACAAAGATTCTTCCTCTTCTGGTAAGGCTTCTCTCTTCTTTCGTTTCTTTCCTTCTTCCTTCGGGGTCACATGTGTTGCTAATCTTACATTAGTTGTAACCTCTCCATTCCTCTGGGGTTGAAATTCTACTTCATGGAAGTATTCTTCATCTGATGCAAATGGTGGGTCCATAATGATTGACTCTAGATCGGAGTCACTTGCATCCTCAAATGCGTCAGGGCTAGGTTCGCATTCTTCTAGAACTGCCTCTCCCATGATTGGCTCTATGGAGAAGACTGAAATGTCATAGCCATCCTCATCACAGTGAGGAGTCCATTGTTCTTCATTGATGGCTACGTCCATTGTTGCTAAAATTTCTGCCCAACCGTGAGGCTCAAATTCTTCGTCTGGAAAAACTACAGGTGCATAGGCTGGGTCTTGGATTGATCTATGGGTTTCTTTCGCACCTACCTCTCTGGCTTTCTCTCTCTTCTCTTCTTCTACTGCTACCTTGCACATACATAAGTGGGTGTCTTCATGCATCCATGAGGATCCAGACCCTATGGAATGCACCGATTCTGTATCATCTTTGGCTCTATGGATGGGATTCCATTGGATAGGAGGGACATCTCTATGAGAATAATCCTTGAGATTGACTTTGGTCGTAACACCCAAGTGTTGCAAATACAAGGAGTTGGTTCCCCAATCCTGTACCACTTGCAATTGTCGCATAAATGGTCTTCCCAAAATCATCTCATAGGCATGATTTTTGCTGAAGTCGCATATGGCAAATGTATGCTCAAACTCGACACCACAAGTGGTGAGAGTTATTCCTTCTAGCAATCCTAGGGGTCTCTCTATGTGACCATCGGTCATCTGCAATTTCATTCTCGTTGGCCTGAGTGCCGGCTTGCCCCAACGCTTCCATAGGGAAGTAGTGGCAATTGCAACTCCTGCACCTGAGTCCAAAATTGCCTTGGTGGTGTACTCCTGGTAGGTGATGGGAAGATAGGTGTTCCCTTCTTCACCTTCACACATATCTCCTATCTTATCCAAGGGAATTTCTGGCACTGTCCTATGGGATCCTACCTGAGAACGAGGTTTTGCTATCTCTGGTACTTGTTTGGCTACATGTTTCCATAATTCAGGTCTAACCCTGAGTAGCTCTTCTAACTTGAGATTGCACTGCACGTTAGCGTTCTTCACTACCTCTGTGTTCCTAGGTATGACTGAATCTTCGTTTCTTACCATGACTGTAGGTGTTCTCATATAGGTGGACTTTGCTTCCCATGGTCCTGTGAAGTGGGGTAACTCTTGTATGGAATTAGATTCAAAGTCCAATCTCTCGTGAGACTGAGTACTCTCATGTTCCCCGTAAATAGATGGGATGTCTTGTGGGAATTGGTCGTGTGCATCATCCACAAGTTCAAAGGGAGGGGCGACTTCACTTTCGTTATCCCATTTGTCTTCTTGAATCTCTCGTAGGAAGTCTGGTGCAAACCGATTCATAGAAGAAGAAGTGTCTGGCTCCGTAGAATTAGGCGCATAAGCAACCTGGGAAGGAGGGCTTATTCTATCGTTGGCTCTCTCCTCGTTCTCATAGATGGCTGGAGCACAAGCTTCCTGGGGAGGGTTACTTATTCTATTACTTTTCCGAACAGGCTCATACGCTTCCTGAGAAGGAATGTAGGCAACCTGTGGAGGTATGCAAGCTTTCGAGGGAGGCTCATGTGCCTTTTGGGGGGGAAGATAAGCTTCTTGAGGAGGCACATGGGCTTCCTGAAGAGGCTTGCTTATCCGTTCTCTTGCCCTTTCCTTTCTTTGAGGGGCAGATTCCTTTTCTGATTGTGCAATTAGCCTCTCCATTCTTTCTAAGGAGGGGAAGTTGTCTGGTTTAGTGGAATTGGCCACATAAACTTCCGATGGGGGATGGTTCATGTTTTTGCTTGCTTTATCTTTTTTCTTGATTTTTTTCTTCCTTGGCAGATCTTGCAATTATTCCCTCTAACTTCTCTAGGAATCCATCCAAGTGTAATTGCGTCTTGGCTGAGCCCGAGTAATTGAAAAGGCGATTGGCTTCAAACATAGTCTGAGCCAATGCGACCATTTTCGCGCACAGCTTGGTTCTTTCTATCTCTAGGTCAGCTCTGGGATAGCACTTGTCATGATCCGTGACGTTTGGCCCTTCTTGGATTCTGGCCTAATATGCCTTAAGCATCATGTCTATGTCTTCAGGAGTGGGATCAGCTAATACTGATCCTGTTTGGGGTGGTGGGTGGGTTACGTGGGGTGTCTTAGAGGGTGGAGGGATGGAGGGTGATGGGGATGGTAGCGGTGGGAATGTGTGAGAGTGCGGTTGAGATGTGATCTCTATGATTTTAGCCTTGGTTTCTCGTAGACTTTCCTCAAGTTCACTCATCTTCTTTGCCCATTGCCTTTTCATGCGTTCTCGGCTATCTCTCCAAGCTCTTGTTCTCTTTTTATTTTGGCTCTCAGTATCGCTAGCATCTGGGCTCTTTTCCTTGCCTACCCCTTGGTTTTGCTTCACTGCTTGAGCTCTCGTGACTACCTGTACGGGTGCAGTGGAAGTAATACTTCCGCTGGAATCTACCACTAACTCAATAACGTTGATGGGCGTGATTTTTGGCATATTATTGGGGTTCTTTGGGCAATCTCGTAAGAGATGCTCTTTTCCACAATCTTGGCAGAAGCATTGGATCGTCACTGACTGGTTTTGTGTAAGTGGAGGTAAGGGGCAATCACGAATGAGGTGATCTCCTTGGCATCTGTAGCACGGTCCTCTTGGGAATGGAGGTCTTACTTGCCTAGGTTGAGGCCTAGGGTTGGGGTTTGCATACATGACGTTCGTGTAATCTGACTCCCAACTAGGTTCGTTTGTCTCTTCGCTATAATAGGACTCACCATACTCAGGAGACTGCATGTAGTAGGCCTGGGGGCTATCAAGATGTGTAGAATCAAAGCTATGGTCACTCGGGTCACTTTCAGAAAGCAAGGGTGTTACAGGGACTATAGCTCTATTCAGGTTCTCTTCTGCAGCAGTATACTTTACCGGAATCACATTAGCTGGGGCTGGGGGTTGTTGTGCTAGCACAGGCTGAGGCCTTTGTTGGTTTTGATATTGAGGTTGGAAATTTTGTTGTGGCCTGCCATATGGTTGTGGAGGGTACGGGTTCTGGTATCTTCCCTGCTGAGGGTATGGCTGAGGGTGGGGTTGCCTAACTGCCTGCTTGTTGTATGGGCAATCTTGTGCGGTGTGATTGGTGTATCTCCGTTCTATGGTGCAATACTGGCTAGTAGGATTTACTTGGGGCTGAGCCATAATGGGGCAGACATTCGCCATGTGGTCACCACCACAAGTGTAGCACCTTTTCACAGGGGCAAACCTTGGGATTTGTTTACTAGTTACCCCTAATTTCTGAGCTACTTTCTCTGCGAGTTCCTCAATTGATGTGGATTGCGTGGAAGAGTGACTAGCTGCACTATCTGAATCTTTGTAGATTTTGGAAAGCTCTAGTTCTTCCCCTAGGTTATCTTCAATGTCAATGCACATGCTTACACCCTCTTCTATAGTCCTAGGGTCTTTCAGATACACATAGGATCTCAATTTTGTACTCAGCAATCCATCAAGGAATAAGGCTACTTGTTTGGCAGATGTGGGTAGCTCCGAAACAGGACATCTTTCAAGGTATTGCCTAAATCTTCTTCCTGTGAGTCTCACAGTCTCTTGAGGGGTTTGCTTGAAGCTGTGAATCAGTGAGGAGGTATTGTGCCTTATGCCACTCTTGGAGAATTCAATAATAAATGCTTCTAGGAGTTGTTCTATGCTCCTGAACTGGCGCTCATCCAATGGCTGAAACCATGTAAGTGCTGTGTTCCTAAGGGTTAGACCGAAGGCATTGTACTGGGTGAATAGATCCTCCACTTGTTCAGCTCTCAAGACTTGCTTGAACTCCGCCACATGATCATAGGGATCTCTTGTGCCATCAAAGTAATTCTTCATGGACTTAACTAGCTGAGTCGGTCTCAGAGTTCTTGCGTGCTCTCTAGGTCTCGGCAGAGGGAATCCATCCATATTTCTTTGGTTCTTGTGAGCTCTAAGCACCTCAGGTTCTACCCTATTCGTCTCCGTCCTCGTTCTTTCTCTGCCCACTAGATTGGCAAAGCTTACTTCTGGTCTATCTCTGCTTCTTTCTCTTTGCATTCCATGAGCTTGGGATGTCCCAGCTCCAGGGTGACCATAGGATACATTCGATCTTGGTTGAGGGAAAATGAATTCACCCTTCCAAGTGTAAGCATGCCTATCATTTTCTGTCACCACAAAGATCCTTTCCGAAGTGTGATCTAAGTAGGTCACTCTACCTGGGCTATCCGGATCCTTAAACTCATAGATCATGATTGTTCCTATATCAGTTGGTTGATCAGGTTTATACCTCCAAAAGGCTTCGTCAGTTTCTCAATTGAGAAGCAAATCTATGCACTTGTTGTCTTGGGGAACCCAATCAGGTGTGATAATCCTAGTGAGAACAGATTTGCCTCGGGGTGTTCTAGGTTCTACTCCCATGTTTCCTTGTTCCAAGTCACCTAAGTCCGCTTCTGAGATTACATTTCCAAATTCATCTGTCCTATCTGGGTGACTGGTGACTACGTATATGGTTCCTTCTTTGTCCAGGTATGCACCGTTTTCAAACTTGACAGCTGGGTGCTCTAGTCCTATGGATTGGTCAGGGTTTTTAATCTGGACCACGGATCTTCCTCGGCCGTCCTCATAGATGCTAGCACCTAATCGGTTGGTCCTAAGGTATTCCAACTGTGTTTTGTAAGGGCCTTCTACCCTGTGCAAGTAAGGCACTCCTGAACTTCCTGTAGGTCTGTCCATGCCTTGAGACATCTCTGACTCACTGGTCTCAGAGCTAGGGTAGTACGAGTGGTGGCTCAACTGCTGGGCCCAAGACCTAGCAGTGTGGTTAACACTAGCCTCTGAAGATCTAAGGCTTTGTCTCTCCCTTACTAGATGTCGTGCTGATCTAAGGTTCATATGCCTATCTAAGTAGCCCAATTCTTTGCCCAGAGTACAACCTCGTTGCTGGTTACTTTATATTAGTCGCTTGGTTCTTTTTAGGTATTTTATCGTGTTTAAGGTCTTGTCTGATATCACGTCGTCACGAATATTTGAATGTTGTTTCGCACTTACAGTTGATCGTTCCACGTTAAGTTCTTTCCCTTTAAAATTCTCGACAGTACAAGGATTATGCCCTTAGCTTGAGCTTGAAAGTTTAGGTATGCTTCAACTTGATAGTGGCCTATCGTCGCCCTGACTTACTCCTACTTCAAATCGTTCTTAGCCTAAGCTAGGAATTGACGAAGAGGAGTTGAGAGTATTCCGACCTTTCTTGCCGAACCTTGCTCTTTAGTGCTCGAGAAGTTGATTCTCAAGCTTGCGCAAAACCCTTGCTTGGACGCTCTCAATTGCTTCTCAATAGACCTGCATAAGTCCCAAGATTAGCTCCAAGTAGACCTTTCAATTGACAGACAATTTATTTCAGACACTTTTTCAATGACCCTTGTTCCCCCTTTTGTGTTGCTAGAAATTTCCTCTAGAGCTCCCTTGGTGTTTCTACCCCTCTGTGTGTCAACTTCCAAATATCCTATCTGAAAATCAATGCGTTATTCTTATAAAAAACAGTTGAGGGCGTGTAGTATATGCCACGAGCTTTCCGACAAGCCCTAGAGCTCAGAAAATGGATTTCGTATGAAAAAGTTATGACCGTTCAGAGTTTAGGGGGTTAACTTAGACAAACAGAACCTTTCAGGGTTCTAATGCATTTTTCTAAGGCCTTTGCAAGTGTATGAGTATTTGAGAGTGCAACTAAGCCCAAAGTTTAGCCTAAATTTCCAAAAAATTTACCCCCTTAATTTTTGCCGAAAATGTCTGTCTGTCGCGATAGACGGTGTCTGTCGCGATAGACACAAACTATCGTGGGGGCTGTCTGCCGCGATAGACAGTGTCTGTCGCGATAGACGCTGTCTGTCGCGGAATTCCGGTCTGTCGCGATAGACGGTGTCTGTCGCGATAGACGGGGTCTATCGTGGATTTCTGTCTGTCGCGATAGACGGTGTTTGTCGCAGAATTTCGGTCTGTCGCGATAGACGGTGTCTGTCGCGATAGACGGTGTCTGTCGCGATAGACGGGGTCTATCGTGGATTTCTGTCTGTCGCGATAGACGCTGTTTGTCGTGGAATTTTGGTCTGTCGCGATAGACGGGGTCTATCGTGGATTTCTGTCTGTCGCGATAGACGGTGTCTGTCGTGATAGACGCTGTCTGTCGTGGAATTTCGGTCTGTCGCGATAGACGGTGTCTGTCGCGATAGACGGGGTCTATCGTGGATTTCTGTCTATCGCGATAGACGGTGTCTGTCGCGATAGACGCTGTCTGTCGGGGAATTTCGGTCTGTCGCGATAGACGGTGTCTGTCGCGATAGACGCTGTCTGTCGTGGGTCTCTGTCTGTCGCGATAGACGGTGTCCGTCGCGATAGACATTGTCTGTCGCGATAGACGGTGTCTGTCGCGATAGACTGAAAAAACGCAAATTTTTGAGAAACTTGTAGTGATTTAGAGTGCCCTAATGGTGTAGGTTACCGTGCTAAACATGCATTCACAAAATTTTAAGTTTTTCTGTCTGTCGCGACAGACAGAGGTCGTCGTCCCGGGACCTGTGCAGAGCCTGTCGTACCTGCGCACACTGCTGGAGGAGGTGGTACAGCAAGTTCCTGCAACAAAAGCTCAAAAACATACCAAAAACAGATAGCATGCAAGCTCTCTCTCGCTCTCTCTCACAATGAAATGAGGGAAATGAGGTGGGGGGTGTAATATGACCAAAAAACTGAAATTTTTTGTGGAGATGGAGATGGAGGTGGGAGATGGTGGAGATGATGATGGTGATGCGAAAGTAAGGAAAAAATGAAGAAAAATTAAGAGAAGGAAGGATGTTACCTATAACTCCAATGTCTCAACTCGACGTCTTACCATCACACGCTCGTCCTCGAAGCTCTCTCCCCGGCAACGGCGCCAAATTTGGTGTCACTCTAGCACAATGGTGAGTACCAACGTGAGAAGATTCACCTCATAATTGTCAATCTGTGGAGACGTGAGGACTAGTATGAAGACTATGAGCAAGTGAAGACACAAGTGCGTGAGTGAGAAGCACACAAGCATGCACACACATACACACACACGCGCACACAAGGCAAGAACAATGAGAGGAACAATGGAGTTCTTTGCATTAATCAAAAGGTCTCTTACATAAGCTCAATTCACAAACAATCTAACCTCAAAAATGAGCTCTCTAGCTCTTTTTATAGTTTTTTGACTAGTTTTAGCCCTGTCCAGACCTAGTGTCCGGCCTAGTTAAAAATTAGGTTCCAGTGCTTATTTGAGGGTTCAAACGAAGTCTAAAAATTATGAAAATTGGTACGATGGTACTTCTAATACTCCTCAAGCTCGAGGACTCCTCGGCTTGCACAAAATGGAGTCTATTCTACCAAAAACGGGATTTACAATGTTTGTGTAGTGATCAAAATCACTTGAGTTGTACATAATCCATGGGAAAAAATGATTTGGCCTTGTTGCCGTATTGTGCATGACTCCTCTGTTGCTTTGTATGCCAACACCAGGGTCATGTCTTGAGGGAATGTTTTCTTCCTCAGGAAGGTTACTAGTGATTCACTCCAATCTGGTACTAGTGACACTTGGTACATAGTAGCATGCTCTACTGGTGGTTTAGCACTACAGACTGGGCATTCCTTACACAACTTATGGGCATCTGCTTCCATAGTTGGCCAATGCACTCCAAGTCTCCTTAATGTCTGTAAGGTTCTTTGCTTTGAGTAGTGTTGCTCTAATGCACCTACATGTGCTAATTGCAACCATTTAGCATACTCATCCTCTTCCACACAACAAGCTAATATCCCTTGATCGGTATGTTTGTACATGCTTCCTGCCATGATATAGTACTTCTAGGCTCTTACTATCTCCTTGTCTAGAGTGTTGACTACTGGATGTTTTGGCCCATATGTTAGTACTGGCACTAAGGTCTTGGCCCACTGTGGTACAACTTCTAAATTAAATAAGTAAGCATCTAGAAGGTCATCTGATACTCCTTGCGGGGCCTCTCCAGATGTGAGCCTTGAGAGATGATCTGCTCTCAAATGAGTATTGCCTTTTCTCACCACTACCTCAAAGTCGTATTCCATTAGCAAGAGGAACCATCTCACCAATCTGCCTGTATTGCATGGTTTGTTTACCAAGTACAACAGTGCTTGATGATCAGTGAAAAATTTAAACTTATTTGCAAGCAAATAATGTCTAAACTTTTTAACCGCATACACCATGCCTAATCCCTCTCGTTCGGTAGTGGTATAGTTTCACTCAGCTACATTCAACTGTCTATTCGCATAGGCAATTGGAAGATCCATATTACCTTCACGAGTAGGTTGTGCAAGCACACATCCAATGGCATAATTGGACGAATCCGCATGCACATGGAATGGCTTGTTCCAATTTGGTGTAGTCAAGATTGGTGTTGAACACAACTGCCGCTTAAGCTCATTGAAGGATTTCTCACACTCATCAGTCCACTCAAAATTGGTCAAGAGTCCGTACAGAGGCTTTGCAATGATGGCATACATGTGTATGAAGCGTCGGTAATAACCACAATGCCCCATGAAAGTTTGCACTTCCTTGACATTCTTTGGCCTAGGTAGTTCTGCAATCGCTCTCACTTTCTCTTCTTCAGTGGATATGCCATTCTTTGACACTATGTGTCCTAGAATCTTGCCTTGCCTGACCATGAAAACACACTTTTCTGGGTTCAGACAGACTTGATACTCTCTACATTTGTGCCTGAGTTCAGGTATATGTTTCTGTCTAATGTTGGAATGGGCACATAGATCATCAACATAGACTTCCAAATTCTTTCTCAGGAACTCTTTAAACACATGGCACATTAGTCTTTGAAAGGTTGCAGGAGCATTGGTAAGCCCAAATGGCATTACCCGAAAAGCAAATATACTCCACTCCATGGCAAAAGCCATTTTATGCTGATCTTCGGGTGCAATGGCTACTTGATTATACCCAGAGAACCCATCTAGGAAGTTGTACACTTCTTTGCCTGCTACCCTCTCTAATAGATGCTCAGTGATAGGAAGAGGATAACTATCCCTGATGGTGCCTGCGTTAACCTTCTTCAAGTTAATGCATACGCATAATTTTCCATTCTTTTTGGGCACCACTACAATGGGGGACACCCATTCAGTGTGCTCAATTTCATAGATAAATCCGGCTTCCACCAAGCGGTCTATCTCTTCTTTGATCTTGGAGCATAGTTGTCATTGTATGTGTATGGCTTTTGTTTAGAGGGTCTGGCCTCTGAGGTCATGGGAATCGTGTGGGAGCATATGTCAGGGTCTACACCTTTCAGTTCCTTGTAACTCCATGCAAACACATCTCTATATTCTCATAGTAAGGGTATCAACTCCTGCTCCTCATCTTCCGTGAGGTCATTACTAATGTAAGTGCATCTCTCCTCTCCCTCTTCTATGGCTACCACTATTTTCTTGGTGGTTTCTTTGTTATCATAGGCCTCTCCTGCTTGTGCATCGCGTTTTGGCATTCTTATCATGACTCTCCTATCTTCTATTTCATACTTCTTAAAGTTGTCTGGGACCTCAAACAAGGATTCTTCCTCCTCTGGTGAGACTTCTCTCTTCTTCCTCTTCTTTCCTTCACTCTTGGTGGTCACTTGTGTGGTTAATCTCACCTCATTTGTAATTTCTTCATATCTCTGAGGGTGAGCTTCTACCTCGTCGAAATATTCCTCATCTGATGTGAAAGGAGGGTCCATTACAATTGACTCTAGATTGGAGTCACTTGCGTCTTCAAATGCATCAGTGCCAGGTTCACATTCTTCCAGAACTGAATCTCCCATGATTGGCTCTATTGTGAAGACTGAGATGTCATAGCCATCCTCGTCACAATGGGGTGTCCACTGCTCTTCATTGATGGCCACATCCATAGTTTCTAAGATTTCTGCCCAACCATGAGGTTCAAACTCTTCGTCAGGAAACACTACAGGTGCAAGACTGGGTCTTGAATTGATCTATGGGTATCTTTCGCACCTACCTCTCTGGCTTTTTCCCTCTTCTCTTCTTCTACTGCTACTTTACGCATCCATAAGTGGGTGTCTTCATGCATCCATGAGGATCCTGATCCTATGGAATGCACTGACTCAGTGTCATCTTTGGCTCTATGGATGGGATTCCATTGAATGGGGGGTACATCTCTATGAGAGAAATCTTTGAGGTTCACTTTGGTTGTGACACCCAAGTGTTGCAAATACAAAGAATTTGTCCCCCAATCCTGCACTACTTGCAATTGCCTCAAGAAGGGTCTTCCCATAATCATCTCGTAGGCATGATTCTTGCTAAAGTCACATATAGCAAAAGTACGTTCAAACTCTACACCACAAGTGGTAAGAGTTATTCCCTCTAGTATCCCTAAGGGTCTCTCAATGTGACCATCGGCCATTTGCAACTTCATTCTTGTTGGCCTGAGTGCTGGCTTGCCCCAACGTTTCCATAAGGAAGTGGTAGCAATTGCAACTCCCGCACCTGAGTCCAAAATGGCCTTGGTTGTGTATCCCTGATGAGTGATAGGGAGATAGGTGTTTCCTTCTTCTCCTTTGCTCATGTCTCCTATCTTGTCCAAAGGTATTTCTGGTACTTTTCTATGAGATCCTACTTGGGAACGAGGTTTTGACATGTCTGGCACTTGCTTGGCTACATGTTTCCACAATTCAGGCTTAACCTTGAGTAGCTCTTCTAAAGTGAGATTGCACTGCACTTTGGTATTCTTCACTACCTCTGTGTTCCTAGGTATGATTGAGTCTTCATTTCTTATCATGACCGTAGGTGCTCTCATACAAGTGGACTTTGCTTCCCATGGACCTGTGAAATGGGGTAGTTCTTGTAAAGAATTAGACTCGAAGTCTAATCTCTCTTGAGATTGGGCACTCTCCTGCTCTCCATAAATGGAAGGAAGTTCTTGTGGGAATTGATCGTGTGTGTCATCCACCAGTTCGATGGGAGGAGGAACTTCACTCTCTTTAGCCCATTTCTCTTCTTGAATCTCACGCAAGAATTCTGGTGAGTATCGATTCATAGAAGAAGAGGTGTCTAGTTCAATGGAGTTAGGCACATAAGCTTCCTTGGGAGGAATGCTTA
The DNA here is from genome assembly GCA_020310875.1 of Ceratopteris richardii. Lineage (NCBI taxonomy): Eukaryota > Viridiplantae > Streptophyta > Polypodiopsida > Polypodiales > Pteridaceae > Ceratopteris > Ceratopteris richardii. The sequence continues at coordinate 17,444,196 of CM035425.1, read as the reverse complement.
TTCTATCACTTGCCTTCTCTTTAGCCTGGGACTTGACTCCTTTTCCAAAATTTGCAATTATCGTCTCCAATCTATCTAACAGACCATCAAAATGCAATGGTGTTCTAGCGGAGCTAGAGCAGTTGAAAAGACGACTGGCCTCAAACATGGCTTGAGCCGATTCCACCATCTTGGCACACAACTTAGTTCATTCAAGCTCTAGGTCAGCTCTAGGGTAACATCTTTCATGATCTGTTACATTTGGCCCTTCCTAGATCCTGGCCTGATATGCTCTAAAGCATCATATCTATGTCCTCGGGAGTGGGATCCGCGAAGATTGATCCTAGTCGGGGTAGTGGGTAGGTTACATGTGGTGGATTAGAGGGTGGAGGAATGGAAGGTGATCGGGATGATAGTGGAGGTGGGGTGGGAGAGTGCGTTTGAGATGTGATTTCTATTATTTTGGCCTTGGTCTCACGTAGACTTTCCTCAAGATCACTCATCTTCTTTGCCCATTGCCTTTTCATAAGTTCACGGCTATCTCTCCAAGCTCTTGTTCTCTTCTTATTCTGGCTCTCAGTCTCGCTAACCTCCGCATTCTTTTCCTAGCCTAAGTCTTGGTTTTGCTTAAGTGCCTGAGCTCTCGTGATGACTTGCACTGGGGCTGTGGAAGTCACACTTCCCATGGAGTCTACCACTAACCCAATAACATTGATAGGAGTGATTTTTGGCATATTGGCAGGGTTCTTGGGGCACTCTCATAGCAAATGCTCCTTTCCACAATCTGGACAAAAGCCTTGAATTGTCATAGATTGGGTTTGAGTAGGTGCAGGCAGAGGGCAATCACGAATGAGGTGATCTCCCTGACATCGATAGCATGGCCCTCTAGGAAAAGAAGGTCTTAACTGCCTAGGCTGGGGTCTTGAGTTTGGGTTTGCGTACATGACATTCGCGTATTCTGGCTCCCAACTAGATTCACTCAGTTCTTCATAATAATATGACTCACTATGCTCCGATGACTGCATGTAGTAAGCCTGTGGGCTTTCAATATGGGTGGAGTCAAAGCTATGATCACTTGGGTCACTTTCTGAAAGCGAGGAAGTCACTAGCACTAAAGCTCTATTTAGATTTCTTCTGCAGCTGCATACTTCACTACGATTACATTGGTTGGAGGAGGGTGTTGTTGCACTAGGACTGGTTGAGGTCTTTGCTGCCCTTGATAGGGTGGTTGGTAGAGTTGTTGGGGTCTACTATATTGCTGTTGAGGGAACTGATTCTGGTATTTTCCTTGCTAGGATATGACTGAGGATAATTTTGTCTAACTGCTTGTTTGTTATATGGGCAATCTTGTGCAGTGTGATTGGTGTATCTTCTTTCTATGGTGCAATATTGGCTGTTACGGTTCACTTGGGGTTGAGTCATGATAGGGCACACATTAGCCATATGGTCTCCTCCACATGTGTAGCCTGGGGCAAATCTAGGAATCTGCTTGCTAGAGACACTTAATTTCTGAGCTACCTTCTCTGCTAAATCCTCAATTGATGTGGATTGTGAGGAAATGAGGCTACTAGAGCTATCTGAATATTTATATATCTTTGAGAGCTCTAATTCCTCTCCTAGATTATCCTCAATGTCTATGCACATGCGTACATATTCTTCTATGGATCTAGGGTCCTTCAAGTACACGTATGATCTCAGTTTGGTACTTAACAATCCATCTAGAAACAATGCCACTTGTTTGGCGGGAGTGGGTAACTCTGGAGCAGGGCATCTCTCTAGGTATTGACTAAACCTTCTTCCTGCGAGCCTCACTGTCTCTTGAGGTGTTAGCTTGAAGTTGTATATCAGGGAGGATGTGTTATGCCTAATACCACTCTTGGAAAACTCAGTGATGAATGCTTCAAGCAGTTGATCTATACTTCTGTACTGCTCTTGGTGAAGTGGTTGAAACCAAGTCAATGCAGTGTTCTTGAGTGTTAGGCCAAAAGCATTGTATTGAGTGAACAAGTCTTCCACTTGTTCAGCTCTCAAAACTTGCCTAAACTCTGCTACATGGTCATATGGATCTCCTGTGCCATCGAAGCAATTCTTCATGGATTTAACCAACTGTGTAGGTCTTAAAGTTCTAGCATGTTCTCTAGGCCTTGGGAGAGGGAATTCCTATGCATTTCTTGGATTCCTTGGTTCCCGATATCTCTCCCTATCCATTCTATTTGTCTCAGTCCTTGTTCTTTCTCTTCCAAGTGGGTTAGCAAAGCTCACCTCGGGTCTATCTCTACTCTGTTCTCTTTGAGTCCCGTGAGCTTGAGATGTTCCAGCTCCTTGGTGACTATAAAACACAGTGGATCCAGGTTGGGGAAAGACAAATTCACCCTTCCAAGTGTATGCGTGTCTCCCATGCTCTGTGACCACAAAAATCCTCTCTGAAGCATCATCTAAGTAGGTCACTTTACCTGGGCTATCGGGGTCTTTGAACTCATAGATGGTAAGGGCTCCCACTTCATTAGGCTTCTCAGGCTTGTACCTCCAAAAAACCTCATCCGTCTCTCGATTCAAGAGCAAATCTATGCTCCTATTATCCTCGGGAACCCACTCTGGCGTGATTATTCTCGTCAGAACCGACTTGCCTCGAGGGGTTTTTGGCTCCTTTCCTAGGTTCCCTTGCTCTATGTCACCTATTTCAACCTCTGAGATTATGTTGCCAAACTCATCTGTCCTTTCAGGTTGGTTGGTGACCACATACATTGTTCCTTCTTTATCTATATAGGAACCATTTTCAAACTTGACTACAGGGTGTTCTAGTCCAATGGGCTGATTCGGATTCTTAATTAGGACAACAAATCTTCGCAGACCATCCTCATAGATGCGTGCACCTAGGCGATTGGTCTGGATATATTCCAATTGAGTCTTGTAGGGACCTTCAGGTCGTTCTAAGTATGCCACTCCTGAGCTACCTACATGCCTTTCCATGTTATAAGACATCTCAGAGTCACTAGTTTCTGAGTCTAGAGCATAGGGGTAATCACTCAATTGTTGGGCCCAAGATCTAGCTGTATGGTTGACGCTAGCCTCGGATGATCTAATACTCTGACGGTTAGCCTATGCTAAGAATGGACTGAGGGGGTTAAGAGATGTTCCAACCTCAAGTTGCTCCTCCTTGCTATGCTTGTTTGCCCAGGAAGCACGTTCCCAGGCCTGCTCTCACTGGCACTTGCTTTGATTTCTCCAAGAGCTCTCGATAATCCTATAAAAATCCCAAGTTTAGCTCCAATTTGATCCTTCTATTGACAGACAATTTATTTCAGACACTTTTAATGACCCTTTTTTTCCCCTTTTCTATTCCCAAAAAATTTCCTCTAGAGCTCCCTTGGTGTATCTACCCCACAAAGGGTCAACTCCAAAATACGCTAACTAGAAATCAATGCATTATTCTTATAAAAAAACAGTTGAGGGCGTGTAGTATATGCCACGAGCTTTCCGAAAAGCCCTAGAGCTCAAAAAAAAGATTTCATATGAAAAAGTTATGACAGATCAGGGTTTAGGGGGTTAAATAGACAAACAGATCCTTTCAAGAGTTTAATGTATTTTTCTAAGGCATTTGTAAGTGTAGGAGTAATTGAGTATGCAAATATGCCCAAAATTTAGACTAAATTTTCAAAAATTTACCCCTTTATATTTTGTTGAAAATGCCTGTCTATTGCGATAGACAGTGTCTGTCACGATAGACACAAGCTATCGCGTGGGGCTGTCTGTCACGATAGACGGTGTCTATCGCGATAGACGGGGTCTATCGTGGGTCCTTTCTGTCGCGATAGACGGTGTCTGTCACGATAGATGGGGTCTGTCATGGGCCTGTCTATCGCAATAGACGGTGTCTGTCGCGATAGACGATGTCTGTCGCGATAGACGGGTCTATCGTGGCTCTCTATCTGTCGCGATAGACGGTGTCTGTCGCCTGTCGTGGGCCTATCTGTCACAATAGACGGTGTTTGTCACGATAGAAGTGGTCTATCGTGGCTCCCTGTTTGTGGCGATAGACGGTGTCTGTCGCGATAGACTGAGGCTATCATCTGTTGTGCCTTTTGGTCTATCGCGATAGACGGTGTCTCTCGCGATAGACGGTCTCTATCATGGGTCTCTGTCTGTCGCGATAGACGGTGTCTGTCGCGATAGACTGAGGCTATCGTGGGGTGTTGTCTGTCGCGATAGACGGTGCTTGTCGCGATACACGCTGTCTATCGCGATAGACACTGTCTGTCGCGATAGACTGAAAAAACGCAAATTTTTTAGAACTTTTTAGTGATTTGGAGTGCTCTCATGGTGTAGGTTATCGTGCCAAACATGCATTCAAAAAATATCAAGTTTCTCTGTCTGTCGCGATAGACAGAGGTCGTCGTCCCGGGACCTGTGCAGAGTCTATCGTACCTGCGCAAGCTGCTGGAGAGGGTGGTACAGCTAGAACCTACAGAAAAAGCTTAGAAAAACACACAAAAACAGATAGCATGCAAGCTCTCTCTCACAAGTGAAATGAGGGAAATGAGGTGGGTAGGGGAATATGATCAAAAACTCAAATTTTTGTGCTAGGTATATGGGTATCTCATGTTGATTGGTGGTCACATATTCTAAAGATGTCCGATATTCTCCCTCAATGATTGACATCATGCCAATCATTGGCACAGTGTTTTGCATATCCTCTGAAGCCATAGGAATTTCTTCTTCTGACTCACTAGAGGTTTCAGAATAATGTGAACGGCTACTTGGTTTGGCTACACTTCCTACAGAAGAGATTACACTTCTTCGGCTTCCTAGGGTTCTTCCAGATCTTAGGTTCATTCACTTTAAAGTTCTAGTTAACCTTGCCCACCTCCAACTTCTAGAGTTCTTCACTCAAGGTCAGAATTCTAGAAAAATTTTGGCTGGGAAAGGATTGATTATGAAGTCTCAGACGATACTCGATACTTGGATGAACACGATACACGATAGTCGAAGAAGTCGATACACGATACTTGTATAGTATCGCGATCGAGGATCACACGATACTCGATACTTGAGCAAACGCGATACTCGATACTTGAGCAAATGCGATACTCGATACTTGAGCAAATGCGATACTCGATACTTGAGCAAACGCGATACTCGATACTTGAGCAAACGCGATACTCGATACTTGAGCAAACACAATACTCGATACTTGAGCAAATGCGATACTCGATACTTGAGCAAACGCGATACTTGATACTTGAGCAGACGTGATACTCGATACTTGAGAAAACGTGATACTCGATACTTAAGCAAACGTGATACTCAATACTTAAGCAAACGCGATACTCGATACTTGAGCAAACGCGATACTCGATACTTGAGCAAATGCGATACTCGATACTTGAGCAAACGCGATACTCGATACTTGAGCAAACGCGATACTCGATACTTGAGCAAACGTGATACTCGATACTTGAGCAAACGTGATACTCGATACTTGAGCAAACGCGATACTCGATACTTGAGCAAACGTGATACTCGATACTTGAGCAAACGCGATACTCGATACTTGTTAAGTATCGGGATACTCAACCACAGGAGATCACGATACTTGTCAGGTATCGCGATACTCGACCGCAGGAGAACATGATACTTGACATTTTTTTGTTTATTAGCAAGTGTGTTTTGAATTTTGAATGATTATATGTGTTTATCAAGCTTCTCTACCCTCTCTTCACCCTCTGTATTACAAAAATGAACTTTTCTCCCCTCTAGATGAATGTCACGATACTTATCGTAGATCGTTTAGCCACTTTACTTCATTTTGATAGCTAAAATGGGTGATGGAGCAATGTGCTCACCTTAGATGCTAACCTTCAACTTTTTGCTTTCCTCCACTAGCTCTGTGCGGCTCAAACACCTTCGTCCAAGATCACGATAGTCGGCTGTGAGCTCCCACGATACTTGTTTCAAGAACAAGTGACTTACAAAAGACTATTTTGGGCTTTTATACTTTTGAATATTCCTACTCACTGAAAAAGAACAATCAAGACAAAGACTGAAAGCTACTCTAACTACCTAACCTACTCCCTCATTCCTCATACTCTACTCATTCCACTCACTTCCCTAGACTAATAACTCACTACACACACTTCAAGAGTGAGAAGTAGTAAGTGCGGGTGAAAGTGACTTACCAAAGAAGAGAAAATCACTACTCCTCCTCTCAGTTCAATGCAAAAAGCTACTTACCATCACACGAATGCCTCGGTTTGATTTGACACTCCCCGACAACGGCGCCAAAAAATGTGTGTACCTAAGAACCAACTTAGGGACTTGTGAAGAAAGAGACTATACCTCAATCCCCCTCAAGTGTATATAGTGGGGATTCACGCTTTAATTATCAATCCGATGAGTATCAAAACCTAGCCGAGTGTATGAAGACATGCATTCAAATGACGATCAATGCAAATGAGTTAAAAGAGTGCAAACAAGGCAAAGACTAATCCAAACAAGCTTCAACTGTCAGTCATGGTGTCACGATACTTGGAACAACAGACAACAGTAAATTGAGCTTTTCTCTTAGCTCCGAACTTCAAATATAGTAAATAGCATATGCATTTCAAAGCTCTCGAGAGGGGAAGTCAGAACATAATTATTATCTGATTGATGAGAACAATTCACTATGGAAATGCCACAAAAATTCTTTTCTTGATAAACTTTTCTCAAAACAATCCATTTATTCAATTTTGATGCTTCTACTTCAAGTTATGAGCAAAATACTGAGTCGCGGGAATAACCTTCCTACACTTCAGCACTTCCTACACTTCGCACACACCTTAACAATAGTAAACAAACACTTTCATGGATAGACAACACTTCCTAACACTCTTTCCAAGCAACACACATGCATACAAGCTCACAAAGAAGAAGATACAGAGAGGAGAAGACACAAATTCGAAATTCTGTGCTCTTGATTCTTACAATGGCAAAAAGTCTTTTCAAAGGGTCACAAATTGACTTATATACTTGTGCCCTAAAAATGGTCCTTTCACACAAGAGACCGGCACTTTATTCACTAAAAGGCTAATTTCCTACTAATTTACATGGGTAAGCTTCTAATCTTCTGTGGGGATGCATCTAGAGGACTCCTCTGGTGCATTTACATCGGAAAATATATTACAAGAATGGTTATAATACAAAAGTAAGGTGTCCAAATCGGAAAAATTTTGAGGCCCTTCTTTTTCTCTGCCTTGTGCTATCTTTTCTCTGCAACACTCAAACTAAACGATCTTTTGGGAATGAGGAACAATGCATTTTTGCCCAAAATATAGCCTTCATAAACATGTTTGCCAGGTCCTTTAATTTTGGGTAGAGAGGACACCAGTTTAGTTTTTTGAAAGCATAGCAAACTAGCAAAATTTAGATGACCAAAGCATGCATGCCAAGGCTTTGCATTTGACATAGCCTAAGAACCATGTACTACACATGCTGAAGCATTCAAAATTTCTCATAGTTTATGAGCTTATATAGCCCACGACATAAAATGCCAGAAGTAATAGTGACATTACCATTTGATAGATCATGAATTGTACATTTGTCCTCAACAAATTTCATAACCAAGTTGATCTTGGCTAATGTTGAAACTAATAACAAATTTTTCTTGATCCTTGGCACAAATAAAGCATCCAATAATGTAAAAGAACTACCATCAACAGTAGTCAAAATGATCTTATTGACTCCCATGATAGGATAAGAGGAGTTTTTGGCACACATTACAATATTCCCTGTAGGCCGGGTAGGCTCAAGTGAAGTGAAGAAACTCTACTGTGAGGTAATATGTTTGGTTGCCCCACTATCAAAGTACCAGACATCTAAGTCTAGTGCAGACATACAGTGTTCATGTGAAGATGGGTCATAACTGCAAACAATAGTAAATGCCCATTCTTCATTTTGTACAAGTTTAGTAGACCCTATTTTGGGTGTAGAGGCCTCTACAACAACCATTCCAACCTCTTTCTTTTTTGCCACTTTTGCAACTAGTTTTGGACAACTCTTTATGATATGATCATTTCCTTCACAATATTTGCAAAACAATTTCTACTTTTCTGTTTTCTTCTCCTCTATATCATCCTTCTTTGATTGTGTAGAATTAGCAGATTTCTGCTTACCAGTAGAAGAGCTCCATTTACCTTTTCCTAGCATGTTTGAAAGACAAGGCTATCAATGCATGTGCCTGAGCATCTCTGCCACCCCAATGAATTTGCTCTATAGTAGGTGTAGTAGGAACTGCAACACAAATAGGAACCTGAAGAATATCACCATCTTCAATGCCGTCTGCATCACCTTTAGCAACTATGTTTGCAAGTGTAACAAGACATTTTTCAACACCCTACACAATATTCCAAACTCCTTTTGCAACCAATACATGACGCATCATATAAGCCCATAATGGGTAATTGGTACCATCCAACTTATCCTTGATAGCCAACATACGGAGTATATCACTACTTTCAGCAATGACCACTGACTAAAATACCCTGATACAAAAAAATGATTGTGTCTCAAAAAGTTGAACAAAACCACTTTGTCAAGTCTTACTAAACCTACAACACACTTTGAGGTGCTTATACTAGTGAACTGAAATCTTTATATATGTTTGACATGAAAAGATGAAATTGCTTTCACTGGCATTGTGATAGTGCATTCGAAGGCCGAAGCAAGCTTAGATCATGATTTTGACACCATACATCAAAGCTATTTTGAAATCCTAATCACCTTGAGTATGCTCACCAATTTTGTGCGATTCTAAGACTGTGACCGAAGGGGTGTCGACAATGCCCTAGATGAAGGGGCGACCTGCTCTCATACCAATTGTTGGAGTCTGAGGTCTACGAAAGCATGCAAACAACACAAGGAAGAAGAAGAAGCTTGGATCACAACACACAATACTGAATGTATTACCAAGAGAATGTACAAAGATAAGTTACCCATGAGGGTTACAGGCATATATACAAGCCAGGGAAAAAAAACCTCCTAGAGAGGGAAAAAAATCAAGCCACTACTTCACAAAACCCACATGGAACCTCTCAGAATAATTCATTTCAACAGTCAGGACAAACACAACAAACTCAAATCCCGGTTAGACCACATGTGCAGTTTGCTATGCCTGCAAATAACCCTAATTATCGGCCTCAGCCACCTGTGGATCCAAGAAATGGAATTCCTACCCCAGTTAGACCACCTGTAGCAAGAGGACCTGGTGTACCCATTGGAAGACCAGTTTTCCCTGTGATGCCTAGACCGCCTGAAGGAGGAAGAAGATTAAGGCCAATTCAAGTGGCCAAATGCATGAGAAATCACTATGATGGCTCTAGTGAACCTTACAATCATATAGCTGAATTTAAGAAAGTAATCAGAGTGGAACAAGTAGAAGATTTTTTGATCCAATATGAGTCTTTTGGTCTAACTTTGACAGACACAGCTTTAGCATGGTTCCAGCCATTAGATCCTAACAATTTTCAAAATATGGAATGTCTATCATAAAATGATTGAGGAATTCACTAAGCCTGGAATTAAAAACAACTCGTCATCATTAATCCATAGCTTTAAGCAAGCTCCTACAGAATCAGTGAGATTGGCAGCAAGAAGATTCAAGCAATATGTGGATAGGTGCCCAGTGGAAGAGAGACCCACCCAAAACAAAATGGTGTCATTATTTTTGGAAGGATTATTGAATGGATCATTAAGATCTCTGGTGTATGTGAAGAGAGTTCAAACCTTGCAAGAATGCATGAAAGAATGTATTGACCTAGAGGACAATCTAGCGGAGGATCTGAAAATACCTCAAGGTAGTATGAAGAGTGAAGATTCAGCAAGCAGCACATCGAACCCTAAGAACAATGTTGAGGAAATAACCGACCTAGTAGCAAAGAAGCTGAACGTCCAAGGACAGAGGAACTACCCCAACAACCCAATGAGAGTGCCCATGCTTAGAAGATGTATGCATTGTGGAGGTGATCATCCCTCTCATTTGTGCACTAGGGGAGTAATCCCACCACCTGCCTATGCTTACAATAGACCACCCGTTCCAGGACCTTTACAATATTGTAGCATAGAACAAAAATACACAAATCACAGCACAGAAAATTGTCCTTACAATAGGCAAGCAAGACCAACACAACCTGTTATGAGACCTTACGGATACCCTCAGAGAGATCTAGGAGGAGAAGCCTTGAGATATCCCACTTATCAGCAACAGGCACCTGTACCACGAACATATGCTTATCAAAGTTACAATCAACCACAACCGGTGTTAGGACAATAGCCACCCCACCCTCAGAATGTTGTCCCAGTGAAAATAGCTCAACCTGAAGAAAACTTAGAGAGAGCAATAGTCCCAGCCACACCATTGACTAGTAATGAATCATATGATTCATCCTATGACCATAGCCAAGGAAACTATCCCACTTATGAGAGCTCTATGATAGAATATGGACAAATGTACGAACCATATGCCTATGGCATGGAAGTGCCAGATAGTTCCTACGGATATGAGCAGGATTATGTGTCATTGATGTACACAGCCCCTAGGGCATCCATACCCCCCCGACCTACGAACAGACTGCCTGTACCTAGAGGACCATGTTATAGATGTGGAGGTGATCATTATATCAAAGAATGTACACTACCAAATCCACCACCACAGCGAGTTTGGGAAGGGTATTGTAGTGATTGTGGTAAAGAACACCTTTTAAGAGATTGCCCCAAGAACCCCAACAAAGTTAACTCTAATGTGCAGATTAACGTGATAGAAGTGATAGAATCATCAGGAAGCGACAAGGAGTATATTGTACCATTGAAAGCAATAACTAGAGCCAAAGCGAGAGAAACCCTAGACAAAACTGAGGAGAATGATCAAGGTGACAGAGAAATGAACATACCTACACCTCAAGTAGTTGAAGACTCGGAAGAGCCTGAGAGAAGTGTTGTAAGCAAACGAACACAAAGGTGGAAGAACCGTAGAGACAGGATAAAGGAAAAGAAATTGTTACGAAAGAAGGAAATTGAGAAGAGAGAACAAAATCTAAAAGAGAAACAAGAAGAGGAAGGAGAAATTCGGAAAGGAAAGTCAAAAAAAGAAGAGGTAGGATCAGTTTTAGCAGATCCCATGCCTGAAGAATTAGCCATGTGGATTTAGGCGTACAAAGCACGAATAAGAGTAGGACCTACCATTGAACAACATGAAAGAGAATATCCTAGAGGTGACCTAGAGAAAGAAAGGTTGGAGATATGCAAAAAATTAATTGAAGTGGCTCAGCAGACCTTAGAAAAACCTGTTCTTCAATTACCCAACTCACGAATTCCTGAAAAAGAATTCCAAGAGTGTGTCATCCCAAAGGAACCCGAGAAACCCGAAGCAAGTAAGACACATAATGGAAATTACTGTGAGGATAAAAGGGAAGGATCCATTGTCCCCGAAGTAGAAGGGGAATGGCCTAAAGATTTGTGGGCAAGAGTCCAAGAAGACCGATGGAAAAAAGTGGAAGGAATAGAACCACCCTTTGAGGAGCTAGAAGCAGAAGGTGAAATTGAAGACTCCATACCTGAACTGAATTCAGAAGAAATAATACCAAGTGATCCAAGTAACGAAGAAAATGATAGTGTAAAGGTTTTGCCAAATTACACAGGAGAGTACGAACATAATTCAGAATTATACCGCATTCCCTCAATGAGAAAAAAAGAACTGAACCCATCTGTCCAAACATCGGATATCATACAACACCTTAGAAAGGTAAAAATCCCTTGTACCCTGACGTTAGAAGAACTGTTGAAGGTCAAACCACATTTGAAGGAGAAATTGACCAGCCAATTGGAGATCAAGGCGAAAGAGAAGGAGATGTCTGACGAAGTAAACACAGTAAAAATCCCAGTCGATAAGGTAGGAGATTTCAGTGAGGGAGATGAAGGAAACACTTGCCTTCCAATTACCTATAGGGGTTACACCACTAAATCCATCTTAGATTCTGGAGCTGGAGTAGGAATTGCTACTAAAGAAATCTAGGAGAAATGGGGAAAACCAGCTTTAAGACCAACACGCATGAAGATACAAATGGCAGATGGACACACTGAAAGACCCTTAGGATTATTGGAACGGGTAGTTTTTACCACTTGTGGATTTGAGTTCGAGCACACCTTAGTGATATGTCAATTTGAAAGGCCAAGCAATTATGAAATGATACTTGGAAGACCTTTCATGAGACAACTAAAGGTAGTGCAAGATTGGGGAAAAGACGCCGTATACCTACAGCATGAAGGAACCACCACAAGAATAAATCTCCACACATATACCTATCAAGATGTTCCCCCCTTACAATGGAATCAGATTCATAAGGAGGAAGATAATCAGTCGATTCATAGTATAGGTTCAAGTGATCAATCATGGATGAATGAAGACACTCATCTATGGATATGCCAAACTACGAAAAAGGAAGAGGATAGGAGGAAAGGATGGCAGCAAAGGCAAGGAGTTGGTAGATCAGTACAAGATCCAGCCTATATGCCTCAAATATTCCTAGATGATGAATTTGAACCTCGTGGTTGGATGGAGATTTTAGCCACTCTTGATGTGTGTGTAAACGAGGAAGTGATAACCATGAATGAATGCATTGATGAGGAAGGATATGATGTTAGTCTATATGTGGTAGTTTTTCAAGAGGCTGAAGAAGGAGAAGTAATTGAAAAAGAATGGAAGGAGGATTACGAGAGCATTGAAATGGAGCAAGAGCAAATGGAAATAGAAAGTGGAAATCAAGAAGTAAGTATCATAGCTAATGAAATAAATCAAGAACCAACACAGGAAGAGGAGCTTGAATTAGAAAAAGCAAAAAATGATGAAGAAAACAAGCCTCAAGACCAATTTGAAGTGTCCGCTCACTTCAAAAAATATGAAGTAGAAGAGAGAAGAATTGCTATTCAAATGCCAAAACGAGAAGCACAGCCAAGAATAGCATATGACAATAAAGAATAGACCAAGAAAATAGTAGTAACCCTAGAGGAAGGAGAAGAATGATGTACTTTTATAGGACATGATGTCTCAATGGAGGAAGAACAAGAGTTAATACGCCTCATAAGGGAATACAGGGATGTCTTTGCTTGGACTTATAAGGATTTGAAAGGATTAGATCCATCTATATGCGCACATAGAATTCCTATGACATCTCAAGCTAAACCTTCCAAACAAAGACCATACACATATAACGATGTTTACTCGGCGAAGATTAAAGAAGAGATAGATAAGTTGTTAGAAGCTAGGTTCATATATGAGATCGAACACACAGAATGGGTGTCACCTTTGGCGGTTGTTCCGAAAAAAAATGGTAAGTTAAGAGTATGCATAAATCTGAAAAAAGTAAATGCTGCCACCATAAGGGATAGTTACCCATTGCCCATTACGGATCATCTTTTGGAAAAAGTGGCAGGAAAGGAAGTTTATAGTTTTTTGGACGACTTTTTAGGCTATAATTAGGTAGCCATTGCTTTTGAGGACCAGCATAAAACAGCCTTTGCAACCGAATGGGGAGTATACGCCTTTAGGGTTATGCCTTTCGGCCTAACCAATGCCCTAGCCACTTTCCAAAGATTGATGTGCCATGTATTCAAAGAGTTCCTAAGAAAGAGTATGGAGGTATATGTGGATGATTTATGCACTTATTCAGCTATACGATCAGAGTATATCCCTGAACTAGGAAAGATCTTTGCCAAATGTCGACAATAGAGTATGCCTCAACCCAGAAAAATGTGTCTTCATGGTTCGACAAGGAAAGATATTAGGACATATTGTCTCTAAGAATGGAATCTCAACTGATGAAGACAAAATCAAAGTAATTCGGGATTTACTGAGACCAAGGACCGCTAAAAAAGTCCAAGCATTTATGGGACATTGTGGATACTACCGAAGATTTATACATATGTATGCCATAATTGCTAGACCTCTTTATGCATTATTGACTCAGTTTAACTGGACTGAAGAATGTGAAAAGGCCTTTAACGAATTAAAGAGTCGGTTGAGTTCAGCACCAATCCTCCGAGTACCCAATCGGAATAAGCCATTTCATATTCATGTAGATGCTTCCAAGTTTGCCATTGGTTGCATCTTAGCTCAACCTGCAGATACCGGAAAGTTAGACCACCCTATAGCCTATGCTAGTAGACAATTAAATCAAGCGGAGCGCAATTATACGACAACCGAGAGAGAAGGCCTAGGGATGGTGTATGCAGTAAAAAAGTTCCGACATTACCTTTTGGCAAGCAAATTCAAATTCTTCATTGATCATCAAGCCTTACTGTACTTAGTCAATAAGCCTTGTAATACAAGACGACTAGTACGATGGTTTCTATTGTTGATGGAATTTGATTTTGAAGTAGTAGTCAAGAAAGGAAATACCCACATAAGAGCGGATCACCTATCAAGAATGACACATGGAGAACCACCCATAGGAGTACCGGATGATCTGCCAGACACGTACATGTTTAACCTCGAAGTATGTCCCCAATGGGCAGAAAAGTTGATCCCTATGCTCAGTCATGGACCTAAAGATGGAATCACACCAAACCGAACTCAAGACCTATGGAAGACTAAAAACCTTCATATCATTGCTGGAAGTTTGTATCACCAAGACTCGAATGGATTACTCATGAGATGCGTAGAAGAAGAGGAACAAGAAATGTGGCTTCAAAAAGCACATGTAAATCAATGGAAAACTCATCTAAATGCAAACGGAACATGGCAAACACTAAGGAGATTGGGCATATATTGGCCAACCATGCAAAGGGATGCACATAACTATGTATCAGCCTGTCCAACCTATCAAGAACGGAATCCAGAAGAGAACTCCATCTCTATGCTACTCCACTGTAGCACCAAGATGGAGCATGCCTCTGGTGAAATTCTTAAAGACCCAAGAATACCCAGAAGGAGCCACTCTAGCAAGAAAACGAGCACTTGTAGAACAAAGCAAAGACTATGCTCTTATAGGAAAACAACTCTTTAGACGAGGAAGAGATAATCATTTGCGAATGTGCATTCATGAAGACGAGTATCTTGCTGTTTTAGAGATGGCACATACAGGAGCTGCAGGAGGACATTTCTTTGCATATAAAACAACAAAAATGATTCTCTTTGCAGGAATGTGGTGGCCAACTTTACATCAAGATGCAGCCACATATGTTCAATGATGTGATACATGTCAACGAACGAAATATCCAATTACAAGGGATGAAATGCCACTAAAACCCATGATGAGTGCCAGAGCTTTTACTAAATGGGGAATAGACTTCATAGGACCTATTAGCCCCCCAGCTAAAGGATCCCATGCCGAATATATAATTGTAGCCACAGACTATCTGACCAAATGGGTTGAAGCCAAAGCAACCAAGAAAAACGATGCAAGGACTACGGCCAAGTTTCTCTTCGAGAACGTTTTCACTAGATTTGCACTATCGATAGAAATTGTGAGTGATAGAGGTACGCATTTTGTGAATGAAGTGATAGAAGCCTTACTGAATGAATTCTTGGTAATTCATAAGAAATTAGCCCCTTATCACCCACAAGCCAATGGACAAGCCGAAAGTTCAAATAAAATCTTGTGCACAGTTCTCACTAAAATTGTGAACAATGGTCGATCTGACTGGGATAAACAATTACACCATGCTTTATGGGCATTTCGAGTAGCCTACAAAACAGCCATAGGAACTACGCCTTTTAACCTAGTGTATGGACAGAATGCTATTTTGCCAATTGATTTCTTAATTCCCGCTCTCAGAGTAGCAACAACTTACGAGTGGACTGGACATGAACTATTAGCTCAATTGGATCAAATAGAGAAGTTACATGAAACTAGGTTACAAGTTGTAGCAGGGATTTATGCTGCTAAAAGGCGATAGAAAGCCTACTTTGATGCTCATATTAAAGATAAAAATTTGAAGGAAGGAGATTTAGTTTTGGTATATACTCTGAAACAACACGCTAAGAAGTTGCAGAAGAGAGGATATGGCCCGTTGATCATTAATCGCATATCCACCAGCAGAGCCATCAGCTTAGCAACTCTAGATGGAGATGTATTACAAACCTATATGAGTGGATGTCGAGTGAAAAAATATTTAGAGCCATTGACTGAAGAAACAATGTCACGACTGATAACGGGTAAAAATAGACGTCTAGAGGAAGAAAGAATGCGAGAGGAAGCCAGACAGGAAGCACTAGAACGAATCAAGAAACGGAAAGAGTGGATGAGAGAGAGAGATGAGAGATATCGCCTAGGAGAGGAACTCATCCCAATGGCTAATTTTAGAGCCACTGAAAACCTAGGTCAACAAAGGACACAACCATATTTGAATTTGGGAGCCGGAAAAATGGAGTACCACTTAGTGGATGCTCTCATTGACACAGGAGCCACCATAAGCTGCATCAAATTTTCATTGACTCAGCAACTCAAGGAAGAATTACGTCCATCAAAGGCATAGCTGATAGGAATAGGAGGAAAGATCACCAAGTGTATAGGAGAGATTACCTTACCTCTACACTTAGGAAACAACACAATGGAACAAAAACTCTCAGTATGTCATGACCAAGACTTATTGGAAGAGCTGGTGTTAGGTCAAGACTGGATATACGAATATGAGTTGACTATCCAATTGGCCTTAGGATACATCTCAGCCAAGATAGGACATCGTGAAGTATCCAGCATGCTAGACGAACGACCAATCAAAGCCGAAAGTATAGAGCAAAAAATCACTCAAATGAACAAAGTGATGCATGTATGTTCACTAGCACTATGGAAACACCTTAACCAAGTACTTCATGTGAGGACACACCGAATCCTGCTTGCAGACCACCTTCTAATCTAGAAAGTCATAAGAGTGTCATTCTATCTGAAAACAGCCTTAGCAAAGAACCATGCACAAGAGAGACTAGTTCTCCGAATAATCCCAAGTCTGCACCTATTAGAATATACCCCATTCCTTACACTCGACAAGCTTGGATAAGGAAGGACCAAATGGATGCATATCTTCAACAGAAGAACTACTTGCTACAGCAGAAGAACCCACAGAACCAATATGAAAATCGCTCTGGATATTCAGTTCCACAAAGAATTGCTAAAGTATGGATTTCGAAGAAGGTGATAGCCACCCAGTCGAATCGCACACAAATATGGATTCCCAAGTCATGTACTCAAAGGACAATCATTAAAAATTATGAACCAATGAACAGGGAAAATCAGTATGATCTAAAGGCAAAGCGACAAAAGCTAAACTGCTACAGGATAGAGCTAGAGTCTACATACAATTCACATGTCATTCCAAGATTCAAAAAGCAGACAAAGCAGAAGCACCAAATGAGAAGCATCACAATCACCAGGAAGGTTGGGAACACGATTTCTCTCAACATAATAAAGCAGATTTGGATGCCGAAAGACAAAGCAAGCTGTATACATCTACCAAATAATTCAAGTTGCACGCATTTGGAGTAACCAGAATCCAAAGTATGCATGATAGGGCCACATTACAAGGCCAAGCATTCGGCACGCTATTCTTCTATTTCAGGATAGTGAAGCACATTTTCCTCTTGGGAAATAGGAGAGCACTTGTACATAATTTAAAGAAAATTACTAAAAAAATTAATAATTGCTTCGGCTATGAACTAACTTTTCTGTTTTTCTTTCAGACAAAAACATAAAAATATCTGAAAGTATGAAAAATCCCAAGTATTACCTTTCTCACACCCACGGGGAAGGGACGACACCATTCACTCGGAGCAATGTCAATCTTATGAAGAACAAATGAAGGAGGATTTCCGATACTATCTGGCCACTAATTCATACTCTATATTGAGTGCAGATGGCATCTACTAACTCGGAAGAGATGCAAGTGGAAGAGGTCCAACTTCTTCCCTTGGAATCCATAACAAAAGCAAGAGGCCATTGGTATCTGGATGACCAACCAGTGTCGGACCTCATTTTCATGGCTACCATCAAGATTATGGACAGGGATCACTACTTCCCTATTATGTCCCAAGACTTTAAGACCATCATACAAGGATTACCGCGCATGACGGATGTCTAGACACAAGCAGGAATAGATGCATTTCTCAGACTACCTATTTATCTGCCAGATTTCCAGAGGTGTACGCAAGTTATGAATACACTCCAGCCTGTATCAAATAAGATATCAGTTCCTAAAGCAAGAGTAATGGACAAAGTGGGTACATGGAAAACAATTCAATTCACTCATGAATTGATCAACAAAGCTTTTGGATGGAATCAAGAAGGGCTCACTAATGTCAAGGAGGAATTTCATGATCCAAAAAAGAGATCCTTTTTGGACATCAATAGAACTGATATTGAAGAGGTTGTTCGCTTAGTGCACCAGCACTTTTGTTTTCCAAGCATGCATAGATATACAGCACCTCAAAACATCGTGGTGCAACTGCTTTCACATGCTATGAGGCAAGTCGATAATAAAGTAAATATGACTCCATATGTTCAAGAACGTCTATTTGAAGCCAAGAAGAAGTGGGGTCAGAAAAAGTTTCTCAATGGCAGTTCAGCTTTGACCTTACTTATCTATGAGGCACTTGATATGAAAAACTGCTTGCGTGAGATGCCAACCTCAGAAGGGCTAGCCAAATACGCCAAGTCAGCTACAGTTCCAAAGAAAAAGAAAACAGTCATTGCTGTTGAAGAAGTAGGAACGAGTTCAAGGACACCTATGAAAGGAACTAAACGTTTAAGAGAGGAAGAAGCTCAGGAGACACCCACTTCGAAGAGGACACACATCTTACCAAAGATTCCTGGAAATCAGCAACCAATTACGAAAAGAGACCTCTCTGCTGCCCTAGAAGAAACACATTAGTATATGCGGGGGCAGATAAATTTGAATATTCAAGGTCACCATTACAGACAGGCGAGCCAGGAAAAGAAACAGAAGGATAAAGCAACTCGTCAAGTACCTTCCAGATACAAAGAAATAGGATTGGAGGAATCAAGCTCTAATGAAGAATCAAGCTGTGAGAAGGACACCCTGGATACATATATGCAAACAGAAACACACAATGAAGATTGGACAGAGATCAATCAAGTTGAAGTCACGCCAGACAACGAACAGAAACAAGCAAAGAACATAGAAGAACCAAATGAACCAGAGCACATCATTCAACTGAATGATACGTCAAAGATCAGTATCAAGGAAGCTCCAATAACTAATAAAGAGGTCGTGCCACCTATCAAACAAGAAATACAAACTCCAATAGACCAGGAATCAGGCCGACAACCAAGTAAGGAGCCTGTTGTGATTGAGGTACCGGATGATACACCTCAAGGCAAGATGGACCACATGGAGGCTGAGCCAAGGATACAACTCCACATTAGGTAGCCCCATGACACTACATTACACGTAGCACAAGGAAAAGATGTGACAACAGGAGCAGAACCGAGTATTCCTAACACATGGTTAAATGTGGATGTTACACAATTAAAACCTGTGGTCAAGCAGACGATACAAACGGCCATGGATACACAACAACAGATGATGGATACAGATGCAGACTACGACAAAGCCATGAGGGAAAAGAATCAGTTCCAAATTATGAGTGAACAACTATCTGCACAATTAATCCAGGCACAAAAAGAGATTGCTGTCAAAGGAACGGAGTTACTCGAGGTAAAAACACAATGTGACACATTGATGACCCAACATCGTCAACTCCAGGCACAACTAATGGACCTACAAAGATTACATGAAGCCAACGAAGCCGACAAAGAGAGAATGAAAGCTAGAAGCAACTTGCTCGAAATACAATTAAAAGTATATATGGAGGAAAATGACAATTTACGAAATAGAAACAAAGAATTAATGAAGTCATTGCTATATGATCAACCCATCGAAAAACAAGAAACAATAGATATTGATCAGAAAGAGTTAAGAGATTAGATTGCAAAATATGCAGATATGCTGAAACAAGAGCAAGCATTAAGAGAAGAATGGACTCTAAAGTATGCCTCAGAAACAACGGAGCTTAGGAAACAGTTGAACACGGCTAACACCAGACTGGCAACAAGCTACAGTGAAAATATGGATCATGTAGCAGAAATTGGCAATGAACTGCTTGCAGCAAAAGAAGCACTCAGAGCAGCCATGCAAGAAAATAAAGAGAAGACTGAACGTATAGCACAATTAGAGACCCAAGCAAAAGAGAAAGCACTAATCGGGACACCAGTAGAGCCGACAAAAGAAAATCCTATTGACGAGGTAGAGGTATGTCCTCTATCTCCCCCGATTTATAATTCTCCAATAAAAGAGCAGATGGCGGAACCACATGATGATCATCCAATGCCATATACTGCAGAAATAAGTCAGAAGGAACGGGCACTATTGGTGTCCCGGTTGACAGAAAATTTTGAAAATGAGGTCATCAAAGTCATGAAGGAAGCAAAGATCAAGGGTAAAGACTTAGATACGATTATGAAGCCTTTCAACATTCCCTATAGACTGATGAAAGAGAAAACAAGACAATATATAAAAAAGATTACACAGAAAAGTCCAGACGAGCTAAACTTCAAACATGACACATTTGCTTACACCCAAGAAGAATTTGAAGCTGCACAACCTGTTTGGAGAAGGAAATTTTTGGAGAAACATCCTACATTACGGGTGCACTGGCAAGCGGCACCATATTTATTACAGGTAAATCCATCTTTTTGTCCAACACCTCGTCGAAGGGAAACCAGAGAATTTTTGGATATGCAAAAGACCGGTGTAATCAATAAACAGTGGTTAAACTATCCACTACTTCCAAGTCCACCGCATAACTATCTACCAACGGAGGATTATATGGTAAAGACCATCGAATTTTGACTGCAGAGTTATGCAACAATACCAGATTTAACTATCAAAATGACAAATAAAATACTCAGTATGATACTTACAGTATTGAAGGTCTTCAAACATGTGGCATATACATTTTTGAACTTCATTGGTATTAATCAAGGAATAGACATTCTTGTTTTTTATTTGTCTATTATGCCTAGCCGCCCTACCATAATGGCTTATTATTCAAGACTCATGTTTTTGCCAAGTACATATGTGCAGACCTTCGAAGAAGCCTTCTTCACGGGATTTTTTGAAATCGATTCAGAAATCTTTTTAAAGATGTCATCCAACTGAGCTTCTTCGCCGACCACAGACAACGTAAAAGCTGAACAGTGGAAACAGCTAATGATACGTGAAGCCAATTTGCTTGATGAAACAGAGCAAAAAGTGTATAGAACATAATCCCGTCGACTCTCAAAGCCTGTCGGGGACGACAGAGTTCTAGAGGGGGGCAGTGTTGAGGGAGAATCAAGCAAAAAGAAGAAAAGAAGAAGACAACGAAAGAAGCTTCACTGAAAAGATCATATCTGACGATACATCTCTGCAAGAAGCCCCGTAGGGGCGCAACACCCATCTCTGCACAGAGCCCCGCAGGGGCACATATCAAGGAAAAAGCACGTAGGTGGAAGGAGGAACCAGGGCCAGGAAAGTATCCATGAAGATGTGCAAGAAGATAATTGGCAGGTACTAATCCTTCCGCTGACAGCGTGCGGTGAAAAGAAAGTAAACAGGCTCAAAACAATACCACAGGGTCACATGTGTGCAACCAGGACAAATCAGAAGACCACAAGCAAGACAAAGGTCACTCGTGGCGTGCGTGGCAACCCAACTGAATACAGCAACCTAGATATGTGATATACGGAATACCAAGGGGCAAAACAGAAGCAAAGGACATACCTCGGATAAGATAACCAATTGTCTGACAGTCCTTGTTGCCACTTCGACCACTGGGTGCGTGTATTCAGGCCTCTTAAACAAACTGAAGACAAGAAGTAAAGCCTGTCAAGGGACGACAGAGACAAAGAGGGGGAGAGTGTTGCAGAGCAAAGATAGCACAAGGCAGAGAAAAAGAAGGGCCTCAAAATTTTTCCAATTTGGACACCTTACTTTTGTATTATAACCATTCTTGTAATATATTTTCCGATGTAAATGCATTAGAGGAGTCCTAATCTAGTGCTATTCCAAATGAGGCGATTTCTCAGCCTTTACAGGTTTCATGTGATTATGTAAATCATTCCATTTTTGATGCAAATTTACATGGTGCACTTGTTGATGAGAGCACTGATATTGAGGAGGCCAAAACCATGCCAAAATGGTTGGTGCAGACTTTGCATGATAGCAAAAAAGATGCATCTCTGTCATATCATACTCGTTCAGGCTCTCACAGTGCTTCTTTTGCATCACATTTCTATGTTATGGCTGCCTCTAGTCTTTGTGATGAGAATGAGCCTGCTTTATTTGATGAAGCACAAAATTGAAAAAATTGGATGGTTGCTATGCAATCAGAATATGATGCTATTATGAAAAATGTTACTTGGTCTTTATGTGACTTGTCTCCTGGCAAGAAGGCCATTTGCATTAAGTGGGTATACAAGCGGAAGCGTAAGCCTGATGGAATAGTTGACAAGCATAAGGCTAGGCTTGTTGCAAAGGGTTATGCTCAAGAAAGAGGCATTGATTTTGATGAGACCTTTGCTTCTACATGTTGAATGACTATTGTTCGTAGCATCTATGCACTTGCAGCTCATCATGGTTGGAAAGTACATCAATTGGACATTAAAATTGCATTCCTAAATGGTGACTTGCATGAAGAAGTGTATTCTTTTCAACCCCGTGGTTGGTCATGAAAATAAAGTGTGCAGATTGAAAAAGGCATTATATGGTTTGAAGCAAGAACCACGTGCTTGGTATGAAAAGATACATGCCTACCTGATTGCACATGGTTGAGAACAGGCCAATTGAGAGCACCTTATATGTTAAGCATGCAAATGATGTGCGTCTAATCATTGTTATCTCTGTTGATGACATGTTGCTCATTGGTCCTCATGAGAAGCATATTGCTGATTTTAAGGCTCATTTTGATGCCTCATTCGACGTGTCAAATTTGGGGCATTTGCATCATTATTTGGGCACTTTGTTTATGCAAGTTGATGGCGGAATAGCTTTGTGTCCAACAATATATATTGACATATTATTGCAATGTTTTGGCCTCGAAGACTGCAAACCTATTGCCATTCCTATGGAAACAGGTTTATGGTTCAGTCTTCATGATGTCAGAGATGCATTTGATGTTGTTCTCTATCAACAGATTGTTGGATGCTTGATTTACTTATGCATTACTCCGCTAGATATTTAGTTTGCTATCTCATAGATGAGCAGGTTTATGCATTGCCCAAGTGTCAAGCATCGGTGGGTGGTTAAGCGCATCTTTCTCTACTTGAGTGGTACCTGGCTACTTGGGTTGTTTTATCCCAAGGGGGGATCACTACCGCCAGATTTACATGCTTTTTCTTACTCTAACTAGGCTAGTTTCTATGACAATCATGTGTCCAACAGTGGTTTTTTTCTTCATGCTTGGTATCTCATGCATATCTTGGTTGAGCAAGAAGTTGCCTATTGTGGCCACTTCTAGTTGTAAGGCTGAGTATAGGGCAGCTTTCATAGCGACTGTTGATTGTGTGTGGCTTAGAAACCTTATGGCTGATTTGGGTGTTGGTTAGTCTTTTGCCACCACCATCTTCACTAACAGTTAGAGCGCGTTGGCAATTGTGAGGAACCCTATGTTCTATAATCTCACTAAGCATATTGAGGTGCACTATCATCATGTCATGGAGAGGTTCTCTGCTGGAGAGATCAGTTTGGCATATGTGCCCACATAGGAGAACATTGCAGAACTTTTCACAAAGGCTCTGCCTAGGGAGACGTTTGAAGCTTTCCACAAAGCTTTTGGGTTACCTCCTTTTGTGGATTGATTCCACATAGCTTGGCACTTCCTTATACATGAGTGCTAGCTCCTTGTTCACCACAGGGGGATTTGTTGATATATTTAGGTATTCATGTGTATGAATGCACTAGGACAGTTGGGGAACTTTTTTCCCTCTTTAGGAGGTTTTTTCCCCATGGCTTGTATATATGCCTATAACCCAAACAGATAACTTTCTTTGTACATTCTCTTGGTAATACATTAAGTATTGTGTGTTAAACTCCAAAACTTATGAGAGTTTTTCTTCTACTCCTAGGTTGATGATGAAAGGCAATCCAAATGTCTTAACCTTCCTTTCATGATTTAGTTTCTATTTGTTGCAAGAAGTTCAGTCTAGGTAGAACCGGTCAATTATGCATTTTGCAAAACAAGATTTCTTAGCTAGTTAGAAGGGCAAAGGTAAAGGGAGCTCATCTACTTGTATGAACAAATCGGCTACTACTGCACAATCAAAGTAGGAAGACAAAGATTATAAGAAAACATAAAAACAGTTTTGCAAGTATGATAAGGCAAATGATCATGTCATAAAGATTTGTTCTAAACTAGCTACAAAGGAGGCAAAGAAGAAAGAGACTATTATTGAAGTCTTTCCTTAATGATGCATGAATGTGGACTCTCCTTCCCGAGAGCTCCCCAACAACACCCTTGTAGTAGAAACCTGAACTCTGGCACCGCTGACAATACTCCACACAAGGGGTGTAAAATACATAGAAAAAACACAATACATAGACCACGAACATAGATTTTTTAGCTCATACAAATGTAGTCAAACTTACTGTCTATGGTTGATCAGAGAACTATATGTTTTATTAAAGAACATATACAAAAGTTTTCGGTGGCCATTTGACCTTTCACATGGACAGTAATGGTAACAATGCCATTATGGCCAAAGTGACTATGTGAGTAAAATAAACAATGATAAAGAATACATGAGTGTAAGTGTACAAACTATACCTCCCACCTCATGGGCATGTTACATACTATACAAGTAATGTAAGATCATGAATCAAGTAACCCCCATCAAGTGACAACAGTGTCGAAAGTGGTAGAGCTTTAGTCAAAGCATCTGTAGCATTATCTCGAGTATGAACCTTCTCAAGAATAATGCGCTCAGTGGCTAAGCAATCTCTAATGAAATGATACTGCACCTCAATGCACTTGGTATTTGCATGATAGACTAGATTCTTAGCCAATGCAATGGCACTGTGACTATCACTGAGTAAACAAAGTAAGTGATGAGGTAGACCCATATCACAAGCAAGATGAGAAAGCCACAATGTTTCCTTACATGTCTCACTTGTTGCAACATACTCTGCTTCTCTGGTGTAAATATATCTACATTCATGAAGAAGAGATCTGCAAGAGATAGCACCTCTAGGTAAATGAGAAATGTACCCTAATGTAGACTTATGATTGTCTACACAACCAGCATAATCAAAATTTGTGTAACCAATAATGGATTATTTCCCTCTACCTAAGCATAGATACTTGTCCTTAGTGCCACACAAATATCTCAAAATCATATTGACCACTTCCCAATGCTTCTTGCCAAGATTAGACATATATCTACTCACAATTCCCATTGTCTTGTAACTACCATAGCATACATGAGACTATCAATAGCAGATTAATAAGGAAATTTGGTCATGAATTCCTTTTCCTCATCTCGTTTTGGGCAATCATCCTTTCTCAATTTCACATATGTGGGTAAAGATGTTCTCAATGCCTTTCCACCCGGCATATTGAACTTGTGAAGTACTTTGGATGTAGTCAATTTTAGACAAGTATATGCATCTTTTACTCCTATCATGAGTAATGCCCATGCCAATAATATGTTTGGCATCCCCCAAATCCTTCATATCAAATGTCTTACTCAAATTCTTTTTGAGAATCGACAAGAGGACTCCGAGTAATCAACATACCATCGGCATAAAGTATCAAGCATATCAAGCTGTCATCTAAGAATCTTTTTGTGTAGAGATAGTGATCCTCATTGCTTCAAGAATAGCCGTGAGACTTCATAAAATCATCAGAATTTTGGTATAACCTCTTCTTAAACTTATAAACTAGACTTTGTTTGCCAAGAACTACATAACCCTCAAGTTGTTCCATATAGATCTCATCTGTAAGATCTCCATCCAATAAAGCAGATTTCACATCCATTTGGACTAGCTCTAAGTCCTCCATTGCAATGAATCCAAGCAACATGCGCTCGATAGTCATCTTGACCACTGGAGAGAAGATTTCCTCAAAATCAACACCATGTTATTGTTTAAAACCCTTTGTGACAAGTCTTGCTTTATACTTTGGAGAAGCGCTATCTAATGTGAATTTCCACTTATATACCCGACAATATCCAAGAAAAATGCATTTCTTTGACTTACGTTCTAGTTTTTTTTAATGCTTGGGAATATGAACATATGCTTCACACCCAAAAACTCAAAGATGATCATAACATGGTAGATTCCTTGTCCATAACTCTTTTTCCACTTTTAGACCTTTGGCAGTACTAAGTGAAAGGTTAATCACATGAACTGCGGTCAATACTGCTTTTGCCCAAAAGCCTTGTGAAAAGTTTGCATGATGTAGCATAGAAACAACTCTATTTTGAATAGTTCTATTCATTCTTTTAGCTAAACCATTCTGTATTGGGATATAAGGAGCTATAAACTCTCTATGAACTCCTCTAAACTGACAAAAAGGCTAAATTCATGTGAGGTATAATCAACCCCATTATTTGAACGGAAAGCCTTAAGCTTAGTTCCTTTTTCCGTCTCAACTAAAGCAAGCCATTTTTTGAAAATAGGGAATACCACATCCTTCTATTTGATAGGATGTACCTTGACTTTTCTAGTAGCATCATCTATGAAAGTGACAAAATAAAGAGAATCACCTAATGACCTTGTGGGCATAGGACCACACACATCTCTATGAATGAGATATAAAGGCTGAATTGAAGAGTCAACGTGCATTTTATGCACATTCCTAGTTTGCTTTCCATATTGACAATCTCACAAAATGAAAAATCAAAGAAAGATAACACAGGTAAGTAGCCAGAATGAGAAAGATTTTCCATTCCACTATGAGAGATGTGGCCAAACGGCCATGCCAAATACAAGCCATAGGTTCTTTAGTAACAGCTAACATGTGTTCTTTCTGTGATAAAAATAAAGGATAAAGTGAGCCAACTTTTCCTCCTTTATTTGTATCACAAATAAAGGACTGAGTATAGAAAACCACCTTGTAAACAAGGTCATCAAGTTGACCAACTGACATCAAACTATTTTATAAATGTGGTACATGGCATACATTATGCATGGTACATTTTGATCCATCAATGAACTGCACAACCACATCTCCAATCCCAACAACATCACACCGGTAAGATTCACCAAATCTCACAATACCAAGAGACTTTGGTGCATAAGTAGAGAACCATTCTCTATGTGGTGTCACATGGAAAGAAGCACCACAATCCAGCAGCCACATGTGGGAAAGAGAATCAGCCATAAGATCCTCAATGGGCACAATACTATCAAGTTTCAACACATCAACATCATCAGAAATAGCATTGTTTTCTTCAATTTGCATAGTCGAAGTAGGTGGTGCAAGTAGTTGTTTAGCATGCCCATCAACATTTTGCCTTTTAGCTTTAGCATTCTTTAATGCATAGTAGCCTTTCTTCATGTGTCCTTTTTTATGAAAATAATGGCATCTTATATCCCTCTTCCTTGATTTGCTTCTACTCTTATTCCATTGACCATTCTTTTCCTTTTTCTTGCTCTTGCCATGTTGCTAATTGTTGACCATTCTTCGTGAGAATCACAAACATTATATGCATCTCCACTCTGACTATTGCTATTAGTTGTGCAAAACCTATCCCATGATGATGTCAAGGTGCATAACAATAAGACTACTTTCATTTCTTTATCCATCTCCATTTTTTGAGCCTATAACTCAGAAAATATACCATCAAACTCATTTAGATGAGCAACAATAGTAACTGTGTCCTTCATGCAAATGTCATATAAGTTTCTCATCAAATACACTTTATTTGATGTTGTTTCTTTTTCATATGTATTGCATAACTTCTTCCAAAGCTCCTGTGCACTTTCACAGTCCAATACTGTAAAGTAAACATTATCTTTGAGGTGCAATCAAATGGTAGAATTGGCCATTTCATCCAACTCATCACATTCATTGCCATCCATATCAATAGGCTTCTTTGAGATTCCATTTACTGGCTTCCACTGTCTTCTCTGAATTAGCACATTTTTTATATGATTCTTCCTCCATAGAGATAATTTTGTGCCATCAAATTTCCGGATCTCAAAATGTTCTTTGCCTTGCAAGTTATAACTCCTTTTGGGAGCACTCACACTAGACTCAGATCCACCAGATGTGCCTGAGATTTTTTATGCCATGATGATAGAGAACTGACTAGAATGGAAATGGAGCTAGAATAATCCAAGCACCACTAGGGCTCAAGAGAGGATGACCAAGTGTTGGATTTTGGGAAAAATCAACAATCTCCTTAGAGAAATGGATTAATGAACAATAATGACCAACCAAAAGGATTATGTGAGAGTGGATGTGCTCACATCAATAAGTGTATTAAGGAGTAAATTGACCACTGTATAGTTGGCAAAGCCAAAAAATCTAGAAAAAAATTTGACAGAGTCTCCTCTACAAAATGAGCATATGACCAGTGTCAAAATCTCATAAAACTACAAGTACTGACATGGAGACCTGCATAGTGAATCACTAACTCCACTGCATATAATCAGTTACCCAAAAAAGCCAACTTGGCTTATCGAGCACCTATGAACAACTAGCATACATCTCCTATGGTGAGGCTGGGTAAGTCATCCACCTACATGACCCAAAGAGACCCTGACAACTTGGTGTCTCCTAGTTAAGAAAACCTCACCACAACCCTCTTTATCAAACATAAAAGGCTTTATGCAAAAAGACGTAACTGCTATATCAATGACCACATGGACATACATAAGCAGTATCCATAGAAGTGTACATAGTGTGTATGTGCTCAGTATATGCAGTAAATGGCACTGGTATGCTGAATGCATAGCCCAAACACTAGCCAACAACACCTATAAGTGTCTATCAACTCTATTTTTTAGGCTAAAAAAACCTACATAAAATTGTAGTGGCTGCTCCGACAACAACTGAAAACCTTTCAAGAAACCTATAGATTTAGTAGTGTGGTTCAAAACATAGCCCCAAATCTGAATATTTGTTGTCATAGAAGTAGAAAGAAGATTCTTCTTAATTTTCTTGAACTTGCATAAAGAGAACTATGCACAAGAGTACTCCAAAATGGCTCCAAAAATCACCCCAAAAAGACTTCAAAGTAGGCTTTGAAAATAAAGAATGAAGCTTTGAGGGCCCAAAACATCTTCAAGGTAATGTGAACCTTAGTCTTTCCCCTTATTCAAGCACCACAAGAGTGTAGCTTAGTGGCAAGAGCTTTGTCCATTAAGCGAGCTCTAGGGGGGACAAACTAGGATGGGTGACCTCTGCTAGAAGTGTTAGGAACCTCCACCTTCCTTGATTGTTGAGGCCCTCCATTGTACATAGCCAACAACACCAATGGTGAATTTGGTGACTCGGATGACAAGGTATGCCAAGGTCTATGCCTTGGTCCTCATCTTAGTCATAAGCCTTGGAGAAATCCTTGGGTGGCAACCAAACCCTTGCAATAGAAACCTGACCCTTGCAATAGAAACCTGAACTCTCGCACTAAACATACTACTCCACACAAAGGGTGCAAAATACATAGAAAACCACACAATACACAGACCGTGAACACAAATTTCTTAGGTCATACAATTGTGGTCGAACTTATAGTTTGTGGTTGAATAGGCCACTATATGTTTTATTAAAGAACATATACAAAAGTGTCCAGTGGCTATTTGGCCTTTCACATGGACACTAATGATAACAAGAGTGGTTGTTGTAGAAGCCTCTACACCTAAAATATATTATTCTTATCTTATTTAGAATGAAGAATGGGCATTTACTACTCATTGTAGCTATGACCCATCTTCTCATGAGCAATCTATGTTGAATGTTTGGTACTTTGATAATGGTGCAACCAAACATATTACCGTACAATGTAGTTTCTTCACTTCACTTGAGCCTGATCCTACAAGGAATATTTTCACATATGCTAACAAATCCTCTTATCTTATTGTTGGAGTTTGAGGTCTGTGAGAGCATGCGAACAACACAAGGATGAAGAAGAAGCTTGCTACATGACACACAATACTGAATGTATTACAAGAGAATGTACAAAGATAAGTGGCCCGTTAGGGTAATAGGCATATATACAAGCTGAGGGGGGAAAAACCTCCTAAAGGGGGGAAAAAGTTCCCAGGTGGTCCTAGGGTGTTCACAAACATCACTACCTAAATATATCAACAAATCCCCCCTACAAAAGTGATGCGGTGAACAAGGAGCTAGCACTCATGTATAAGGAAGTGCCAAGATATGTGGAATCAATCCACAAAAGGAAGTAAGCCCAAAGCTTTGCGAAAAGCTTCAAACTTCTCCCTAAGTAGAGCCTTTGTGAAAAGGTCTACAATGTTCTCCTGCATGGACACATATGCCAAGCTGATCTCTCCAGTAGAGAACCTCTTCCTGACATAATATAGTGCACCTTAATGCGCTTAGTGTGAGCATGGAACACAAGGTTCCTTGCAACTGCCAATGTGCTCTAACTGTCAGTGAAGATGGTGGTGGCAAAAGACTGACCAACACCCAAGTCAGCCATAAGGCATCTAAGCCACACACACTCAACAATCGTTGTGAAAGTTGCCCTATACTCAACCTCACAACTAGAAGTGGCCATAGTAGGTTGCTTCTTTCTCAACCAAGATATGCATGAGCTACCAAGCATGAAGCAAAAACCACTGGTGGGCACACAAGTGTTGTAGCAACTAGCCCAATCATAGTCAAAAAAAGCATGTAAATCTAGCAGTAGTGACCCCCCCGGGATAAAACAATCCTAGTAGCGGGGTATCACTCAAGTAACGAAAGATGCGCTTAACCATCTGCCAATGCTTGACACATGGGCAATGCATAAACTTGCTCATCTGTGAGATAGCAATATGAATATCTGGCCAAGTAACGCATAAGTAAATCAAGCATCCAATAGCCTAATGATAGAGAACAACATCAAATGCATCTCCAGCATCATGAATACTCAACCGTAAACCTTTCCCCATAGGAGTGCCAATGGGTTTATAGTCTTCAAGGCCAAAATGTTGCAGTACTATGTCAATATATTTTGTTTGACACAAAGCTATTACGCCATCAATTTGCATAAATTGAATGCCCAAATAATGATGCAAACGCCCCAAATCTAACATCTCAAATGAGGCCTGCATATTAGATATGCTTCTCATGAGGACCAGTGAGCAGCATGTCATCAACATACACAACAGTAATCAAAAGCACATAATTTGCACACTTAACATATAAGGTGCTCTCTATTGGACTGTTCTCAAAACCATGTGCAATAAGGTAAGCATGAATCTTTTCATAATAAGCACATAATGCTTGCTTCAAACCATATAATCTTTAACCTGCACACTTGGTTTTCATGCCCTTTCTGCACAAAGCCACAGGGCTAAAAAATATAAACTTCTTCATGCAAGTCACCATTCAGAAATGCAGTTTTAATGTCCAACTGATGTACATTCCAACCATGATGAGCTGTAAGTGTACATATGCTATGAATAGTAGTCATTCGGCAAGTAGGAGCAAAGGTCTCATCAAAATCAATGCCTCTTTCTTGAGCATAACCCTTTGCAACAAGCCTAGCCTTATACCTGTCAACTATTCCATTAGGCTTACACTTCAGCTTGTATACCCACTTAGTGCCAGTGGCCTTCTTGCTGGAAGGCAAGTCACATAAAGACTAGGTACTATTTTTCATGATAGCATCATATTCTGAATGCATATTAGACATCCAATTTTCAGACAGCTTCATCAAACAAAACAGGCTCATTCTCATCACAGAGGCTAGAGGCAGTCATAGCATAGCAATCTAGTGCAAAAGAAGCACGATGAGAGCCAGAACGAGTATGATATGATAGAGGTGCATCTAATTTGCTATCATGCAAGCTACACCAGCCATTTTGGCAAAAATTTTGCCTCCCCAATATTAGATCTCTCATCAACAAGTGCATCATGTAAATCTGCATAAAAAATGGAATGATCTTCATCATCACATGAAACTTATAAAGGCTGAAAAGTTGCCTCATTTGGACTAGCACTAGATTGTCCACCTGTAAAGAGAGGCAACAAGGTGTCATACATTTCTTTGGAGCTAACAAATGTCTTCTTAGTACATGAAAGTAATGGCTAAATAACATCTTCCACAAAAACAACATCATGGCTAACCAAAATGTGTTTAGTCTGTGGATGATACAGACGATAGCCTTTACTTTCAAAACTATACACAACAAAAATACATTTCACTACTTCATCATCCAATTTTCTATGTTGTTGTTCAGGCACTAATGCATATTCCAAACAACCAAAAACATGTAGATGAGCAATAGATGGCTTGCAACCATGCCAAGCCTCATATGGAGTGATAGACTACAATGCTCTAGTGGGACACCTATTAAGTACATATGTTGCACACATAACAACCTCAAGCCAGAAACTATGTGGTAAAGCCTGACTCTTGACCATACACCTCTCCATCTCCATGAGTGACCTATTCTTCCTTTTAGCAACTCCATTCTGTTCAATCGAAAATGCATTAAATTGAGAAGACATATATCCCCCCCGATTAGAATGGAGGGTGCCCATTTTACATGTTGATCATAGATTTTTCAGCCAAAACCAAAAATTGTTTGAAGCACATGAACACGTCGGACTTTGCCATCAATGGATATACCCATAAATGCCTAGAAATATCATCGATGAAAGTCACAAAGTAAAGATAGTTCCCAAAAGAAGGTGTTTGCATAAGACCATGGACATCACTATGAACAAGCTGCAATTTTTGAGTAGCTCGAAGTGACCCATCTTTTGGGAAGGAGGGGCACTGCATTTAGCCCAAAATACAACCTTCACATACATGTTTATTGGTTGCTTCAAGTTTGGGCAAAGAGGAAACCATTTCAAATTTTTGCACGCATAGCAAACTAGCAAAATTCAAATGACCAAAGCGTGCATGCCAAAGCTTTACATCTGACATAGCCTGAGAATCATGTATTGCACATGCTAAATCATTCATAGATTTTTCATAGTCTATGAGCTTATACAACCCATGATATAAAATGCAAGAAGCAATAATCACGTTGCCATTTGATAGATCATGAATTGTACATCTATCATCAACAAATTTCACAACCAAGCCAATCTTGGCTAATGCAAAAACTAATGATAAATTTTTCTTGATCCTTGGCACAAATAAAGCATCTAACAATGTAAAAGAATTACCATCAGCAGTAGTCAAAATGATCTTACCAACTCCCATAATAGGATAAGACGAATTGTTGCTGCATGTGACAGTATTCCGTGTAGGGGTAGACTGAAGTGAAGGGAAAAAATTGGGTTGCAGGGTAGTATGTTTGGTTGCCCCACTATCAAAGTACCAAATATCTGAGTCTACTATAGACATACACTGTTCATGAGAAGATGGGTCAAAACTGCAAAAAGTGGTAAATGCCCATTCTTCATTCTACACAAGATTAGCAGATTCTATTTTGGGTGTACAGGCTTCTACAATAACCATTCCAGCCTCTTTCTTCTTTGCCTCTTTTGCAGCCAGCTTTGGACAGCTCTTAATGACATGATCATTTCCTTGGGAGTACTTGCAAAATAATTTTTGCTTTTTTGTTTTCTTCTCGTCTCTGTCATCCTTCTTTGATTGTGTAGAATTAGCAGATTTCTGCTTACTAGTAGAAGAGCTCCATTTACCTTTGCCCTTCTGACTATCCAAGAAAGCTTGATCTACAACACGCATGATGGACCTATTCTGCCTGGACTGATCTTCTTGCAATAGAATAGAGACTAACTCCTCAAATGTTAAGGCATTTGGATTCACTTTCATCATCAAATGAAGAGTAGAAAGAAAAGTTTGATATGAATCAAGAAGACAATTCAGAACAGTCTACACAAGTGAACTATCATGCAAGACTTCATCAACAAAATCAATTGTTCCTTCAAATCTTTGATCTTTTTCACAAAACTATCCATGGATTCTCCTTCATTCATGTGCTCACTCTCCAACTATTTCGAGAGCTAAGCAACATGAGCCTCATCCCTTGCCTTGTACAATGTGGTTAGTGTGTCCCAAGCATCCTGAGCTATTCTACAAGAGCAAATGTGAGGAATAATGACATGTTTGACAGACAAGGCTATCAATGCATGTGCTTGAGCATCTTTGCCATCCCAATGAATTTTCTCTGGATTGTGTGCAATAGGAATCATAGCACGAACAGGAACATGAAGAATATCATCATCTTCAATGTCCTCTGTATCACCTTCAGCAACTGTGTTTATAGGTGTAATGGGATGTTTTTCAACACCCTACACAATTTTCCATAGTCCTTTTGCAACCAATACATGATGCATCATATGAGCCCACAATGCATAATTGGTACCATCCAACTTATCTTCAACAACCAACATACGGAATACATCATTGCTTTCAGCCATGGCCACTGATTAAAATACCCTACTGAAAAAAATGATTGTATCTCAAAAATTTGAACAGAACTACCCAATTGACTTTTGCTAAACTTGTAGCAAACTTCAAGATGCTTATACTGACAAACCGAAACCTATATATATCTTTGGCACAAAAAGACAAAATTGCCTACACAAGCACTATGATAGTGCATTCGGAGGGAGAAACGAGCACAAATCACGATTTTGACACCATACAACAAAGCTGTTTTGATCTCCTAATCACCCTAAGTATGCTCACCAAATTTCATGCAATTATGAGACTGTGACTAGAGGGGTGTCGATGATGGCCTAGATGAAGCGGTGACCTGCTCTGATATCAATTGTTGGAGTTTGAGGTCTATGAGAAGACGTGAACAGCATAAGGATGAAGAAGAAGCTCGGAGCACAACAACAATAGTGAATGTATTAAAAGACAATGTAGAAAGATAAGTAGCCCATTAGAGTAATAGCCATATATACAAGCCGAGGGAAAGAAAACTCCTAAAGAGGGAAAAAAGTACCCTTGTCGGTCCTAGTGTGTTCAGACACATCACTACCTAAATATATCAACACCTATCATGAGAGTTGGAAAGATCATTTTGACTATTATTGATGGTAGCTTATTCACATTTTTAGATGTCTTATATGTGCCAAGATTCAACAAAAATATGTTATCAGCTTTAGCACTAGATAAGATTGACTTGATTATCAAATTTATTGATGACAGATGTACAATTCATGATCTCTTGAATGGTGATGTTATCATCACTTTCGACATTTTATGTCTTGGTCTATATAAGCTCATAGATTATGCAAAATTTGAGAATGAATTAGCATATGCATTTCATGATTCTCAGGCTATATTAGATGCAAAGCTTTGCCATGCATGCTTTGTTCATCTAAATTTTGCTAGTTTTCTTTGCTTGCAAAAATATGAAATAGTGTCATCTCTGCCCAGACTCAAGGCACCCTCTAAATATGTATATGAAGGCTATATTTTGGGTAAAATACAACATTCTTCCTTCCAAAAAGATGGTTCAATTAGAGCTACCCATAAAATCTAACTTGTTCATAGTGATGTCTGTGTTCTTATGTAGACACCTTCATTTTGGAATTATCTATACTTCATAACATTCATTGATTAATTTTCCAGGCATGCATGGGTTTATCCATTGAAAAAAGCTCAAAACGCTTATCTAGGTTTTAACAGTTGCTAGTTATGATTGAAAATCTCTTAGATATAAAATGGTTGCCCTCCATTTAGATCGAGGGGGGGGAGTATATATCTTTTGAGTTTAATGCGTTTTTTGGCTGAGTAGGGGATAAAACATCAATGTATAGGGCCATATATACCTCAAAAAAATGGATCCTCTAAGAGGAAAAATAGGTCTCTCATGTAAATGGTGAGGTGTATGGTCAAAAAGTTAGGCTTTAAGTCTTTACCACATAGCTTCTATCTTGGTTATGTGTCCAACATATGTACTTAACAAGGTGTCCCACCAAAGCATTGCATTTTATCACTCCATATAAGACTTGACATGGTTGCAAGCCATCTATTGGTCATCTGTGTGTTTTTATTGTGTGGCATATGCATTAGTGCATAAACAACAATGCAAAAAATTGGATTATATCATTTGTACCATCCAAAAACTAAATGCATTTTGCTTAGCTATGATGTTCTTTTTGTGGAAGATGCAATTTATTTCTTACTCTCATGTACCAAGGATACATCAATTAGCTCAAAGGATGTGCACGACACTTTGATGCCTATTTTTACAAGCGGATAGTAAAGTGCCCATCCTAATGAGGCACTTAATCAGCCTTTACAAGTTTCAAATGATGATGCAGATTAGTCAATTCCTAGTGCAAATTTACATGATGCACTTATTGGTGAGAAGGGCTGACATCGAAGAGGCAAAAACTATGCCAAAATGGCTGTGCAAACTTTGAGAGATAGCAAATTAGATGCACCTTGTCATATCATACTCGTTAATGCTCTTATCATGCCTCCTTCTCATCGAATTGTTATGCAATGGTTGTCTCTAGTCTTTGTGATGAGAATGAGCCTATTTGTTTTGATGAAGCATAGAATATAGAAAGTTGGATGGTTACTATGCAATTAGAATATGACGTTGTTACGAAGAATGTTAATTGGTCTTTATGTGATTTGCCTCTAGGAAAAAAAGGCTATTGGCACTAAATGATATACAAGCTAAAATGTAAACATGATGGAAAAGTTGATACGTATAAGGCTAGGATTCTTGCGAAGGGCTATGTTCAAAAGAAAGGCAATGATTTTGATGAGACTTTTGTTCCCACATGCCAAATAACCACTGTTTATAGCATTTGTGAACTTGTACCTCATCATGGTTGGAATGTACATCATGTTGAACTTCGAGGTTTGCAAAAACACATGGTCAACACAAGAAAGAAGAAGAAGCTTGGAGCACAACACAATACAAAATGTATTACCAAGTGAAATTAAAAGATAAGTAATATTTTAGGGTTATAGACATATATACAAGTCAAGAAAAAAAAGTTCCTAATGAGGGAAAAAGGTGCCCTAATGATCCTTCATGTGTTCATACACATCACTATCAAAATATATCAACAAACCCCCTTTGGGAGTGATGTGGTGAATAAGGAGGTAGCACTCCTTTACAAGGAAGTGCCAAGCTATGTGGAAAGAAATGAATCCACAAAAGGAAGTAAGCCCAAAGCTCCATGAAAAGATTCAAAATTCTCCCTAGATAGAGCCTTTGTGAAAAGGTCTACATCATTATCTTGTGTGGACACATAAGCCAAACTGATTTCTTTAGCAAAGAATCTCTCCCTAACATAATGATAGTGCACCTCGATGTGGTTTGTGCGAGCATGGAAGAGACAATTCCTTGCAACTTCCAATGCACTCTGACTATCAGTAAATATGGTTATGGCAAAAGACTAAGAACAATCTACACAAGTAAACTATCTGGTAAGATTTCATTAGCAAAAATCAACTCCTCCAAATATTTTATCCATTGGATCTCCTTTCATATGCTCACAATTTTTTTTGGAGGTAAGCAATACAAGCCTCATTTCTTGTGTGGTATAATGTTGTAAGAGTATCCCAAGCATCTTTTGTTATCTTTGTAGAGTGAATGTGAGGGATAATGGCAAGTTTGATAGACAAACCTATTAATGCATGTGGATGTGCATCTCTTCCATGTTGAAGATATATGTGTAATCTCATTGTCACATGAGCTATGCTTGGATAAATTTACTAAAGGTAAAGGTAAATGTAAGTCTAAGTATGAAGAAATCTAGTAAAAAGTCATGATCAATAAAACATACAATATTTTCCTTGTAGTGAGTGGCATGTAGTGAGCAATCAAATGAAAGTGGTGAGTTAAGAAGAAGGCAGAAACTTCTTTACATTCTCATTGGCTATAAAAATGAATTGGGAGAATGTTATCAGCAAGAAGAGAAGGAAAGAGGAAAGTGAAGCAAATCCCCCTAGTGGGTTGGATTTGTGTTTAGAAGCCATTTTGTGATTTTGTCTTCTCATAGACTATTCCAACCACATGTCACTGTGTAGATATCCTTATTGTGAGGTTCATATCTCATCCTATATGTAAGCATTTATTACCTTTAAACACTCATTGGAAATCTTATTATTTTTACTTTATGTGTCTGAAATATCTCCTTCAAAGGTTTTATATTCTCTGACTTATCCCTTTGAGAGTGAAGTCTAGTTGTTTAGCATACCTATGTGGATAGGTAGTCTATTTTTTTCAGTTGCATTTCCCAACCAAAACTAATCTAGATAAAGTGATTCATAGCATGTTGGGAACTCTCTTTGTTTTTAGTGGTAAATTCACATGTCCATTTGATATTTGAGTTGAGAGAAGAAAGCAATCCAAGGTGCAAGTGTTTATCAAAGAATTGAACTTATAAGGAGTCACTACCCATTTCTTGTTGTGCATAGAAGAAATCATTCTTCATAGTTGGTATCATAGCATAAATGGTGTAAGAGCTTCACCAACAATTTTGGACTTGAAGCAAACCAAACAAGGAGCTACAAATCAAGCAGCAACTTCATGAACTCAAGAGAAAAGAATTATATAACTACTCAAGCTAAATCTCAAAGTTTTTGATAGTTTTCAATGGCTGAGTTGGGTCAATAGGTAGAGACGTTTGATAAGGATAAGTATCTCATGTGGAAGATTAAAATGACCAACTAATTAATGGACAAAGCTTTGTGGGATAGCGTGAATGATGCTCAACCTGGAATCAATCAAGATACATCCACTGAAGTCCAAAGAAGGCAATCAACTATGCAAGCACATCAAGTGAAGGAAGCAAGGACACATTACTAGCAATGAGACGTGAGTATAGAAGCTCTTATGAAGATGAAAAAAGATGGTAAATTGATTTAGGTGTAGTAATCATATGTCATGCCAAGGAATTTTGTTCACTAATCTGCATGTACCAAGTGGAAAAGGATGCTTTAAAATAGGTGATGACTTCATTTTGCTTCAAAAATTGAAATTGAACATGAATTTGCTCAGCATCATCAATGCAAATGCTCCATATCAATGTATCTTTATGACAACCTAGAATATGCACAAATAAGAAAATACTTCCACCAAAAATAAACATCATTAGTACATGAGGGAATGATCCAATTACAAATCTCTGTATCATGACAATGAGATAGTACTCACATAAAGAATGAGAACATGGATTAGTATTCATCAATCCATCCCGTATGCATCTACCCAATCAAAAATCAAATAAAGACTGGCGTACTTCAAAGCTACCTTTTGTGTGATATGCTTTGGAAACCTACTCATGCTTTCCTTATGAGGTAATTTTACTTCATACGTGAAATAAAACTGAAACATAAAGTGAATTTTCCGTAATCCTCAAGCAATTTTGCAACATGTGTGCTAACATAAATAATGCTTTTCTCATCATTCCCTTCATTGCTATGCATCACAAAGGTGGAAAAAAGATCATCATCTTTATCTTCTTCATCATCACACCCTTATATGCATCAAACATGGGTATTATAAAATCATGCTTATATGTGGCTGCCATGAGGTATGTAAATGTGCATCATCAATGCATTCCAAATCATCGTCATAATAAGCATCAAAGATAGGTAAAGGATCATGATTTGCATCATGCAATGTGACCATGTCATCATCATCATAAATATCAAAAATTGGTGGAGCATCGACTACATAATGTACCAACATATGTGCTTTCACTTTCACCAAAAATGTGAGCAAGTGTATCTTCTTTTCCATCATCAACATGTAATGAATCAATGTGTTAGGCCGCCGGATTGGCACCTTGTGATTTTATATATTCTCATATACCGCACGTACCGAAAGGTCGTAGCAAAGTGATGTAACCCTTTTTATTCATTAATGAAGAGACATTACGGGGTTCTCCGGTGCAAGAAGAGACGGGATCGCCAGACTGTTTGTCTGGGCGATTTGCGGGCTTGCGGAGACGTCGTAGTTCAGAGTTTGCATATATCTGAGTATGGTTAAGTCTATTCTTATTGAATTGTCGTAAACTAATCGTACACAGTAGTACTGTCGTAACCTGAATAGATCTGTTTGATTATGTGATCGAACGACTGTGCGATAAGTTAATGTGTGATGATACTGTAAACTGAAGATTATAACTGTGTAACAGAAGTAGTGCTTGAGTGTATAATTACTGTTTGGATAATTAGTTAGTTGGGAAAATCAGATAAAGGGCCTCTGCATTGTCAGACCCCTACCATCCCCAAGAACCCGAAGAGATTAAAAGTGGACGTGACGGAAGTCCCTTTTAACACTGGCACCGTCTGTGGGAAGATGGCAATGGATTGAGAATAATCAGTAAAGTTAGAACAGTGCATAAGGCCAGCAGTGCAGAGGTGATATATGCCGGTTACTCGGTCCGACGAGTCTTATCCGAAGTATAGAAGAGACCAGCATCCCTGGGTAGTTCCAAATCTATTAGGGACACCCCCAGGTGGTAGAAGTGCGGGCCATTTAAGCCCAGTTGTCGAAGGATCGGAGCCAGTTAGTAGTGATTCCGGTGCCAGTTCGGTGACACATGATGAGATTCCGATAGATTCTGGTGTGATTCCGGTTCGTTCGGAAGAAGGTGCAGTGATTTCTGGGTGTACAGAGACACAGTGCGCAGATCATTCGACGTTATCTAGTCAGGATTCAATTATTTTCGGTGACAAAGTTGTGTTGCCAAGTGAGACCATTTCCGATGAAAAGACAACCGGGTGCGGTGAAAGTTCGATAACTTCCGGTGGAAGTTCGGTACCATTTAGTGGGAGTCTGAAGTTTTTCGGTGATACTGCAGTACTACCTGGTGGATCCTTGTTACGTTCACCACTGTTCGGGGCAAGCTTGCCTACTCTTGATACTAAAGCTGAGGACAGACTATTTGATTTGGAGATAAGTAAGAGATTCAACGCCATTTTCGAGCCGGAAGGTGAGCAATCTGATAATACAGATTCCGAAGGACAAGAGACACCCCCTCATAACTCAGGGAACAATAACAGTACCAATAATAGCACCATGAGTGGACAACAACAACAACAATAGCAACAACAACAACAACAACAATAGCAGCAATAGCAACAACCACATCCAATCATCCCACCTCGACCGGTTCCAACAGGGGTGACTTACACAAAGTTCGGTGGGTTTCCACGTGACGACCCTGATGCACATGTGCGCACCTTTGAGATCAGCTATGCAGTGCTGAACCATCCACCCGATCCTACGTATAAGGCTATCGTATTTCAGGCTACCCTAGTTAATGAAGCGGCTAGATGGTTGACTGAGTATGATATTAATCATTTTGTTAACTATGATGCTGTGCGGGATGTGTTTTTACAGAGGTTCCGGTTGAAGAAGAATCCGGTCGAGATCTTCGACTATTTGCAGAACAATCGGCAGAAGCCGCACCAGACTGTTCTAGAATACGCAACATTGTTTAGAACTCACTTAAGAAAACTGCCTCCGGAACATGCTAATCTACTGGATGATGTTATAACCCAGTGGTTCATTAATGGTTTGACCCCACAGTTAAGACAAATTATGATCATCCGCTGTGTGGGTGCTATGACATTGGATGCTGTTATTGCGATGGCCATGCAACTAGAGCATAAAGTTGGGGGATTCACTGAAGACTTGGAGTGGCTGAAAGCCAGTAAGAACGTAACAGATGATCCGGCTAAATAGATGTATTGCACCAAGTGCAAAAATCCAGGCCACACCAGTGTTACATGTGCCCTTAACCAGATGTATTGTGCCATCTGCAACAGAACAGGACACTTAACGAAAAATTGTGCGTATAATGCCAAGGTGCAGAGGCGAGCAGTTGTAAATGCCATCATACAGGAACCAAGTCAGCCAGCAGCCCATTACATGCCACCACAAATGCGAAACAATCAGTCGCAAGGATATCGGAATTATAGGTGTCACAGGAATACCAATTTCAATTCAAATCGATGGCAGGCGGGTACATCAGCAGAAGGTACTTCTCTTCCACCACCTCGATGTCATTGCGACGAGATTGGCCACATCCATAGGTTTTGCAAGGATGAAGCAAAGTACAACAAAAGGAAGAAGGAGCGACAAAATCCAATGACCAACATGGTCTATATTTCACCAATTGAATCACAAGCAGCAGTGGTTCAGACCAGATCAGGCAAGCAGTTGCAACCCACCGCTGAGGTGTTCGAGCCTGGTATCCGTGAACAATAGCGCATGTATACAAAGGCTAGTCAATGGACAGCTAAAGAGCCAACTGTGTTTCCTGATCCAATTCCGATAACACAGGTTCCCCTTCCTAAGGCAAGATCGAATGAACAAAATTCTGACCCAACAACAGTAGAATTGTCATCAGAATCGGTGAGAAGTATGATCCAAACAGATCAGGTATGGGATATCCTATCTAAGGCTTCAATTACACTCCCTTTGGGACAGTTACTCGCCTTAATGCCAGGCGTCAGGCAGCAATTTCAACAGCAGGTTAGACCCGGATCTTCCTGTACTCTGGAGACTGCAACAATACAACCGGAAGCTAATTCTACGATGGATCATTCAGTCCCATTGATCAGTGTCTGGCATAAAAATCAAAAGATTACTCAAGTGTTAATTGATGGAAGTTCAGGTGTGAATATAGCGACGACAGCTCTCTGCAAGCAATTGGGTGGGACCCAAATCGATCCCGTATAATTTTTTGTACGCATGGTAGACCAATCCCGAGTCCATCCGGTGGGATTAGTACGGAATATTCTGATTACCTTGCAGGGTACCACGTTCAAAATGACTTTTGTAGTTCTCGAACTACCAGAATCCAACCTCGACTACAATCTACTTTTCGGTGACCATGGTTGAAACAAGCCAAAGTTGTACACGATTGGTCCACGCAGGAGTTAACTTTCAAAGATAATCACCATAAATATGTAGTTAAATTGGATGCCATGCAGCCCTGCGAGCTTCATGCAAGACCATATGTAGCGGAGCCGGTCCACATGTTGGATGGCTTATCTGATGACGAGGAAGAGGCGTTTCTAAAGACCAATAAGGATCTGATCTCATTAGGTACTATAGATCTCCATTCGGTCGTAGACAAGTGGAGTCCGGCCGCTTGCACGGTGGTACCAGTGACCGGAGATGCAGATGATAGTGTCACTATGGATGGAGCCACCTTACATCAACTTTTGCAATCAATTGATGATCTGGTAAAACCTCAACAATTTTATGTACCAGAAGATCAGTTAGTAACACATAATTTGGGTGATGTGGATAACCCACGACCCGTTAAGATTAAGGCAGGATTGTCAGAGACATTTCAAGATGATTTGATACGACTTTTGCGTGAGTTCTCCGATGTTTTTGCTTGGGACTATCGAGGTATGAAAGGCCTTGACCCGCGGATCTATCAACATCGGGTAGTGCTCAAACCAGAGGCGAAGCCAACTAAATAGTCTAGTTACCGAATGAACCCCAATTATGCAGCACAGGTCAAAGTAGAACTCGATCGGTTACTGAAGGTGGGATTCATTGTACCAATCGAGCATGCTGAATGGATATCTCCGATAGTGATTGTTCCGAAGAAAAATAAACAACTGCGCATCTGTGTTGATTACCGAAAACTGAATGCGGCCACTGTCCCGGATCCATTTCCTCTCTCCTTTCTGGACACAATGCTCGACAGGGTGGCCGCGCACGAGATGTATTCATTTCT
The DNA here is from genome assembly GCA_020310875.1 of Ceratopteris richardii. Classification (NCBI taxonomy): domain Eukaryota; kingdom Viridiplantae; phylum Streptophyta; class Polypodiopsida; order Polypodiales; family Pteridaceae; genus Ceratopteris; species Ceratopteris richardii. The sequence continues at coordinate 17,400,353 of CM035425.1, read as the reverse complement.
GGACGGCTACAGTGGCTATAACCAGGTGAGGATGGCACAACAGGACATACCTAAAACAACTTTTATCACAAACTGGGGTGTTTATGCTTGTACGGTAATGTGGTTTGGGTTAAGGAATGCTTCAAGTACGTTTCAACGATGTATGCAAGAAGTTTTTTCACCCTACTTGACTACTTTTATGCAAGTATATTTGGACGACTTTTCCTTATTTCGAAAGATTGCGGCGCACCTGTATCATTTACGGTGCTGCTTTGAAAAATGTCACAAATATCGATTATGCTTGAATCCGACAAAGTCTGTTTTTGTGGTCTCATGTGGCAAACTACTCGGACATATTATCTCTGCACAAGGGATACAAGTTGATCCGGATAAAGTTGCAGCTGTGTTGGATGCACCAGTCCCTACGACACCGAAAGAAGTTATGCGTTTTCTGGGCCAAATACGGTGGCATGGCAGACATTTACGGTGAACTGCTCAATCAGCTTATGACTACTGCTCCACGGCAGTATGATTGGACACCGGAGTGCCAAAATGCATTTGATCGTTTAAAGGTGTTATTGATGTAGGCTCCAATTTTGCAACCACATGATTGGGATCGTCAGTTCCATGTTTTTAAGGATGCATCGGACATCGCTATTGGAAGTGTGCTCTTGCAGCAAATGGATAAATGGTTTCGGCCTGTATATTATGCAAGTCGTCGATTAGCCCCTGTTGAAAGAAACTATTCAGTGACCGAAAGAGAATGTCTCGGGTTGGTGTACTCTATGAAGAAGTTCCGCCATCATTTGTTGGGCCGAAAGTTCACCTTCCATGTGGATCATGCCGCACTTGTGTATTTGGTCCGACAGCAACATTTAGGTGGTCGCTTGGCTCGATGGGTTCTATTATTACAGGAATTCGACTATGAAGTTATTCATCGACCCGGTACAACACACGCCTTGGCGGATTTTCTATCTCGGTTGGATGTGCGTGAAGCTCCGATGGGGGTTGATGACACTACACCAGCAATTTATGTTACTGAGCCAACTATTGAAGAATCTACAACACCTCTTGTTCCCCCTACATACTACGATACGTTACTAACTTTTCTAACTGACGGGTATCTTCCTCCTCAAACTCCCCCTACTCTGCGGCGAAAATTTGTAGTTTACAGTCGCAAATTCCAGTTGATTGTAGTTCAACTGTACTATCTGGATCATACTGGTGTTTTACTTCGATGTATATATCCCACCACATGAAGCAGAATCGGTTATTGCTATGGCTCATTCATTACCCTCGGGTGGACATTTTGCAACTGATCTTACTCACCATAAAATTCTTCAAAGTGGGCTTTGGTGGCCTACCATGTACAAAGATGTGACTCAGTTTGTGCAATAGTGTGATACCTGTCAACGGTCTGGACAGCCATTACAACGGCACTTCTTTTCCCTTCAACCTGTCTTACCTCTGGAACCCTTTCAGAAGTGGGGTCTAGATTTTATTGGTCCAATAACACCACCAACTACTTTCACCAATAGCCACTATATCTTGACTTTTACCGATTATGCCACTCGGTGGGCGGAGGCTTGGGCATTACGGTCGGCCACAGCAGTTGCGGTGGCTAAATGCTTGATGAAGGATGTTTTACCCCGTTATGGGTTACCTCTGGAAATTGTTACGGACCAAGGTTCACACTTTGCTAACCACTTAATGCAATTATTGACCGAGACATTTCAGCTTGTCCACAAATTCAGTTCGCCTTATTATCCCCGTGCCAATGGTCTGGCGGAGAGTACCAATAAGACTTTGTTGACTATGCTCCGTAAATTGCTTTTGGAATGTCCGGAACGTTGGGACCAGTTACTACCTGCGGTTTTGTGGGCGTACCGGACTACGTACAAGGTAGCTACTGGCATGACCCCATTCAAACTAGCTTATGGATTGGAAGTTATTGCACCGATGGAAGTAGTAGTGCCGAGTCTACGTGTTGCCTTAGCTCAGAAATTGCTACCGAAAGAATCCTTGCCATTTCGGTTGGATACACTCAGATCATTGGATGAACAGCGCTGGGAAAGTTTTCTGGTACTTCAAGAAGTTCAGCTTCGTCAAGCTCGTACCCATGATCGTTTCCTGAAGACCCCTGTGTTTATGGTGGGGCAACTGGTGTTATTCTACAATGCTGAAGCCAATCGGTCTGCTGGCAAATTTAAATTACGGTGGTTCGATCCATACCAAATTATATGAGCAGGTGGGACCCGCTACTTTTAGGTTGGCCACCTTAACTGGAGTTCCCCTCCCAAAAGTGGTTAATGGTTCCAAGTTACGCCCATATCACCAACAACCTAATCATCGCTGACGTGTTCTTCGTTTTTTTCGCGTGTTACTTATATTCTGTTTATCTCTGCATTTTGGTGGACCACTGACCGTAATCTCCTCGTTATGGTATCTAACTATGATTAATCGCCGCCCTGTGTTACTGTTTCTTCTACTACATGCATGCCGTACTTATGACGGATATCTTCCCAATATCGCGTGATTTTGCCCGCCTAACGTTGTCTGTGTGACTACTTAAGGGTGTATCCATTGAAAGCAAAGTTTGAAGTGTTTATGTGCTTCAATCAATTTTTGGTTTTGGTTGATGATGTGTCATCATGTAAATTGGGCACCCTCGATTTTGATAAGGGAGGGATACACGTCTTTTGATTTTAATGCATTTCTAGCTGAATGTGGGATAAAACACCAGTTTATAGTGTTGTATACACCTCACCATAGAATGGAGTTGCTGAAAGAAAGAACATGTTTCTCATGGAAATGGCGAGGTGTATGGTCAAAAGTCAGGCTTTACCTCATAGCTTCTGGCTTGAGGCTATTATGTATGTAGCATATGTACTTAACATGTGTCCCACCAAAGCACTATAGTCTTTCACTCCATATAAGGCTTGCCATGGTTGCAAGCCATCTATTGCTCATCTATGTGTCTTTCATTGTTTGGCATATGCATTAGTGCCTGGACAACAACACATAAAATTGGATGATAAAGTAGTGAAATGTATTTTTGTTGGGTACAATTCTGAAAGCAAAGGCTATCATCTGTATCATCGATAGACCAAATGCGTTTTGGTTGGTTGTGATGTTGTTTTTGTGGAGGATGCAATTTAACCATTACTTTCATGTTGTAAGGAGACATCCGTTAACTCCAAAGATGTGTATGATACTTTGTTGCCTCTTTTTATAGGTGGACAGTCAAGTGCTAGACCAAATGAGGTAATTTTTCAGCCTTAATAAGTTTCACATGATGATGTAGATCATTCCATTTCTGATGCAGATTTACATGATGCACTTGTTGATGAGAGGGCTGATATAGAGGAGGCAAAAACTATGCCTAAATGGCTGGCGCAGACTTTGCAAGATAGCAAATTAGATTCAACTCTATCATATTGTACTCGTTGAGGCTCTCATAGTGCTTCTTTTGCATCAGATTGCTATGCAATGGCTGCCTCTCGTCTTTGTGATGAGAATGAGCATGCTTCTTTTGATGAAGCACAAAATTCAAAAAAATTGGATGGATGCTATGCAATCTAAATATGATGCGATTATGAAGAATGGTACCTGGTATTTATGTGATTTTCCTCCCAACAAAAAGGCCATTGGCACTAAATGGGTATACAAGTTGAAGTGTAAGCCTGATGGACATTTGAGATATATAAAGCTAGGCTTGTTGCAAAAGGTTATGCTCAAGAAAAAGACATTGATTTTCATGAGACCTTCACATCCACATGTTCAATGACTGCTGTTCATAGCATTTGTGCACTTGTAGACCATCATGGTTGGAATGTACATCAGTTGGAGATTAAAATTGCAACAGCATTTGTGCACTTGTAGACCATCATGGTTGGAATGTACATCAGTTGGAGATTAAAATTGCATTTTTGAATGGTGACTTACATGAAGAAGTGTATGTTTTTCATCCCATTGTTTTATCCCAAAGGGGATCACTATCACTAGATTTACATGCTTTTTTCTGACTTTGACTAGGCTGGTTGCCATGACACTCATGTGTCCACTAGTGTTTTTTGCTTCATGCTTTGTAGCTCATGCATATCTTGGTTGAGCAAGAAGAAGCCTACTATGGTCACTTCTAGTTGTGAGACTGAGTATAGGACAACTTTCATAGCGACTATTGAGTGTGTGTGGCTCATATGCCTTTTGGCTGATTTGGGTGTTGGTCAGTCTTCTGCCACCATCATCTTCACTGATAGTTAGAGTCCATTAGAAGTTGCAAGGAACCCTATGTTCCATGCTCATACAAAGCACATTGAGGTGCATTATCATTATGTTAGGGAGATGTTCTCTATTGGGGAGATGAGTTTGGCATATGTTCCCACACAGGATAACATTGCAGATCTTTTCATGAAGGCTTTGCCTCGAGAGAAGTTTAAAGATTTCTGCAAAGCTTTGGGCTTACTTGCTTTTGTGGATTGATCTCTTTCCACATAGCTTGGCACTTCCTTATACATGAGTGCTAGCTCCTTGTTCATTGCATCACTCCCACGGGGGCGGGGGGGGGGGGTGTGTTGATATATTTCGGTACTGATGTGTGTGAACACACTTAAGACTGCCGGGGCACTTTTTTCCCTATTTACCAGTCCCCCCCCCCCCCCCCCCCCGACTTGTATATAATCCTATAATCCTAATGGGTCACTTATCTTTGTACATTCACTTGGTAATATATTTAGTATTGTGTGTTGTGCTCCAAGCTTCTTCTTCCTTGTATTCATGTGCTTTTGCATACCTCAAACTCCAACAAGCTCATTGTCACATGATCTCTATTTGGATAAATTTAATGAAGGTAAAGGTGAATGTAAATCTAAGGATGAAGAAATCTATTCAAAACTCATGATGAATAAAAGGTACAATTTCTACGTTGTAGTGCGTGGCATGTAGCGGGCAATCAAATGAAGGTGGTGAGTTAAGAAGAAGGCACAAACTTCTTTACATACTCATTGGCTATAAAAATGAAGTGGGAACACATTCTCAACAACGAGAGAGAGAGGAAGATGAAGCAAAGCTTCACTAGGTAAGATCAATGTTAAGAAGCCATTTTGCCATTTTGTCTTCTCATAGACTGTTTCCAATCACATGTCACTTTGTAGACAATCATATTGGTAGATGTAAGCATTTCTTGCATTTGAACACTCAAATATTACCTTGTGCACTTTTTTGAACTCAAATATCTCCCTCAAAGGTTTTGTATTCTATGAGTTATTGCTCTGAGTGTGAAGTTGAATTTTTCAGCATACCTATGTGGATAGGTAGTCTATTTTTTTTTGTTGCCTTCCCCACAACAAATAAAATAAATAAAATCCAATAACTCCAATAATCCCGTAAATGATAAAAAAGAGTTATTAAGTTATCGCATTTCCATTAATTCTTTAACACTAGAGTAGGAAGATCTTGATAGTGATAGCTCCAAAGCCTTATAGAGCTTTTTATAAGAGCATAACGCTTAAAATTTGACCTTTTACGAAAATATGTGTTCCACTTCTACTTTTTACATTGGATTTTCCTTGATAGCCTAGCAATAAAGTCTTTATGATCTTCCATTATTGCTATGCGAACCCATCCTCATAGAAATAAATACCTTTCTTCAACATTCACAATTCGATTGAGCCATGGGGTGCTAGATGAATTGCTCCTTTTAGTGGTCTTTGAAGAAGACCCGCCAATGCTAGAAGATGATTTTTTAAATGACTTGTTCCTTTGATTTGTCTTCTAAGAAGACCGACCAAGGCCGGATTGGTCTTGGTCTTAGTCTTGGAAGAAGATCAACCAATGCTAGTTGATTAAACCATCTAAGGCCATATGCAAATCAATTTAACACTTAAATGCCCAAGGAACCATAAAGATGAGTTACGTCTTTTTGGATCACATATCATAATGACCATATTAAGAATTTTAATTGGTTTACTATAACCCACCCTAATTTTTGATAAAGGGGATCACCCAATTCAATAGTTGATACAAAAAGGCCTCTAATGTTGGTAATTTATGTGGTCGATCAACATCCTCAACCCAAATGAACCAACCTTGGATTTTTTTTCTTGAGGAGGATATCACTCACGAGTCACCACTCTTGTGTTTCCATGTGGTGTACTACGGGGGTGAAGTTCCACTCCATAGGAACCCACTCTTGCTCTTCACACAGAAACGGATCTAAGCATGTGGCCTTTGAAAGTTTCCTCATTATCACATAAAGTGCAAACAACTTAGCTTTAGAATCTATAGTCAAAGAAGCAAAAGCTAGGGTTTTGTTGCAATACATCTCCCCTATTGAGTTTTCATCCGAAGACTATTCATATGTACATGCTCATGTAGATTCATGGACTTGAGGACCAAGGACCCACTCTATAGAAAGAAAGAGATCCAAATCCGTGAGGCTATAGTCATACATGTCTAGAAGAGTATTCTCTCAAGTACGTACATAATCCCAAGTTCCAACCAAAGCCATTATGCTATCAGAATGCTTACTTTGACTGTGTCAACATCTTTTTTGAATACTAGAAAATGTTTTGTACCCTCTCAGCTATTCGGAAAATGGAGATGGTTGGCTCTCCCATATGTGGAAAGTGTAATGTAGCAAGTAGGATCCACAATTTGCCTTGGCCCTCACTAAAAAGGAAACATCAACTACAATGCCCCCTTGCCCACATACATTCACTAGACGTGCAAGGGCCCTACTTAACATGGTCTTTTGGGTCAATGTGAATGCACCAATGGGTGGGATTTGATCATAAGTTTGCTCCTAGTCACATAATGTGAGAGATTTCTCTTGTTTTTTATTCGTGTTCAGAGTCCATGCCTTCAAAGTTCACATTCCAATGTTACCTTCCTCCTCCATGTTTTTGCCCACCTTTCATCTTCTCTCACCTAATTGATTGACTTCATGTGGAGAGAGAAGAGGGCTGAGCTTGAAACATCTTTTTCACATTTCTCCTAGTAGGATCCACAATGTGACAACTGAATCTCATCTTTTCATCTCTCTTCCAGGGCACATGACTCTCTCTCTCTCTCGCCATTTTAATTCTCCTTCTTTTACTATCTCTCTTGCGTCTCACTTCTCCCTCTCTTCTCTCATGAGGCAGCCGTTAGCATAAGGAGGCTAAATTGGGCTTTACTCTCTCTCCCTCTCTCTCTTTCCTATCGCTATCTTTTTCTCTCGGATTCCAAGATGCACTCCCCCATCACATTCAATTGGACTCCTTTGTCTTCAATCAAAGCTTCTTCTCTACATCATCCCCGAGCCTCGAAGGTCGCAGCAGTATTTTTTTTGCTTACCCTGCCAGCAGGCGTCTGGCTAAAGATCGTGATTCGTAGCTCCTTTCCAAGGCAGGTCAGGACAGCGCAAGGCATGCGGAAAAGAATCCCTGTGTACTGAAACTCTTATTGCATCTGCCGATGCAGAGCGCAAGGAGCAGGAATGGAGCAAGGGTGCGCGTTTTGCGGGCTCGTTCTGCTCGAGGGTGTGCGTCCATGGATGGTCTGAGAGAGTTTATTGAGCGAGTAGAGATGGAAGCTCATGTGCTGTGAAGTGCAGGTGAAGGAGAACCGGAGCAGCAACAGTGTGGAAGAGCAAAAGGTCCACGATATGTCGGAAAGCTGACAGAGAAATTGAAGGCGAGCAGGAGCAGGACAGCTGCGAGAAAGCAACAGAGGATAGGCAAGAAGAAGGTGCGGAGCAAGGAGATCAACGTGGAGACCTAGCGGGAGGAAGAAGCCGAAGAAGTAGAGCAGACGAGCAACTGAAGATGGAGAGAAGTAGCGGCACAGGTCCGAGGATATATGTGCCCGTGGGCATGGCTGACCATGCAAGCCAGCCCACTTACGCAGTCCTAGAATTCGTGGGCTTCTCCTCACCAGCTCCGTCTGGCCCGCATCTCCTCCAGCCTTCCCCTCCCTTCCCGGCTCCATCTCCTTCTTCGTCTCACTCACCTGCTGTGCTCTGCTTGCCTTCCCCTGTCCCTTCCTCATCTGCGTTTCTCCCCTCCAACTCCGCCAACTCCACCTTTCTTCCCCTTTCCCTCACCCCTCCTCTCCCAGCCCATACCGCCCTCGTTTCCTCCGCGCCGTCTCAGCTGCTCTCCGTTCCTCGTTTCCCAGTGGAAGCTCATACTCTCTTTCTCCCATGTTCCTCAGCTCCCTCTGCTCCCTCCAATCTCCCATCATCACTCCCTTATGTCCTTCAAGCACAGCAGCAAACCCCTCATCTACGCTCGTATGCCACCGGGGGCCGCGATTTTGTCAATCTGGATTCCCCGCCGTCCTCGCCGTCCTCTACCGCTGCGCCTTCTGCTTGCAGCGTCAGCAGGGAGACCTGCAAGGAAAGTCGCTCTCATCGTCCTCCCTCTTCCGGAGCTGGAGCAAGTTCCAAGCCGCTTGTCTGCTTCAATCCGTCCGCTTCCGATTCATGCTCAGCTCTTGGGAACGGCTCCAACCACAGACCTCAGGGAGCCCTCTCGAATAAGCTCGGAGATCGCGGCGGTACCCCTAGTGCCACAATTCTGCGCAGCTCCAGTTTCAGCGCTTCTAAAGAAGAGGATAAGATGCAGACTCAGATATCAGTCTCACAAACGGACAGAGAGACGATTGTGCATACACACTCTTCTAATTTTCGAGATGTAGTGAGACAGCTCACTGGCGCCTCCAGCGACGATCAGAACCTGTTGCCAGTCACTCTCCCGGCTAGGTTGGCGAACCGCATGAACAACTCGGTTGTGCAGAGCGCGGTCGTGAGCTCGGAAGCAGGAATGGTTGCGGCGCCGATGGCACCGGTTTCAGGCGGAGGTCCAGCGGCGTTGAACTCATCCGGTGGCGGGACAATGACGTTGAGTTCTTCTGGCGGCGTGGGAGGGGCCACAAAGGAGCAGCTGGGTCTCAGAAGGGCGCCACTGAAGCTGCACGAGAGGAGAAAAAGCAGCATGAAGAATCTGGAGAAGATCAGCACTGTCTATAACAGTTTCCACAACGGTGTAGGGGTGGCAGAAGCGTCGCCCACCATGAATCCTAGTCCCGTGACGCCACTTGCGTCAGATTTCGAGCGATTTTGTACTGCCAGCACCCCAACGAGCCAGGGCAGCTCGGCATTGAGCTCGCCTATTGGCCTTATGGCGATGGGAAATGCCTGCAGCGATTCTACAGATGTAGAGCAGGGTAAAGGACAGGAGGGGGGAGCTAAGTGCTTCTTCGTGCAATGTCCATCTCCAGTTGCGAGACCGTCGCCATCTGCTGTGGAGAAGCCTGCACCGCCCACCTTGCTCAACCTTTTTCCCGAGTCTTCTGCTTGCAGCCCAAGAGGGACATAGCTTACTGCTACACCCTTAGGGCTTCCGCATCTTCCAGTCTCTCTTCTATGTCTATGAGTCTCCGTGCACTTCCTCCTGATCTTCTCCTTCCCCCGTTTCGTTTGCCTTCCTAGACATCCAGCTGCTTTTCCTTCATGTGTTTTGCGACTGATTTAGAAGCATACTAAATGTGCTTCTGTTTTCTGACCATCAGCTCACTGCTATTCCATGAGTTCGGGATTATCAAGTGCTCGTTAGGACTAATGCAAACCAAATGTGTCATCTAACAGGCATTCACTAATTTTTCTCGACATCAACGCAGCTCGATCACCAGAGATTATGAGCAACAGGGATGCCTGTGCGCTGTTATATCCCTTGTGAAACATGGCTTTGTGACACCTGTAAGGCTTTCTAACCAATGTGTTAGCCTTTAGGGTTCTATGCACTGTTATTTGTGGTATGAATCACTGGCCATTTCTATGTCTTATGACACTTCTTACTGTTTGCGAAGCTATTGAGACTTCTTACTTGTGCTAATGTGCTAATGATGAGTTGTTACGTCGGTTTTATGCAGTAAATAGTTTAAAGTCAATCACCTTCACAATTTAACAGATTTCTCAGTAATCGACGTTCCTAATACGATATTGTGGCATGAAGCACTGATCACTTGTGTGTCCAATCATGTTTCTTACTTGGATGGCTTTTCAGACTTTCTAGTTGTGGTGCTAATGTAAGAATACTGATTTATCCTGTCGATTTTTGCCATGGCATCATTAAAGACCTTCTCTATGATAGATTGCTCAGCAGTTAGCGTATTTAATCAGGTGTTGTCTATATATTGGATAACTAGTAAATGCTTTTGTAATATAGCGTCTCTTTGATAAGCATTGATAATGTGAACAAAGTATGCTCACTATGATTCGTTTATGAGCAGCATTGTACTAATTACATCCGAGGTTTGCTCGGTGACTTGATTGTATCATATATTAATTTGAGAGAAGATCATGGGGATTGCCATCAAAGTTGCAGGAAATGGTACCTCGGCTTTCCTGCAACATCCAGGATTCAGTCATTCGATCATGACGGAAACTGCGTGGGAATGTTCTGCCAAAGTTTAACAGTCCTTTTCACATTGCTATACACTTGATTCAAGTTCTAAGTCCTGCTATCCCATTTCCATTAGAGCTCCAGTAAGAGTTCCAGCTTTCGCTGAGGAAAATTATAGAACCTTTCCATTTTGCTACCATGATGTGAATGGGCTGGCGCTAAAGTGACCTCATTTCTTAAGAAGTCTCTTATGCTAGCAACATATACCCTCAGTCACTGAACTTATATGGAATATGGTTTTGGGTTTTACGCGAATCCATCATTAGGTCAATGAAAATATTTATTTGAGTTCTATGTGAATCCAACGTGAGCTCCACAACTGGTCTCTGGAATGGAGGTCTCCTTAAAGAACTGGTTTGGTGGCTTTCCGGTCTGATGAACTGGTTCCAATAAGATAATGGTCTCTGTTGGTCGATGTGAACAGTACGTTCAAAAGTGTGTGATATAACGTGTGGAGAGCTAGGCAGCGAAATGCTTCCACCTTCTGTCAAATGAGCCTAAATACAGAGTCACTTTTACTGTACTTGATCCTCCTAAAGTGACCTCATTTCTTAAGAAGTCTCTTATGCTAGCAACATATACCCTCAGTCACTGAACTTATATGGAATATGGTTTTGGGTTTTACGCGAATCCATCATTAGGTCAATGAAAATATTTATTTGAGTTCTATGTGAATCCAACGTGAGCTCCACAACTGGTCTCTGGAATGGAGGTCTCCTTAAAGAACTGGTTTGGTGGCTTTCCGGTCTGATGAACTGGTTTCAATAAGATAATGGTCTCTGTTGGTCGATGTGAACAGTACGTTCAAAAGTCTGTGATATAATGTGTGGAGAGCTAGGCAGCGAAATGCTTCCACCTTCTGTCAAATGATCCTAAATACAGAGTCACTTTTACTGTACTTGATCCTCCTAGCAAAGATATCGTATACGCTATCAATTGAAAGAATACTCTCTCATGTAGGAGTATTCATACGGTCGTCTGCCTATTAACCAAAGAGGCACTCTTGGGTGTGTTTAATCACAGAGGCACTTTTACAATTCTCGATTCTCTTAGCAAGGGTGGCCAACATGCTCTTTATAGAAGAAGAGCTCATTCCTTTCCAAAGGCTGTTAAATTCTTAATGTCAAAGGTTTCCACCAAGCTTCTTTCTGATTGTGTTCCAAAGCTTCACAGAGCAGTTAATCACTTCTCCCAAGAGTGCTTGGTTTGAAGAGTCGGTACTTCAACATGAATAATCACTTAGTAAATGAATGCTTGTAATTATTGCGTCGTCAACAAAAAGCTTGGGGCACCCTTGTACTTTGCTGATGCTTGCTGGTAGTTGAGGCTGAACCATATATCATGTTACCATAACATAATATGGTAAAATGTGGTTTTAAGATGTATCACATATCTTTTGCCCATAACATGGCATTGTAAATAGGCCTGGCGCACTATACTTTGAGACGTTGGAAGGTTGGCCAAATTGAGGGGACATGAACTACGAGTATGGTCAGGACTGACCCATCTGTCACATAGTGCCCTTGTTGAGGGCAGAGTGTTCCAATGCAGCTATGAATGTGTAGAGCTCACTTTGTAGATGGCCCTGAATGGCCACACTCAAGGCTGGGGCCAACAGGTCCCTAGGAGTGCTGACACATACCTGTGGGAGAAGTTCATCTCAGCTGATCATCCTGTCTTAAAGTTCCAATTTCAAGAGTAAAAATGTTTACGTCTGGATTATGTAGATGGGCACAAAAGTCGTTGGATGCTGTACTGCTCAAGTTTTACTGTATGGATTGGGGTCACAGAGTGCATGTATATATTCTACTTTATCTGAAACAGTGCGTCTGGCTCAAAGAGCGAATTGGGAATACATGCACATATCATAGATGATTGGAAGTTGCATCACTGAAGAGGGGGCTGCACAGCAGGTTATTTCTCCAGAAGTCAGGTAATATCCAACACTTTATTCTTTGGAAGTGGGGTCATCAATCTGCTCTTCCATATTAGCATCAGGCTGATCTGCAGGTTTTGAAACCTGGACTTTCAGGCCAAGGTCCAAAGTATTTACCACTAAGCCACACACCCCCAACTTATCCAGCACTTTTAAAAAGTTCGAGGGGACCCCCTTATCCCCCACTTTTCAGTGGTTATCATCGGGCTGTTTTTGCAGGTTTTGAAGCCTGGACCTTTAGTCCAGGGTCCAAAGCATTTACCACTACACCACACACCCTCGACTTATCCAGTGCTAGTAAAAGGTTGCAGACATAGTGGCTTCTAGAGACTGGTGCTCATTAAAACCATTCTGCTCAGGTGATCTTGATTTGGATGAGGGCTCAGGTGATTTGGATGAGGGGCTTGAATAAAATAGTTTCTTAGTTGTAGAAAAAGTTTGAAATTTTTGATTGGCTTGAAATCAGATCAACATTAGATCACTGGATGAATATGTGTGCTTATTGTTGGTGACCCTGAACTTTGATAAGATGTCTGAAGTCTGGTTCCCAGACAATTGTGTGCACCTGATGCACTTTTTCAGTCATCGCCAAAAAGCTGTTTGAGTCGAGTGAAGTCTGGCTCGCCGCTCATGTGCAACCTCTTGGAGGTGCAAGTGCACATGATACATTTTTCAGACTTTACATCCTCGTGAAAAGATCAGCAAGGCTATTCAACTTACAGTTTATGATCATTTGCAGCTGAGATTCAACAATATTCTCATTTCTTGCGTAGGGTGGGGTTGTTCCACATAACTAGTGATTATTATAATCTTTTGATTATTATAGTCTTTCTTTGGTGCTGGGTGTTGTAGAGGGCAAAATCACCTCAATCTATAAATTGTATGACCTTTTACTCGTTTGATCATCAGAACTAGTGGCACATGCTTTCTCCTTGCTCATATGCATGTAATTTGCTGTCTGACCTCCTTGCAGTAGGCTGAGGCATCAAGTAACTTGACAAGAACTGTAGTATTACCTAGCTCATTGCTTATGTAAACTTGCTGTCTGAGCTCCTGGTGCAGTAGGATGAAGTATTAAAAGATGTCAATGACAACTATAGGGTTTTCTAATCATTGGATTCCCTTTATCCACTACCAGACAGCTGGTGCTTCATGTATGCCAGCATGACAAAGTTAGTAGATGACATGACATGAATTGCCAGAAGAATTATTGCAAATCCTCATTGCAGACCTGGCTACATTAAAAAAAAAAAGTTACCTGGGTTTCTTATTTATTTTCATGTGCATTTCTTGAACATCCTTCAGCCAGTTGCTTTTTTGCATGGAACTGTTTCTTGCAATCTGGATGGCTTCACTTGAGCAGATTTCTTATAGTTCTCAGTAAAAAAATGGAGAGTTGAGATTCTTGATTTTTGTGTTTTTATGTTGCGTTATCATCCGAAAGGGGTATTAGGGTATTTTCTTTGATGTGGAATTTCACAGTGACATTAAGCTAATGTACTTATAGTTCTCAGTATAAAAATGGAGAGTCGAGATTCTTGATTTTTGTGTTTTTATGTTGCATTATCATCTGAAAGGGGTATTAGGGTATTTTCTTTGATGTGGACTTTCACAGTGACATTAAGCTAATGTACTTTGCTATAATTGTTACCTTTGAAGAGGATTTTAATCTTGAAGGGAGGGGTAATTTGTTTACAGTAAACAGATATAAAAACAATATGGAATACTTTCTATTTTATGTGTAGAAAACAGGTCCTTAGTGCACTTACCTGCTTGTCAATTGTTGCATACATGTCAATTGGTTTGTCAATCTGCCTGCCTTGAAATTGAATATTTTATCCATCCATGTATGTCACCATCCATGCATTTATATCCACATCTATCTCTGTATGTATCCTCTTGATTTATCTATCTGCTATTTATTTTCTACAAATTTATTCATCCTTGGCATGCTTGTACATTTATATATTCATGTATCATCCATTCCTTGTGTTTAATTATCTACCTATGTGTTCGTCTATCTGTGTATGTCTACTTGTCATCTTTACATTCATCTCTCTTTCTCTGTGCAGTAGTGTATCCAAATTGAGTTTCATCGTATTGCACCTTTCATGTTGTAGATATAAAGTGATATTCATGTGTAGAATTCTGTCATTAGCCATTGAATGAAAATGATTGGAAGTGATAATTCAAGACATTTATATATATATTTGACAATTAACTTGCTCTTTCAGATGCGTGTCCTGTATCTGTCAATTAACTTGTTTTGAAGTATCTGGAACGATTCTAGTAGATTCTAAATGGTTTGGGGCATTACTATCATATGTATGAGGTGGATATCTAAGTTTTGTGTGCTGGAGATTAGCATAATACATATATGAGGGGGATGTCTCACTTTTGCATGCTGGAGCTTAGCATCGGTGGAGACATTGATCAAGGAATCTGCTTGACAGCATGTGCATCCATCCCTGAATTTGTTTGTATTCCACTTGTAAATGACTATAAATGTGTCTCTTTTTTTTGACAATAAGGTTGTTTCATTAGTTATCAGATTGCACGAACATGTCCACTTAGTATACGACTTGATATATTCAATATGGCATGCTAGCCTAGACTTGTTTATGCAGGAATTGTGGGTGCTATTTCACAGTTTAAATTGGTTCATATGGTTATTTCACAGGTAAAGTTGGTTGATATGGCCAGTCTCTCACTATGCTGATCCTATTTTTCAAGTTTCAGATGCTGCTCGCTTAGAAAAAAATTTTGAAGTATTGAGGTTGTGCATAGTCATACCAATAGTTATATGTGAAGGTAACTATGCTTTGTAAGAGGTCAACGGAAAGTAGGTTTGCTGTAATTCAACATGTTATTGGTTGTGAAATGCGAGGCCAGTTTATGCATCTAGTTAATGAATGTTACTTTGGAAGATGGAGTAAATGCCTCTTAGCATATTAAAGCGACCACCTGTTATATAATGAGTTGTCACTAGAGTGCTTAACAAGGGCAAGCTGTTAAGACTCCTAGCTAAGAGGATTGCCTAGGTGAAAAGCAAAGAGTCTTAAGGTTAGTATCGTGTTCATGATGGCCAGATGAATAATAGGGAGGTTATAGAGGATTCTAGATGGTGGTTAGGCAAGGGCAATAAAATAAGTTGAGAGGGGAATCCCATGCACACATATTTCGTATCTCACATATTGTATTAGAGCATTGAAAAGTCTTGGGCAATTGGGAAAGGAAAGCTGGAGGTGGTAGACATCTTATGCGTGCATACGAAAGAAGAAAGAAATGTTAATTGCGGAGATAATGAATTTTATCATTATCCTCATCTGGGAAGACCTCTCATTGAAGGGAAAAAGAGCAACAAAAGATTATACATCTCCTCATCAGTTGCAAAGAGTACCAGTCTGCAGGTAAGAATCTCATCATTCTCTTCCCTCCCCGCATATATCCTATGTGAACGATGCCCAAACAGGCCCCAAGCGTGCCCAAGGAGAGGGAGGCCTTTCAACCTCCCCCCATTCCACTTCTATGTGAGGGACATTGATGACAACTCACAAAATATTCCATCAGTGGTTCAGCAAGAATTTATTTTTATAATTGTCAGCTCTAGTACATTTGAGACAAGGGCAAGTTACCAAGATGTCTCTCTTTGACAAGCGGTCAAGGTCTAGACATAAAGATCCCAAGATTATGTAGAACACTTACGATGTGCACATGGGTGTCATGGGCCTTCGATGGGTTCTTAGAGTATGCTCAAGACAAGGACTACTGTTGATTGGTTTGTGATACTAGATAGGGAAGAGAGATCATGGAGATAAATCTTTTCAAGAGTGTCTAGTATTCAAGCAACCATGTCCCCTCTCTAACACTTATAGGGATTGTATGCATTAGTTCAAATTTTTTAATTCTTTTTCGTTTTGTTGATAATCGAGGACAATGATCGATAGAAGGGGGAGAGTGTTATATATTTAGACAATTTGCCATCAAATTGCTTGTGTGTGGGAGAAGGGCAACCTGTCCAGACTCCTAGCTCCTGGGATAGACAAGGCCAAAAGCCAATAATCCTAAGGTTGTTACCTATTCATGATGGCCAGATGAATAATAGAGACCTTAAAGAGTATTTTAGACGGTGCCTAGTCAAGGGTTGTGAATATTTCAATGTGTTGTTTGGGTTATGACTCATTGGGATCCTTTATTAAGTACTAAGCATGAATCAACTAGAAGATAGCAGTGTTGCATTTGCGATGGAGCATTGGGTGAAATCATCAGTATAATGATGAAAGAAAAGTATACATTACACGTTTCTTGTTGGAAAAGCGGATGAATATCTGTATGGAGATCAAATGCGTATAGTTTTAAGAAAAGGTTGGGAAGAGAGGGATTTAATGTGAACATCTCTATGGAATGAGCAGTCATAGATTATAGGGTCTATTGAGAAAAATATTAATAATCAACTAAGGATCTTTATTGGATTTCTGTGTTTTGGTGCATTATGGATCAATTATTGATCTGTGCTGAATTTCAAAAATCATAACTACATAGAAAATGCTAGTATGTTTATATAGGGGGACCGTAAGGTTGTGAACACCATGTTGGGAATTCAATCCTTGACATCTGCATGAAGTTCCCTAGATGTGTCTACATACTCTAATTATTGGTCTTGCCATTTTCTTATAAACAATGCTCCACACAAGGCAAGCATCTATTCTTGATTTTGAGGCTAGTTTCTTTACTGCATTTTGTGGTGGAGATGCCTTTGTAATTGTAACTTGGCTCATGCAGGATTCAAGAGATCATTTACTGTACAATTCGGAGTTAGAGATACATAGAATCATAAGTTGTGTGATGCCGGATTCAAAAGATCAACGAGCCAGGCTTGCAACTCTGACTATCTTGCAAGTGATTTTTTGGTTCATGTACTCAAACTTGAAAGGATGATTTACGACTCTTCTTGTGTGATGGACCTCTCAGTGCACTTTATTCCAGCATAATCCATTATTTACTTTGAAAGTATGAAACCGAAGTTTTGCTTTTTACTTATACAATGCAAGATATATGGCACCCTTTTTTTCGTGACTGTTTCTGTTGTAAATGAATTGCATGATGCTGGGAGCTCCTTGGTTTATCCTTCAATCAGATTACGACTAGGACTAACAACAGGACAATCATAACACATATCGGATCTTATTCTCTTCAAAAAGCAAGCAGAAGATGTCCATCAAGCATTGGATGCCGAGGGGATCTCCAACTCATGCCATACCACCTATATAAACTTTCACCCAAGTCTTGATTTGTTTATTGTTTCAGCATCAAGAACAGAAATATGGAATCCTACTTAGACACATGAAAAATCTTAACACAATCTTGGAAGATGACCATTTTCTAAAGCAATTGCATGATGCCAACTTTTGTCTGATTGTGTCTCCCCTTTTTCAAAGTTCAGCATCTTACGTGGTCTTGAAAGAAAGCTAGGATGAGACAAAGGGTCAAGAAGAGCACATAAAGTATCCTCTACCAACTTTTCTCGTTGAAATCAAATATGCCCAATTTTTAGTCACTTCATGGGATATTAGACATTCAACTTTGATTCTTGCTAATGTATGTCCAGGGAAGACCTAGATTGTACATAAGTCTTTCCAGATGTATTTTGCATGAGAAAGCGAAGTTCATCATCGGCACTAAAATCAAGCTTTGGAGGAGAAAACCTCTAAAATGATCAGCAGACTCACCTATTCAACCTAGGATTATTGACTGCAATAAACCCAATGGTAAGCAACCACTACATTTCCACGTTTTCACTTTTTAGAAGTGTACAGTTTTATATGGTTTCTTTTCTTTTTTGGCTGCTATTGAAAACTTTCTTTGCTTCAGAATTGGAATAATCCATAATGAAATGCAAATTATACTCTATATACTTCAAATCACTAGTGATTAAGAACTAACAATGAACAAATTCATAAGATTTAATAAGCTCAATGAATTATATCTGAATAGGCAATTAATATATCACAAATACAACAAAAAATGATAGGACTATTCACAGTACTGTATTCACAGCGCTCAAGGGAATGATTTTCCATTAATATGTGCCTCATCTAGAGTATATACATTGAGTACCCACATGTGGACTTATTATACCTTTTTGACCCTCTAGAAACATCTTTAGAGTGAATTTATGCATTGATTCTAATTTCTTTTCTTTTCTATGAATTATCTATTTTTAATCAACCATGCATGTCATTCAATCTATGATCAATGATATATTTTTTTATCTTCAGGGAACATATCAAATTTATACTGCAATAGTTGCGTGGAATTCAGATTTCATGTTTAACATTCTTTTGATTTCACTCCTTGTGATTGAACTAAAAGGATTTCGTATGTAAATGTAATATATCAAATGACAAACTTTACAAAGAACAATCTTTATGATTATTTCATATGTTGCGTGGACCATAATAGTTTAGGGCTCACACTTCTTGTAAAGGAATGATTCCTTATACTAAATAATATTATCAAATTATGGATGATGGTTTAAAGTGCTTATGGTGGATTCTTAGTGCTACACATCAATGAATCATCTATAGCTTAATGGTACAATTACATAGCTACCTTTCCATGTTTCTAGTCTATCATGTGATCCATGTACCTATCATATTCTTATAAAGAAACATCACTTTATTTATTGCATATCTACCTTTTCCTTCTACCGGGTATATTGTGTGTGGCATACTTTAATGTATCATAGTATTAAAAAGATATTGACTGAAACATCCTTCAATGTATCATAGTTTTGAGAAGATATTCAGTTTTAGAATACACATGTCCTACATACATACATGCATAGATGCATGCATACATACACAGATGCATGCATACATACATAGACACATACATACATACATACATACATACATACATACATACATAAATACACAGATGCATGCATACATACATAGACACATACATACATACATACATACATACATACATACATACATACATACATACATACATAATACATACATACATACATACATACATACATACATACATACATACATACATACATACATACATACATACATACATACATACATACATACATACATACATACATACATACATACATACATACATACATATGTACGTAGGTATGTACGTACGTACGTGCCTACGTACATACATATGTACATATGTATGTACATACATACACAATACCTTTATGTTGGAGTTTGAGGCCTGTAGAAGCACGCAAACAACACTAGAAAGAAGAAGAAGAAGAAGAAGAAGAAGAAGAAGAAGAAGAGGAAGAAAAAAGAAGAAGAAGACAAAGAAGAAGAAGAAGCTTGGACCACAATACAACACTAAATGAATTACCAAGTTAATGTACAAAGATAAGTAACCTATTAGGGTTATAGACATATATACAAGCCGAGGGAAAAAGCCTCATAAAGAGGGGAAAAAGTGCCTCGGTGGTCCTAAGAGTGTTCTGCACCCACATCACTATTGAAATATATCAACAAATTCCCCCTGAGAGTTATGCGGTGAACAAGGAGCCGACACTCATGTATAAAGAAGTGCTAGGCTCTGTGGAAAAAGATCAATCCACAAAAGGAAGTGAGCCCAAAGCTTTTCAAAAAGCTCCAAACTTCTCCCTGGGTAGAGCCTTTGTGAAAAGATCTCAATGTTATCCTGTGTAGGCACATATGCCAAACTGATCCCTCCAGCAAAGAACATTTCCCTCAGATAATGATAGTGCACCTCAATATGATTTGTGCGAGCATGGAACACAGGGTTCCTTGCAACTACCAATGCGCTTTGTCTATGAAGATGTTGGGAGTAGAAGACTGATAAACA
Source organism: Ceratopteris richardii (assembly GCA_020310875.1). NCBI lineage: Eukaryota > Viridiplantae > Streptophyta > Polypodiopsida > Polypodiales > Pteridaceae > Ceratopteris > Ceratopteris richardii. The sequence continues at coordinate 17,380,133 of CM035425.1, read as the reverse complement.
CCCAAATCAACCAAAATGCATAAAACTACTCATATAAGAGACAATGAGTTGACTATCCCCCTCGGGATAAAACAATCCAAGTAGTTGGGTACCATTCAAGTAAGAAAAATCGCGCTTAACTGCCAACCAATGCTTGAAACCTATGCAATGCATAAAACTACTCATATAAGAGACAATGAGTTGACTATCAGGCTAAGTTGTGCATAAGTAAATCAAGCATCCAACAACTCGCTGGCATCAAATGTATCTTCAACATCATGAAGACTCTTGAACCATAAACCTGTTTCCATAGGAGTTGCAGTAGGTTTGCAATCGTTAAGGCCAAAATGATGCAATAATGTGTCAATATATTTTTGTTGGACACAAAGCTATTCCCGCATCAAATTGCATAAATGGAATGCCCAAATAATGGCACAAATGCCCCAAATTTGACATCTCAAAAGAGGCATGCAAATCAGCCTTAAAATCAATAATGTGCTTCTCATTAATGAAGGCCTGAACGAGTATGATATGAAAAAGGTGCATTTGATTTTCTCTCTCTCAATTTTTGCACCAACCATTTAGGCATAATTTTTTCCTCCTCTATATCAGCCCTCTCATCAAAAAGTGCAACATGTAAATTTGCATAAAAAATGGAATTATCTGCATCATCACGTGGAACTTGTAAAGGCTATGAAAATGCCTCATTTGGAATAGCACTTGACTCTTCACTTGTAAAAAGAGGTAGCAAAGTGTCATACACATCTCTAGAGCTAACTCAAGTCTCCTTGGTACATGAAAGTAATGGATGAATTGCATCTTCCACAAAAACAACATCACAACTAACCAAAATGTGTTTGCTTTGTGGATGATACTACATCAAGTGTAGCAAATTAGCAAAATTCAAATGACCAAAGCGTGCATGTCGAAGTTTTGCATCTGAGATAGCCTGAGAACCTTGAATTTCACATGCTAAATCATTCACAGATTTCACACTATGAGCTTATACAATCCATGACATAAAATGCGAGAATCAATAATAACATTTCCATTTGAAATATCATGAACTGTACATCTTCCATCAAAAAACTTGACAACCAAGCCTCTTGGCTAGTGTTAAAACTGAGGAAAAAATTTTCTTGATCCTTGGCACATACAAAGCATCTGACAATGTGAAAGAACTACCATCATTAGTAGTCAAAATGATCTTACCAATGCCCATTATAGGATAAGAGGAGTTGTTAGCACATGTGACAAATTCCCTATAGGGGTAGGCTCAAGTGAACTAAAGAAACTACACTACGAGGTAATATGTTTGGTTGCCCCAATATCAAAGTACCAAACGTTTGAGTCTACTATAGAAATACACTACTCATGAGAAGTTGGGCCATAACTGCAAACAATAATAAACATCCATTCTTCATTCCACACAAGATTAGCAGTCTTTGCATTAGGTGTAGAGGCCTTTGCAACAACCATTCTAGCCTCTTTCTTCTTTGCCTCTTTTGCAGCCAATTTTTAAAAACTTTTCATGACATGATTATTTCCCTTATAGTATTTGCAAAACTATTTTTGTTTTTTTGTTTTCTTCTCATCTTTGTCTTCCTTCTTCAATAAGCATTAGTAAATATTTGCTTACTAGTAGATGAGATCCATTTATCTTTGCCCTTTGGAATAGCTACGAAAGCTTGAGCTGCAACAAACATAATGGACTTGCTCTACTTAGACTGATCTTTCTGCAAAAAAAGAAAGACTAACTCCTCAAATGTTAAGGAATTTGGACTGCCTTTCATCTTCAATCATAGAGTAGAAGAAAAACTTTGATATGAATCTGGAAGACCATTAAGAACAGTCTCCACAAGTGAACTATCTGGCAAGACTTCATCAATAGAAATCAACTCCTCTAATTTTTTGATCTTTGTCAAAAATTATCCATAGAATCTCCTTCGTTCATATGCTCATTCTCCAATTGTTTTCAGAGGTAAGCAACATGAGCCTCATTTATTGCCTTGTATAAAGTGGTAAGTGCATCCTAAACATCCTTTGCTATTTTGTAGGAGCGAATGTGAGTGATAATGACACGTTTGATAGACAAAGCTATCAATACATGCGCTTGAGCATCTCTGCCATCCCAATGAGGTTGCTTTGCAATAGGTGTAGCAAGAACCACACATGAATAGGAATTTAAAGATCATAATCTTCAATGCCATCTACATCACATTCGATAACTATATTTGCAAGTGTAGTAGGATGTTTTTCAACACCCTATACAATATTCCACAATCCTTTTGCTACCAATGCACGATGCATCATATATGCCCATAATGGGTAATTAGTACCATCCAACCTGTCTTTAATAGAAAACATATGGAATACATCATTGCTTTTAGCCATGGCCACTAACTAAATACCTTGATGCAGAAAAAATGATTGTATCTCAAAAAGTTGAACGAAAGCACCCTATCAAGCTCTTTGAAAATTGTAGCAGAATTCGAGATGCTTGTAGAGGCAAACCAAAACTTGTATATATGGTCGGCACAAAAGGACGAAATTGCCTACATAGGCACTACGATAGTGCATTTAGAGATCAAAATTTCAATGCCATAGAGCAAAGCTATTTTGAACTCATGATTGCCTTGAGTATGCTCATCAATTTTCATGGGATTTTGAAACTATGACTAGAGAGGGTATCGACAATGAACTAGATGAAGCAGAGACCTGATCTGATACCAATTGTTGGAGTTTGAGGTCTACAAAAGCACACAAATAGCATAGGAAGGAGAAGAAGAAGGTTAGAGCAAAACACAACACTGAATGAATTACAAAGTGACTGTAAAATGATATGTAACCCGTTAAAGTTGTCAACATATATAAAAGCCTGGAGAAAAACCCTCCTAAAGAGGGAAAAAAGTGCCTTGGCGATCTTAAGTGTGTTCACCCACATCACGACCAAAATATATCAACATTTTTTTCACTGTGATTATAGAACTATGTTTTGAGATTGTTGTGAAGTTGGTAATGTATAATTCTGAGTTATATATAAAAAGCTATTGAAGTGGAGGATTTCCATTTGATTTGGTGACATTTATATGACAATCATGTTTGGAAATAGTAATAACTTTAGTCCTAGATGAATATGTTTAAGAAAGTGAGGGTCTATGGTATTTGCTCTTGCCTCTTTGTAGTGTGATCTAAAGAAGTATCTCCTCATTGACATGGAAAAGAAAATGGCCAAATCCATACAACAAAGGAACACTCCCACATTAACGGCCACACAAAAGCTACGTGGATCACCAAAGCAAAGGCAAAGGCAAAGAGAAAGTAAGAGAAGGATCAATTGTTTCATCCTTTTCCTAGGAGCACATGACTAATTTGCAAATAGCTATTGAGAAGATTATGAGATTAGGGAAAAGACAAAGCAATAGAATACATGAAACAAAAAGAATCTCACACTAAAATAACACCCATAGAATCAAAGGATCAAGGGGTAGCCATGCCTAGATACCCTCCAAATGTGCAGTCTCATGAAGTTCATGAGGTCTTGCAACATGATCACTCAAGAAGATGACATTGCAAACATAGAGGCATATAATGATGATTCTTTATATACAAGTTTGATTAATGATTTTTTACTTCCTATTCCCCCCACCATGAAAAAAATCACACACATAACTACTATCTCCACCATTGGACTCAACCATGCTAACACAATTCCCACATCCATCAACACCACTTGAACTAGTGGCCATAGATATCTCTCTCACCACTACACATTTTGTGAGTTCCTCGTCCATTACACTCACCATCCCCTCACAACAACCCAAACCCATTGCCCCCCCACTCACCTTCACTCCAAGCATCATCACACACAACCATCCCTCTTCCCACTCCCTCATTCCTCATCCCGATTCCACCTGACCCCATAACCACCCCACTATCCCTATTCTATACACACATCAATTGCCAACTATGGAAGGAACCTCCCAAGATGTTTATGATGACAATGAAGATCAAGTCCATTATAGTAGAAAATGCAAAGTTCAGAGCAAGAAAATATTCCAATGTAGCAATCACAATGTAAGAACAAGAGGCTACCTACAAGAGGCCTAGTAAAACAATTTTCAACAAGATAATCGCTGCCCACAAGAATGTGATTCCACTCCACAAATCATCAAGTATTAAGATTCAAAGTCGTAGAAGCTCAAAAATATGAAGAGATAGCAATATTAAGAGCCAATGAGTTCCACACCTAGTGTCAATTCTTTTTAAAACAAAATTAACATTTGCACCTATGGAGTTCTATGTAATGCCTTCTTCAAGGATGAGAGATTCCCTACACACTCTGATGTTCTTTGATGACCTCCCCTATCTTTTGTCCAAAGCTCAACTCGATGTACATATTTATCGATGAAGATGGTGCCACCAATTACATGGAGATTCTCTCTTTGGATCATTTGCCTAGCCATGTACCATTTCATTAAATCTCTCTCTCTCTCTCTCTCATATCATACAAAGGAGCCTCCAAATGGCCTCACACATGGGTACCACATGGTGCTCATGTGTGAGTCTATCTAAATAGAGCTTATAGGTGATTCACATCTCTCTCCCCTAGGATAATCTATGTAACATTTCCTTCACCTTAAATCCAATTTTGTCCTCAAAAAATGGTATTTGAAGGTCTTATAGAAAGAGAGAACAATACTCCCACTATATCCCCATGTATCCAATGTACATGGTCATGTCTCCATGTTGTTTCCCCGTATCCTTCCCATTAGGAAAAATCTTGGGAAGGTAGTTTAAAATTTGGAAATCATCTCTAAGGGGTGCTAACCATCTCCCATGTAGCACTATCTTCTGAACTATCTTTCCACTTCACTAGACACTCTTTATGTAAGTGAATCCTTGTCCATTTCTCTCGAGTGTGTAGTATGCTCTCAGGCTCATGTGGAAGAGATTGAATAGAAATAGGCTCTACTACCTCACTATCTGGAATGAGGTTGTCAGATTCATCCAAACTTTTCTTAAGCTAGCTAACATGAAATACTAGATGGATCTAGCTATTCTCTAGAAGTTGGAGCTGGTAAGCCATCTTTCCTATTCTCTTGAGTATTGGGAGGGGTTCAAGATAGTTTTGAATAAGGTCCTATCTTCATGGTTTCAGACCTAGATGGAACTCTAAGATAGACTTGCTTTGCTACCTCCAAGTTGATGTCACTCCTTTGAGGGCCAACATAGGCTCTAGCCTTATCCTAAGCTCTCCTAATGCTGTTCTTAATAAGCCTAAGCATATCGTTCATCTTTTCCAAGCAGTCCTTTACAACTTGAACTTTCTCATTATGCAATCCTACTACATAAGGAGCTCTTGGTTGAAACCCGTACATAAGCATAAATGGACTATGCTCAGTGGAAGAGTGCTTGGAACTATTATATGCAAAATGTACTATAGGTAAGTAATCTTCCCAATTAGATTGCCTTTAATTTAGATATGCTCAGAGCATGTACTCTAAGATTTGGTTAACCCTCTCTATTTGTCCATCTGATTGTGGATGTTTGGCCGTACTCATGCTAAGTTTTGTGCCCAACATTTTGAAGACCGCTCTCCAAAAGTGGCTAGTAAACTTCCTATCTCGATTAGAGACTATATCTAAAGGAAGGCCATATAACCGGGGTATATTCTCTACAAATAGTCTAGCCAACTTAGGTGTCTTGACTATAGTACATGTCAAAATAAACCTAGCCATTTTGGTTAACCTATCCACAATTACCTAGACAGAGTCATGCCCTCTTTGTGTTTTTAGGTTATCTTACTATGAAATCCATGGAGATACTCTCCCATTTCCCATTTGGAATATCCAATGGGTGGAGTAGTCCTCCAATCTTCAATCTTTTAGCTTTATTGACTTGGCTTTGTGCACTTAAGCACATACTCTAGGACGTCCTTATAAAGTCCAAGCTAATAAAACTACCTCTTAACAAGGTCATATGTCTTGTTAACTCCTGGATGTCCTGCACTCCATGAATTGTTTCTGAATAACAAAATCATCATAGAGCTCTACATAAAAGTAATCTTCTTCTTGTTGCTCTTTTTTCTCTACTTTTTGATCTAATTCATGCTCTTGTTCTAATTCTTCCATCCTATGGTCTAGGTCCTCTAGTTGTTTCTGTTTAGGTGGATAAGTGTGCTCTAACGAGCTAGCTGAGCAGGTTGCCAAGAAGGTACGAGTTCAATATAGACTAACACCAAGAGTCATCTCAATGAAGCGATATTATGTTTGCGGAGGCAACCACATGGTTGATGTATACCCAATGCAAAACCAAAACATGAGAGAATTGGATGCTCCATATTGCACCATTGAGAGCAAATACACCAACCATACAGCTCAAGATTGTCTGTATAATAGGCATGCTATCACACAAACTTATCAACAACCTTACCAACAAGGTAGGTATCAAAACCAATACCAAAAACCATATTATAGGCCACAATAGCAATTTCAACATCAATATCAACAACAATATCAAGCACCATATAGGCCACAACCAGTCTTCGGAAACCAACCACCACCTCCTTCCAATCTAAGTAGTGGTAGAGGAGAACCCTAATAGAGCATTGGTGCCAATTTTGGTTTCAAAAAATGACCCTCATGATCAAAGTTTTGACTACACCCATGAAGATAGTCCACAAGCTTTTACACATAGTCACCCGAGCATAGTGAGACTTATCCATATCAATATAAGGCACTACCTATGGAACCGAATTGGGAGCTAGAATACTCCAATTTCATGTATATGAATCCTAATGCCAGGCCCCAATTGAGACAAATGAGAACACAAGCCCCTAGAGGACCATGTTTTAGATGTCAAGGCGACCATTTCATTCGTGAATGTCCCCACCCACTGGCTCTCGGACAAGGACAAAACATCACAATACAAGGATTTTGTCATGAGTGCAGCAAAGACCATCTCTCAAGAGATTGTCCCAGGAACCCCTCTGGTGCACACAATGTTATGCCAATTAATGTGGTAGGCTTAGTGGTGGATTCATGTTCAAGTAGCATTAACATGGCTCCTATACAAGCAGTCACTAGGACACAAACCTTAAAACATGCTAAACCAATTGAAAAATCAGAGTCAAGTGAATCAAGAGAGCCTAGTAAGAGGAAAAAAAGAACCTAGAAGGATACCAGGGAGAAGAACAATTGTAAGTGGGCTAGAAATTTATTTGAACTAGAAGAAAGCTTAAGAGATGCAAAAATAAAAATAGTAGAAATTTCATCTCAAAACCCCTTGCATGCCGAAACTCCATCCACTCCACCATCCCACCCCTCCACTCATTGTGAATAGACCACAAACAGGGTTTGTTCTCACAGATCCAACCCCAAAAGGTTTGGACATGATATTCAAGGCCTACGAGGCTTGACTTCAAGAAGGGCCAACAACTGCAAACCTAGACAAGAGTTGCCCTAGAGAAGATTTAGAGATTGAACAGACAAAATTGTACATGAAAATGGTAGAACTAGCTCAAGCCATGCTTGAAGCCAATCAATTATTCAATCAGACAAATTCTACCAAATTAGGTTTGCATTTCCAAGGCTTATTAGAAAGATTAGAGTAGTTGGTAAACAAACCCCAAGTTTCTTTACCACTAGAGGCTCAACCATTCGTTGAAAGAGAAAACTCACCACCAATGGAAGGTTATGTTCTTGATTCCATGGATGATGGAACACCTCTTTCAATTCATGAGTAGTCTCAAGAGTTCTTGCGAGAAATACAAGAAGAGAAATGGGCCAAGGAGAAGGGTAATCCCCCTCCTATTCCTGAAAATTGATGCTCTTCATGATCAATTTCCCCAAGATATTCCATTTATTTATAGAGACCAAGTAGAACAATAAGAAGAAAAAAGATTAGATTTTGAATCTAATTCTTTACAAGAGTTGCCTCACTTCAGAGTCCCATGGGAATCTAAGTCTCTTCAGAGCAGAGCTCTCACAATAGTTATAAGAAATGAGGACTCGGTGGTTCTAAGAAACACTAAAGTCATGAAGTACACTAAGGTGTAGTGTCATCTCACCTTAGAAGAGATACTCAAAGTAAAAATACAGTTGTGGAAACATGTGGCGAATCAGCTTCTAGAACTTGGTTCCAATGTGTCAAAAGCAAGATCTAAGCAGAAAGTCCCAGAGATACCTTTAGACAAAATAGGAGACATGATTGAAGGCGAAGAAGGTAATGCTTATCTTCCAATCACCTACCAAGGTTACACAACCAAAGCTATCTTAGATTCAAGTGCTGGTGTTGCGATTGTAACCACTTGTGTAGAGTTTGAACACACCTTTGCTGTATGTGACTTTGGCAAAAATAATGTCTATGAAATGATCCTAGGAAGACCCTTCATATGACAACTACAAAGAGTTCAAGATTGGGGACCCAACTCCTTGTACTTGCAACACTTGGGGATCACAATCAAGGTCAATTTGAAGGATTATACATTAAAAGATGTACCACCCCTATAGTGGAATCCTATCCACAAGGCACAAGAAGATTCAATCTCTATGCATTCTATAAGTTCTTCTGATCCATCTTGGATGCATGAAGACACTCACTTGTGGATGTGTAAGGTTGCAGAGGAAGAGGAAAGATGCCTAAACCTAGGAGAAGAAGGAACTTCTCAAGGAGCCAGACCCATGAGAGACCCAACCTACACATAAGATGAGGAATTTGAGCCTCATGGTTGAGTATAGATCTTAGCCACCATGGACATTGCTTCAATGAGGAACAATGGAAACCTCATTGTGATGAGGAAGGTTATGATATCTTTGTTCATGTGTGAACCCTTGCTAGAAGAGTGTGACTCTAATGAGGTCATAGAAGAAGAAGAAGAGGATGAAGATGATCTAGAGTCCATTGTGATGGATAGTTGCTTTGAATTAGAGGAGCACTATCTAGAAACTGTAGGAGTATTTACCCAAAAAGAAGAACAACCTCTCGCAAGCAAAAGAAAAAACTATAAATTCAAGCGATAGAAGTGAAGGTAGTCAAAAGAAAAAGAAAAGTAGTGAAACAAGAAGAGGAGGAATCATTGTTCAAAGTACCAGAGAATTTCAAGAAATATGAAGTTGAAGACTAGAAAATTTTGGTGCGGATGCCTAAGAGAGAGGTCATCAATTGAGAAGCATATGATAATAAAGAAAAGTCCAAAAAAATTATAGTAACCATTGAAGAGAACAAAGAGTGATGTACATACATAGGGGAAGACCTAAGTGAAGAAGAAGAAGTAGAGATTGTAGCTTTATTAAGAGAATATAGGGATGTGTTTGCATGGACCTATAAAGACCTAAAGGGAGTGGATCCAGAGATATGCTCTCATATGATTCCCATGATGGTTGATGCTAAATCCACCAAACAGAAGCCCTACACTTATAATGACACTTATGCAACCAAAATAAAAGAAGAAATTGATAGAATGATTGAAGCTTGATTTATCTATGAGATTGAGCATACTGAATGGGTGTCCCCCATCATAGTGGTGCCCAGGAAGAACAAAAAGTTGCGAGTGTGTATTAACCTTAAAAGAGTTAATGCCATAATGATCAGAGATAGCTGTCCGCTTCCAATCACCAAACATTTACTAGAGCATGTTGCAAGCAAGGAAGTTCATAGCTTCCTTGATGGATTTTTAGGTTACAAACAAGTAGTGATTGCCCCAGAAGATCAACACAAAACAGCCTTTGCCAGAGAGTGGGGAATCTTTGCATTTTGTGTGATGCCATTTGGGCTCACCAATGCACCTACAACATTCCAAAGAATGATGTATCATGTCTTCAAAGAGTTCTTGTGAAAGAGCCTAGAAGTATATGTGGATGATTTATGTGCACATTCCCAACAAAGAAGACATCACATCCCTGAGCTCAGATAGATCTTCAACAAGTGTAGAGAATATCGAGTTTGTCCGAACCCAAAAAAATGTGTGTTCATGGTACGTCAAGGTAAGATCTTAGGTCATATTGTTTCTAAGAATGGAATATCAACAAATGATGATAAAATAAGAGCCATAGCAAAGTTGCAAAGGCCAAGGAACATTAAGGAGGTACAAGCCTTTATGGGCCATTGTGGATATTATCGCAGGTTTATCCAAATATATGCAATGATAGCTAAACCTCTGTATGCTTTGTTGACAAATTTTGAGTGGAATGAAAAATGCAAAAATTCCTTCAATGAGTTGAAGAGACGGTTGTGCACAACACCAATATTGACCACTCCTAATTGGAATAAACCATTCCATGTCCATGTAGATGCATCCAATTATGCAATAGGATGTATGCTAGCACAACACACAAGTGAAGGAAATCTAGATTTGCCTATAGCATATGCTAGTTGACAACTAAGCACAATTGAACAAAACTATACGACAACTGAGAGAGAAGGCTTAGACATGGTATATGCCGTGAAGACATTTATACACTATCTATTGGCTAATAGTTTCAAGTTTTTCACTGATCATCAAGCTTTATTATATTTGGTCAATAAACCTTGTAATAGAGGACACTTAGTAAGATGGTTCCTCTTATTAATGGAATACGACTTTGAAGTGGTTGTTAGGAAAGGTAGGACCCACCTTAGGGCAGATCACTTTTCTTACGTCACTTCTGAAGAGTCACCACAAGGAGTGTCTGATGAATTTCCCGATGAGTATCTGTTCAATTTGGAAGTTATTCCTAGATGGGAAAATAAGTTGGTATCTGTCCTAACCTTCAGACCTACAAATAAGAATGTGAAGACAAACAAAGATGAAATCATAAAATCACAAAACTCTCAAATATTGGTAGGAAGTATGTACAAACAAGATAGAGAGGGTGTATTAACTTGTTGTGTTGAGGAGGATGAACATAGCAGTTGGTTGCAACAAGCCCATGAAGGAGTGCTAGGAAATCACTATTCTAAACATTGAACATTGCAGAATCTGAAATGTTTAGGAGTGTATTGGCCTACTATGGACAAAGAAATACATCATTGGATTAAGAATTGTCCAGTGTGTCAAGAGAAACCCCTAGTGGAGTATGCTACACTTTATCATCTATCGTTAGTTCCAGAATGGAGTGCTCCATTGGTAGAATTTATGAGATCCGTTACTTAAGACTGTGCATTCACAAATCAAACTATTTGAAATCAAGTGGATACTTCGAGCCTGATCGATTAATTAGAAACATTCTATTCTCAGGACTTTGGTGGCCCACTCTTCATACGAATGCACATACCTATGTGGAGAGATGTGACACATGCAAATGTTCACAATATCCGGTTTGAAAAGACGAGATGCCTTTGAGGTCAACGATGGGAGGATGCACATTCTCAAAGTGGGGCATAGACTTTGTAGGTCCTATTAAACCCCTAGCTAGAAACTCCCATGTAGAGTACATTATTGTAGCCACATATTACCTTAAAAAGTGGGTAGAAGTAAAAGCCATGATAAAGGATGATGCTTAGATGATGATTAAGTTTTTATTTGAGAATGTGTTCACTAGATATGGGTTACCAATAGAGTTAGTAATGATAGAGGTATGCACTTCTTGAACGAAGTCATTGAAAATCTTCTCCAAGAATTCTCAGTGATACATAAGAAGTCTGCCCCCTATCATCCACAAGCTAACAGACAAGTTGAGAGCACAAATAAGATCCTATGTAGTGTATTGATAAAATTGGTAAATGATAAATGCTCTGATTGGGATAAACAACTTCATCATGCTATTTGGGCTTATTGATTTGCCTACAAAACAATATTCAATGCCACCCCATTTCAGATTGTCTTTGGATAGAATGCTGTGTTATCATTAGACTTCTTGATCCCGACTTTAAAAGTAGCACAAGAGCACGAGGGGAACGAACATGAGTTGTCCTCTAGGATATTTGATCTAGAACGCTTGGGTGAGACCAGGCTACGAGCGACACCAAACATCTACGTTGCAAAGAAAGACAAAGGCATACTTTGATGCACACATCAAGGATAAAGAATTGAAAGAGGGAGACCTAGCGTTAGTTTATACACTAAAGAGGTTGCCCATAAATTGGAAAAGCGAGGATATGGATCCTTGACCATCAATAGAATTTCCACTAGCAGTGTGGTTCAATTGGCCACTCTAGAAGGTGACATCTTGACAAACTACAGAAGTGGATGTCGAGTCAAGCTATATCAAGAACATCTTATAGAGGATATGCTAATGAGGCTCAACACTACTAAAAAGCAAAAAGAAGAAGATTTAAGGATTATAGAAGAAGCATAGGTAGAGGCAAGAGAGCGCATTAGGCAAAATAAGTTAAGATGACAAGGCCTAGATGTCAATCCCAATGCCCCAAGACATCACATGGCTATGTGCACCAAAAAGATTACACATCCTAGCATTATAGATAGGCAACCATTCATCACGATTGACCTAGGGCACAACACTACAAATAAGACGATCAAAGCTCTAATCGATTTTGGAGCTGCTAGTAGTGCAATTAAGTACTCATGCTGTGAAGGATTGGTGTCACTCTAGCACAATGGTAAGTACCAACGTGAGGAGATCCACCTCATAAATGTCAATCCATGGAGACATGAGGACTGGTATGAAGATCGTGAGCAAGTGAAGGCACAAGTGTGTGAGTGGAAGCACACAAGCATGCACACACATACACACACACTCACAAGGAAAGAGCAAAGAGAGCAAGAATGGAAAGCTTCTATTACAAAAGGAACTCTCTTAGAAATCTTCAATCTCTAACAAGACAGCCCCAAAAATGAGCTCTCTAGCTCTTTTTATAGTTTTTTGAGTAATTTTGGCCCTATCCAGACCTATGTCTTGCCTAGTTAAAAATTAGGTTCTAGGGCTTACTTGAGGGCTCAAACGGAGTCTAAAAATTATAAATTGGTAGGATGATACTTCTAATACTTCTCAAGCTTGAGGACTCCACGGCTTGAACAAAATGGAGTTGCAAAAATGTGAAATGGTATTTACAATGGTTTTTAGTGATGAAAATCACTATTTTTATAGGGATTTCTTCTGAAAATTTGATGTGTGCTTCTTGGATCTCCCTAGATGCTCCCTCTTCTTGTGTGTCCACTTCTTTGATGTATTCTTGTGCCTTTTGCTTGACCTTGAGTGTCAACACTCCCCCCCTCTCTTGAGTCTGTCGTCCATGACAGACCCTTGTTGGAGTGGTTGCTCCATGCAGTACTTTGAGAGGTAGTGTTCATCATGTACCCACACAAGCGGTGTGCCTTCCAAGTGTAGCAGGGTTGATCGTCCATTTATTCAGTTTGTAACTGCTAGCCCGTGCAAGTGTTCTTCCCTTTGCATGTAGCTCTTCATTGGATTCCAACATGAATGTGTCATTGTAAGCTTCCAAAAAATGCTAGTTGCTCAAAAGAGGTTGTCAATGTTGATTTTGAGCAAATCTCGACTGTGCATTACTTCATAGGTACTGATGTTGTAACCTTGATTTCCTCTAGATCTTGCAAACATGGGTTTTCACAGTTTCCATGAAAGTACTTGTGACCCAAAATGAATGATGGGTAAGTGCATTAGTGCATAGGTTGGAAAAAATATGTGCCTTGTGCATAGCTTTGTAATGTGCCCCTATGCATGCATACTTGGGGAATGCATTGGAAGAAGCATGGTGCAAGAAATTGGGTCTTGAGCAAAGTTCTCAAGGGTATGATGACAAAGAGGTTTCCTAATCTATCACGGTTATCATGTTTCCAATATAGGGGATTCTTTACCCTAGTGAATGCACACACATACACACACATGCACGCACAAGGTAAGAACAAAGAGAGGAACAATGGAAAGCTTCTATTAGAAAAAGAAATCTTTTACAAAGCGTCAATCTCTAACAAGCCAACCCCAAAAATGAGCTCTCTAGCTCTTTTTATAGTTTTTTTTTAGTAATTTTGGCCCTATCCAGACCTAATGTCTGGCCTAGTTAAAAATTAGGTTCTAGGGCTTATTTGAGGGCCCAAATGGAGTCTAAAAATTATGAAAATTGGCAGGATGATACTTCTAATACTCCTCAAGCTCAAGAACTCCTCAGCTTGAACAAAATGGATTTGGAAAATGTGAAATGGTATTTACAATGGCTTTTAGTGATGAAAATCACTATTTTTATAGGGATTTCTTCTAAAAATTTGACATATGCTTCTTGGAGCTCCCTAGATGCTCCCTCTTCTTGTGTGTCCACTTTTTTGACGCGTTCTTGTGCCTTTTGCGTGACCTTGAGTGTCAAAAATTGGGCAAGGAAGTTAAGCCATTAGCAGCTTATTTAGTGGGCATTATCGAAGAAGCAACAGAGAAAGCCAAGGCAACAAGTAGTAGAACAACAAAGATCTCAGGCTCAAAGAGTCCTCCACATCTGGGTACCAAAGCAGTCAATGAAGGCCGATCACAATAATGTACAAATTTGGGTGCTAAGAAATTAATTGTAGCTCAACAAGGGTGATTACACATGTGGGTACCCAAGGAACTCTTACATGCACAAAACCCTATGCTCTCCCTCACAAGAAAAGTCTCAAAAAAGAAGCCAAGGAGTAGCAAGAGTTAGAACCAAGCAAGGAGATCAAACAAAGACCAACTCACCTCTTCGGCAATAGTGAGAAGACAAGAAACAAGGGTATGGGTTTGGAACCCAAAATCCCGAGTAGCCCCCACATAACCAAAGATCCAACCACAAGGGATGCAAAATTTACAAAACCATCCAAAGATGAAGAGGCCACAAGTTATCTATACGCAGTTGAACACTATACTAAAATAAATCCCTATAGGGAGGAATGATCATTTGTCATTCAACCATCAATTGATTGCATCATTTTGAGATCAAATGGATACCTCCAAATAGAGATTTCATCAACATCGAAAAGTAATATTAGAAGCCTCAACATGCAAAAACCACATGCTCTTTGCATAATCCCATCTTTTGCACCATTCTGGTCATGCATTTCCACAGTATGCATTAATATAGGGCCACATTACAAGGCTGTGCATAGACACAATTGAGAATCCCACACAAAGGAGACACATTTGACATATATAAAACTTGTTACAATGCACTCCCCAAGTAAGCATGCATAGGGCCACATTATAAGGCCGTGCACAAGGCACCTATTTTCTTCAACCCATGCACTAACACACTTACCCATCATTCATTATGGGTCACGATTACTTGGTAAGATAACTATCAAAACCCATGTTTGAAAGATCTAGAGGACATCAAGGTTACAACATCAGTACCTAGGAAGCAATTCACAACCGATAGTTGCTCAAAATCAACGTTGACAACCTCTTTTGAGCACCTAGCAATTTTCGAAAGCTCACAAATACACCATAATACTAGAATCCAAAGAAGAAGTACATATAAAGGGATTCAAACTTGCAAAGGCTAGCAGTGACAAAATGAAGAGTAGGACAATTGATCCTGCTACATTGGGAAGACCAACCACTCTTGTTGATATAGGATGGACACTACCTCTCAAAGTACTACATGGAACAACCACTCCAACAAGGGTCTATTAGGGACAATAGACTCGAGTGGGAGGGGAGTGTTGACACTCAAACTCAAGCACAAGGCATGAGAACACATCAAAGAAGTGGACACACAAGAAGAGCAAGCATGTAGGGAGCTCCAAGAAGTATGCGTCAAATTTTCAGAAGAAACCCTTTCAAAAACAACGATTTTGATCATTAAAAACCATTGTAAATATCATTTCACATTTTTTCAACTCCATTTTGTTCAAGGCAAGGAGTCCTTGAGCTTGAGGATATTAGAAGCACCTATGTATCAATTTTCATAATTTCTTGATTCCATTTGAGCCCCCAAATAAGCACTGGAACCTAATTTTTAACTAGGCCAGACACTAGGTCTCAACAGGGCCAAAAGCTAGTGAAAAACTATAAAAAGAGCTAGAGAGCTTATTTTTGGGGGTTAGGATTTTTGAGGTTAATTTGTTAGAGAGTTGGCTTTTGAGAGATTGAAGCTTTTGTAAGAGAGTTCTTTTGCAATTGAAAGCTTCCATTGTTCCTATCTTTGTTATCTTGCCTTGTGTGTGTGTGTGTGCATGTATGTGCTTGTCACTCAAATTTTCTCACCACAATTTCTCACGATCTTCATATCCTCCTCACGTCCCCATGGATTGAAAAGTAAAGGAGGTGGTGCTCATGCTTGGGCTAAAGTATGCCAAGCATCCTTTGCTATTTTGCAGGAGTGAATATGAGGGATAATTGCACATTTGACAGACAAGGTTATCAATGCATGTGCTTGATCATCTCTACCATCCCAACAAAGTTACTCTATATACTATAGGTGCAGTAGGAACTGCAACACAAAGTGGAACCTGAAGATCATCATCTTCAAAATGATGTGCATCACCTTCAATAAATGTATTTGGAGGTGTAGTAGGTCATTTTTCAAAATCCTGCACAATATTCCATAGTCCTTTTGTGATCAATACATGAGGCCTCATATATGCCTATGGTGGGTAATTGGTACAATCCATCTTATCCTCAACAGCCAACATACAAAATACATCATTGCTTTTAGCCATGGACATTGACTAAAATACCCTAATGTAGAAAAATTATTGTATCTCAAAAAGTTGAACAGAACTATCATGTCAAGCTCTGCTAAACCTATGGTTGAATTCAACACGCTTGTATTGGGAAACTGAAATGTATATATATGTTTGGCAGAAAGGGACAAAATCACTACATAGGCACTGCGATAGTACGTCCAGAGGCCGAAACAAGCTCAGGTAAAAAATTTGGCACCACACATGGAAGTTGTTTTGAAATCTTAATCGTCTTGAGTATGCTCACCAATTTTTGTGCGATTCTAAGACTATGATCAGAGGGGTGTAGACGACACCCTAGATGAAGCAGCATCCTGCTTTGATACTAGTTGTTGGAGTTTGAGGTTTGCGAAAGCATGTGAATAACACAAGGAAGAAGAAGAAGCTTGGATCACAACACACAATAATTAATGTATTACCAAGTGAATGTACAAAGACAAGTAACCCATTATGGTTATAGGCATATATACAAACCCAAGGAGAAAAACCTCTTAAAGAGGGAAAAAAGTGCCCCAACGGTCCTAAGTGTGTTCACACACATTACTGCCAAAATATATCAACATTTTTTCAATTATGTTATGAATTTTATGCTTTGCTCATATTTATGGAGGTTTATTCAAGATCTATCATTGAAGGCAAATAGACTACAACCACCTCTTCTTAAAGAGCCCCAAATTTTCATTTACACATGAGTATAGAAGGGCTATAAATACAAAATGTAAATATTTTTTGAGCATTCATAGATAGAAAAAATATATTTTTTTGATGGCAAAGGAGTCATCTAGCCACGAGGAATCTAACATATTTTTTGAAGCTTAATTTAGATTACTTTAGTTCTATTTTTCAACTTTTTTCTACCAAGACTAATGAACTGAACAAAATCTCACCTATATGAGTGAGCTCAAGTCATTTGTATTTTTAGGACTCATGTTTTGTGAATAGGAACTCGTGTATGAGCTTTCTCCCCTACTTTGAGTGTTGATTTTTCTCTTCTTGTGAGTTGTGAGTGTGTGAGAGGTTTTCCTTAGGGTTTAGCTACCTATGGGGAGCTCTCTACATGCATGCAAATATATCTACTTTGGATTGAATTTTTTGGTGTTGTTCTTGATCACTTGATTTTTGTGATCTATTTGATCATTAATGGGTGCATAGAGGTATAAAAGAATGTATTGTGTGTACCATTTTTTAAATTGGATACATATTTTTGGATTTCAGGGATTAAGAATGCACATAAACAACATGAGGAAGAAGAAAAATCTTAGGAGCACAATAAAGAGTTATTACTAAGTGAAGAATATACAAAATTTGTAAAGTTGAGATGCCACTAAGACCCATGATGGGAGGACATGCATTCTCTAAATGGGGAATATACTATATGTTGTTGTAGATATAGATTATCTTACCAAATGGTTTGAAGTGAAAGCTACAAGGAAGAATGACACAGAAACAACAACTAAATTTTTGTTTGAGAACGTATTCATGAGATATGGATTGTCAATATAGTTAGTCAATGATTGTGGAGCCCACTTCTTGAACAAGGTCATTGAATATCTTTTACAAGATTTCATGGTCATTCACAACAGGTCACCTCCCTATCACCCATATACAAAGAGATAGGCCGAAAGCACAAATAAGATCCTCTATAATGTACTGACTAAGCTCATAAATAAAAAGCGTTCTCATTCATGTTGTTTGGGTCTATCAAAATGCCTACAAGACAATACTCAATGCCACTCCCTTTCAAATGTTTTTTGGCCAAAATGATGTGCTTCCATTAGATTTCCTAATACCCACACTCATGGTTGCACAAGAGCATCAATGGACATGCCATGAGCTCTCATCCAAGATCTTTGATTTAGAATGAATGGGTGAAACTAAACTGAGAGAAGCAACATACATATATGCGGCAAAGAAAAGACATAAAGCATATTTTGATGCACATGTGAAGGATAAAGGTTTGAAAGTTAGTGATTTAGTTTTGGTATTCACATTGGAGCAACATGCACAAAAATTAGAGAAACGAGGCTATGGACCCATGGTTATCAATAGGATATCAACAAGTGGAGCTATCTAATTAGTCACCTTAGAAGGAGATGTGTTGCCAAACTACATTAGTGGATGTTGATTCAAGCTCTCTCAAGAGCCTTTGATAGAAGACATGATGAGATGATCGACTCAATGTGGCTAAGAAATGCAAGGAAGAAGAGAGAAGGATATGATAATAAGTGCACGTAGAAGCCTTATAACACATTAAAAAGATGAAATTGAAAAGACAAGGTATAGAAGAGCCTAGTAATGAAGATTATCATCCTTATTTTGAAGCCCATAGATACCACATGGCTATGTGCCAGGCTAAGAGAAATCTCTCTCCTAACATCATTGACCGACAAACATTTATTTTAGTTAAACTAGGAAAAGTCACAACATCTAAGACAATTAGAGCATTGATTGATTCGGGAGCAGCAACTAGTGCTTTTTAGTATTCTTGTTGTCAACATGGATTTATTAATGAATCCTATTCGGTGTGTAAACAATGCCTCATAGTAGAATTAGAGAGTTGCATGGTCACTAATCTAGGTCCCACCTAGGCTTTTAGTTCTTCTAAGGATAATCTTGGAGAAAAAGATGCTCTATGTGTCCAAAGCTTTGTGATGTAGAAGAATTCAACCATCAAAGAACAGACTCAAGAGCAGGTGGATCTACCTTCTATTCCAAAGCTGAGCGTGGTAGTTGTAGATCAAACAAAGAGGCATGTAAAGCAGTAGCAAAGGATGAATGCATCAAGGAGAGAAATCAATCCATGGAGAAAAGAATGTCAAATAGAGAGGCATGTTAAGTGGCAATAGAGGATGCATCAAGCAGACCAATTGAGCCATGGAGAAAACCGGTTCATAGTATGAAACAAATTTGGATACAAAGGGGTGAGCAACCAATTGCTCCCTTACAATCAAAGCTACCGCCTGCAAAGTAGATGAGAAATACAAGGAGACAAGAAGTAGAAAAATGAGGAATTCCATCTCAAAGAATACTACATATTTGGATACCAAAGTGGTTGATGAAGGTTGACCACAATAGTGCACAAATTTGGGTGCGTAAGTCCTGCTTATGAGCTCATATCTCAACACATAAGCATTTAGGTTCTAATTAGTCACAATCCATCCCAACCCCTAGAAACATTGTAAATTACCACCTAAACCAACCATGTAATATAGTTTTATAGTTCTAGAAGCATGCCGAGATAATGCATTGATCGAGTATGCATCTAAGCTACACACTAACTAACATTCTCACTACATCCCACACTCACCACTCGCACAATCACTAAATCCACACACAAGGATAAAGGAGACATGTTGGTATTGTAAAGTGAACAAGGCCTCATCAGGTTTCCTAGAAAATACTAATATGTTCTTCTTATTCTAGTAGATCAATAAAAAGCATCACTCGTATTAGCAAGCCATGGTTGAAGCAGGACCCGATTCCCAACCAATTGACATCACTAACCTGCTCATTTCAAAACCTCCCACTGAAACACCACTAGAATTTAGGCATTTGAGAGTTATTCCAATTCAAGATCCTTTTGGTGGTCAAATAGCATGGGTAAGCACTCATTCACATTGGTTCAATGAGTCAGTTGGAGCACTTGGAGATGTTGCCCACATATGGGAATCCAAGTGTGAATTCAACAACATTTGGGGTAGATACTAGCTATCCACCTATGAATTCAAGCAGCTCCAAAAGACATTGGAACTACAAGCCATTTGGAAGAGAGCTTGGTTGGAAGACTATTTTAGTGAACCTTTTCCCAAGCCAGACTTCATGCAGTGTTGCTATTTGATCTACACTCTACAACCAAGTACAATTAAAGATGTACTAGGCACCTTTTTGATCCCTTCCTTGTTACGTAACAATGAGATGAAGAAGTTCAAGATAACCTTGAAGTTTGCAACATATGCATATTCCCTCAGATAAGGAGTCTCTAGTACCAAAAAACATGAAGAGCAAGAATATAATGAATCTAAAAGATATGATAGCCATGATGTCAAATATTTTACTATGTAGGATGTGCATGCAAAACTTTGCTTTTCTTGGACAAGGTCATTTTACTCAGCCCCAAAAGTGGATATGGTTCAGTTTATACTTAGCTAAGACCATAGGGTTGACCATAGACCCTCCTATCTAGATTATCAAACAACTTTATGCAACATGGTTGTGAAAGCATACATTAATGGGTGTTGTGCAATTACACACATTATCTACAAGTGTCTATCCTATGATGTACTAATCTAGAGAGCCCTTACTTGGGTCCAAGTTTCAAGTATTCAAGAGTTGGAAGCATCCACACCCCAACCAAAGAGGATAAGAGGAACAATTGCATGTGCACAACCATGAGGTGCAGTTTTGACCCCATACATTTCATCAATAGGGGAAAGACTTGTGCAGCCCTTCATAATCTACCTTCTCCGATGTAGCATAGATGGAGTGTCCACTGCACAACCCATTGCCCCTCCTCTCCCCCTTGAGTTTGAGTTCCAAGTAATTATTTGATAAGAGGAATTAGGAACTTTTGACTTTGAGAAATGTCTTTATGATGTTGCTTTGACAGATGTAGACATAGGATCAACAACATAATTTAAAACAAAAAAACAAACATGGAGGGAAGAAGAGCAACAAGCTACTCACACATAAGAATAGGGGAGACAAGAACAAGAAGAAGAAAAAGGAGGAGAAGAAGAAGAAGAAGAAGAAGAAGAAGAAGAAGAAGAAGAAGAAGAAGAAGAAGAAGAAGAAGAAGAAGAAGAAGAAGGGATTGCCTACCACTTGTGGTGTTATAAAAGCAATTGATCATATGTAGCAAAGACCCCGAGTCTAGTATGTTGAGTGACACATCCACATACACCAACAATCAGGTAAGAACATCCAAATACCAATCACTATAGTGGAAGTAACCACATCTATTTTGGTTACAACTGAAGCCACCACCATCCCCACACTATTAACCACCATAGCAACAATTGACCTAACCTCAGCAACCCATGTACAAACCACTGAACCTCAACCCACCACAATTTTCAAAGGATTTGCTCAACCAGAACAACCCATTTTCCACACCCCACCTCACTCATCCCCTAGGACTAAGGAGGTAGTGCTCATCATCGATACAACAACTATAGTCCCCACCTTCACCTTTCGCTAACCCCATTTAACAATCACAACTCTTCTCTTCCTTGGAGAACCCCTTGTACCATACCACCTCTACAATCGGTTTGCTTTTTGAACATATCATTGGACTCTCTATAACTCTACTGCTTCTAACTTCAGCTACAGCTACATCTCCTCCACTCCCAACACTATTCTTCACACCATTCACTCTTCCCATCCCCACTCTGTTTCCCCCTGCATTACATGCTATACAAACTCCATCCATAACTATAGATTCAACAATCAAATCTATGATTAATTGTGCCAATCCATGAATATTAACATCTTGCAAAGTGCAAGAAAGCCATCCACAAGTGGTCTATAAACTTGGAGGAAAGAATTTTTGAGCTTGTGGAAAGAAACACCGTATTACATGATCAATAAAAATCTTTATAGATATAAAAAAATGAGCTAGAATACAAGATTCAAAACATGGATCTAGAATTGATGAAGATAATAGAGATTCATTTACACATGCTAATGGAACACAATGCAAAGCTTCAATGCAATATGATGTTACTACAAAGACATCTAGCCGTTGCACATAAGGAGAATAAAAGATTACAACGACAAAATGAAGACAACCTAGAGGCTGCTATAGAGAACACACCTAGTGCACAAATCAATCCATCTAAATTCTAGGTTGCTCCCCCAAAGAACATTCATCTCATCCTAGAAGAGTATGCGAATCTATTAGAATCACATGATAAATTATCGGAGGAAGTGGCTCAACTACTACAACAACATGTAGTGTCACCTCAACCAATTTGAGAGCCCACTGTAACCATTGCAAAACCAACCAAATTAGCAGAGTTACAAAAGCCAGTCCAAGAACTCCAAGCTCGTCTCCTCCAATATGAATTACCATCATCACCCCCCGAAGTACAAAAACCGAATGAAATATTCAAGATCCCAATAGAGGAAACATTTGAAGAGGTGTATGAACCACAATTGGTAAGTGGAAATCGTGTAAGTAAAGAAGGCCAAGAGACATTTGAAGCTCGAGGACCATAATGGATAAAAAAGGTTGAAGAGATTGGTCGAACACATGATGAAAAAGTGGTTATTCAAATACAAGCCATGACAAAAATAGAAGAAACTATACTAAACTCTGAGTATTTCAAGAATCTATCTTGTAGGTGCCTCATCGCCACTTTTGTGCAACAAAATTTCAACCAAAAGATGTACCAGAACCAGCTTGTAGAGGCACTGTCTTTCAACCAAACTGGCACAAGCACGTAAGACTTATCCAAAGATGATGCGCATGTGGTCACATGCTCCATTGCATATTCTATATAACCTATGCTATGGATAAGTTCCATAGAGACGTTCATGGCATGCCTTTGCTATCAAAGTCAAGAATAATGGAAAGTGTGTAGATTGGCTCAACTACCCATACCTCGCACCACTACAAGGGCCACCATAGTGGCATACATTATATCCATAATCTACCATTGGATACCTTATCTAAAGATCCCACACAAATGATGCTAAAATTCTTTGAACTGATGAGAGTAGTAGTCAAGACATTCTGAAATGTGAAAGCGCCATATATATCTGCACTTGGCTTCAAAGATGGCAATTATGACTTAGTTTATGACATGAGTACAATGCCCCTACTAAAGATTGTGTATGCTTGGCATGCTCGCATTAAGTACCTACTAGTATGCTACAAATAGACATTCAAAGTGATGTTTTTTACAAGTTTCTAGGAATACCACTCGGAGGTATTCATATCTAAACCCACACACATGCTGCAATTATTTGCATTGGAACAAGATTTACATTCAAAACAATATAGAATGCCACATCCAAAAGTTAGCAGCCTATACACCAAGGTGTTGCAAGAGGACATTTTGGACCTAATCGAGTGATCAAGGCTATCTTATTTTCAAGTCCCTGGTGGCGTGATTCTCATATGGATGTACATACCTATGTGAAGAGGTGTGACACATGTCAAAGAACTCAATATCCAATTCACAAGGATGAGATGCCATTGAGATCCATGATGGGGGACGTGCATTCTCAAAGTGTGGAATAGACTTTGTAGGTCCTATTAAGCCCCCAGCTAAGAGTTCACATGCTGAATACATCATCGTAGCAATAAATTATCTTACCAAGTGGGTAGAAGCAAGAGCTACTAGGAAGACTCATGTACAAAGGAAAACTAAAGTTTTGTTTAAGCACATATTCATGCTATATGGGTTGCCAATAGATCTTGTAAGTGATCATGGAATACCATGTCATTGAATATATTTTATAATATTTCATAGTCATTCAGAAGAATTCAGATCCCTATCACCTCAAAGCAAAGGACAAGCCAAAAGAACAAATAAGATCCTCTCTAATGTACTAAACAAGATCATAAATAATAAGCTTTTTGATCAAACAACATCATGTTGTTTGAGCATATCAAGTTGCCTACAAGATGGTGCTCAATGGCACTCCCGTCCAAATGGCATTTGGCCAAAATGTTGTGCTTCCATTGAATTTCTTGATACCCACAATTAAGGTAGCACAAGAGCATGAATGGATGGGATACGAGCCCTCATCTAGGATCCTTGATTTATAACGATGAGGTGAAACTAAAATAAGAAAAGCAACATGCATATATGCAGTGAAGAAAAGACACAAATCTTATTTTGATGCACACCTGATGGATAAGGGTTTGAAAGTAGGTGATTTAGTTTTGGTGTACACATTGAATTAACATGCATGGAAATTAGAGAAACATGGCTATGGATCCATGATTATTAGTAGGATATCAACTAGTGAAGCCATCCAATTAGCCACTGTAGAAGGAGATGTATTACCTAACTACATCAGTGGATGCAGAGTCAAGCTTTATCAAGAGACCTTGATCAATGAGACATTAAGATGAATCAATGTAGCTAAGAAACATAAATAAGAAGAGAGAAGGATACAAGAAGAAGCACAAGAAAAAGTATTAGAACATATTAGGGGAATGAAATTTAGAAAACAAGGCATAGAACATCCTAGAAATTAAAGTTATCATTCTTATTCAGAAGCCCAGAGGTACCACATGTCTATGTGCAAGACTAAGAGGAATCCCTCTCCTAGTACCATTGATCCACATCCCTTTATCTCAATAGAACTAGGACACAACACAACATCCAAGAGAATCTGAGTACTGGTTGATTTAGGAGTAGCTACTTGTTCTATCCGATATTCTTGTTGTCAAGATAGGGATTTACCAGTGAATCTTATTGAGGCTTACCTTGTAGGATTAGGAGGCGTGAGAACCCCTTGCATGGGAAATGTAGTGCTTCCCCTCTCAACTCAAGAAGTTCCCGTGATAGTTAAAGTACTAGTATGCCATGATGAAGACCTCATTGAGTCTCCCATCTTGGGTCAAGACTCGATCTATGATCATGTAGTCAACTAAAACCTAAGTAGTAACGAACAACGTCTCATAGTAGAATTAGAAAATAGCACGAACAACATCTCATACTAGAATTAGAAAATAGCATGGCGATTGATTTAGGTCCCATATAGGCTCTTAGTTCTTCAGTTTGGCTGCGTGAACAACGTCTCATAGTAGAATTAGAAAATAGCATGGCCATTGATTTAGGTCCCACATTGGCTCTTAGTTCTTCTAAGACTAATCTTGAAGAAAAAGATGTTGTATGTGTCCAAAGCTTTGTGATACAGATGGATTCAAGAATTGAAGAACGAGCTTGAGTGATAATGGATCTCCCTTCTGTTCCAAAGGCGAATGTGGTAGCATTATCTAAGTCAAAGAGGCGAGCCAAGCAACACAAAAAGAAGGATGCATCAAGCAGATTAGCAGAATCTAAGAGAAAATGTATTCTTGACATAACACAAATCTGGGTACGAAAGGGTGAGCACCTGTTTGCCCCCCTTGATATCATAACCACTACCAAAAAAGTAGATGAGAATGCCAAGACAACTAGGAGTAGAACAAGAAAGATACCCATCATGAAGAATACTCAGTATTTGAGTACCAAAGTTGTCGATGAATGTTGACCACAATAATAGATAGATCAGCATGTTAAGACTTGCTTACAAGCTCATATCTCTACACATGAGCTCTTAACTTCTAGTAAGTCATACTCAATCCCAATCCTCCCCTAAACACACGTAGAAATCTATTGTAACTAAATAATCACATAAAGTCTTCCCTATAACAGCTTGGAAATGGGTACCTAAAAAGCCCCATAACCAAGTTAAGTCATCATCGAACATCATGTATGAACCAAAATTCCAAACGTGTAATCCCATAAAAGAATTTTGGAGAGTCAAACATTATAAATTACCCCCTGAACCAACCATGTAATATACTTGTACACTACTAGGAGCATGATGAGTTAATGCATTATCCAAGCATGCATCTAGGTTTCACACTAACTCACACTCTCACTACATCATACACCAATCACTAACATGATAAATAACTTCACACACAACGATCAAAGGAATCACGTTGGTATTGTAAAGGGAACAAGGCCTCATCAAGTTTCTTAGAGGATGCTAACATGCCTCTTCTTATTCTAGTAGACAAAAACAGTGCATAATTTGCATTGGTAAGCCATGGCTAAAGCAGGTCCTAGTTCCTAGCCTATGGACATCAATAACTTACCCATCTCAAAACCTCCAACAGAAAGGCCACCCAAAATCAAGTATTTTAGAGTCATTCCAATTCAAGATCCCCCTGCATGTCAAACGACAATGGTGAACCCCCACTCACATTGGTTCAATGAATTAGTAGGAACTTATTGGAGATGCGGCATACATTTAGGACTGACAATGCAAATTTAACAATGTTTGGGGCAAATACCATATTTTTTACATGTGAGTTCGAATAGCTCTAGAACACACTAGAGCTCTAAGCTATCTGGTAGAGAGCTAGACTAGTGGAGTATTTTAGTGAATCACTACCAAGGCCAAATTTTATGAGGTGTTACTATCTGATCTTTACTTTGTAACCAAGTAACATAAAGGATGTACCTAGAACTTTTGTCATTCCCTCCCTTATGTACAACAATGAGATGGTGAAGTTCAAGCTCACCTTGAAATTAGTACCGAAGGCACTTAACATGCAAGGCATGCATGTACCATTAGAGAAAGAGGCTCTCAGACTCAAAAACATGAAGAACTGAAACATAACAAAGCTGAAGGACATGTCACCAAAACATTTTAGTACCACTTCAATTATGCATGCACCATTTTTCTTTCCGTGAACAAGATCACTTTACTCAACCACATAAGCAAATATGATTCAATGTTTACTTGGAAGAAACCTCAAATTTAACCATTAGCCTTCCCGTGTGGATAATAGAGAAACTCTATGTAGCTAGTAGCCATTGGTTCCATAAACCCATATCGAATGGGTGTTGTGCCATTACACGTATCATCTATAAGTGCTTATCTTATGATGTCTTGATTCAAAGAACCCTAACTTAGACTAGGATTCAACAATTCAAGAGTTGGAAAGCCTCCACAACCCAGCCAAAGACAATGAGAGGAACCATACCAAGTGCACAACCACGAGGTGCAACAATGACTCCATATATTTCACTAATAGCGGAAGGACTAGTGCAAGCATTCATGATCCAACTTCAAGACACAACACCAATGATGCATCAATTGCACAACAAGTGGTCGCACCTGTAATAAAGTGATAGGTAGGAGATGGTTGAACCACACCCTTGACAGAGAGGAGATGATTGAACTACACCCTAAGAGAGAGGATTAGGAAGTAATCCTCAACCATGGCTTTTGGGGCAAGTGGTTAGCCCATCACATTCCTAACTAAGAGGTCGTGGGTTCAATTCCTTACATTGGTATCAGAGCCTAGGAAGTAGGCTTGGGCAAGGTGGAATGACCCAATGGCCTCTAGAAAAGGCGCTTGGGCACTCTATCATGTGAAGGGTAGGAATTGTGGAGGCGGCGCTTTGAGCATTGGACCCAACAAAGAATCAAGTGTATCTCTCAATCCGTAGGTCAGATTGAGGCATATAAGATACCGTTGGAAATGGAATGAACGTTCTAAACCTTTTGAGCTAGCTTGGAAGTGTGAAGTCCTTGGGAAACCTTAGGTGGCACTTGATTGAGTGTTCAAGATACCAAACATGGGTGAGAACAAGGTTCAAGACTGAGCTTGAGAACAAGGGCTCAAGACACCAAGGTTGCAAACAAGAAGGTTCAAGACACCAAGGTTGAGAGCAAGGGTTAAAGAGGCCAAGGTTGCAAACAAGGTTCAAGAAATTGTGTGAGGTTGAGGACATCAATTCAAGGGCAGCTAGGGAGTTCAAGGGGCTGATCACTGAGGCTAGAGGGATACAAGAGTAGATCATTAAGGACAATGATCAACTAAGGAGGGAAGAATGTAATAAAGTGATAGGTAGGAGATGGTTGAACCACACCCTTGACAGATAGGAGATGGTTGAACTACACCCTAAGAGAGAGGATTAGGAAGTAATCCTCAACCATGGCTTTTGGGGCAAGTGGTTAGCCCATCACATTCCTAACCAAGAGGTTGTGGGTTCAATGCCTTACAACACCTCTATCCATGGGGTTTGAGTTTCAAGTGCTAGTTGGAATAGATGAATTAGGCAATATTGACTTTGAGCAACTTCTCCATGATGTAGACATAGGATCGGACATAGAATTTGAAACAGAGCATCAGATAGCTAGGTGAGGAGATAAAAAAGGTATTCATACAAAGTCACTAGAAGAGGGAATAGAAAAAGAAGAAGAAGAAGAAGGGCAAGAAGCACCCACCTACACAATGGAACTTAGAAGATTACTTGAGACAATGGAAAGTGTTCAGGCTAGAGGTCGACTATCAATGCACAACAACCACTTACTTGTGGACCAGCTCCTAAAAGATGAAGATGTAGATCAATAGTTCATTGAATCCTTATTACTTCTAATAGAAACTTGTGGTTTTATAGAGCCATCAACTATATGTTATAAAGACCCCAAGTCTAATGTGATGAACAATGCATCCATATCCAAAGAAGGTTAGGAAAGAATATCCAAATACCCATCACGATAGCAAAAGTAATCACATCGACCAAGGCTACTACTAAAGTAGCAACCACAATAGTCCCCATTGACTTAACGATAGAAACGAATGTCCAAACCCCACCAGTCTTGCCCATTCCATCTCATACTAGAATCCTTGGACCTCAACCCACAACCACTGCAAAAATTGTTGCCCAACCCAAAGAACCTGTCTCCACACCCTGCCTCGCTCACCCCCTAGAATTGAGAAAACAATCATCACCAAAATAGTCATGAAAACACCTACCTTCACATTCCAAAACCCCTTTCTCACTAACAAATCTTCTCCTCCATCACCGACCCTTTGTACCATGCTTCCTCCACCAAAGGATCCTTATCCAAACTAGTAGTAGGTCATCTAGCCACCTGACAACTAGTAATGGGTCACCAAGCCCCCTCATTCAACCATAATCGATGATCCCATCTTGCAATCAACCCAAGCATTTGCCCCTCTGATACCCTACTCTTCCCCATTCTCATCCTTACTTTCACTACAAACAACACCAAATTCACTCCCACCTTCTCTCCAACCTTGGTTTTCATTTTTCACCTCTGTTTTCCACCCATCAACCCAATTCTCTTCTCGAAAACATAGGTCTCCACAACATCAGCAACCATTTGTAGCATCATAGCTTCTTATAGACATGAAAAGCACCACATCTACCATCCTTTTTTTATGGTAGACACTTCATGCACTTCCATGTTCTACACCATGGACATATCACCACCTACTGCACCTCCCCCACCCTTCACACTTGCACCTTCCCCAATTCCTTCTCCACCAACCTTACCTGCACCCACCACATCATTGTTCACAACATTCACACTTCCCATTCCTACAGCTTGAGCTCTTGTTTGCTTTGGTGCCAAGTTTGTGTGTTCCTTGGCTTTATAGAGAGCATAAAAAACTTTTTTAGTTCTCCTTCTCTCTTCAAAATAACATTTCTAATTTTGGGCTCATTAAGCTATCATGTAGCATAAGCGTGCATTTCCTCCATAGTCCAATCTATAGATTTATCTGAAAAATCTTCCAACATTCTTTGATATTTTTCTTCATACCTTGCCCTTTTTCCCTCACTTCCTTGTAGAAAATAAGCATATACTTTTTGTTTTGCTTTCATAGGATGGTGGGGGGCTATATCTCCTTTGAATCTCCCTCTATGCAACTACTACCTCTTCTTTTGTGGGTTTATCTAGTTTTATTACTACTTTTCTTGGATCCACTTTGACTTTCAAAGTGATATAGTCCTCCTCAGATAAAATTAATCTCTTTTTCAAAGGTCTGGCTTTGGCAATCTCTACCATTTTTGGTAAGGATTTCCTTGCTAGTTTTGCCTTTATGCCTTTCATGAAAATTTTGGTTCTTTTCTATTACTTTCTTCTATTGAATAGCTTGATTTGCAATAAAGTCTTTAGTTTACCTGTAATTCATCATCTATTCCACTTGTTCTTCTTTATTTAAAGTTGTATATATATTACTTGGTAGGATTTATCCACCCCCAAGAAACTTCTTCCTTCCAATTAGTGCCTCCTTCATAAAGATACTTCAAGGTATGTCTTAACATGTCCGATTTCTTTCTACCTCCTCTGCTCATAAATGCCCTAGTGACACCTTTAAGTGTCTGCTTATATCTAGTGATTTGGATGGAATAGAAATGTTCATGAAAGAGTCTTAAAACCATATATGATTGCTTTTGGTGTGAAATCTATGAACTTTTTTTAATATGCTTATATAAGTTCAATTTTTCCTAACATCATTTATACTATAGTTTACTTCTTCCTCCAATTGCAAAGCCTTTCTAATCATGTGTTGATTGATATTGATACCTGTGTATACTCCATCAAAATTTGTAACATCTCATTTGAAGTATTCTTTTTTATCATTGTTATTCCAAATATGTTTATCCATTGATTCCATGGCTTCACTGCATCTCAAGATATCTCTTGTCACAACTATAAACTTCAATTTATTTGATTTCACCAACTATATATACTTGGCCACTTTTGCTAGATGTTTTTTTTCCTCTTCCGAAGTTCCCCTATTTGAGGAGATCATAGTTCTTAGAAGCATTTTATGAGCCATTTGCATGGCTCTCCAAAAATTTCCAATCAGTCCTTTGTTATTCTTCATGAGTTTTTTCAAAAACTCAAAAAGTACATGAAATCATTACACAACAAGAAGAAAAATATTATTTAGATATATATACCTCCAAAAATTTTATCCTTGAAATATAAATCTTTGCATATTAGTGTTATGGGCTCATATGATGCATCATGTATTGGTTACAAAAGGACTCTAGAATATTGTGTGGGGTTTTGAAAAATGTCTTATTACACCTGCAAATACAGTTACTGAAGGTGATGCAGATGACGTTGAAGATGGTGATATTCTTCATGTTCCTGTTCGTGTTGTGGTTCCTGTTGCACCTACTGTAAATCAATTTTTTTGGGATGGTAGAGATGCTAAGGCACATGCATTGATAGCCTTGTCTATCAAATATGCCATTATTCCTCACTTTGCTCTTGTAGAATAGCAAAGGATGCTTGGGATACACTTACCACTTTATACCAGGCAAGGAATGAGGCTCATGTTGCTTACCTCCAAAAACAATTGGAGAGTGAGCACATGAATGAAGAGATTCAATGGACAGATCTTTGACAAAGATCAAAGATTTGAAGGAGCAGTTGATTTCTACTAATGAAGTCTCGCTGATAGTTCACCTGTGCAAACTGTTCTAAGTGGTCTTCTAGATTCATATCAGAGTGTTGCTTCTAGTCTTTGATTGATGATGAAAGGCAATCCAAATGCCTTAACATTTGAGGAGTTAGTCTATGTTTTGTTGCAAGAAGATCAATCTAGGCAGAATAGGTCCATTATGAAGGTTGTAGATCAAGCTTTCCTGGCTAGTGAGAAGGGCAAAGGTAAATGCAACTCTTCTATTAGTAAGCAGAAATCTACTAATTTTGCACGATCAAAGAAGGATGATAGAGATGAGAACAAAACATGAAAGATTTTTTTTTTTGCAAATACTATAAAGAAAATGATCATGTCATAAAGAGTTGTCCAAAGCTGGCTGCAAAAGAGGCAAAGAAGAAAGAGGTTAGAATGGTTGTTGCAGAGGCCTCTACACCCAAAACAGAGTCTGCTAATCTTGTGCAGAATGAAGAATGGGCATTTACTACTGTTTGCAGGTATGACCTATCTTCACAAGAACAATGTATGTCTATAGTAGACTCAGATGTTTGGTACTTTGATAGTGGGGCAACCAAACATATTACCTCACAGTGTAGTTTCTTCACTTCACTTGAACCTTCCCCTATAGGGAATATTATCACATGCGCGAGCAACTCCTCTTATCCTATTATGGGAGTTGGTAATATCATTCTGACTAGTAGTAATGGTAGTTCTTTTACATTGTCAGATGCTTTATTTGTGCCAAGGATCAAGAAAAAATTGTTATTAGTTTCAGCATTAGCCAAGATTGGCTTGGTCATGAAATTTGTTGATGACAGATGTACAGTTCATGATATGTCAAATGGCAACATCATTATTGCTTCTGGCATTTTATGTTGTGCACTGTATAAGCTCATTGATTATGCAAAATCTTTGAATGATTCAACATGTGCAGTTCAAGATTCTCAGGCTATATCAGATGCAAAGCTTTGGCATGCACGCTTTGGTCATTTGAATTTTGCTAGTTTGCTACACCTGTAGAAATTTGAAATGGTGTTCTCTTTGCCCAAACTCGAGGCACTTGGTAAACATGTATGTGAAGGCTATATTTTGGGCAAAATGCAATATTCCTCCTTCCCAAAAGATGGTTCAGTTGGAGCTATAGTTGAGTATATTTCTATAGTCACCTACATTTGAGAACTCTCCTTGTATCATATTCCTATTTCCTTGAGATGCCATACTCTATCTAGAGGAATTTTTTTAAGTTTAACTCTTCTAGAGGATAATCTCTTAGATCAAGAACTATTTTTCCTCCTCTTCATTTCATGGAAAAGATAACCCTAATTTTGTTTCTCTAACAAATGTAGTAAAAACGCCTAAGTTCAAAATATGTTTTGTCAAAAATCAAGATTTTATGACCACTCTTTTCAAATAATCATGATTATTTAAACTAATGTATTGAGTTGAAAAGTCACTAAATTCTTAAGACTCAAAAAATAGTTCAAAAAGTAATCCAAGTAAATTTGATATATTTTGGTAGTGATGTGTGTGAATAGACTTAGGGCTGTCGGAACACTTTTTTTCCCTCTTAAGGAGGTTTTTTCCCCTTGGCTTGTATATATGCCTATAATCCTAACCAATCATTTATCTTTGTAGCTTCACTTGGTAATACATTCTGTATAGTGTTTTGCTCAAATATTCTTCTTCTTCCTTGTGTTGTTCATGTGCTTCCGTTGACCTCAAACTCCAATAATTTGTATCAAAATAGGTCTCTGCTTCATCTAGAGAATTGTAGGCACCCCTCTGATCATAATCTCAAGATCGCATGAAAATTGGTGAGCATACTTGGGGTGAGTCCTTTTGTGTCAAACATATATACATGTTTAGGTTCACCACTACAAGTGGCTCAAAGCCTGCTATAGGTTCAGAAAACTTTGATGGGTTGTTTTTGCTCAAGTTTTTGAGATACAATCATTTTTCTGCATTAGGGTATCTAGTCATTAGCCATGGTTGAAAGCAATGATGTATTCCATATGTTGGCTATTGAGGATAAGTTGGATGGTAGTAATTACCCATTGTGGGCATATATGATGCATCATGTATTGGTAGCAAAAGGGTTGTGGAATATTATGCAAGGGTTGGAAAATTTCCTACTACACTTGCAAATACAATTATTGAAGGTGATGCAGATGGCATTGAAGATGATGATCTTCAAATTCCTTGTAGTGTTATGGCTCTTGCTGCATCTACTATAGAGTAGCTTTGTTGGGATGGCAGAGACGCTCAAGCATATGCATTGATAGAATTTTCTATCAAACATGCCATTATTCCTCACATTCATTCTTGCAAGATAGCAAATGGTGCTTGGGATACACTTACAACTTTATACAAGGAAAGAAATGAGGCTTGTGTTGCTTACCTTCAAAAATAGTTGGAGAGTGAGCACACGAATGAAGGAGATTCCATGGACAATTTGAAAAAGATCAAATATTTGAAGGAGCAGTTGATTTTTCTGATGAAGTGTTACTCGATAGTTCACTTATGTAGACTGTTTTAAAGGATCTTCTAGATTCATATTCAAAGTTTTTCTTCTACTCTTTTATTGATGATGAAAGGAAATCCAAATGCCTTAACAATTGAGGAGTGAATCTATGTTTTGTTGCAAGACGATCAATCTAGGCAGAACACGTAAATTATGTGTGTTGCAGATCAAGCTTTATTAGCTGTTCAAAAGGGCAAATGCAAATGGAGCTCATCTAGTAGTAAACAGAAATTTGCGAATGCTACACAATCAAAGAAGGAAGACAAAGATAAGAAGAAAAAAGAAAGTTTTGTAAATACTCTAAGGGAAATGATCATGTCATAAAGAGTTTTCCTAAACCAGCTGCAACGGAGACAAAGAAGAAAGAGGTCGTAATGGTTACTACAAAGGCTTCTACACCTAAAATAGAGTCTATTACTCTTATTTGGAATGAAGAATGGGCATTTACTACTTTATTTTTTGAGTATCTTCTATTTTTTTTCTAGATTTTTATGATTTTTTAGTTTTCAGAAAGAAAAGAACAATAAAAATGAAATGCAAAAATTGAAGAAATATTATCAATTGAATGAAATAGGTATCATTTTTGTTCTCCCAACTTTGTGTTTTCTCAAATCCCCTTCCAAACTTAAGCTTCCTCCTTAAGTGGTACCGATTATTATTAAAAACTCAAACGATTGAGCAAAAGTATATCGAATTGAGCAGAAGATACTCACATGATCTTCCTTTTCACCCAATTGATTGAAAGCTCAAGATGGAATCATTGTTTTTCCTTCAAGAGTGAAATTGAAAAGAGAATATCTAGCTAATCTTCCTCTTAAGGTTCACATCAAATCTATATTACTTGTTCCCCAACAATAGTGCCAAAAAGATGTTTCCCTCATCATTTAAACATATATCCCATTGTATATCAAGTGATTTGATTGACCTTCTTGATCAATGATTCAAAAAAATTCTTCAAATTTTCAATCCAAAGATGAGTTAACATAGTTGTTGCTTAAAAATTAATGCAATAAAACAAAAAGTAACCATTCACACAAAAATAAACCAAAATTTTACACGAGACCATCAAATATTGAAAGAAATATTAAAATTTAAGAACACGACTTTTTGAGAAACCACAGCTGAAAACCTAAAATGATCATATGGCTTAGGGTTTAGGGTTTAGGATTTATGGTTTAGGGTTTAGGATTTAAGGTTTAGGGTTTAGGGTTTAGGATTTAGGGTTTAGGATTTAGGGTTTAGGATAGAAGACCCAATCATAGAACAAATCCCATAAGAATTGAGGTGGCCATACAAAGACTATGAGTCTATAGAGATGCAGCAAAGATTAACAGGATAGACGATCAACCCTAGGAAGAAAGAGAGAAACATTTGTGAACACAAAGGAGCAACTCTTGAGGAAGACCCATTCTTTAGTATAGAAGAAGATTTCATAGAGGTAAAACAACAATCAATTGTTGAATAATTGACTGAGAGGTCATTTTTGGTTGCCATTTCACAATATCACTTATGTGATGCTTTTTTCTAATATATATCATCGATTAAGCAAACCTTGGCTGCTTAAGCAATGCTTTTTCTTTTGTCTCACTTATGTGACATGCTATGAGCATTGCTTAAGTGACACTTCATCTTTAATGCTATAGCTTATCACTTATGCGACACTTTTCGCGATGCTTCCCACATTAGTCAAATCATCAAATGTTGTATCATATATGCCTTGGACCACATTGACACTTGTAGCAAGCATTTGTTCGTGAATCTTGTGACAAAAAATGGTTGTTTTAATGGTCACTCTGATAGTGTACGCACATGAATCATGTGTTGAACTTGATATTCCACTAGAATTTTGTAGTAGATATATTCATATGGACGTTTGATGTTAGGTGTGCCCAACATTTAGGGGAAGGAAAGATGGTCTAAATCATGTATTTTTTGTATTGCCTCTTCATCAAAAGTTGGTGAAAAGCTCAAGCTAAACGAATTATCTATGATGTTGTTCATAAGAAGATCACAATATCAATCTACAAATTACCTTTCAGAATTTTAATAATCTAAATGAGAATGTGGTATGAGTCTTGGAAATGTTCATAGCCTTTTATGTTTGTGGGTCACATTAAAGTCTAGATAAAAAACAAAAGTTTTCATTGTCAAACACCTAGGTGGTAGTTTGGCACATGAAATTATCAAAATTCTGACATTGCAGCAGGCCGATTCCCTTGACGCAAGAAAATAGACCATATATCTAAATGACTCTCGATAAGAGACAAACTCACGCAGAAGGCAAAACTCAGTCATAAGCTCATGGCCATCGCACAAAAGGCTGCATAACCACTGGCTCCGTGATGCATAGTATTGATCAAATACTATGGCATCAGCGCTAACGCCCTCGGCATTAGGGGAAAAAATGAACCCTGCATGGGCCTTGTAAGGATTCCTAATTTTAAGGGATTAAGCCTAATCTTGTTCTTGCTTGAGGGAACAAAGTGCGTTTAATAGAGCACTTTTTAGTAGGCAAGACTATGCCTTTTTTTTAGGCCCAAGTAGGGTCATCTGTAAAAGAAAGAGAGAGAGATTCCACTTTACACATCATCAAATCCGTCCATCTTTGTGAATAAAAAAATGACTTTTTTTTTGAAAAGTCACACACTTAGTTATTGCTTACTAAAAAGGGCCCATTTCTTAATATACATGTCAGAAGTTACTTTTTTTTATGGATTTTTTAATAAAATCACTCAAAATAGTTCTTTTTTCAAACTGCTCCAAAAGTAAAGTGCCACATCATCAAACTCGTAACTTTCCCTACCTCAAAAATTGAGTTTTTCAAATTTTTATCATTTTCACTCACATAGAATGGAAAACCTCACCCTGACCCATACACATATCAAAAAAGTAATTTTCTCTATGAACATATACTTCTTAGTCCATTATACATGTTATTTTGATTCTCTTCTATCTTTCTCTCTCTTACCTCTTGAATTCTAGCAGCCATGGGGTACTCGAACAATTTCCTCCAAGGAGAAGATGTAACAATAATAGAATCACTCACAAAGAAATTTTTCTCCCATGAGACTACAATATTCATGTCCAAGCAGGTGGTTCATTCTTTCTTTGTGATCAAAGATGTACTATTCATTTTACTTTCCAGTATTCATCTACTATTTTTCAGGAGGAAAAGCACACAATACCATCATTGGAAGCTCTTTCATGTGGAGTGGGAGGACACAAACACCATATTCTTCTAATGAGGTATATATTTTTGTTGATTCTCATATTTGCAAAAGAATTAAACCAATATTTCCTTTGCATAGGTAATTCATCTAAGAAATAAGTGCTTCATCAACACCAAAGAAGCACGTTAAACTGTTAATAGTTTCTCTTGCTTCTCCTTCTTTTCAAAAGATGCATGTTGACTAGTTGGAATAATACTCACTTGCTTTTCTTCAAACAAATTCTGCAAGAGTTTGACTATTAGAAATGTTTTCATGAAATTACAACACAACATTGCAAGTGAAAATTGGAGGTTATGAGCAAGTCCTTTGCATCATGATCAATGTCATGAACAAAAAATGTTTTAGGGTTCAACTTGGAACTCAAGTTACATAAGAGGCATCATTGATTATTTTATACTAACAAGTTTTTGTGGTATATCCTATCCATGCTCAAGGTACATAATGACCACCTTTGATGAAGCTCCATCACAGAGGATGAAGTGGTCTACATGCAACAAAGGTCACCATACAATCATAGAGTGGCTCAATATGACAGAGTGAAGTCGATTAAGAATATCGAAATAGTTCATACCCTCATCCATAGAATCATTCTTGTGAGCATGATAAAGATCAACTGCCACAGATGTGACCATTCATAAAAAGATTCTAAGGACATGCACAAAAGGGAATAATAGATCCACTAATCATTGGTGATGAACCATTTGAACTCAATCTACCTCCAAATGGAACATGACTGATGAAACATGCATGAAGTAACCATTCCAAGTCATCCAAAAAGGAGAGCTTCAAGGAATCATCATGAAACATTCGCATATTCCAACATCATATCAAGTAGAGGCTATAAAGTCACTACTATAAGGTCAAAGAACACTACCCACATATGAGAAAAGAAACATATGCCATAAATTGTGTCACAATGTCAATCAAGGCATAGATGTAAAATGAATAAGAACTACCAACCACATCATAGATCATATGTAGCACAACCTAAAGTTTCTCCTAATGCAAAAGCAACAAAAAAGTGAGCAAACATTAACGATCCTTAGTGATTCAAAGTTAATACACCAGACTTTGGATATAATCAATAGCACTTCAAGCCATCCAAGAGGAAGGAGATGCATTCCTTACTTCTATTTTGAAAGATATTGACTTGTGTGTAGCTCATGTGAAGATGATGACCATACAACCAAAGAAACTAGATGGGACCATACATGATTATGTAATCATTCTTGTTGAAGAGATACATTTTATAAAATCACATTTCCATTATGATAATCTACCTTTCATCATCTTTCTTACACATGCTCAAGTCCACATTGATCTATATCATATGTTCATAATTGTATCCACTTGCGTAAAGATGGTATGTGTGCAAAAAAATCCCTTAGAATCAAAACCATTATTTGCATTGTTCAACTAGGTTGTGCATATAATAAGTTCCATGAACCTAAAATTTGAAAGAAAGGAGTTGTATTGTCACTAACCACATCATATTCAAATGTCCTAGGAAGAAGATACAAGCTGGGTTTAAGACTTCCACGATCACCATTCCACATCAAAAGATCATCATTTGAGTCAGAAAAGGATTACTATCCATCATGAGAATCATGCCCTTGATTATTTAGCTAGATAAACTACAAACCCTTTCTAGTACCATCGTGGATATCCATCATCATTGTGTTCTAGTACAACATTTAAAGGACTCTAAAAAGACCAATAACTATGAAGATTCAATTTCCAAAAAATCTCACAATTACATAGCTACTTCCCGTTGAACTTATCGCTTTGAGAGGGAGATGATGTCATAAACACAAAGGAAACCATTGTAAAAACATAAATTCTATGAAAGGGTTTATATCTCATGAATGGTTTAGATTTTGGAGAAATGGATGCTGCCATCAAGTTCGGAAGATGCAAAAACCCTAAGATTGACTTTTTATTTGTCTAATTCTGACATCCAGAGCCCTCGTAACCTCAAAAAACACCATAAAAGGGGTAGCCACAGAAATGCGGGATAGGCCTCTGCAAAACTTTTGCAGAGGCCTATCCCGCATTTCTGTGGCTGCCCCTTTACTGGTGCTTTTTGAGGTTACCAAGGCTCTGGATGTCAGAATTAGACAAATAAACAGTCAATCTTAGGGTTTTTGCATGTTTCGAACGTGATGGTAGCATCCATTTCTCAAAATCTAAACCATTCATGAGATATAAACCCTTTTTTGGTGCTTTGAGGTCATGCAAGGTCATCAAATGGTGGAAATAAGTATTACTTCTTGCAAATTTTAGGGAAATTATGCAACCAAAGAACTAGATAGGAGCATATATGACTATGTGATCATTCTTCTTGAAGAGATGTTTTGTAATGTGAATTATCTCATTGGTAATTATACTTTTTCATAACCTTTCTTACACATGATCAACTCCACGTTGATCTATATCATATGTTCACAATCATATGCACTGAAGTCAACATGATATGTGTGCAGAGCAAATCATTTATGGTTATAAACTCATTTTTCCATTGGTAAATTGAGTTGAGCACATAATGAGTTTCATGGAACTTTAATTTGTAATAATAAAGTTTCATATCCACTACTTGCATGGCCTCAAAAGCACAAAAAAAGTTCATCCATAGAAACACACAATAGGCCTCTACAAAACTTTTGCGAAGACATATCCCATGTTTCTATGGCTCCTCTTTTTTTATAATTTTGAGGCCATGCAAGGTTATTTTTAGTGGATATGGAACTTTATTATTTAGATTTTTAGAGCCGTGGAACTTATTTCTAACAAGTCACTTACTCTATAGTGATCCATGCATATACAACTTCTACAATGGGAGCCAGTATAAACAAACATAGTCACATGAGATAAAATAATTTGCAAAATATAATTTATGATAATATCCTCATGTCTAGCATTCTCGTTGTGCCTCTATACCCCACATAAGGCAGAAATCCCCCTTTGAACTCCTCCCATTAAGGTTCTATGGGGAAATTCCATGGCACCAAAGGGCCTTTATTTTCAGCTTGAATGGCATTCAAATTGACAAAACTTTTATGCCCCACTTACCTCATGACATCAATCACAAAGACCATTTGTTACCATAAATTTTCACATATAAAACTTATCTATCTTAGAAGTTAAGGTTCCATGGATGTTTGTACTCTCAAAGTGGTTTCTCCTCATAATGGGGGCCTTATAACTTAGAGCACCATGGATCATTTGTGGTACTTGAGGAGTAAGTATTGAGTATATCTAACATGAATGGTCTTTTTTAGTTATATCCTTTGTAATTTCAAACTTCATAAATGATCATCTATTGAGAAAATTAACCAATAATATGTCAATTATTGTGAACTAGAACATACTCTATATAAAAGCAAAAATTGAATAATCACCAAGAGAAATTATAAATGCACAGTTGTAGACTACAAAAATGTGAGAGTAGACATGTTTTCATTACAAATATCAAATCTAAAAAAATTTACAAATTATTGGTATCAATGATTGTACAACTTGAAGCGCTTGCAAATGCAAGAACGCATCACAAAATTTGCGATGCTCATCCATGATGTAAAGTATTTCTAGACCAATTCTAGATCAAGAGGATTTTTAGATATCTTAGTAGGAGAGAAGGGATCAGAGAAGAAGGTATATACAATATCTAACATGAATCAATTATCCTACTTTTTACAAGGTTCTTGAAAGTGCAAAAACCATGAGATACAATGACTAGGGTCCAAGAAGTGACATTATCAGGTTGCAAAAGAACTATGACAATGAGACTTCTGTTCCATCTTTGCTCCAATCTAAAGGGACTTTCATTTTGTATTCCATTCTTCTGCCAACCTGTAATCAATTTGCAAGAAATTGAAGTCATTAAAGTAAAATAAACAATAATGAAAAGATTACTTTAACAAAAGCATGAAACATTTCTCACCTTATGTCCTTGAATTTTGAATTTGGATTGAGTTAGTCCTTCAAACCCCATAATCATCAAGTGTTCTCTCATATTAGCCAAGGTCCAATGATTATTCACTAAAATAGTTTTTGTTTCATTATTGAGCAATCTAAGCTTTATTTCAAATGAATGTAAAGATCCCTCTGAACTTTGAAATGGTATCCAGTTGCCAAGTTTGCACATCCAACGATCATAGTAGAATCTGATGTATAATGAAGTACGTTGTTTCAAATATCAAAATCCAATACCTGTTCCATCTTTTTTACAAAGATATTTATCACCTTTTGCAATTCCTTCTATCAAACCCCAATCTTCACCAAGAAGACTTTTGACTTGCTCATATGTGATATCTTTACACATGAACATGATGAAAGTCACTTGGAATGAGAATCCTTGGAATAAATATACAAAACAATGAATGGGAAAAGACCAGTGCAAACCTACAGACCTAGACACTTTTGTGAATTTCAAAGAGTTATGTATATCCATTACCATCTTTTTCTTCAAAGATGATACATACCATATATCAGGTTTTGGCCACTCCAAGCTAAGAAGAGAATGTACTTCAATTCTCTCTAACCTTCCAAAACCATTCATTGTAGAGGGTACAACATATCTATGTGTGTAAAAGAAAACTCTATCATGGTAAAGTTGAGCAAGAGATATTTATGGAAAGACTAGTGCACCAACATCTGCATGCAATGCCTAGAAAGTACCTGTAAGACTATGAAGTGGTTGCTCTTCCACCAAAGTAGAAGGAAATATATCTGAAACAAACAAAAACATATGTAAATAGTTCAGAAATATATCCAACACAAGAAAACATAAAATATTATAGAGCAATACTTACAATTCACAGGATATCTCATTCTACTAGAGTTTTCAAGTTTCATAGTTGCCATTGTAAAAACATGTTGTACAATAGCAACCATCCCATTGTCTCTGTGCTTCTTGAAGCCAAGTAACTTTCCCTTCCAATGAAGATCTAAGTTTCCACAATCTCTAACTCAATGAGGCCCAACTCTAGAGGGTTGCATGTACACCCATGCACCTTTGGAGTACTCATATGATAGCCACTGTCCATCTATGGCTTTGATATTATGACATCTTAATGTGAGGATTTCATCTTTCGGTCGCCTAGAAGCTTTAGCTG
This sequence comes from Ceratopteris richardii, assembly GCA_020310875.1. Classification (NCBI taxonomy): domain Eukaryota; kingdom Viridiplantae; phylum Streptophyta; class Polypodiopsida; order Polypodiales; family Pteridaceae; genus Ceratopteris; species Ceratopteris richardii. The sequence continues at coordinate 17,337,748 of CM035425.1, read as the reverse complement.
TTGCCATTGAAGCTAAAGGTCTTCAAGCTACAACAGTAATTCGAGATAGGAGATGCATATAGGTTGGAGTGCAGAAACCGGAGCTTCAATGGTATGCTACAGAGTGAAAGTAGTGTGAAAAGATGACTTTTTGGGACCTGTGTATGAAAATGTGAGGTTTAGGAGGGAAATAACTCTTTTTTGAGTATTTTTGAAAAAACCAATTTTTTAAAGCTCAAAACATGCACGGATTTTGAATTTGGGGTCAAAAAGAGTACTTTTGACCCTAAAAAGTAATGGGGGGTCCATTTTCAGGTGTTATGATGAGTTTTTTAACTTTTTAGAAATTTTGAATTTTTGGACCGAACTGAGTTACGAGATTCCTTCTCTCTCTAGAGGCAGCTCATTAAATAAGAGAGAAATATGTCCCCTCTTCCTCCTTCAGCCTAGTATTTTATAGGGCATAGACTGTGGCCACCACCCTCTTCTTATTGGTCCATCACTAATCACTCCTTAATCTAAAAGGCCCATTCAGGGTTCATTTTTTCCCCTAATGGATCTAAAAAGTGGATCAAAGAGTGGATCTAGAACTAGACATCAATGCTCTTCTCTCTCTCTCTCTGACACACACACACACATACAAGATCATCAATTCCTCAAAAGTTCAAGAACTGAATCTTTTTCATTGCCCCAAACATGTACGAAAAACAATGCCATAATGAAGCCTAATACTAGGACGAATCCAAGCATAGGAAAATTAGAGCAACAAAAGCATAACTGAAGAAGAAGGAGAGAAGAAGGAGGACAAGAAGAAGTAGTTCAAAAGTTCAAAAGCATAACTATAGTAGAAGAAGAAGAAGAAGTAGTAGTAGTAGTAGTAGTAGTAGTAGTAGTAGTAGTAGTAGTAGTAGTAGTAGTAGTAGTAGTAGTAGTAGTAGTAGTAGTAGTAGTAGTAGTAGTAGTAGTAGTAGTAGTAGTAGTAGTAGTAGTAGTAGTAGTAGTAGTAGTAGTTAGAATCCAATTAAGCGGAAGACCGAAGGATTTGGGAAGCAATGGAGATGTATCATGCCTGCAAGGTTGATAGAGATGTCTGAACATGACAACATGAACTCTTAACAAGACAGGCGAACAATTAGAGGAAGTGAGCAACACCAGTTCTCATGACGTATTATATGCACGTAATTCAGTATGAGATCTACCAGTCAACACCCTCACAGGCTCAATTAATGAAACCAAAAGCGTCTTAGAAAGAAAATATATAAATTAGTATCAGATCTATGCAAATGAATGAGATCCAGTAATGAAACCCTCACATCTAATCCAGCATGAGATATACCACTTGCAACCCTCACATGTTTTTTTTTTTAATGTAAAGGAAGTTCGGCAATAGCCTACTCTCCCGGACTTGAATTAAATAAAGAAAAGTACAAGAGAAGGGGACTAGTGCCCACGGGACCCCCCAAATCCCACAAAGCAGGGGAAGCTTTTACAGAGCTTAGATGACATTACATAGAAGGTTAATTACCCTCTCATCACCCTCATGTGGGGCCCACTTGGGTTTAAGCTTGTTATCGATGAAAAGGAGTACTTGATGATGCCTAAAGGGGGGGGGATTTTTTACAGTTGACAATCCTTTTGCCAAGGAGGAACAGCGATTTCTCAATTGACCACTCCTTGGGGGAGTCACCGAAGTTGAAAGCACATCTTTCCCGCCAGATTTTCCATAGAACCTCCCCTCTGATGGCGTTCCAGAGAGTCGCGGAGCACCCGATCGCTTCTCCCAGCAGGGCTTGCTGCCAACTGAGACGTTTTTGAAGTCTAATTCTCTTTCCAACCACCTGCCAGAGTCTGTTGGAGTTGGGGCAGGTAAAGAAGATGTGTGAAACATCTTCGATAGACCGGTGGCAGCGTTTGCACCAGGGAGGGATCCCACAAATTTTGCTAGCCTTAAGGTTGGTCCAGATTCCGTGATGAAGAATTTGCCATAAGAGGACAGACTTTTTGATTTCTATGAGGGGGTGCCAGATAGCCATGAACTTCATGTCCCACCGAAGCCGCGTCCATGACAGGCACCACTTTTTGTTAAGGTTAACCTGATAGTCGATCGTATCTTTGATGTTCGGGATTTTTGATAGACTATTCCCATTGTGCCATTTGAGACCAAGCGAGCTCGGCATGTCGTGTCCCATGAGAAGGCGAACTTTGTGTCGGTCCCAGGCGAGAAATCTGCTTTGCAGAGTGTTCCATTCTTCATGCGAAATGTTGATGCTAGGGTCAATATCCTCAAAGTTGATCCAGCGGTTGGTGTCTTGTTTCCAGAGATGTTTCCATTTTTTGAAGCCTTTGTTCCATAGCTTCTTGGCGTTTTGAATGTTCCAAGATTCCACACTCCGGATGCCATGGATCGGAAACCAGATAGAGTCATTTTGTCTGATACCGGCAGCCCACTTCCAGTCTTCACTTATTCTTGTGGAGCTTTTGACTTTATTCCAACTCTTCCAAAGGGAGCACACTAGATTAGAGCCTTTCGGGAGGACGGGGATCGGGGAAAACAGCAAGGTCAAGATGTCAAGATTCCTCCAATTTGGGAAACCCATGAGCGCCAACTCATTCTTGTTTCTGAAGATCAGCTTGGCCCACGAGGCCTCCCCGTTGCACCAAGCCTTAGTCATCCATTTGGCCGACAGTTTGTTAGCCATGCATCCAATGTCCAAGATACCAAGTCCCCCACTATCTCTATGGCTGGTGCAGATGGACCATTTGATTTTAGGCACCCCCCTCCTATTGTGGTCGCCCGTCCAAAGGAAGTTTCTACAAATACTATCCAGTTTGGACAGATCTTGCTCTTTCGGTCTCCAACAAGAAAGGAAATAAATGGTAGATGATAAGAGGAACGTGTTGATGACCATAGCACGACCAGCAAGATTGATTTGCATACCTCTCCAATAGTTAAGCTTGTTTTCGAGTTTGGCAAGCACCCAATTCCACCGCTGTTCCATAGAGACGCCAAACCCCAAGGGAATCCCCAGAAGCCGAAAAATTTGGCCCTGCGGGATGATTTGACAGCCATGATCAATGAGAAGGTCGGGCTGTGACCCACCAATAGCTCTAAAGGCGGTCTTAGAGTGGTTGATTATGGATCGAGAGGCTTCACAAAAAGTAGCAAGACACTTCCAGAACGTCTCAAGGCTGGTGCTATCATTGTGCACAAAAGCGTTCATATCATCGGCAAAAAGTCTCATGGTGATCTGACTGTGGTCATGCGGCAAACGAAGGCCTTTAATGTTACCAGCTTCCACCTGATGCTCCACCAGCCTGCTAAGACCTTCCGTGGCAATGGCAAAGAGAAGGGGAGCCAATGGGCATCCTTGTCTGATAGATCTTCTAAGTTTGATCACCTTTGAAAGATTTCCATTAATGTTAATTTGGGTCGATGCGTTTCCGAGAAGGGTCGCGATCATCTTGGTGAATTTCTGACTACATCCAAGATCCTGTAGCGACTGAAGAATATAGTCCCATTCTAGCCTGTCGTAGGCTTTATCAAAGTCGATCTTGAGGAAAACCACTTCTTGTTTAGACTCATTTGCAAATTCAAGACCTTCCCAGATATCTATTATGGTTTCCAAAATTGACCTGCCTTTGATGAAGCCTTTTTGGTCCTCGCTTAACCACGCTCTCAAGTGGCAAGAGATTCTGTTGGCAATGACTTTGGCGATGATCTTGTATCCTGTTTGGAGCATTGTAATGGGACGCCAATTCTCTATTCTGTTCTTTTCCCCTTTTTTGTGTATTAGCTTGATAATGCCATTGTTGAGGCAAGAAGGAAGCGCGCCAAACTTGAGTGCCTCTTGCCAAACCAAACGGAGAGGGGTGGCAACCACCAACTTGAAGGATTTAAAGAACTCATTAGTGAGCCCGTCGGGGCCCGGGCTTTTACCTGAGGGGAGGGCATCGATGACCTCAATGATTTCGGCTTCAGAGATAGAGGCATGAAGCAGAGAGTGAAGGTTGGGTGGTATCCTGTGGGGGGAAACCCTAGATATGGCAGCCATACAGTCCCTTCTATGGTGGGAGAGGGGGTTTGAGGTCCCCAGGAGTCTCGTGAAGTGCCCTTCAATGATCCCAAAATTATCTTCTTCCATATTGCATACATTGCCATTTGCGTCTAGCAATAAGGGGATCGATTCTCTGTTGTGTTTCCTTTTGAGGATACGGCACATCTCTTTGGTGGGTTTGTCGGCTTTGCCAGCCCACCACTCCTTGAAGAAAATTTGCAAATTTTTCCTTTGTATCTCTTCCTCATATATCAGCAGCGCTCTGATTTTTCGAAGTCCTTTCTGGGCTTGAGATTTTCCTTTGTTCACTTCCTCCTCGAGCCGCCAGAGTCTATGATATAGAGCTTCTCTACGAGCCCGCCGCACAGTCTCAAGCATCTTCCTGGATCTAATCATGATCTGTCGTGACTTATCGACCGCACTTCTCCAACACTTGGCTGGGGACAAGCCAGAGGCAAATGCCTCCTTCCACACATCAGAAATTTCTTGATGGACGGAGGGGAGAGAGAAGGAGAGCACACTGGCATGGAACCACGGAGCCTTACGAATCTTGGTGGGGGGTTGAAAAGTGATGACGATCGGGTAGTGATCAGAGATGGTGAGGTCGGTGCGTTGCGAGAGGGAAGGGTGGCCCCACTGATGAGTAAAACTCTGGGAGATGTAGCATCTATCAAGTCTAGCTTTCCTCAGGTCCTCGCCTGCTTGGAGATTTGACCAAGAAAAGCCCTTCGAGTCTTTGAATTCGACCAAATCCAAGTGTAGTTTAGTTTTGTCCCACGTTTCTTTCTCCCGACTGTCGATGACCCTACCCTTGCCCATCCATCTGTGGTGACTTCAACATGGTTGAGGAACCCTCACATGTTCAAGTAATGAAACGAAGAGCGTGTTAATATATATATATATATATATATATATATATATATATATATATATATATATATATATATATATATATATATATATATATATATATATATATATATATATATTTAGTACGATATCTATGCTCAAGTAATGAAACGAAGAGCGTGTTAGAAAGATAAAATATAAATTAGCATGAGATATAACTTATAGAGGATAAGCCTATGTAATGAAAAATTACAAACACACAAACTTCAAAGAGTACTTGCAAAAGATTAATAATTTCAATATATAGAAGATAATGCAGACTTACTTCCGAAAAGCACGTAATGACAAATACATAGGTGAGATAAATGGAAGCACTAATAATTTGGACAAGACGTTAATGCCTTGATTCTCCTCAAGCTCATGGACAAGGAGTATGACTATGGAGGGAGAGATGACAAACCATTGAGGAGACAAGACATCTAGACAGACAAAGAGCAGAACAAGACATCTAGACAGCCTAATTATCGAAAAAGTTTTCTGAAAACAATTGAGGAAATGATGAACATAAATAGACGTCTTTGTTAGAGAGAAAAAAAAAATGTTAAACTAGAAGAGCATAGTGACATGGAGGCGAAGGGTAGTGTTTAGTCCAAGTCTCATAATATTCTAACCAGGATTGGATAATAGTGGAATTGTTGCATGAGGACCAGAAGCCTTTTCTTTTTCTGATTTTCTGGATGGAGGTGAGAGCCCCTCCATTACTTTCCTTTCCCCTGGTAGGTCCACCATAAAACTCAGCACTAAGTTTCCTTTTCCTTCATGACCTTGTCACTCAAATGAGCACCAGGTTGGAATATGGACAGTATTAAATTCCCTTGGTGTTTAATAGAGACAAGGAGAATCCATACTGTCTGGGAAGAGGCCCCAAGATGATGCAAAACCAGAGTTCTCTTTATCAAGCTTGTTGACTTTTGACTCTTTGGTGGAACATGCCCACATTGACTCACCTTTCCTGGTGGACCAAGAGCCCATATTAGGGGAGTTGTGTCCTGCATGCAAGAATATCTAGCTTGTTGACGTATTCACTTCTTGTATATTTATAAAGATGACAAGTTCCCTTTGTCTGCACATCAATATGGCAAGATATTTGTGGATGGGAAAATATTGCAAAACTTCCATGCCCAAATAATATTGGGAGACTGACTCCCCTCATGAGAAGAAATAGTACCTCAGTGGGAAAGACCATTCAATGGTCGAGATTAATACGACGGGCCATCCGAGGGCTCCGGTGAGTTTAAGGCCTATATGTGCTCATGCTACCACTGTCCTGTGTAAATGGAGGCTACAGACGGTACCATATCGTTCATTCCAGGAACCAATTGGTGAACTTTATCAGTATACCAAAGACTTGATTAACCATTATGATGATTTAAAAACAAATAATTGTGTAAGTATGGAGCATTATACTTGCCACTCAACTGGAATCTCTATGGTCTCAAGTGAGAAAACATACACAGCTTGTAGGACAAGAGGGCCATTGACATATGCTCTTCACGATTGCTTGAAATATACCATACTAATTCATCCAGATTCGGGCATCCACAATCTCCAGCACCTCAACTGAATTCCTAGACATACGACAGGGCATCATCCATTATCTGGAGTTAGGAATAAATTGCTCATCAGATCAATCGTGAGCTGCAGTTGAAATAATGACTCCTGTTATCATCTGGAACAGATAGAGCAGATGAATCCAAGAGTGATCCCTTTGGTTCTCATACTTTATATGTCAGGTTCCATGTCATAGAGACAAGGTTCACTGTATGCCACTCATGTTGATGCATCGTCAGATCAATGTGGTTTTACACGGAAAAAGTACACAGTTTTTTATTCCTCAAAGGAGTGAGTAAAAGGATGTGTTCCATTGATCTTCTTTCTTTAGAAAGGGCAGACAAAAAGGGAGAGGGATGTGCGTAAAGTTATGTCCCTCTATAAGCATCATCATCATCCTCTCGGCAACAGTACCACCAAAGGACCTTGTTCAACGAATCTGGAATGATGTACATGTGCATCAGCGTTTGTTTTGACGTTGCACAGAATATCAATGTCGTCCATACCCTAGAAATCGGGGGATCTCAAACAGACTGCAAAGTGAAAGGGAAATGACCGAACACACTAAAATTTCGATAAGGTTCTCATCTACTACGTGACGAAACATCCATCTTCTTATGCGTTGGTTTCGTGTCTGATGTCCCGACTGATGGTCGTTGTTGGAAGTCTGAGGTACTGACACTTTCGAGCGTGGTTTTGAGGAATGCGTAGCGGTGCCTTTCATGACCATAGGTACTCCAATTTTTACTTTCTCTGTGCCAGTCATTATCGCTCTATTAGAACACGGGCTTCTGTAGCTGCTTCCCGGAGAGATTCACCTTTAGGAAACATAAGACTATATCGGGCATTAAACACGTTGGCTCCTTCTCTGCGACTCCCCAAAATGGGTCCAAGAATCTACGTTCATGCCATAATACAGGGTGTTAGTATCAACAGAAGATGATTCTCGTGTGAGGCGACCTGTTTAGCCTGAGTTTGCCGTTAGGCGTTCGGAACAAGCTTCCACTGTTTGTGGCGCATGTTGCAAACAAAACCACGATTTACCACCATCCTGTGTGAAGAGATATTGCGGAACGGCAGCAAGTAAAAGTAAATGGAACGAAGAGGTAAGGGTGCTATGCCACCACATGACATGAACTCAACCATAGACTCTTCTGTGTTGATGGAGATAATATATTCTCAAAATATAATGATGTGCACGTTTGCTCTACCTTCTTTCCATCACTTCATGTCAGCGCATGAGCAGCGACATAGTTTCATAACTTTCACCCCTTGCTACTACTGTCGTAGAAGCTCAGCATGACCTCCTCTCCTGAGATTTTTCCTATGAGAATGAAGCAGGCTGTAAAGAGGGTGATGGCAGTCTCCCCCAATGCTCTGACCCAACCCTGCATTATCATTAGGCATTGGTTGTTCACATGGAGCTGCCGAAGCAGAAGCTCTCTTCTCTGCACTACACAGCTTGGTCAGTTTCGCTCTGATACCCTCCCCCCAGTGCAGTTCCATCTTTGTTCTAACCTCCCTATCGAGAGTATGTTCTTTGCCATGACCACGTACATCTATAGATTAGGATAAGCTGGTAATAATGACAATTGTCCACTTCATTATACAAAATATCACATGAGGATGTCGCACATTAGCTGCCCTCAGTGTTGATTTTTGACGGCCTTATTGTCCGTGTTGGCCATTTTTAACAGTAAGATAATAAAGTAAGATAATAAGGTTGAAAATTTTATTTGACCTTCAAAAAATACAAGTACGATGTGTAGATGGCCTTCAAAATTGAAGGGCATGGTCGACCGCCAAAATACAACACTCGATGCCCTTATTCTCTTCTCCCCACACATAAGGGTCACACATGATTTGGGTTTCAAATGATCGACATAGTTATTTGAAAGTGATTTGAAAGGTCTATTACCAATGCTAGTTCACTAACCACATTTCAAGAGACATGGGTAGGTTTTCTCTGTATGTGCATACACATGTACGATGATTTGGTGATTGGGATTGTCTCTCATTGAATCTTGAAGGGCATCCAAGGATTAAGTTTGAATCCTATGTCTTTCAAAAACTACCTGAGGAACAAAACCTCGAATTTTAGCATGTTTATGTGGTTTTGACTGGCCCAAACCAAGGGAAGCCTATATCTATCCTAGTTGATTAAGAGCCTAGACTATGGCCACCACCCTCTTCTAATTGGTCTATCACTAATCACTCTCTAATCTAAAAGGCCCATGTAGGGTTCATTTTTTCCCCTAATATTATTATGTTTGATCCATACATGAAACACTGGGTTTTGTGCAACAGCCAATGCACTCTAACTATCAATGAGAATATGCATAGCAACATCAATCTCCATGCAAAGATCCATCAATATGCGTTTCAACCATATACACTCCACTATAGGTATGAAAACTACCATGTACTTAGCTTCACAACTCGATGTTGCCACTATAGGTTGCTTCTTACTCAACCAAGATATGCATGAGTCTCCAAGGAAAAAGCAATTACCACTAGTGGACATGCGAGTATCATAACAACTAGCCCAATCACAACTTGTTGATAAAGAGAAGTGTCAAATGCATCACTGGAATCGTCAACTGAGAACCTAAATTGAGTCTCAATTGGCATGGAAAGTGGCTTGCAATCCTCAAAGTCAAAATGCCGAATTACTTTTTCATTGTGCTTTGCTTGACACATAACAACTCCCCCCCTCAATGGATACAAACTGGATGCCAAGATAGTAGCTCAAAAGACCAAGATAAGTGACATCAAAAGTATGTTGCAAATCAGCCATAAGAATGTCAAGTTTTGCATCACATGACCCAATTAAGAGTATTGATCGACATAAAGAACAAGCATTGTAAGATCAACCCTATCTTTGTGTACATAGAGTGTGCTTTTAGTTGGACTCCATGTAAAGCAAATATCAATCAAGTGCTTGTGGATTTTGTCATAACATGCATGTGGAGCTTGCTTGAGACCATACAAGGCTTTATGCAAATGAAAAACCATATGCTCTTTCCCTTTCATAGAAAATCCAGGAGGTTGCTTCACATAGACCTCTTCTTGTAAATCACCATTCAAGAAAGGTGTTTTAATGTCCAACTGATGTACTTTCCAACTCGATGGGAAATCAATGCAACAACAGAACGAATGGTGATCATGCATGAAGTAGGTGCAAAAGTTTCCTCATATTTAATGCCATATTGTTGCACATATCCTTTGGCAACCGATCTAGCTTTGTAGCAATCAATGCTACCATCAAAATTTCTCTTAATCTTGTAAACCCGCTATGTACCAATGACATTTTTTCCTTTTGGTAATTCACATAACTCCCAAGTACCATTCCTATGTATGGAATCCATTTTTGATTGAGTAGCACTCATCCATTGTGGATCTTCACATACATCTTCAAAATTAAGTGGCTCTTCATTACATGATATTGCAGTAAGAGAATAATCCACAAAATTACTTGATGCATGGCGAGAGCTTGATCTTGTTCTACCAAGTAAAGGTGCACTCAATTTGCTATCCTGTAAAGTTTATTTCAACCACTTTGGTATACTCTATGCACTCTTGATAGACATGTGTTCATTATGTAATATATCGTCAACATGTATATCATGCGTGGGCTCAATTTCATGATGATTTTCAACCATATTTTGACACAAATGGTCAGTCGTATGTGGTTGGAAATTTTCAGCAGTTCTAATAATTTTTGGCTCAAAAAATTTAGACATGTTTGGCTGAAATTCTCTTCATTTTGGGCTCCAATTGGTTGGAATTTTTCAGCCCGTTGGTTCTACATGGCCATAGTCAAAGCGCACCACTTTGGAACAAAGTCATGAGTGTATCGAACACATCATGTGAGATAACTGTTGGCTATTTTTGGCATTCAAGTAGAGGGAAAACTGAATTTTCAGCAAATACCACATCTTGACTCACAGTAATTGTGTTTGTTAATGGATGGTACAAACAATATCCCTTACTTTCAACATTATAACCAAAAAATATACATTTCTTTGTCTTCTCATTGAGTTTGTGATCTTGTTGTGATGGCACAAGAGCATATGCCAAACAACCAAACACACACATATGACAAACCATAGGTTTATGTCCATTCCAAGCCTCATAAGGAATGATGACTCTCAATGCTTTTGTATGACAGTGATTCAATGCATAGTTTGCATAGATGACCGCTTCCATCCAAAACTTATCAAGAAGGTGCTTTCCTTTGACCATACATTGTGGCATTTCAAGGAGTGTTCTATTTTTATGCTTGAAAACACCATTTTGAAGAGTGTACATGACACCATACATTGGTGTAAAATTCCACTTTCATGAAGAAAAGCATTAAACTCATGTGATATGTATTCATCACCACGATCTGTGCATAGAGTCCAAAAATTGTTTGAAGGAAATTTTCATCCATAGCTAAACATGCTTTGAAGAAAGAAAATAACTCGTTCTTCGCTTTCATAGGATATACCCATGTATGGTGAGTAGCATCATCAATGAAGGTAACAAAATATACATGCTTCCTGAAAGATGGAGTTTTGAAGGGACCACATACATCACTATGAACAAGCTGTAATTTTCTTGTGCTATGTGTATGACTATCTTTTGGAAAAGAAGCATGATGCATTTTTCCAAGGATACAACCTTCATGTGCATGCTTTTTAATGGACCCAAGTGTTGGAAAATCAATAACATGTCCTTCTTTTGCAAGTAAAGCAAAGTATTGAAGTTCAAGTGACCAAAATGAGCATGCAAAAGCTCCATTTTCGCCATGGAAGAAGTATGAGCAACAAAGGCATTTGAGACGGCCTCTTGTATGTATCCATGTGATACAAACCATTACATAGTGTATCGGACATCACGATAATATCACCAGTGCTGAAATCATGAACCATACACTTATCATGAACAAAGTGTACATGAAGTCTAGCTTTGGCAATCAACAAAATAAGTTCTTCTTGATACTGAGTACATACAATGCATTTTTCAAGCGAATCACACCTCCATTTGTAGTCATAAGCTCAATTTCTCCTACTCTCATGGGGGTAAGACCTTAGTGCAAATGATGGCAACGTTTCTTGGTTATTGAAAATCATTATTCTATACCCTGAAGTCGAGTTGCACTATTAAAAGTGCACGCACGTTGCAACGTGAAAAACCAAAACTTGAGAAGGAGTTGAACTTGCTCTGATACCACAATTGTGTGTGTAGAAGTGTGAGAGATACACTAGATGCACATATAAGGAGCACAAACACAACAAAACACATGGGGAAGACAAATGGCTGGAAGAGCTCTCTCTATTGACAATGTTTAGAATTATTGTTCTCAAAACCATGTGCAACTAGATAGGCATGTATCTTTTCATACGAAGCATGTGGTGCTTGTTTTAAACCATCTAATGCCTTCTTTTTAATGTCCAACTGATGTACATTCCAACCATGATGAGCTGTAAGTGCACAAATGCTACGGACAGTAGTCATTCGACATGTAGGTGCAAAGGTCTCATCAAAATCATTAATGCCTCTTTCCTGTGCATAACCCTTTGCAACAAGCCTAGCTTTATGCTTGTCAAATGTTCCATCAGGCTTATGCTTTAGCTTGTATACCCACTTAGTGCCAATGGCCTTCTTGCCAGGAGTCAACTCACATAAAGACCAAGTACCATTTTTCATGATAGCATCATATTTTGATTGCATAGAAGCCATCCAATTTTCAGAATTTTATGCTTCAAAGGCCGATGCTCATCACAGAGACTAGACACATCTATAGCATAACAATCTTATGCAAAGGAGGCACTATGAGAGCCTGAACAAGTATGATATGATAGACATGCATCTAATTTGTTGTCATGCAAAGTCTGCGCCACCCATTTTGGCATAGTTTTTGACTCCTCAATATCAACTCTCTCATTAACAAGTGCATCATCTAAATGTGCATAAAAAATGGAATGATCTGCATCATCACATGAAACTTGTAAAGGTTGAGAAGTTGCCTCATTAGGAACAACACTAAACTTGTTCATACTTTGGAGCTAACAAATGTTTCCCTAGTACATGAAAGTAACGGTTGAATAACATCTTCCACAAAAACAACATCACGACTAACTAGAATGCGTTTAGTCTATGGATAATGCAGACGATAGCCTTTGCTTTCAGAACTCTACCCAACAAAAATACATTTCACTACTTTATCATCCAATTTTCAGTGTTGTTGTTCAAGCACTAATGCATATGCCAAACAACCAAAAACATGTAGATGAGCAACAGATGGCTTGTAACCATGCCAAGTCTCATATGGAGTGATAGACTGTAGCGCTTTAGTGGGACACCTGTTAAGTACATATGCTGCACACATGACGGCCTCAAGCCAGAAACTATGTGGTAAAGCTTGACTCTTGACCATACACCTTGCCATCTCCATGAGTGACTTGTTCTTCCATTAAACAATTCCATTCTATTGAGGTGTATATGGCACTGTACACTAATGTTTTATCTCACATTCAACCAAAAATGCATTAAAGTTAGAAGACATATGTTCCCCCCCACGATCAGAATGGAGGGTGCCCATTTTACATGCTGATAGATTTTTAGCCAAAATCAAAAATTTTTTGAAGCACATAACAACTTTCGACTTTTCTTTCAATGGATATGCCCATGCATGCCTGGAAAAATCATCGATGAAAGTCACGAAGTAAAGATAGTTTCCAAAAGAGGGTGTCTGCATAGGACCACAAACATCATTGTGAACAAGCTACAATTTTTGAGTAGCTCGAACTGAACCATCTTTCGGGAATGAGGGATGCTACATTTTACCCAAAATACATCCTTCACATACATGTTTACTAGGTGCCTCAAGTTTGGGCAAAGAGGACACCATTTCAGATTTCTACCGACATAGCAAACTAGCAAAATTCAGATAACCAAAGTGTGCATGCCAAAGCTTTGCATTTGACATAGCCTGAGAATCATGTAGTGCACATGATGAATCATTAACAGATTTTTCATAGTCTATGAAATCATATAGCCCACAACATAAAATGCTAGAAGCAATAATCACGTTGCCATTTGATAGATCATGAACTATACATCTATCATCAACAAAATTCACAACCAAGCCAATCTTGGCTAAAGCTGAAACTGATAGTAGATTCTTCTTGATCCCTTGCACAAATAAAGCATCTGACAATGTAAAAGAACTACCATCAGCGGTAGTCAAAATGATCTTACCAACTCCCATGACAGGATAAGAGGAGTTTTTGGTGCATGCGACGGTTCAAGTGAAGTGAAGAAACTGCACTGCGAGGTAATATGTTCTGTTGCCCCACTATCAAAGTACCAAATATCTGAGTCTACTGCAGACATACATTGTTCAAGAGAAGATGGGTCAAAACTACAAACAATAGTAAACACACATTCTTCATTCTACACTAGATTAACAGACTCTGTTTTTGGTGTAGAGGCCTCTGCAACAACCCTTCTAGCCTCTTTTTTCTTTGCCTCTTTAGTAGCTAGTTTTGGACAGTTCTTTATGAAATGATCGTTTCCTTTACAATACTTGCAAAAGAATCTGATTTTTTAATTTCTTCTCATCTTTGTCTTCCTTCTTTGAATGTGCAACATTTGCAGATTTCTGCTTACTAGTAGATGAGCTCCATTTACCTTTGCCCTTTTGGCTAGCTAGGAAAGCTTGATCTACAACATGCATAATGGATCTGTTCTGCCTAGACTGATCTTCCTGCAATAGAACAAAGACTAAATATTCAAATTTCAAGGAATTTGGATTGGCTTTCATCATCAAACGAAGAGTAGAAACAAAACTCTAATATGAATCAAGATGACCATTCAAAACGGTCTACACAAGTGAACTATTTGGTATAACTTCATCAACAGAAATCAACTGTTCCTTCAAGTCTTTGATCTTTGTCAAAAAATTGTCCATAGAATCACCTTCATTCATGTGCTCACTCTTCAACTATTTTTGGAGGTAAGTAACACAAGCTTCATTCCTTTCGTGGTATAAAGTGGTATGTGTATCCCAAGCATCCTTTGCTGTTTTGCAAGTGCAAATGTGAGGAATAATGGCATGTTTGACAGAGAAGGCTATCAATGCATGTGCCTAAGAATTTGCTCTGCAGTAGCTGCATCATGAACTGCAACACTAACAAGAATCTAAAGAATATCAGCATCTTCAATACCAACTGCATCAACTTCAATGCCTGTATTTGTAGGTGTAAAAGGATGTTTTTCAACACCTTGCACAATATTCCATAGTCCTTTTACGACAATACACGATGCATCATATAAGCCCATAATGGATAATTTGTACCATCCAACTTATCCTCAACAACCAATATACAAAATACATGACTGCTTTCCGCCATTGCAATTGACTAAGATACCCTGATGCAAAAAATTGACTATATCTCAAAAAGTTGAACAAAACTACCCTATCGAGTTCTGCTCAACCTATAGTAGACTTGGAGATGCTTATACTGGCAAACCAAAATCTGTATATATCTTTGGCACAGAAAGTCAAAATTGCCTACATAAGCACTATGACAGTGCATTCAAAGGTGGAAACGAGCTCAGATTGTGATTTTGGCACCATAGAGCGAAGCATTTTTGATCTGTTAATCACTCTGAGTAGGCTCACCAAATTTTTTATGATTATGAGACTGTGATCGGAGAGGTGTTGATGACACCCTAGATGAAGCGATGACGTGCTCTGATACCAATTGTTGGAGTTTGAGGTCTGCAAAAGCACATGAACAACAGAAGGAAGAAGAAGAAGCTTGGAGCAGAACACACACTCTTGAATGTATTACAACTAGAATGTACAAGGATAAGTAACCCGTTAGGACAATAGGCATATATACAAGCTTGTCTTCATTTGTAATTCAGTGTTGTCAACTAATCTCTTTGCTTGTTCAAAAAGGGTATTTATTTAAGAAAGTTTCAAAGAATGTAAGGACTTTCTTACTTCGTACCAAGTTCATTTATGGTGCTTCTTCTTTTCATGTGTTCAAATTAATCATTAGTAAATTCAATAGAAGAGGGGAACAGTGTATGGGTTAATGATAAGGTATTTTGTGGGGTTTTTAATTTATTTTTTATTTTTTTCTCCCCCCCTTCTTTTTCACTCTTTATTTATAGCTTCTTTCTAGTCTTTTGTTCTTTTATGTTTATTATTATTATTATTACTTTTATTATTATTTTAGCTATTTCTTTATATTTTTTATTATTATTTGTAATATATTTTTTAAAAATTTATTTTTATTTTTTAATTTTCATTATTTATTTGTTTTTTATTCATATTTTTATTTATTTCTTTATTTATTTATCTATATATTTATTAATTTTAATTTTAATTTTTATAATTCTAATTCCTTTCTTCTTATTTTTTTGTTCTTTGTGCAAGACTTTATCATGGCTGAGTTTGCCCTTCACTTCCGGAAGTGATAGAAACTCAGTTCGTTGACTTTGTTAGAGATCTTGATTTAGAAAGACTCTTTATTAAAGTCTGCACCTACTCTAGGGCACTAATGACGTGAGTAGGGATGTCATAGCTATTTGTGCAAGCTATGCATGATAAAGTTTAATTCTGATACTTCTTCTTTAGGACAGACATAGAAGTTGACGATGCACTTTTTGTTTTGTTTTGTTTTTGTTTAATTTGCTTATATATATTTAGATATATATATATATATATATATATATATATATATATATATATATATATATATATATATATATATATATATATATATTTATGGAATTATTATTTATTTATTTATTTTCTTTTAATTTAATTTCTATTTTTATATATTTATATTTTTTATTTTAATTTGTTTCTTTTTTAATTGATTATTATTTTTTATTATTTAACTTTTTATTTTTATTATTTTTTATTTTATTTTTATTATTTATTTATTTATTATTATTATTATTATTATTTTAATTTATTTTTGTTTGTGTGTGTGTGTGTGTTCATGTGAGTGTGTGTGTGTGTCTCTTTTTGTATTGGTTTTCTTTCTTGGTTGTATTTTTCATGTCTTATATTGGTCTTAAGTCTCTTTCTTTTATTTGTTATTTTTTCCAATGTGTATGTGTTTGCGTTCTCTATGCTGAGTTTGTAAGTTTGGATAACTCTGAACTTATGAAGGTATATATATATACAAGCCAGGGGAAAAAACTCCCTAAAGAGGGAAAAAAGTGCCCCAACGGTCCTAGTGTGTTGACACACATCACTTCCTGGATATATCAACAATTAAAATATGTAACTATCTCATTTATTGAGTAAGAAACTTACTTACATTTAAATATTGTGACATTCATTTATCTTAATCCATAGATGAGCAAGTTTCTCATATACTCTAGGGGCTAGTGCCAACCTTGAGAAATTGACTTGAGTCTATGTGGTTGAGAGACCTTTAAAATAGCATTATAGAGCTTAAACATACACATTAATAATTGAATACAAACCTCATTAGAAAAAGTCTAGGGTCTTTAAGGGCCACTTTATTTGGCACCAAGTTAAAAAAGATATTGACTGTGATTAGAGCCAATAGGAGACTAACAACTAGAATGAAATGTTAGGTATGTAGTTTCTTGAAAAAATCTTTGCCAATCGCTATAGATTAGACCTAATGAGGTATAGATCTATATATCCACTTTAGATTTTTTCTATTTCAAGCATTTTATCCTTTGTATTTCGTAAAATTCCTTTTTCTAGGAAGTATTATACTTCGTAGTGTAGATATGTGGGGCTTAAGGTATAAAATACTTTCATAATTATGAAGATGGTGCACACCAATTAAGTAGCTCGAAGAAATTATTGGTCCACTTATCTACTTTAGGTTTCTATATTTCAAGCATTTTTGCTTTTGTATGTGTTGTAGATCTTTGTCTTAGAAGTGTCATGATGTATAGTGCAAACCTATAGAGTTGAAGGTCTACCATACTTTGAGAATTAAGAAGATGGATCCACATCAATGAAGTAGGTCCAAGGAGGTAAATATCTATAGATCTACTTTTGATTTCTCAATTTCAAATATTAAAAAAAAATAATAAAAAATGAGTGTAGATCTTTTTTCTTAGAACTATTTTGCTTTGCAATATAGATCTATAGAGCTAAAACTTTTCATACAAAGATGATTCCACATCAAAGAATATCCAAAACCAAAATTGAATATTTTAAAAGAGCATTTTTTGAGAGTAAAGTTGGAGGATCCAAGTTTTCATGAGGAATATATTGATGAAGCCTAGCACTAGACTTCTAAGGAAGCACCTCAACTAGAGAAAGTATCACCAAATGGGACACATTGTTGACCTCAAACATAGCAAAGAGGGGAAGATATTCAAAGTCCAACATGTTTACAATGCGATTTGGAAGGTCCATTACCTATGCTAGATCACTAACCACATTTCAAAAGACATGGGTAGGTTTTCTATGCATACACAGGTATGATGATTTGGTGATTGGGATTGAATCTCATTTCACCTACTTCTTAGAATTGCATTTCATAATAAATGGCTCTCACTAGACTTTGGGTAGGTAAAATCGATTGATGTTCATTTTCTCTAGCTTGTTTAAAGTCACCGTACCTCCAACTTCCTATCAAAACCCTCCATATGCAATACCTATGAGATCCTATCATTGTGTTTAGAAACAAGTCCTAGGGACTCTTTATGGGTTGAGTTCAGTCATGTATTTTGGCGGTAGAGGAACCCCTAATAACAAAGGGAATATATCAGGTGTTATACGAGACATGCAAATACACTTAATCATGGCTTCAAAGAAAGTTTTTATCTTAGTGAAGGAGACCAAAATTTTGGTCTCTGAAAATTTTCTCTGAGTGATTGACTTCCTTACATTTGTAGAAGTCCTTAGATCATTAATAACTTAGAACTAAGATTACCTTTCTAGACATCGAACTTTATATTATCTTTTTGGGGAGAAGGATGGGCCATTTTTTCCTCATTTTTTAATCTATATCAAAAGTTATGGTAAAGATAATGTTGAATAATCTTTTCTATAATTTCTTGAGCGTATCTAGAGAGACCACGTAGAGTCTGAGTTTAAGCAACATGACCTACTTAAGAAATAGCAATCGGCCTAAGAATATTTGACTTGAGTCTTTGTGGTTGATCAACCTTT